>CM025783.1:43628104-43716797 GCA_014636745.2 Centella asiatica | reverse complement strand
CAAGTAGTTCCCAATACTTATCATAGATGTGATGATACTGGACATTGATCCACCACTTATCGTATACCAAAGCATTTGGTTGTACTTTACCAGAAAGGCAAGGCACAGAAGAGGGTTGTTAGATGAAAATGATGATGGTGATTTTTTAAAGAATAAATGTGCAACTGTAAATACTCAATATATTCTATAAACCCTAGTATATTTGCACGAGTTTTTGCATCTACTGATGGTCAACACATAAAGAAAAAGAGTACAACGATAAAGTTTGGGGGCCACATCTTTACGGATGGTCATATCTTAAGAATGCTTAATTCGCTTCTCTGATGAAAGCAATTTTGCATGTTTCAATATTGTGGGTGTAGTACCACTATCTTACAAACATGATATACCAATATTGTCCTCCATGTGATTATGCAACATTATTGCCATGCACTAAAATCAGTGCAATAATAAGAATTAACAACAACAATAATAAGAGAGATTAATAACTAATTTATTGTTTTTATAAAAATTCAAGTAAAGAAAAGAAAAAAACAAAAATTACCACATTTATTATTTTATCCTTATAATTAACAAAAAAAATAGAATTTGAGACTTCAGAAGTTATATAAATCAAGATCATCAAAGTGAACAAAATTATTAAGGACAGTATTATCCATTGATGGGCCCTCCCCTCATTTTCCACTACAAGTGGATTAGTAAAATTTGCTTCAGCACTTGTTGGAACAAAATAAGCTCAGGTGTTTGTAGAAGGGGGGGTTGAATTCAAATACCACAAACTTTTTGTTCTTTAAAAACTTTTTAAGCACGACCGGAAATAGCTACAAGATTAGAAAAACTATAATGAATTGAAAATGAACATACAAGCATTCAAGTTAAAATAGTTGTATTAAAACTTAGTGTTTTTTTGGAAATCTGTTTAATCACAACCATGATTAAACAGCTACAATTTCTATAACGAGTTATAGCTTCTTTGTAATAAAATTACAGCTTATTTTTCCACACTCACTAGCTACTTTTTTTTTATATAGTCTACTCATTGATCAAGAAAACTGAGATTAGATTGTGAAGAGGATGACACATCCTTGCCTTAAATTTAATTTTAGATATCAAGGTTAAAAGGATTAAATTACATTGAAACATTGGTCACGAAAAGGTTGCGTCGAATCAACGACTTTATTATTACTTGGGTAACAGTGATGTATTACTAGATGCCACTCACTGTTTATAATTTTATAATATGATTTAAAATTATTGTCAATGTAATAATAACCTACAGGGTCGCACACTAAGAACATTCATTAAGGAAATATAATTTAAATGTCAGTGATTTTAATATATCAATGAGATTGATTTTATTTAAATCATGACTTTAAATTATATGTATTTAATCTATATATATATTAGAGTCCCTTGGAAGAAAATACGAATATATATTTATTTGACTTATATATTAATTAAGTAAGACTTGATTAAAATATATAATAAATATAAAATTCGGATTTTATTCTCCTAATCAGATTAGGGTTTGAAATTACTCTATACACAACTATATATAGGATATATCAGTTGTTCTCACAAAAATATACGTTTTCAAAAATCCTAGCCACTCATCAGAGAGAGACTAGAGTTAAGAGAGAGAGAGAGAGAGAAACAGATTCAGCAGCTAGTACTGCAATCCTCCTTACTTCAGATCGTGAGACGATTTATGGGGTGTTCGTGTGGATACCGTAGAGGCGCCGTCCAGTTGAATTGCGTTAAAAATTCGGAGACGTTCAACACCCTCATCAAAGCTTCGGATTCTACAGGCTTAATTGGTAAAATCTTAAACTATCTGTATTAAATTGTTTCGCATGGATCCTCGGGTTAGGGTTTGGTTTTGTTTTAAATCATTTTTTTTATTTCGCTGCGTTTTATCTGTCGAAATCCTACAATTATTGATTAACCAAACTTCAAGGAGTATCTTTCCAGTTATACCCCTTGCTTCCGTGCCAAGTATTAATGATTTGCATGTCAGTCCTGATGATGTGTGAATTAGGTCATAATAATCCATTGATGTCAAGCCCTGATGTCGACTTGATCAGTGCTTCTGGATCCACTGATGACAAGTTACTGAAGGTAACTTGATCAGTGCTTCTTTATCCACCGATGTTAAGCCATGATGGAGACTTGATTAGTGTTTCATTTATCCATTGATGTTATGACCAGCTTGTTATCCACCAAAGGGTTCCACTGATAAGTGATCTTTTGTCGTCAACAAAATTGTCGGGCAAGTTAATTTATCGCCAAACTCATCGTCAGTGGATAAACATGACTATAGCTAATGTCAGTGTTAACCATCGCCAAACTCTTCTTCAGTAGGTAAAAATGACTATTTCTTAAGTCACTTTTTATCCGTCGCCAAACTCGTCGTCAGTGGATAAAAATGACTATTGCCAAACTCTTATTTAGCCATCGCCAGACTCATCGGGAGGTATGCTGTCGCCAAAGTCTGGACACAAGAGTGTTTGCCCTGATAGGTTCCCCTGACGAGGTCATCCCCTAATGCCTTCCCCTGACTAGGTCATCCCCTGATGAGTTCCCCTGACAGCTTCCTTTGACGAGGTCATCGCCTAACGGGTTTCCCCTAATGGCTTCCCTTGATGAAGTCATCCCTTGACGGGCTTCCCCTGACGAAGTCATCCCTTGATGGGCTTCCCCTAACGAATTCATCGCCTAACGGGTTTCCCCTGATGGTGTCATCGCCTTGATAAAGTATTTTTAGGCTTCCCCTGATGGGTTCTTCTTACTGATGCCTCTTAAAAATACTTATCCTTTTGATCATCAATACTTTGTTGACTTTTCTTAGAATGTCTATTGTGTGGAATATTTATCTTTTTAAGTAACAACAGCCATTCCTTGACACTGTCGAGTCCGTTCAAGTAAACACCGATGACTCGTCCAGTGCAATGCAGTTCATCTCCAAGTCACATCCCGGCTTTCAACTTCAATAGATCTCGATCTGCCATAGAGGGCTGCGCAAGCCTGAGATAATTACTGACTAAGATCACAACCTTTGACAGAGTCTCAGTGAGAACTAAGGACACATCCTGAAATGATACCTTCCAAAGATCCAACAGTCTACTAGTCCTTTGATGGGCCGACGACTGACGTATCATGGTGGTATTACGCATCGCCAACTCTGCTTGTGTCATACGGATTCTGCGTTGAAGGTTATAACAGAATCCATTAGGGAATGGCAAAGGTACTGGATATTCTAGTGGTGGTACAACGGGCACAACATTTGATAAGGTAATTGGTGTGGAGATAACATGTGGAATGGCTGATACCGTAGGTAGTGTGTGCCTATCAGCAAGGGAACCTCTTATTTGAGAAAGACCCAAGGATAGAGAATCTGTTTAATCATAGGGTGAGGAAGGACTCTTCATATGAACTGAGAAACTTGACCTCTCAAACAGATTGGTTGGGTTCTATTTATTTCCTTCAGGGTCTGCAAAGTTTTCATCATTTTTATCAGAACCTCGGGGTATTTCAAAACGAAAAACTTGAGTTGGTTTATTCACTCTTTTACGAGGAGTCACTTGCCAACATGCACCTGACCTCCCACGGTTGACATTTAAAAGATGGTGTCTACCAGACTTGAAAGATCGAGCAACATTACTATTAGGGGTATGCTCTTTCTCTAAACTTTTAATCATAGGTGCCTTGCCCTTAGCTACATGTCCTGGAGTAGGTGGGTTCATCTATAAAGGAAACATAGCTTAAGATAATATCAATATAATATTTATAATAAAAATTTAACATAAATACTAATACTGTAACAGGGTGTGCAATATATTTAAAGTGGGTTGTCCTATCTCATAACCTTATATCTCATTTAATCTAATAACCTACAGACAACCGAGGATCAGCCTAGACATCTGTTTCCTATTCTTCGTACAGTCATTTTCTTATCTTACAAAATCCCAAATTCTATTTTCCAGCAGAGAACATATCTTATAACTGGTGCTTGGCTCTGATACCAACTGTGGCGGCCCCGGAAATCCCTCAAAGCCGAGCCTCGGGCACTGTCAATAATTTGGATGACAGCCCCAAGATCCCCAGGGTGGAACCCCCGGGCCCTGCCAGAAAACAAGGATAACTCCATGATAGTGACAAAAATATCATAGCAAAGCATTTACATTAATCGCACGAGAAATACATTCTCAAAAACATCATTATAACATCTTAAGGTTCACATCTTCTTACAAAACCTCAAAGCTTGAAAATAAACAAGCTGCAGCGGAAACTAACTTTAGATGGCCTATCTGGCCTTACAACCTAAACATTTCTATGATGGCCTTCCATTTCACTTTCCCTTTAAAAGACATCCATAGGAGAGAAATTAAGAAGCTCTCACTATGCCATTTCCTCTTTTCCTCTATTAGGCGACTCGGCCTTCTTGACATCACCTGAAAAACATTTCATAGCATTCCACACGAGCGTTTACGCTCAGCAAGTATATATTCATAAGCAAGAAGAACAAATATTTCAAAAGCTTTAATATTCATTGAGGATGGGCAAAGCAATGCCAAACCTCCTGATAAACCAATAAACAAGTAACATTTAAGGTTCCCGAGTGATATCAAAGGAATAACCCTCTTTAAAAATAAATCTTGATTCGCCCTCTCTTCATCAGATAATGCATCACCTGACCAGACTGATCATTATCTGACTTCCTTTAACAATCAAATTTCATCCCAGCTGGTCAGCCTGGTCGTTTGATTCCATCATTTGATATACGTAGTCACTTGTAGAAAATGTTGGTCTGCGAGGGTCTGATTACCGATGCCTCAGTCTCTCATTCCCTATCATCATTGGCTAGAATACCAGGCGAAAGCAATCAACAACCACTTAACTTCCCATAGGGATATATTGTGGCGGCCCCGGAAATCCCCCATAGCCGAGCCTCGGGCACTGTCAGCAATATGGGTGACAGACCCCCAAGGTCCCCAAGCTGGAAACTTGGGCTCTGCCAGGAAACACAAAACAATAACTTAAAAGCGACAGATACATCATAGCCAAGCATTTAATAATCATATGAGATTATATTCTCAAAAACATCATAATAATATTGTAAGGTTCACATCTTCTTACAAAACCTCAAAGCTTGACAATAAACAAGCTGCAGTGGAAACAAAACTTTAGATGGCCCATCTGACCTAACAACCTAAACATTTCTATGATGGCCTTCCGTTTCACTTTCCCTTTAAAAGTCATCCATAGGAGAGAAATTAAGAAGCTCTCACTATACCATTTTCTCTTTTCCTTTATTAGGCGACTCAGCCTTCATGGCAAAACCTGTAAAACATTTCATAACATTCCACATGAGCGTTTACGCTCAGCAAGCATATAATCATAAGCAAGAAGAACAGATAATTCAAAAGCTTTAATATTCATTGAGGTAGGGTGAAGCAATGCCAAAACCTCCTGATAAATCAATAAACATGCATCATTTAGGGTTCCCAAGTGATATTAATGGGTTAACCCTCTTTAACAATAAACCTTGATTCGCTCTCTCTTCATCAGATAATGCATCACCTGATCAGACTGATCATTATCTGACTTCCTTTAACAATCAAATTTCATCCCAGCTAGTTAGCCTAGTCGTTTGATTCCATCCTTTGACATACGTAGTCACTTGCAGAAACCAATTAATCTGCGTAAAGTAGGGACATAGAATCTCAACCTAGTGTTTTAGATAGGGCCAGGTGATCTCAACCCAGTGTTCTAAATAGGGTTTGATTATCGATGCCTCGGTCTTTCATTCCCTATCATCATTGGCCAGAATACCAGGCAAAAGCATTCAATAGCCCCTTAACTTCCCATACGGATATATCTTCTTGAAAACATTTTCTCATTTTGAATAGCTTTGGCGTGCTAACAATTAAAAGCAGTGACTGCCAACAATATTGGCGTGCTCAACAAATAAAAGCAGTGATGGCCAATGGCGTAACTATATATCCATACGGGAGTTACTTGGGTGTGCATATAAGTTCATGACTTGCAACACCCTTACATCATCTTTATCATCTTTTGGTGTGCTAGGGACTTTAAACAACTAGCAAACACCCAATAACACATAGCTTATTAATCAACAACTTTTCACGTACATCGAATCAATGATAGTATGTTACTTAATCATAAAAGAGATCATCATCTTACATAGGCATTAACATCATTCATTTACGTAAATCGAAATAATGATTCTACGTAATCAGTAAGAAAGAAAGTGGAATGAGTATATACTTACCTTGGTCCTTAGCTAAAATTCACTACACTAGTTGTAAAAAGATTCTGTAAAACATCATTGTGGGTATAACATGAGAAATCCATACTTTGAAAGGATAACTATGCAAAACAGAGAATGGCCATCAGGGCATGTTTTACCTGTCATGGGACACATTACCCATCAGGGAATATTTTACCCGTCAGGGGATACATTACCCATCAGGGAATAGTCATCAGGGGATGACTTACCCGTCAGGGGATAACTTATTCATCGCCAAACTCGTCGGGTGCCGACTTGTTTAGCGCCAAACTCCCCAAGTCATCGCTGAACTTCATCAGTGGATGATTTGTCCAGCGCCAAACTTCTCGGTGGATAAATGTTGAACACTAAACTCACTTGTTCAGCGCCAAACCTATCGGAGACTAATCATAGATGCTCATCAGAGACTAACATCATTAGTCATCAGAGACTAAGTTTTACCCATCGGAGACTATGGGTGACATCATTAGAGATTAACGTTAACTCATTAGAGACTAATGATTTCATCTTAACCCATCTGAGACTAAAGGTGACATCATCGGAGACTAACGTTAACTCACTAGAGACTGATGACGTCATCTTAACCTATCAGAGACTAAGGCTGACGCCATCGGAGATTAACGTTAACTCATCAGAGACTGATATTATCTCGTCAGAGACTAACATTATCTCATCAGAGACTGATCATAGAACTTGTCTTTGATAAAAGAAAGTCTTTCATGAACAAGAACGTTATCTAGCGAAAAACAACTCAATCTAAGATACATAATCATCTTTTCATGACTCAAAACACCATGCTCTTTAACCACTTTATTCTTTCCTAAAGACTTAGCTCATACAGTGAATACTTTCAGATACTACGTAACAACGAAAAGCAAAGGAGAACATAAGATTCTTACCTCTTGGGTTGATGAAAGAGATCAAAACCTATTTAAAAGTAATTGTCCAGAAGAAAAAACTTGAAATTATATGAAGATGGTAGGTTTAAAGAAGAACTTTAGGAGAGAAAATCTTTAGAAAAGAGATTAAAATTTTACCTCCGAATGAGGTATTTATAGGAAGTTGAGATTAAGCCTTGAGATAAAATCATTGGTTAATCTGGATGGCTACTCATCATGATTCTTAACAGCTAATACATGTAATAAACAGCTGTTGTCGTTCATGCAAATACACTTAATCCACTAATGACACATAAGCAGCTTACTAATCTAACTATTATACGTACACATGATGTAGTCATTCTTACGTAAGCTATTGAATTCCTCATGGGACTTGCTAAACTAGATATGTGGGCTTCTTTAAGTAATTACGAAGGTTACCAAACATATATACATAATTTTCTTGTCCTCAATAATTAACCTCCAAACAAATTATAACCTTTTAATGGGTCCATAAATATTTAAACATTCAAAAAAAAAACATCCTATATTAACTATACATATTAATAAGAAAATAAAAACGAGTAAATAAATTATTTATAGATAAACAAATTTTCCAGGTCGTTACATATATCTTCTTGAAAACATTTTCTTGTTTTAAAAACCTTGGCGTGCTCAACAATTAAAAGCAACGACTACCAATAACCTTGGCGTGCTCAACAATTAAAAGCAGCGACTGCCAATAACGTAACTATATATCCATACAGGCCATGATTGGGTGTGCATACAAGTTCACGGCCTGCAACACCCTTACATCATCTTCATCATCTTTTGGTGTGCTAGCGACTTTAAACAACTAGCAATCACCCAATAACATACAACTCAATAATCAATATCTTTTCACGTACATCGGATCAATGATAGTACGTTACTTAATCATAAAACAGATCATCATCTTGCATAGGCATTAACATCATTTATTTACGTAAATCAAAATAATGATTCTACGTAATCAGTAAGAAAGAAAGTGGAATGAGTATATACTTGCCTTGGTGCTTAGGTAAAATTCACTATATTGGTTGCAAAAGGATTCTATAAAACATCATTGTTGGTATAACATGAGAAATCCATACTTTGAAAGATGACTATTTAGAATAGAGAATGGTTATCAGGGCACGAAGTTGCCCGTCAGGGAATAATTCATCCATCAGGGGACAATTCACCCGTCAAGGGACAATTCACCTGTCAGGGGATGATTTACCCATCAGGGGATAATCTTGTTTATCGCCAAACTCGTCGGGAAACAAATTGTTCAGCGCTGAACTCCCTAAGTCATCGCTGAACTCATCAGTGGATGATTTGTCCAGTGCCAAACTCCTCAGTGGATAAATGTTCAGTGCCAAACTCACTTGTTCAGTGCCAAACCTGACGGAGACAAAACATAAATGTTCATCAGAGACTAACATAATTAGTCATCAGAGACTAAGCTTAGCCTGTCGGAGACTAACGTTAAATCACCAGAGACTGATGACATCATTTTAACCCATCGGAGACTAAGGCTGACGTCATCGGAGACTAACTGTGGCGCCCCCGAAAATCCCCCAAGCCGGGCCCCGGACACTGTCAGCGATTTGGGTGACAGTCCCCGAGATCCCTAGGCTAGAACCCCGGGTTGCACCAGAAAACTACAACACAACAACAAAACAAAAAAAAAACACAGCCAAGCCTTAACAACATACCTGTGGGAAATATATTCCCAAAATACATTATTACAAAATCTTAAGGTCCACATCATCTTACAAAACCTCAAAGCTTGAAAATAAACAAGCTGCAGCGGAAACAAAACTCTAGATGGCTCATAAGGCCTTACAACTTAATCATACTTAAGCAATTCTCTCCTTCCCTCTCTTAGGGGACTCAACCTTCACGACATAACCTGAAAAACATTCGTAGCATTCCACATGAGCGTTTACACTCAGCAAGTATATAATCATAAGCAAAAAGAATCAGATAAAAGCTTTAATATTCATTGAGGTTGGACGAAGCAATGCCAAAACCTCTTGTTAAAACAATAAACATATATCATCTAGGGTGCCCGAGTGATATCAAGGGTTAACCCTCTTTCAATAAATCATGATTCGCCCTTTATTCATCAGATAATGCATCACCTGACCAGACTGATCATTATCTGACTACTACACATAATCAAATTTCATCCCAGCTGATCAGCCTGGTCGTTTGATTCATCATTTGACATACGTAGTCCTTCGCAGAAAGCATATGGTCTGCGGAAAAACATCTGATTACCGATGGCTTGCCTCGGTCTATCATTCTTTATCATCATTGGCTAGAATACCAGGCGAAAGTATTCAACAGCCCCTTAACTTTCCATATGGATATATCTTCTTGTAAACATTTTCTCAATTTTGAATAGCCTTGACGTGCTAATCAATTAAAAGCAGCGACTGCCAACAACACATATTGGCATGCTTAACAATTAAAAGACAGTGATCATCAAAGGCGGAACTATATATCCATACAGAAGTTACTTGGGTGTGCATACAAGTCCATGACTTGCAACACCCAAACATCATCATTTGGTGTGCTAGGAAATTTAAACAGCCAGCAACCACCCAATAACACATAGTTCAATCATCAACATCTTTTCACGTACATTGGATTCAATGATTGTACGTTACTTAATCATAAAAGAAATCATCATCATACATAAGCATTAACATCATTCATTTACGTAAATCGAATTAATGATTATACGTAATCTGTAAGAAAGAAGTGGAATGAATATATACTTGCCTTGGTCCTTAGCTAAAATTCACTATATCGGTTGAAAAAGGTTTCTGCATAACATCATTGTGGGTAAATCATGAGAAATCCATACTTAAAAGATGGCTATACATATTAAAAAATGGTTATAAGGGCATGAGGTTGCCCGTCGGGGAAAATTTCACTCGTCAGAGACTATTTAACTCATCAGAGACTGCTGACGTCATCTTAACTCTATCGGAGACTAAGGATGACGTCATCGGAGACTATTAAACCCATAAGAGACTGATGACGTCATCTTAACCCTATCGGGGACTAAGGGTGACGTCATCGGAGATTACATTTCATCAGGAACTGATGACGTCATCTTAACTCTATCGGAGACTAAGGGTGACGTCATCGGAGACTACATTTCATCAGGGACTGATGACGTCATCTTAACTCTATCGGAGACTAAAGGTGACGTCATCGGAGACTACATTTCATCAGAGACTAACAACACCTCATCAGAGACTAAGTTGGAACTTGTCTCAGATACAGGGCCCCCTTCCTCACTCCTCCATGGGTGGTGTTCTCAACCACAACTCCATAAATCAACTCTCAACATGCTTTAAGCTATGAGCAACACTTGTAGACACAAAAGAATATAATCCTTTCTTTTTCTTTCTTAAAGACTTGCTCCTACAATTAAATTTCTCGGATATCAAGCAAAAAGAAAGGCAAAAAAGAACTTAAGATTCTTACCTCCTGGGTTGACGAAAGAGATCAAAGCTTGATTGACAATAATCGTCCAGAAAAGAGAATCTTGAAATTATATGGAGGTGATAGATTTAAGGAAGAACTTTGGAGGAGAAACTTTTATAAAAGAGATTGAAATGTTCCTCTGAATAAGGTATTTATAGGAGGTTGAGATTACGCTTTGAAATAAGATGATTGGTTAAAATGGACGGTAAAAACGGCTGCTCATCATGATTCTTAGCAGCTAAGCATATGTAATAAGCTTGTTGTCCTTCATGCACATAAGCCAGCTACTAAAGCAGCTTACTAATCAAATTTTTCACACGTACACATGATGTCATCATTCCTACGTATGCCTTCTGTTCAGCAAGAGATTTATTGATCTAAACGCTTGACTTTTTCAAGCAAAATAAATTACCAGATCTTATAGTCCAACATCCACACAAGCATACTCCTTTAATGGATCAAAAAATGTTTAAACATTTAAAAACATCATATAATAACCATATACATATTGATAAGAAAATAAAATAAAATAAAATGAGTGAATAAATTATTTATAGATAGACAAAATTTCCAGGTCGTCACACTAATGTTAACTCACCACGGACTGATGACGTCATCTTAACCCATTAGAGACAAAGACTGACGTCATCAGAGACTAACGTTAACTTATCAGAGACTGATGTTATCTCGTTAGAGAATAACATTATCTCATCAGAGACTGATCATAGAACTTGTCTCTGCTAAAAGGAAGTCTTCCATGATCACGATCGATATCTAGTGATAAACAAACTCAATCTAAGATGCATAATCGTCCTTTTAATAACTCAAAACACCATACTCTTAATAATTTTATTCGTTCCCAAAGACTTAGCATAAACAGTGAATACTTTCGGATGCTAGTAAAAAGAAAATGAAAAGAAAAGGAGAACATAAGATTCTTACCTCTTGGGTTGACGAAAAAAATCAAAGCCTGTTTGAAAGTAATCGCCCAGAACAAAGAACTTGAAATTATATGAAGATGGTAGGTTTAAAGAAGAACTTTAGGAGAGAAAATCTTTAGAAAAGAGATTGAAATGTTACCTCTGAATGAGGTATTTATAGAAGGCTGAGATTAAGCTTTGAGATAAAATTATTGGTTAATAAAACGGCTACTCATCATGAATCTTAACAGCTAATACATGTAACAAGCAGTTGTTGTCCTTCATGCACATAAGCTAGTCACTTAAGCAGCTTACTAATCTAATTAATATACGTACACATGATGTAGTCATAACTACGTAAGCTATTAAGTTCTTCATGGGACTCACTAAACTGGACGCGTGGCTCCTTTAAGCAATAACAAATGTTACCAAACATAATTTGCTTGTCCTTATAACCAACATCTATCAAAATATAACCCTTTAATGGGTCCAAAAATATTTAAATATTCAAAAACATCATATATTAACTATACATGTTAATAAGAAAACAAATATGAGTAAATAAATTATTTATAGATAAACAAAATTTCCAGGTCGTCATAATCAGTGTAAGATCAATTTGCTACTTTGTTAGAACAGTGTCAAACGGTCTTCCTATTCTAATCAGCAAGATATCATTCAACAAACCACATAACTGGCCACATTGCACAATAAATTAAATGATAACATAAACAATTTATAGCGGAAAAATCAGATAAATACTTGAAATTGAATAAAACTAATGAAAACAAAAGTCTCACAATATTATCCTTGGATAGAAATCAAAGTACCTCGACTAGAGAGATTTAGTTGTACATAATACTTGAAAACATAATGCTATAAAATATAAAAATTGCTCTTTTCTGCAGAAAACTAAAAGAGGGGGGCAGAGCAGAATAATAGAGAGATAGATCTGTATCATCAGGTTAACAAGTCTATTTATAGATCTCTCTTTTTACCTTACAAAAAAATCCTAATCCTAATTGGTTTCTAGAATCCTTTTCCAATTTGGTTTCTTCTTTTGTCTTTTGTTCTAGATCTTTCCTTCTTTCCACGCGTCTCTATCCATGACGTCAAAGCCCAGCCCATTCATTCTGAATAATCTGCTGCTTCGCTACTGTCATTCTTATCTCGGATAAGACATCCCCATGTCGTTTGGCATATTAGTCGTCCTTCAATTTCCTTCTTCAATTCTCGTTGCTCTTTTTGATCCTTTTTGCCTTGTTTTCACCATCTCCACCTGAATCACTCATTCACACAAAAGCAACTCGAAAACACCATAACAACACATAAAACACACACAAAATGGATGCAAATGTCATGCACATCTATACACAAATTGCACACTAACAAACAACCCCACACTTATATGTTTCTTGTCCTCAAGTATTTAAACAAATTAGAGAAATAAACAACCAATCCTTAGCTTCGTCTTCTCACACCCATCTTACATTTCTGCTCCAAAAATAACATAAGTCAAATTCTCAAAAGCAAACATTCCCCCAATAACATTCCCTAGAAAGTTTCGAATTCACACCCCTCACTGGTTAAATCACTCATGTACTTTCTTTGTGTTTAGGTTGGTGTTTACGCTCAATATCTAGCTATAAAATGTCTTCCCATCACTTGACAAAAGGTCAATCTTCCACCACTTTTATGATACCAATCAAAAAGGACTTTTATTAAGGCTTATAACGGGGCTAACACATGGTAGTTTTTTGGGGATTGAGAGCAATTCAAACCAAATCATCACATGCCACTTATGAACAGAATTTACTAGTGTCAAATAGTCTAATATACATGCCTCTACTAATGCTAACATGACTGCCAACCTTAAGTTGCTCTATATATTTTTTTCTCTTTTCTCTCTCTCTCTCTCTCTTGAGTGCATTGTATGCTCCATCTCAAGAATTGTTTTCTCCTTTTCTTCTCTTTCTTCTCTTTCTTTGCTTTTTTTTTTTCCTTTTTTTTTAGAGCAACATTGGCATATGTGGTACATTAAATCAAAACTAGACAACCATACGTTTCTTTTTGATTCACTTCACAAGACATATCAACTTAAGTACAAAACATGACACTTACACAAGGAATAATATTTGGCATGTAAAGTTTGGTAGAAAACTTTCTCAATCAAGGTCTTAACATCCCCTAACGGATAGTTATCCATTGATGACTAGTCATCCCCTGGCAGGTGAACTAGTCCTTGATAACTAAACATCCCTGACGGGTAGTTATCCACTAATGACGAATCATCCCCTAACGGGTGAACTAGTCCCTGACGACCAGTCATCCCCTGATGGGTAGTTACCCACTGATGAATAGTCATCCCCTGACGTGTAAATTATCCAATGATGGTTAATTTATTCACCGATGGTCACTCTTAGCCCCTCATGATCACTTTTTAGCGGCAACAATTATCCACTGATGCGTAGTTTGTCTTCGAAAGTATAAAATACTATTTTTCCTAAATTATTTGAAGATGTTATAAATTTTTACTTTTTTAAACCTCAATGGTTCAAATGTCAATTAAGACATTAAAAGTTCAAGGACATCACATGTGCATTTTTCTCATATCTTTATCAAAGGCATAAATTTCTCATGTTATATGCATGTTTTATAGAGTGTCTCACTCACAAGTGAATTGAATTTTGATTTTTAGCAAAGGACCAAGGCAAGCACATACTCACTCTACTTTCTTTCAATTAATACGTATGATCATTCTTTCGATATACATAATATATCCAAGATATTATTATGTCAATATTCATAATTAAATTTCTTCAAAGTTAAGTAACGTACGATCTCTTGATCTGAGGTATGTGAAAATGTTGTACTAGAATCAAGCATTCTTTGGGCGGATGTTAGCTATTCATATTCGCTAACGTGCCAGGGTAAATCCTATACGGATAGAAAAAGGACTTAATTTTTCTCACCCTATACTTGTAAATTATATTCGTGTGGGTAACTAAAGGCTAATGAGTTGCATCTGCCTGACACCCTGGGCCTAAGAATGATAGGGAACGGAAACTGAGGCATCGGTAACCGAACCCTCGTAGACAAAAGCTTTCTGCTTCGACTACGTATGTCATTATGATGAAGTCAAATGATCAGGCTGGCCGACTAATATGCCGTTTGATGAAGAGACGATGAAGTCAGATAGTGGTCAGGCTGGCCTGGTGATGCACTATTTGATGAAGAGAAGGCAAACGAATGATTCAAGATTTTTTTTAAGTAAAGGGTCAAATCCCTCGTTATCACTCGGGGATCCTGGGAGCTATTTTTCCTTTAAGTTACTAAGAGGTGCAGACATTGTTTCCGTCCAACCTCATAAACACTTAAGCCAATAGATTATCCATACTTCAAAGCTCACCCTATAATTGATTATATACTTGCGAGCGTAAATCGCTCATATTGCTATTATGTAATGTTTTACAGGATATGGCGAGAAGACTGAGCCGTTTGCTAAAGGCAAAACGAGGATGACATAGTGAACACTTCCTAATTTCCCTCTTATAGATGGCATTCAGGGGGAGAGTGAAGTGCAGGGTAATTATTGAAATGTTTAGATTGTAAGGCCTATGTGGGCCCCTCATAGACTTCCGCTATTAGACTTTTAGTTTGGATAAATGTAATAGAGAATACAATTTATTTCTCTTATATAATGATATGAATGCTTGGATGTTATTACTGTTCTCGTCAATTTTTTTAACGGTGCTCGAAGTCTGGTATGGGATTTTTGGGGCCGTCACAGTTGGTATCAGAGACCAAGCACCGGTTATGAGACTACGGTCTCTACTGAAGAGTAGAATGCAATATTTAGAGTTGTAAGGAAGAATGAAGGAAACCGTAAGATATAAGGATACGAAAAATAGGATGCCAGGACCTAAGTAAAACTTATTGCAAACCATGCATTGCATTTGTATTCATGTCAAACTCTATGTTAAGTTAAACCTTGTTCCCGGACTGACATAGGCTATATTCACTTGTAGATGACTTCAAGACGAGATGATAAGGGTAAAACCCCCATGGTCGCTAATTTTGAGGAGGAGCATGCTCCTGACCACCCAAGATATGGAAACAGTCCCCTTGCCCCTATCACAGATGATGTTGAGGTACGAGAGAAGGCGTCCCCCGAGTAGCCTCTTGTTGTTGTGCCTACACCAAATGATGATGCTGGCCCTTCGATCTGCCGCAAGCGCCTATAGCCTGATGTTATCCGTGGATCACCACCACCCCCTAGAGCCCGATGGCGTGTGACTCCTCGCAAGAGGATAACCAGGGAAGTACAAGTGATACATTTCGAGATTCCTCGGATTGCTGACGAGGATTTAGAAGATGTTGAAGACCCTACCTCTCCAGAAGACGACGAGGACCCCACCGAGCCAGAGGATGTTAATGAGCCTAACGAATCAGAGAGTGCCAATACCACTACTGACCCATCTAAGAGGTCAGATTCCTCAGCTCGCTTGAGGAGCCGTTCTTCTCCTCGCTACTAATTGGGTATTCCGGATGCGAGGCATTCCTAGCTTATGTGCATGATGCCAAGAAGGAAGCACCGAGGTTAGAAGATATTCCCATTGTGAGGGAATTTGAAGATGTATTTATTGAAGAGCTGACAGGATTACCGCCAGACAGATAAGTAGAGTTCGGAATCGAGCTACTACCAGGGACTACCCTGATTTCCAAGGCTCTATACAGGATGGCACCTTCCGAGTTAAAAGAACTTTCGGTGCAATTAGAAGAATTTTTGGATTAAGGATTCATCAGACTGAGCATCTCACCGTGGATTCATCACATACTCACTCTACTTTCTTTCAATTAATACGTATGATCATTCTTTCGATATACGTAATGTATCCAACATATTATTATGTCAATATTCATAATTAAATTTCTTAAAAGTTAAGTAACGTATGATCCCTTGATCCGATATATGTGAAAATGTTGTACTAGAATCAAGCATTCTTTGAGCGGATGTTAGTTATTGAAATTTGCTAACACGCCAAGGTAAATCCTATACGGATAGAAAAAGGACTTAATTTTTCTCACCCTATATTTGTAAAGTAGATATTTGTGTGGGTAACTAAAGGCTAATGGGTTGCGTCTGCCTGGCACCTTGGGCCTAAGAATGATAGGGAACGGAAACTGAGGCATCGGTAACCGAACCCTCGTAGACAAAAGGTTTCTACTTCAACTACGTATGTCATTATGATGAAGTCAAATGATCAGGATGGCCGACTGATATGTCGTTTGATGAAGAGATGATGAAGTCAGATAGTGGTCAGGCTGCCAGGTGATGCACTATTTGATGAAGAGAAGGCAAACGAATGATTCAAGATTTCTTTTAAGTAAAGGGTCAAATCCCTCGTTATCACTCGAGGATCCTGGGAGCTATTTTTCCTCTAAGTTACTAAGAGGTGCAGACATTGTTTCCGTCCAACTTCATAAACACTTAAGCTAATAGATTATCCATACTTCAAAGCTCACCCTATAATTGATTATATACTTGCGAGTGTAAATCGCTCATATTGCTATTATGTAATGTTTTACAGGACATGGCGAGAAGGTCGAGTCGTCTGCTAAAGACAAAACGAGGATGGCATAGTGAACGCTTCCTAATTTCCCTCTTATGGATGGCATTCAGAGGGAGAGTGAAGCGCGAGGCGATTATTGAAATGTTTAGATTGTAAGGCTTGTGTGGGCCCCACATATACTTCTGCTGTTAGAATTTTAGTTTGGATGAATGTAATAGATAATACAATTTATTTCTCTTATATAATGATATGCATGCTTTGACGTTATTACTGTTCTCTTATCAATTTTTTTGACGGTGCCCGAAGTCCGGTATGAGATTTTTGGGGCCGTCACACTCAGACCACTACAATCAATAGACATCACATATCCCTATTTGGACTTGTGTTATTCCTGTATAGCTATGTCCAACATCAAGTTGGTCCAAGTGATTTCTCCCTTCTCCTTTTTCAAGGATAGTGCAAACTCTTCCTAAGACTTAGGAAGCTTCTCAATCACTTTCATAACTTGAAACTTTTCAGGAAGGTCCATGCCAGTTTTCTTAAAAGCATGGACTAACAGTTCAAATTCATGCACTTGTTCAATCATGGATTTTGTGTCCGCCAGTTTATACTCCAAATACTTGGACACAAAATACTTTTCCAGGCCTTGAGAGTCTGTATTGTGTGTTTGATCCAACTTATCCCACAACAGTTTAGTAGTAAATGCATATGATGAATAAATATAAAATAGAGCATTCTCTAAAGCTACCAAAATTGCAACTCTAGCTACCCCATCTCTTTTAGCCCATAAATTATAATATGTTAAGTATTGGGTTGAGCTTGATCAATAACTGGGGCATCATGCTGAACCACTATCCATAGACCCTTAACAGTTAACCACAATTTAATTTTTTTTGCCAATGAGAAAAACCTGAACCCCCACTGAACTTTTTTGGTATACCAGAAAGATCCGTAGGCTATGGAAACATGTATGTAGTCCAGTCAATAGTAAGAACAACAAAACCAGAGGACTAACCATTAACAATGTTTTCAATAGTGTCCCCCATCTCAAATACACACACACACATACTTATATCACTTTAAAGAATACTTTTTGAAGATTGTTTGAAATCTTAGTACCGCAACACAATTAAAGCAAATATATATATAAGACCAAGGCTTTGATTTCTAAAATCAAAAAAATAGAAAATTGAGAAACATAAACAACATAGGTAGTACGAGCATTGAAAAGTAGAAAGAACAGAAAGACTTATTGAAAAAGATGAACAATTGCGTCATCGATCCCTAGATAATGAATGACTGTTCTTGAAAATGTATTTGCCCCACTCATGTTGCGATGAGTTGCTGCAAGTCTTCTTCCAGGATAATGTTGGAGTGTATGTCCTAGTGGCCAATTATATAATGATTGTGACACTATATTTATGTTATGTTTTGGTTAAATGATAATTTCTTTTATTATGTTTTATTTACTACATTATATAAATGTTAACATAATAAATGTCCTTAGAAGAATGATACTAATTATATGGATTCAAGTATGTGACTTGAATATGAGATCATATAAGTATGTTATATATATCATTATTTTTAGATGTACCTAGTCGAGTATCATTGTTAGTGGGACAACAATAATACATTAAGACTGGTATGTGGATTGACTGATGGCCACATCTCATTGGTCATAAATATGTACGAGATATATTAAGTTGATGCATAGGTGCCATGTTAGATAATAGTGTACTGGATAGACCCACCATGAGAATTTTACATGGAGCATTATACTATGTGTCATAAGTAATTCTTATAGTAACAATGACATAATGGTCCTTCGACATGAAGTCATGACATTTCTATATAAGGAGTTATGTGTTTTGACATTGCGATGTTGTTGATTTGCCTGACGACTTTGGCGATAGACAAATGACTTTGGTGCGGTCAAATCTTTTCAAGGCTACTTTAATGCATTTGAAGTGTTTTTATCTTAGTCTCTGGTAACTTCAACATTAGTGTATAATGAACAAATATTTAGTCTCTGAAAAATTCAGTCTCCGATGAACAAAAATTTAGTCTCTAATGAATAAAAATTTAGTTTCCGATGAATAAAAATTTAGTCTCTGATAAACAAAAATTTAGTCTTTGATAAACAAATTTTGCTCGACCAATTTTGACTTTTGTTAAACTCTCCAACTGCAGTCTTTGTAGTCTCTGATGCAACACTACTGTGGGTACTTGTACAATTATAAAATCTAACAATTTTAAGTGTTATATATTATCATCAAATGTTATAATTCCTAATAGATTCACCTAAATTTATTCGTAAAAAAATCAGATGACACTCATTAAAAAATAAAGATGACACTTACTAAAAAATAAAGGAAGTATTATGCTGCAATTTTGGACAACTGATTTTAAGAAAAAGTTAAGCTACGCAAAGTGAAAGGGAATATTCGTCCCCATTCTACATCTGACATTTTGCAACATATTTTTAAGTGTGTGATACATCTCTATACTATATATATAGAGTAAAAAGTTCTAAAATTAATCTTAAAAAATTTATTTAAGGCAATTTTAATTATAATATATTTTAATAATTTAATTAACAATCAAAACCTACTACTATAAGTAGCACACAAAAATTATGTAATACGTAGAATTTCATTATATTTAAAATTGTGGAAAGTTCATATTTAAAATATAGTCAATTGTGTATATCTTTTTATAGCTTAGATTTTTCAATTTTTTGAAACAAAAAAAAAAGTTAAAATTATCATGGAATTGTATGGAACTTTACGGACTATAATAATTTTACACTCTGTATTGGTACGGTTGGATTATCAATCATATTATCAAAATGTTTTATAATTGCGATGATCATGCTAATCTTAGCAACTTTTTACTCGTATATAAAATCATTAAATGATGGCTTAATTGGGATCTAAAAAGCTAACTGACGTTCTTCATAATCTTAAAATTAACTATAAAAAATGGAATACATGCATTAACTGATTTTTTAAACCTCTATATGACTTTTAAAACTCTAGAAGTTCAATACTTAAAAGTTCTGGACTTGGCAAAAAAAGTAGTTCTGGATTTTTAACACTTTCCATAATGTTTGAAATTTTAGAATTCCAACTTCTGAAGGATTCAGAGGAAAGTTCTTAAAAGAAGTCGTTTACTCTATTTTATTTTTTTATTTTTTTAAGGTTCCCAAACAACTAAGCAACATCCTTTGAAGATAACATAAGAAGAACTTCAGGGAAGTCTTCCAGCCAAAAGCAAGGAGTGCCATAAACACCAGATTCAGACGATGTGGACAAAGTATGAGCCACTAAATTGAACGACCAACAAACATGAGCAAACTGGACAGAGGTAGCATACCGACATGAATGCTTGCAATCTGCAATGGTGTCTCCAACATCTGAATAAGCCACATGCGAAGAATTCAATGTTGTTACAAATTGAGATGCAATCGGATTCCACTTCTAAATTTCGCATGCCATATCCAATCGCAACCTGCAAACCTGCCCGGACAACCATAGCTTCTGCAAGTTCTACTTAATAGCGCCCATAAACATGATTAATGCATGGAGCTTTAATATCTCCAAGATGGTCTCTAATTACAAAACCCAAACCTGCATATCCATTATCGCTCAGGGAGGCGTCACGACTAATTTTCAAAAAATAAGACGTTGGTTTCCTCCATCTTAAAATCACTATAGCTAGCCTCATTCACTTGATCGTGCACTCAATCCACTTTATGTGCTCGCATGTGCGTGACCAAATGAATACTACTTTGAATCATTGATAAAGGAGAAAGTAACTGATTCTTTATGCAAGTATCATTCGGTGCTTCCACAGGTGCCATAAAATAAAAACCACCATCTGAAGACCTCTTGTTCCAGTCTTGATATAAAGTTTTCAAACCAACTCATTAGGTCTAATTGTCTAAATTCTCCTCCACACAAAGACCAGGAGGACTGGCAATCCATGTATCTGTTGCTACTGGACAAACGAACAATGCATGAGCTAGTAATAGTCTCATTATCACAGTGGCACCTGTTAGAAAATGGAAACTTTAGGAATTAATTTAAAGTGAATTCCTAATGATATTTCTTGAAACTAACACTTGGTAATTAATCCTTTGTATGAGGACTTTAATTATCGTTCTTGGATTTATGACATTTTCTTAGTCAAATCCATAGATAAAAGGGTGAAAAACCTCCAATAAATGTGTAACTTAGACCAGACATATGATATATAGCAATAGGTTAGCCACTGGTGAAATTACCTATTGATACGTTATTCACCGATGAAATTATCTATTGATGTATCATCCACTGATGAAATTTGCCATCAGATGATATTTGGTTATCGGTAGATAATTCGTCCATCGGGTGATATGATTTGCCCATCGGATGATATTTGGTCATCGATAGATAATTTGCCCATCAAATAATATATGTTCATCGACAGATAATATGTCTATCAGATGATATTTGATTATTAATGGAAGTTTATTTGGAAAGTCCTAACTGATTCGAGTTAGAATTAAGTATTATTATCAGATAATAATTAAGTCTTCTAATTCGATTCTAGTTAAGTGTAGCCCAAGCAATGACCTGTAAATATGTGTTGTGTTATTACAAACATGCGTTATGAGAGTTTTTTAAGGAGATGTTACTAAATTCTTCTGCTAAGTAGACGCTATAAGAAAAACTTTTGTTCTCGTATGAAGTGATATAGAAACTTAGAACATACATAAAGAATTCATCCCTCACATAATCTGTAACATTGATATAGAAACTTAGAACATACCACTGTTGGGTTTCGACAAATAAAACGCAGTGAAAAAAATCGATTTAAAAACAAAAAATGAAACCCTAACCCGAGGATCTATGCGAAACAATTTAATACAGATGGTTTAAGATTTACCGATTAAAATTGCAGAATTTGAAGCTTTGATCAGGGTGTTGAACATCTCCTGAATCTTTAATGCAATCCAACTAGACGACGCTTCTACGGTATCCACACGAACACCCCACGAATCATCTCGCTATCTGAAGTAAGGAGAATTGCAGTACTAACTATTGAATCTGTTTCTCTCTCTCTCTCTCTTAACTCTAGTCTCCTCTTATGAACAACTAGGGTTTTCAGAAAGCGTATATTCCAAACTCTAATCTAATTAGGAGAATAAAATCCGAATTTTATATTTATTATATATTTTAATTAAGTCTCACTTAATTAATATATATGTCAAATAAATATATATTCGTATTTTCTTCCAAGGGACTCTACTCTATACAGATTACATACATATAATTTAAAGCCATGATTTAAATAAAATCAATCTTATTGATATATTAAAATCACTGACATTTAAATTATATCTCCTTAATAAATGTTCGTAGTATGCGACCCTGTAGGTTATTATTACGTTAGCAATAATTTTAAATCATATTATAAAATTATAAGCAGTGAGTGACATCTAATAATACATCACTGTTACCCAAGTAATAATAAAGTAGTTGATTTGACGCAATCTTTTCGTGACCAATATTTCAATGTAATTCAATCCTTTTAACCTTGATATTTAAGATTAAATTCAAGGCAATAATGTATCATCCTCTTCAATATTTAATCTCAGTTTTCTTTATTAATGAGTAGACTATATGAAACAAATCTCTATTTGAGCATGACCATGCATTTCATAGTTTCACTCAATCAAGAGGCCTATAGATATCACCCCTAATTTAGAGGAGGGTTAAATTCCATCTACATCATTCACATCTCTCACATAACTCATGATGCATCCAACAATCACCTTTATCGTCCACTCGGTTAAAGATGACTTTTGGCAATGTCAAAACACATAATTCCTTACGTAGAAATGTCATGAGTTTAGGTTGAAGGACCATTACATCATTGTCACTATGAGAATTACTTATGACACATAGCATAATGCTCCATGTAGAATTCTCATGGTGGATCTGTCCAGTACACTATTCTCTAACATGGTACCTATGCATCAACTTAATATATCTCGTACATATTTATGACCAATGAGATGTGGCCATCAGTCAATCCACATACTAGTCTCAATGTATTATTGTTGTCCCACTAACAATGATACTCGACTAGGCACATTTAAGAATAATGATATATATAACATACTTATATGATCTCATATTCAAGTCACATACTTGAATCCATATAATTAGTATCATTCTTCTAAGAACATTTATGATGTTAACATTTATATAACGTAGTAAATAAAACATAATAAAAGAAATTATCATTTAACCAGTACATAACATCAATATAGTGTCACAATCATTACATGATTGGCCACTAGGGCATAAACTCCAACAGTCTCCCACTTGCACTAGAGCCAATCACTCATGTCTCTAATACCAAAACAAATAGTGTGACCATCATACTTCTGCTGCGACAAAGCCTTGGTCTATGGGTCTGCAACATTTTCTTCTGTCGGTACTTTGCATATATGTACATCACCTCTCTCAATGATCTCTCGAATGAGATGAAATCGCCTAAGTATATGCTTGGATCATTGGTGAGTTCTAGGTTCCTTCGCCTGTGCAATGACTTGTTATTGCAGTAGAGGTCTACTGGATCAACAATAGAAGGAACAACACCAAGTTCAGTAATGAACTTCTTTATCCATACAACTTCCTTGGCTGCATTAGAAGCAACAATATACTCAGCTTCTGTTGTAGAATCGGCAACTATTTCTTGCTTTGAACTCTTCCAGCTCACAACTCCACCATTAAGGCAAAACACATAACCTGACTGTGACTTATAGTCATCCTTGTCAGTTTGGAAACTAGCATCAGTGTAATCCTTTACTGCCAGTTCCTCTTCACCTCCATATACCAACAATGAATCCTTAGTCCTTTTGAGGTACTTTAGGATATTCTTGATTGTTGTCCAGTGACCTTCACCTGGATTTGACTGGTATCTGCTCGTTAAGCTCAAAGCATATGAAACATCAGGATGTGTACATAACATTGCGTACATGATAGATCCAATTGACGAAGCATAAGGAATCTTACTCATGCGATCCTTATCATCTTGTGATTTAGGACATTGAGCTTTAGAGAGCGTTACTCCATGCGACATGGGAATGTAACCTCTCTTAGCCTCTTGGATGCTGAACCGTTTCAACACTTTATCAATGTATATACTTTGACTTAGGCCAAGCCTCTTCCTCAATCTATCTCGATAGATCTTGATACCTAGAATATAGGTTGCTTCACCCAAGTCTTTCATGGAGAAATATTTTACCAACCATGTCTTGACTGCTTGCAAGGAAGGAATGTCATTTTCAATAAGTAATATGTCATCGACATACAGTACTAGGAATACAATGTGGCTCCCACTAACCCTTTTGTAAACACAAGTTTCATCTTCATTCTTGATAAAGCCAAACTCTTTGACTGCTTCATCAAAACAAAGATTCCAGCTCCGAGATGCTTGCTTTAGTCCATAAATGGATCTTTGCAGCTTACATACCTTTCCAGCATCCTTTGGAGTGACAAAACCCTCGAGTTGTGTCATATACACATCCTCAAGCAGATTTCCATTAAGGAAAGCTGTTTTGACATCCATCTGCCAGATTTCATAATCATGAAAAGCTACAATAGCAAGTAAGATCCTGATGGATTTAACCATGGCTACTGGAGAAAAAGTCTCATCGTAGTCAACACCTTGAACTTGTTTGAAACCTTTTGCTACCAGTCGACCTTTATAGGTTTGTACATTACCATCCATGTCAATTTTCTTCTTGAAAACCCACCTGTACCCAATTGGTTTTGCCCCTTCAAGTGGGTCAACCAAAGTCCATACTTGGTTGGCATACATGGAGTCCATCTCAAATTCCATTTCTCAAACTGTGGTCTGTTCATAGCTTCTTGGTAGGAAGCAAGCTCATCATTATCCACTTTGAGTAACAAGATATCCATAATATCTCTCAGGCTCATGGTGTGTCCTACCAGATCTACAAGAGGCTTATGTTACTTGAGCAAGTTTAGTTTCCGCAACAACTTGTGGTTCCTGCTCATGTTCTAGCTCAGGTTCATTGATATTTTGTGGTTCTCGAATTTTTTCGAGTTCTACATTTCTCCCACTATTTTCTTTAGAGAAAAATTCCATTTTTAGGAAAACTCCAGTGCGAGCAACAAACACTATGTTCTCCGAAGGTTTGTAGAAATAAATAAAATCAATCTTATTGATATATTAAAATCACTGACATTTAAATTATATCTCCTTAATGAATGTTCTTAGTGTACGACCATGTAGGTTATTATTACGTTAGCAATAATTTTAAATTATATTATAAAATTATAAGACCCTTGAATGCCATCCATAAGAGGGCGATCAGGAAGCGCTCGTCATGCCATTCTCTCTTTGCCTTTAGAAGACGGCTCGGCAGTGTCATGTCGGGCAGGCATAACAGGAAGGGGCTGTTCTGGGGATGCCTCCCTCAAGGTCTCAACATCATCTGAGGTAAGGACAGGAGGAATATTTGTATGCTCTGGTTGGTCAGAAGGGGTATAACCAGGGGCATGATCTTCGTCAGAGCTAACAACCATGGGGGCTTTGCAGGCCTTACAATCTAAACAATTTTATAATCGTCTCACGCTTCACTCGACCCCTGAATGTCATCCATAAGAGGGCAATCAGGAAGCGCTCGTCATGTAATTCTCTCTTTGCCTTTTAGAGTGCAACTGTTATTTTCAATAGGGTTGTTAGAAGTTGGTCATTCACACCAATGACCTTTTGTAATATTTCGTTGATTTATAAAAGTTCTGAAACTTTTATAATATATTGTATTCTTTCAATTCCGCAACTTTTAATACAATATATTCACTAAACTCACAAAAGTTCAAAAGAATTTTGTGGTTTGTATTCAACCCCCCTTTTACAAACCATCTTGTGGGACAAACAATTGGTATCAGAGCCCATTGATTAAAACACCAAGCAATAGATCAAAAGATGGGATAGAAGGATGGAAATGACAAAATTTCAATGCTTAAGAGGGAAGAGTACTTCTTGTGGAAGAAGAGAATGTTTTTGCATTTGGAATCAACTAATTCTCAATATGCTGACATCCTCAAGGATGGACCTGTTATTCCCATAAAAGTTGTGCCACAAGGTATTGTTGATGGCATTCCAACCCAAGAGACATTTGTACCTAAAAAGCCAAATGAGCTCTCCAAAGAAGAAAAAGAGGAAGCCCTAAAAGACAGAAAAATCATGAACATCCTTTATAATAGGTTGGACAATGATATGTTCAACAGTGTCATCAACTGCCAAAGTTCCAAGGAGATATGGGAAACCATTCATATATTATGTGAAGGAACTGAAGAAGTACAGGCCAACAAAAGGTCATTACTCATTCAACAATATGAGTATTTCACAGCCAAACCTGGAGAATCTATTACTCAACTATATCATAGATTCAACAGACTCATCAATGATCTTAGATTGCATGGGAAAGTTTATGAGAATATAGACACAAATATTAAATTCATATGGTCACTTCTACAATCATGGGATGTCAAGACAACTGATGTAAGGGAAGCTAAGGACATAAATATCATGTCCTTGGACAAGCTCTATGGTTATCTCAAAACTTATGAGCTTGAAGTGCAACAGAGAAGCATGCTAAATCCTGACTTCAAGAAAGAGAAGTCTGTTGCATTTACAGCAGAGACAAGTAATATGAAGCTTGATGGGAAAAGAGTTCTCATTAAGGAATCAGATTCTAATCAAGAATCTGATCAAGTAGCTAAAGATGCAGAGGTAGAGGAAGAACTCTGTACACCTGAAGATTTAGAAGACATTGATGAAGTTCTAATTCTAATAGCTAGAAACTTCAAAAAGCTTAAATTTGCCTGGAGAAAGCCTGGATTCAACAATATTTTTTCATCAAAGAAAGAAAGTCAATCTGGCAAAGTTGACAGATCTAAGTTCAGGTGCTTTAACTGTGGTGCTATTGGACACTTTGCTAGTGAGTGCAGGAAGCCCAAGTTTGACAAAAAGACAAGGGAGCCCAAGGATGGTACAAGAGATAAGGATTACTATAAAAAGAAATACTATGATCTCCTCAATAGCAGCAAGGGCAAGGGAAAGGTACTGATCACATAAGGCAAGGATTGGGCTGATTCAGAATTAGAGGATGAAGAATATGTCAACATGGCACTGATGGCCAACTCCTCTAATAGCAGTAACACTTCTGGAAGTCCAAATTCCAAGAACTCCCAGGTAACTGACTTGACTATTTCTTCTACTATGTCATTATTTCATTGCCAAGAAAGCTTAACTGACATGTGTAATGAAATGTACCATTTAAAAGGAACACTTAGATGCTCTGTAAAAGAAAATGCTAGACTCATTGAAACCATTGAATTGTTAAAGAACAAAAATTCTTTCTTAGAGCTTGAGCTAGGTGTTCTTGAACAAGTCAGGAAATAGTGCAAAAAGGCACTAGAAGATCTTGCTTGTGCTAAACAAATAGAAGAATGACTAAGAGCACAACTTAAGAAAGAGCAGGACATCATAAAAGAATGGACTAACTCCTTTAAAATAGTTAAGGAGACAATAGAAAAATATAGCACCAGTCAAAATGAAGGGCTAGGCTATAATAACAAGGTCTAAGGAAAGTAGCCAGTGATTGAGGAATTGTCAATCATTAGAACTGATGAAACTAGCACAAGTAAAAGTACTCTAGTAGCTATTGCTCCTACCTTTAAAAAGACAAAATTTGTTAAGGCAGGAACTATCGAAGAAAAATCTAAGGAGACTATGCTAGAACAAAGAGTTAGAGAGTTGGAAAAGAAATTAAATGACTTCAAAGCCAAAAGCTCTAATCTAAAGTCCACTCACTCATCAGAGGTGAAGCTGAAAAATAATATGAATGGTAAGGAGGGAATTAACAAATATACTAATTATACTCTTGTTATTAATGCACCTAGGAAACATTGTTGGAAGTGTGGAAATCTCAACCACCTTGTTTATAAGTGTAAAAATATCCCTAGGAACATGCATGCTAGAAACTTACCTTCTGATAAAAGGAAAAAGTTAACTGTTAAGAATCACTCAAATGTTCAAAAGGTTAAAAACAGTTATTTGAAATCTCCTCTAAAGTTAAGGCAAAAATTTGATGCACCTAAGGCTAAGAAGAAAGTTATTTCTTCTCAACAGTGGGTGATAAAGAAAGATAAAACTAAAAAACCCTTAACAACTACTAAATTAAACTTTAAAAATGTCAATGGACCCAAGCAAGTCTACATTCTTAAATTAACTTAGCTATTTACTATGTGCAAGGTACAAAGAAACATATTTGGTTCTTGGATAATGGCTGTTCAAGACACATGACTGGAGACAAGACTTGCTAACACAATTTGAGGAGAAAGCTGGTCCAAGTGTTTCTTTTGAAGATGACAGCAAAGGATATACCTTGAGATATGGCAAAGTCACAACTGGAAATGTCATCTTGGACAATGTAGCACTAGTTGATGATTTTAAGCACAACTTGCTTAGTATCAGCCAACTGTGTGATAGAGGTTACAATGTCGTTTTCAAGGATGAACATTATTTGATCAATAATAGTAGAGATGGAAAAATAGTTCTATCTAAAGTTAGGAAAGGTAACCTCTACATAGCTAACTTTGGTTCATCAAATAAATATCAGTTCACATGCTTTTACAGTAAAGCATCAGTGGATGAAAGTTGGTTATGACATAAGAGAATTTCTCACCTAAATTTCAAGACAATCAACATTTTGGCGAGGAAAGAATTAGTGACAGGACTTTCACAACTGGAATTCACTCAAGATGGCTTATGTGGAGCTTGTTAAAAAGGGAAGCAAAAGAAGACTTCCTTTAGAGGCAAGGAGATTTCATCAATTACAAGTCCAATGCAACTAATTCATATGGATTTATTTGGACTTGTAAACATTATGTCTATCTCAAAGAAAAAGTATGCTCTGGTGATAGTTGATGATTTCACCAGATACCCATGGGTAAAATTTCAGCATACCAAAAATGATGCAGCCCAGTTGGTGATTGATCACATCAAGAAAGTGGAAACTAAATCTAGGCTGACTGTCAGAGTTCTAAGAACTGATAATGGAACAGAATTCAAGAACTCCAAAGTTAAATGTTTCTGTGTAGACAAAGGAATATCTCACACATTTTCTGCTCCAAGAACCCCTTAACAGAATGGAGTAGTTGAGAGGAAAAACAAAACTCTTATTGAAGCTGCTAAAACCATGCTTGAAGAAGCCAAACTTCCTACCTATTTTTGGGCTGAAGCAATTTTAACTGCATGCTTCACTCAAAATAGGACATTGATCAACAAAACTCACAACAATACTCCTTATGAGCTTATGACAGGTAGGAAACCAAATGTCAAATTTCTTCATGTATTTGGTGGCAGATGTTTTGTGCTAGAAAGTCAAATTGAGAATTTAGGAAAATTTGATCCCAAAGCTGATGAAACAATTTTCCTAAGTTACTCTCTAACAAGCAAAGCATACAGGATCTACAACCTTAGACTGAACATTGTAATGGAATCTATACATGTTGCATTTGATGATAAGAAAATAATGGGAATTCTAGATCAAGGAATGTGATGTGTATAATTTCTGCAAGTGCACATGTGACAACCCCGATTTCCCAAAACATATACCAGTGTCATCAGTTTATTACTAACTGCTGTGACATAGGCCTATGGTGGAAATCCAAGTTGCCAGTGGAAAAAAAAAATCAAGAAGCTATTACACCAAAACCTCTTTCCTTTGTAATAATAGTTGAAAGTGAAACATATTATTACAAACATTAATTTGAAAGTTTTCTGCAGCAGAAATAACAAATCTCTTTCTTGAAAACAAAACAAAATCAACCAACCGAAAATCCTATTTATGAGCCTTGGACTGCCAAATTTACTGACTCTGATATGATTTTTCTTTATCCTTTGAACCTTTTTCTTTCTTGGGTTGAACTGAAAGAGAATCAAACAAGTATGAGTAATAAAGCTCAGCAAGTAATATAACATAGAACGAACATAGTGAATCTGGTTGAGGGAAAATCTGTTCCGAAAATACAGTTTTCAAAATAACATAAAATATTAAAGTTTCATCTATTGGATTCAGATAGGGAGTACTCATATCTTTAGATGGACGAAATATTGGCAATACTATGCCGCTGAAATCAAGAAATAAGGAATATCCACATAACTCTCGGATGCCTTTCAGTACTATGACTTACTTGAACATCTCACATCAATGATGTCTTTCAGTACTATGACTTACTTGAACATCTCACATCAATTATGTCTTTCTGTACTATGACTTACTTGATCATCAATTCTGTTCGAAACAAGGGCCTACTGAGAATATCATGTACCACATGATAATAAAAGGGCCAATGCTATTTCATTGTGGTCTGCTATGTACATACGTATGACATTTAGTAGACTTAATTACATCTACTTTCTCATGGGGCCGGAAGAATAGAGTATCCCATTCTTATTACCCAGATTGATCCCAACAATTTCATTTCATATATATATATATATATATATATATATATATATTAACACAAGGGTCCGGAGAATAGAGTATCCAAAATCTCATTCTTATTACCCGGGTTGATCCCCTTGTAGAGACAGTGGATAGATTTCGACACCTTAGTGAGATTACCAAGGTGATTATATAATATCCTTGTAAACTCAATATGGGTCGTGACACCTCAAGGGACTGTCCAAGACGACCACACAGCACTCTTGTAGTCTCAATGAAGGTCACTAGGTATTTATTACCTTTATAAGTTGAATTAAGCTGAATAACTCAAAATATTATAAAACCAATGAATGTTTATAAACGGGATATTATAATCAAGTATTTCTCAGAATGATATTTGTTTCAGTTTGAGCAATAATTCTCTATCAGTACGCATACGAAACAATCATGTATACGTAAGAAGAATGGTTTAAGCATCTGTCATAACTTGACACAGATCGAATTAATTGATCATGTGTTTACTTTGAGATATACATCATACTTACCTTTATATCTATATGGAAAATTGTGTGATATATTGAAAGGATGATAAATATATCACTAAAAAGTAATTTATGTATAACTTGAATAACTAAGTTATACGTTGAAAGAATAAGAACACATATATTACTTGCCTTGACCGGGATGATATTTGTATGATAGATCTGCAAAATCTGTTTTATGAATTAACAGAAATTAGAACAATCATAATATGTGTAGATAATAGAGTTATAATGTTTAAGTCATGCTAAGTCTGTGTCAGGGAATAAGTTATGTGTTATCAGGGTATAGCTTACCTCTAACAGTGGATGCTTATAATTGTCAGGAAACTACTTATAGTCATCAGGGAATATATATAGCCATCAGGGGATAGCTGTCAGGGAATAAGTTGTTATTGTTCATCAGTGGATATTTATCATCAGGGGATAAATTTAAACTTCCTACATCTGAGACTAATGTTATCTCGTTAGAGACTAACACTAACTCATCATAGACTAATGTTATCTCGTCAGAGACTAACACTAACTCATCAGAGACTAATGTTATCTTGTCAGAGACTAACAATATGAAGTATATAGAGATTATCCAAGAGATTTATCTCCGCAAGGACAATAGATTCTAAGGTTTCATGCAGGTTCTATATAAACAGAGTAACTAAATAGTGAAAGTAACTAAATAACTTCAAAAAAGCTCTTAATATTTACCTGACAAGCTTCCGGTACAGCAGAATAGGCTATAGAAATATTATCATGGGTTTAAAGAGTTTGTGTTTGAGAGTGTTGTGAAGAAAATGAGTAGCGGGGGTTCTCCTTATATAGGCACTGGAAATAGGAAAATATCTAAGATATTTCCTACATCGGACTTGAAAGTTATTGAAACGTTGTAATATGTTAACAATTACAAATAGGTGTCAGATTGTGGTATAACTTACTGTTAGAGTTAAATGATGATGATGATGTTTAGGAAATAAATTGTGCACATGTAAATACTTAAGGTATATTATAAACCTTAAGATTAGCACAAGTTTTGCATCCACTAATGATAATCTTATTCATCAGGGGATGATCAATCACTTCACAAGACAACTCGAAAAATGGCATCTAAAGGACTTGACAAAGTGAAGAAAAATGTCTGATGCTACTTAATAACAGTCAAAGTATTCTGCACATCATATATTCTATACAAAGTTTCATTGATTAAGAACCGTTAGGGGAACCGATCAGGGGAAACTCATCAGGGGGAACCCATTAGGGGAAACTCATCAGGGGGAACCTGTCAAGGGATGATGAAGGCAGACCAACCCATTAGGGTGAGACTTCAAGGTATGACAGTGTCAGGCTAACCCATTAGGGTAATTCGTCAGGGGAAATGCTCAACACTGTATCAGTGAAAGCCATCATTGTGTGTAGACAGTCATAACATCAGTGGATCAAGAAGCACTGAGTAAAACTCAAGTGAAGGTTGACGCCTTGATCCAGTCTATAACAATCAGGGGATCCAGAAGCACTAATCAAGTCCATTAGGGCTGGTCGTCAGTGGATGATTATGACAGCATACACCCGTCATCAAGACTTACACTCAAATCAACGAAGCTTGTTATTAGAAGCAAGAGATATTAACTGAAAAGATATTTCTTGAAGTTTGTTATGGTCCAATGAGAACTCTCAGACATTAAATGCACACAGATCAGGGGAAGAAAAATAAGCAACAAAAGTAGCAGCAGTCTGACACACAGTTTCCAAAGGACAACGATGTGACAAATATGCGGCTAAGTTGAAAAGAGCAGCACGCCTTCTCACGTGGTTTCAACTATTGTTCTTCTATATATGCAAAGGAGTTCTCATTACACAAAAAGAGATCAATCCAACAGATTAACAAACAAGAAGCACACAAATTGTTAGGTTTTATGAACATTTGATGATGATTGTCTTTAGAATACTTAGGAATACAAATGTACAGAAAAGTGTTGGTTTGTAACACTTTAGTTTTGTAGCTAGCAGTAGTATCTCTTGTTTGTAAATTAGTCATTATAATAAAGAGATAGGTTCATTTCTTTTGTATGTACTGCTGGAATACTTGTTGAGTTTGTTCAACAAGTTGTTTAAATTAATTAGTCCTTCGGAGATTGATTTTGGCTTGTCGGAGATTAAGGGAAAAGTCCACCAGAGATTAAAGTTTTGTTCATCAGAGATTGGACTTTGCCCATCGGAGATTGAAGAATCCTTCATCAGAGATTAAAATGTTTTGTTCATCGGAGATTGAAGGATTGGTCATCGGAGATTAAAGCTTACGTCATCGGGGATTGTAACTAAAGAGTCAGAGATTAATGCTGACGTCATCAGAGATTAAAACAATACCTCGGAGATTAAAAACTGACATCACCAGAGACTAAAGCCAAAGCATCGGAGATTACACGAAGTAAAGCATCAGAGATTACACGTTGTAAAGCATCGGAGATTACTCGAAGTGATCAGGGACTAATTAAAGAAGCTATCGGAGATTAGTCGAAGACTTAATCACTGATGGAGTTAAAGTTCAAATCAAAGAAGGAAAGTCTTCCATGAACACGTAGACTTTGTTGAAGACGTAGCTGACAAGGAAACTTGTTAGAAATCTTTCAATTGGAAAGATTGTATTTGATTTGAATTAGGAAGCTAGGTTTTTGGTAACTTAGTTAGAAGCTGTAATTATAAAATTACAGAAGAACTATACGAAGCTATATAGGATAGAGAATTGAAAGGGTTGTATTATCTCTAAATATACAGAATAGAAGCTGACAATCAAAGCTTGTCTTGATTGTTAGAAAACTTGTAATCAATTGTTAAATCAATAAAAGCAATTGTTTATAAAGTTTTGATCTTGTTCTTTATATTCCGCAGAAAAGTTTAATTTCTTAAAGAACAAGAAATCGAAAAAGTTGTGAGAACTTGTATTCAACCCCCCTTCTACAAGTTCTAGGTCATCTCACTGGGAAAACACAAATCACTAGAGCAACTTTGTAATATATCTTGAGAGAAATATTTTGAAGAAAGATTAGAAGCTAGTGAGTGTGAATTTGAAGCTGTAATTCTATTATAGATTTTGTAGCTGTTTAATCATATTTGTGATTATACAGATTTCCAGAAAAATCTCAAGTTTTAATACAACTATTTTAACTTGAATCTTTGTGTTCATACTTTATAGTTTTTCTGTTCTTTGTAGTTGTTTCCTATCTGGGCCAACTGAAGTTCAAAAAGAGCAAAAAGTTTGTAGTGTTTGCATTCATCCCCCCCGTTTCTACAAACACTTGAGCTTATATTGTTCTAACAATTGGTATCAGAGCCTCTTAGCATATTTCACTTGCTAACAAAGATGAACATCTATGGCCAACAAAGCTGGAAACAGTAAAGTCCCCATGTTGGAAAGGGGAAAATACTTCTTCTAGAGACAACGCATGATAGTTCATCTTAGATTAATCGATGATGAATATTTACAGATTCTGGAAGAAGACCCTCATGTTCCCAAGAAGCTCATTCCTCAAAAAGTTGTCAATGGAGTCACTGTTCCTGAAAAATTAGTCTCAAAGACGACTAACGAAATGACACTCGAGGAAAGAGAGAAAGTGAAAAAGGATCTCAAAGTCACAGGGATCCTGTATAATGGTTTAGACGATGATATGCTGAATAGTATCATGAATCTTACAACGTCTAAATCCATATGGGATACCATACAAATCCTTTGTGATGGAACGGAGGAAGTGAGGGAAAATAAAATGCAGCTGTTGACACAACAGTATGAGTGGTTCACAATAAAAAGTGGTGAAAGACTCACTGAAATGTTCGACAGATTTAACAGGTTGGTAAATGACCTGAGATTATATGGGAAGGCTTATGCAAATAAAGATGTGAACAGGAAGTTCATGAGAGCCCTTCCCATATCATGGGATCCTAAGACGACAGCTATCAGGGAATCCAAGGACATGAATCTCCTAGACTTGGATAGGCTATATGGTACCCTTAAGACATATGAACTAGAGGTTCAGAAAAGATCTGAAATGTCAGGGGATGCCAGAAAGCTTAAATCTGTAGCCCTGATGGCTGCCACAAAGGACAAACTAGAAGCAAGACCAAGTGTCTTGATGAAGCAGCAACTAGGAGATGCTGAAATGGAAGGGGACAACGAAGCTGACTCCAACGATGATGAATATACTCCTGAAGAGTTAGAGGAGCTGGATGAAACCATGACCTTTCTTGCAAAAAGGTTTTCCAAGCTGAAATTCCAAAAGCCTGCGGGTTCCAAAAGATTTTCAGCAAGAAAGCCTAGTAGTACTAAAAACTTTATTGACAAATCTAGAATAAAGTGCTACAAGTGCAATGAGATGGGCCACTTCGCAAATGAGTGCCGCAAGGCCACAAAAGAAGGTGAATCCAGAAACAAGGAAGCTGAAATGGACTACAAGAAGAAATACTTTGATCTTCTTAATGCAAACAAGAAGGGAAAAGCATATATTGCAGAGGGAAAGGACTGGGCTGACTCAGATGAAGAAGATAATGAAGAATATGTCAACCTCGCCCTGATGGCCTCATCCACTGACAGTAGCAGCTTTTAAGTAAGTCTTGAAATTTCCTCTAACATGTCTAAAACTAATTGTGTTAAAACTATTTAGGAAATGGCTTGTGAGATAAAGGATCTCTATGACACCCTGAGGAGTGCTGTAGCTGAAACTGAGAGAGTGCAGAAAATAAATGAGCATTTGACTGCAAGAAACACTCTCTTAGAATCAGAACTCTCCAGATTTGAGAATCTTGAAAAAGAACTCTCAAGAACAAAAAATCTTCTTGATTGTGCTATCAAAAGAGAGGAATGGACCTCAAATGTCCTGAGTCAAGAAAGGGAAGTCATAAAGAGATGGACTGAGTCTAGTAAGAAACTGGAGGATCAATTAAACAGTCAAAAATCTACTCCCAAATCTGGTTTAGGCTATGGAGAGACTCTAGTGAAGCAACCTCCTCTTGAGGTTAAAATTGCAGCTAGCTTTGGAAAAAGGCCAATACAACCTATCAAGTTTGTAAAGACTGTAACAAAGTTAGAAAAAGGGAATGTTTTCCCTATGAGTGAAGCTTCCACAAGTGGTGGGAGTGGCAAGAAACCGATTCTTTCCAAAGCACTCAAACCTCCGGTCAGAAAAGAACCAGACTGTGCATCAATGGATACACAGTCATCAGGTCGTCGTAGCCTTTCAAGGGAAAAAGGCCTGTCAGGGGATAATAAAAAGAATAGGAATGGAAAGCTAGGTGTAAACACGGATAGTAATTACACTTCTATTCATGAAGCCCCTAGGAAAGTGTGCTGGAATTGTGGTAACAATAATCATCTATCTTTTCAATGCAAAAAGAAACCACAAATTTTAACTGGCACAATTTTATATGTTGATGATTTACCATCTGTTAAAGCTTGCTCCTCCAAGGAAAAAGGCAAAATAACTGTTGAGAAATCAAAAGCATATGTTGAAGCTCCTAAAAAGGAGAAAGTTTTAAATTTGCCAAAACCAAAAGTCACAATTAAAGAAAATGTTGTTTTACCTATAACTGTGACTAAACCTAAAGGACCCAAAACCAATTGGGTACCAAAAACAAATTAAATATTTTTTGTGTGCAGGGAAAAGTTAAAAGCAGTCATATCTGGTTCCTAGACAGTGGCTGCTCAAGGCACATGACAAGAAACAAAGCCCAGCTCAAAAAATTTCAAGAGAAAGATGGTCTAGTAATTTCATTTGGTGATAACAGCAAAGGACTGACTCTTGGCTATGACAAAGCATCAAATGGGAATGTCTCATTTGAAAATGTAGCACTAGTTGACGGGCTTAAGCACAATTTATTAAGCATAAGTCAACTATGTGACAAAGGATACATCATTTCCTTTAAAGGGGATCAGTGCTTGATCTCAAATGAGGATGATGGGAAGCTGGTTTTATCAGGAATAAGAAAAGGAGATCTCTATGTTGCTGATTTCAATTCAGTAAGTGGAGAATCATGTTTCTACAGCAAGACAACTCTTGATGAAAGCAGGCTATGGCACAAGAAGCTCTCTCACCTAAACTTCAAGACAATTAATGATTTAGTGAAGAGAGAGTTGGTAACTGGGCTACCCCAAATGGAGTTTATTCAAGAAGGGTTATGCTCAGCTTGTCAACAAGGGAAGCAAAGGAAAACATCCTTTGTCAGCAAGGAAGCCACAATGATTAAAGATCCAATTCAATTGCTTCATATGGATTTCTTTGGTCCTGTCAATATTATGTCAGTGTCAGTGTCAAAGGCAAGGAACCCTGATAGAAGCTGCTAGATCAATGCTAGCAGAGGCAAAGATTCCTACCTATTTTTGGGCTGAAACAATTTCCACTGCTTGCTTTACTCAAAATAGGCCATTAATCAACAAGGCTCACAACAAGACTCCATATGAGCTAATGACAGAGAGAAAGCTAAACATCAAGTTCCTACATGTTTTTGGATGCAAATGCTTTATCTTAAGGAACTTTGGTGAAAACTTGGGAAAATTTGATCCAAAGGCTGATGAAGCAATTTTCCTAAGTTACTCCCTGACATCTAAGGCCTACAGGGTTTATAACAAAAGACTTCAGGTGGTGATGGAGTCTATAAATGTAGCTTTTGATGATCAAGAGATTTCTGGTCTTGAAGACCTTGGTTTTCACGAAGAGCTTAGGTTTGAAAATGAAGATGAAACTGATTATCAAGTGATTGAAGCTGATGAGTGCAAACAAATGGAGACTTTATCCATTCCTGATGTCAATCCAAATTCTATAGAAGCCCCTTCCAATGATAGAGTCAATTTCTTGGACAATAGATGGGGATACTTCATCAGGGGATCATTCATCAGGGCATGCATCATCAGGGGATAACTTGAACCTTGAATTAAGCACTAATTCAAGGGGAAGGTTTTCAGAAGCTGGGAGCACGGACTTAGGGGGAGGAGATGTCAATCAAGCAAGCTCATCAAGATACATCTCTAATCCCAAATGGGCTAGAAGTCATTCACAAGACTTGATTATTGGTGACCTAAACAAGAAAGTGCACACCAGAAAAGCAACATCTAATGAATGCCTATACGTTTGCTTTCTTTCACAAATGAAGCCAAAGAAATTTGAAGAAACCATTCAAGATGCAGATTGGATAATGGTTATGCAAGAAGAGCTAAATTAGTTTGAAAGAAATCAAGTATGAAAACTAGTACCTAATCCCAAAGACAGAATTATAATAGGTACTAAATGGGTATTCAGGAACAAGATGGAAGAAGCTGGCATTGTTGTAAGAAACAAAGCAAGACTGGTTACAAAAGGATATATTCAAGAATAAGGGATTGACTTTGATGAGACCTTTGCACCAATAGCCAGACTTGAGGCTATAAGAATTTTCTTAGCCTATGCAGCACATTCGAATTTTAAAGTTTATCAAATGGATGTGAAAAGTGCTTTTCTAAATGGGAAATTTGAACAGGAGGTGTATGTCCAACAACCTCCAGGGTTTGAATGCTCAAAATTTCCAAATCATGTCTATAAACTGGAAAAGACACTTTATGGACTGAAGCAAGCACCTAGAGCTTGGTATGACACACTATCAAAGTTTCTGGTGGAAAACAAATTCACAAGAGGTATCATTGACAAAACTTTGTTCTTTAGACAACACCAAGGTCATCTGATTTTGGTTCAAATTTATCTTGATGATATTATCTTTGGATCCACTGACACTAGACTGTGTGAAAAGTTCTCCAAACTCATGCAAAGCAAGTATGAAATGAGCTTGATGGGTGAGTTATCATATTTCTTGGGATTGCAAGTTAAACAAGTCACTGATGGAATTTACATTCATCAGACAAAATATGTCAAAGAACTTCTCAAGAAATTTGATATTGAGGACTCCAAGGTAGCAAAGACACCTATGGCCACTGCAACCAAGATTGACCTTGATAAGAATGGAAAGAAAGTTGATTTGAAGACTTACAGGGGAATGATTGGATCATTGTTGTATCTAACAGCAAGCAGGCCAGACATAATGTTTGCAACATGTCATTGTGCAAGATATCAAGCTGATTCAAAGGAGTCTCATCTCATTGCAGTGAAAAGGATCTTGAGATATATCAAGGGCACTACAGAGTTGGGACTTTGGTATCCAAAGGAGTCTGGATTTGAATTACTAGGATATTCTGATGCTGACTTTGGAGGATGCAGAATTGACAGAAAAAGTACAATAGGAAGCTGTCAATTTCTAGGAGGAAGACTTATATCTTGGTTCAACAAAAAGCAGCACTCAATCTCAACATCTACTGCTGAAGCTAAATATATTGCAGCTAAAAGTTGTTGTGCACAAATTCTTTGGATGAAAAATTAGCTAATGGATTATGGTCTGAACTATACCAAGATTCCAATAAGGTGTGATAACACAAGTGCCATTGTCATTGCTAAAAATCCAGTGCAACATTCCAGAACCAAGCATATAGAAATCAGATATCATTTTATCAGGGAACATGTTATGAATGGAAATATTGAACTACAGTTTGTACCATCAAATCAGCAGCTGGCAGACATATTTACCAAAGCTCTTGATGAAGCCACGTTTTTCAATCTTGTGGGAGAGCTGGGAATGGTGAATTATGGGTCAGGGTCAGAGTCAAATGCCTAAGTTATGGTATTCCTAACTCATGTCATAAGTTCTTGATGAAATTAAGTGATATGTGATAATATATGTTATTACTGTAAATATGTATAAGTATACTTGTATTTTTGTTTGGTTGTGTTTGTCTTTAATTGATGCATCAGGGTCAGGGTCTCCATTATGGTGCATTAGGGTAAGGGTCAACATTAAGGCGCATCAGGGTCAGGGTATCGGACTAGCGCATCAGGGTCAGGGTATCAGACTCGTGCATCAAGGTCAGGGTATCTTGCTTTGGAATCAACATCAGGACATCCGACTTTTGTATCAGTATCAGGGTATGTACATACGGTAAACATCAGGGTAAAGTAAAAAGTTTTTTTTTGAATCACGTTCAGTTAAGTGATGACAACTCATCACTAAGGTCCTCTCTTACTGATGACGTGCCATCACATAACTGAATTGACTCCCTGATAGCGTGTTTTTAGGAGCAGTTTTCAAACGTCAATAAGCGGGTATTAATACTCTATCTCTCTTACTTTTTAAAATCACCTCAAAACATTTAATCTTTCTCTGATATTTGCTCGAGTTTTTCTCTATTTTTCTCTCTCGTTTTCATAGAAACCCTAGAACTTCAAATTTTCAAAAGCATCAATGGCACCCAACAACTCTCAACAAATCCCACGAAATCTGGTTGTCCCACCCACAAACTATGTGGGTTTCTCTGACATTGATGAGGTCAATGATTGCTTCAAACCTATGCTGAATTATCTACTCATCTCAGAGTACAAACAAGAAATCTTTACCGATGAAGAAATGTCGAGGGAAGCACTATCCCAACTGTGGACCAGTGCAAAGTTCATGTACTCCACAACAAGGCCTGATGCGGTGAAGGGAATCTCATTCAAGATTTCTTCTGAGAAAGGGAAAATAATCCCTTCCAGAATTAATTCTGCTTTGGGGCTACCTACTCAAGACCTGGTGGAAGTACCTAGTGATGCTGAACTGCTCAACTTCTTGAGGGAACTGGGCTATAACGCTGCTCCCAACGCAGTGTTAAAGTTCAAGGACCTAAAAAGGGTGAACGTGAAGCGAGAGATTTCTTATCTCTTTGACACCATCACCAAGGTGTTTTCAGGTAAGTGTTCTAACTTTGAGGTTATCACATCTTTAACTTTAAAGATAGCATATGCAGTAATTAAAAATGTAAATATAAATATAGGTAAAATAATTTTTGATGATCTTGTAAATAAATTAGGTAGTGTTAATAATAGGAAATCTGAAGTTTATTATGCTAGATTTTTGTATATGATTATTAAAGATCAAATTTCTAATTTTTCATTTGAGAATGATATACATGTACAGACATACAAGCAAACAAAGAAATTGTTTGCAGAAATAATGAAGAAATCGTTTACAGCCGAACCATTTGCACTTCCACAGTATATGGTACAGGTAGTAAATACTTCTTCACCTTCCTTTTCTCAACCTGTAAATTCTTCACCTTCATCTACTATGGCAGAGAAAACAACCACCTCTCTGTCTACCCAAGTAGAACAACCAATTTCCACCCAACCACTCTCAATAGCCCAACTCATAGTCTCCCAAAAGACTATTGGGATTAAAAGAAAACCCAGTGAAGTTACCACATCAACTGAGGGGGAGCCAGGAAAGAGAGTGATTGGCTATAGGAGGAGATTGAAGAAGAAGAAGGAAGCCACGAGTGTTACCTAACAGCCTGACCAGGGTGTATCCTCTCAAAAGGATACTACCTTTGATAAGGAATTAAACATATTTCTAACTAGTTCCTCTCAAAAGGAATTAGTTATTGAAAATAGTCCTCAACCAGGGACATAGTTGAGTGAGGCACATACACTGACCATGGACTCTGATGAAACTAACATCAGGGTCTCTGAGAGCCACTTGCAGAAATCTGACACAGTGAGTGCACACACTACTCAAGATGCTGTAGTTCAGAAGCTTCTCAATAAGATCAACATGAGTCATAAGCATTCTTCTACAGCATCTTTTGATGAATCACCTCCCCGTTCAGTGATTCAGCCAACACTCCCATCTACACCACTTCCTTCTTTCTCTGTTCCTCAAATTTCTTCAGATATTATAACACAAACATTGAGTGTCATAAGATCAGATTCTCCACTTTCTCAATTCGTGGAGGAGCCAACACTCCCTGACATAGTGATTGAAAGTCACCACTCTTAAATGGTTGACTCATTTTTCCTTGAAACAATCACTGATGATTAGACAGGGGACATAAATTCCAATGTATATACCACAACAATAAGTCTTTATGTTCCCCCAATTGTAAATACTTCTTCTATAGAAACATACACTTCTCCAATTATACATACACACATTACTTCTACTTCTTCTCCTATCACTACTATGGAACCAGAACCTGTACATACATTACTTGAACTGGCCACAGTTGCTGATCTCCAAGCCCATAGGAGCCCTTCTAGGACAATTTTGAGTGAGGATGAGAGAATACTTAGTGTAGAGAGGCAAAGTCAAACCCCTGAGAGGACTTTGGCAAAAGGAGAGGAAGAGAGTACTGCCTTAGTAGGCAAAGAAAAAGGAGAGAATTCGAGTGATGCCTTAGAAGGCACAGAAAAAGGGCAGAATGAGGGAGATAAGGATGAGATCCTTGTAAATAAAGAACAGAGAGAAAATATAAATACTGTAAATACCACTTCAAGCTCTGAAAGTGATGAAGATGATGCTCCACAAGATGATTTTTCCCAGTTCATCGGAGTTGATTTGTACTTTCAGCAAAATCAAATGTCGGATACTGTACAGTTACTAAAACAAGAACTAGCAAGGACCACTGATCCAATCTTGATCAAAGTGTTAAAATCACAGATCATGATTGGTCAGTCTGTAGATATTGAGAATAAGAAACTATACACACATTTTACAGCAAAGATCAACAATGTACAGCAAGTTGTCGACTCCCTGGTCACCAACCAGACCCTGCTCTGGATGAAGAAGCAAGTTGACAATGTAGACAAGAAGCTTGCTGATCTCACTACTTAACTGACCGGCATGGAAACTTTGCAACATCCATGGCTGACACTCTGAAGCAAGTTCTCCAAGTTATATCCCGACTCTCAACTCCCACTGATGATGCTGTCAAAAAGGGGGAGAAATCTACCAGGCCATTGTCAGGGGATGTTGCTGAGAAATCTACAAGTCAACCATCAGGGGATGTGACTGCTCCTGTTCTTGCTCCAAAACCCAAGGACAAAGGCAAGGGCATCCTGATTGAGGAACCAAAGAAGAAATCCAACACTCAATTAGGGCCTAAGCTACTTGGAGATGCCATGAAGACAGCTCACTTTCCAACACCCGTTCAAGCTGTAATTGATGGGAAAGTGGATCTGGTCTACCCTTAGGACAAAAAGCTCGTGGAAGCTGAAGCAATCTATGCACAACAACTTCAAGAAGAAGAAGAGAGGGAAATGGCAAAGGAACATGAGGAAGCAAAGAAGAAAAAGAGTGTCGGACCTAGGACCTCCAGGAAACCTCAGCCAAAAAGATCTCAGAATCCCAAAAGTGCATCAAGGGATAAGAACCAAGACAAAACTAATGACCCTGATGTTACCAAGCCTAAGTCATCTGAAGCCAAGGATCAAGCACCTTCTCCTATTACCACAGCATATGGTCCACCCACTCTAGCTGAATTCCTCAAAGAAAAAAGGCGCAAAAACCTGACATTTATGTTCTCCATAAAAAGCATAGATGTCAGGTTCAACAATAAAAGGGATCAGCTGATAACAGTGCAACTTCAGAGTGGGTCACAATTCAATGTAACAATGGACTGGTTTAGGAGAATGGATGCTGAACAGCTGGGATTAATGCTAAATCGTCAATGGCTAACAGAGGCTTAAGGGGGATGATTGAGAAGCTGAGGAAAGCCATCAACGATGATAGGAGCCTGCCCACAACCTTGGAAAGACCTTTGAAGCTATTTTACAAATCCACTGATGGGCAGGAGAAAAGCATTAAAATCAAAGACGTTGATGGTCTCGACTTGGAGGAAGCGATGCATGTTCTAAGCCAAATAACTTATCACAAAAATGAACATGTCATCCAATTCAGAATCCTGCTAATTCAGAAGGTAGTGAAGGAGATTGAAGAAACCAAAGCTGATGATGGGAATGTTGCAGTAAGGGATATGCCACCAGTAAAGGGATTCAAAGAATATCCAAAAATGATCACAAACCCCATAGGTGTTGAGTTCAAAAACTAGAAGGGGGAGATCATTACCTTCCACTGGTCACAACTTGTTGCAGCCAACATTCAAGAGATCAGATCTGTCCTTGAAGATTTGGAATCAAGAAAAAATGTAAACATTGTCAATTTCAAAAAGCTTCTTCAAAAGGAGTTAGATCAGCTGCTGGCAGGAGGGGAAGACAACAGACTAAGGATTCCTGATCAAAATCCAGATCAAAGAAAACAAGGCCTTGGAAGTGACTCTCAACCAATTAAATCAAGTCATCCATTGCCCTTTGTCTCAGCCAAAAGGAAAAGGGATCCTGATGTCTAAAAATACACTTTTTTTTTGTAATAGATATAGGCAAAACTTGTACAGAAATTCTTTTATTAGTTCATTCAAAATTCTTTCTTGTATTTAATATTGGTTTTGACATCATCATCAGTGCATCTAGGAATTTATGATTATCAAAATGATAAACATAAATAGGGGGAGATTGTTAGAGTTAAAATGATGATGATGATGTTTAGGAAATAAATTGTGCACATGTAAATACTTAAGGTATATTATAAACCTTAATATCAGCACAAGTTTTGCATCCCCTGATGATAATCTTATTCATCAGGGGATGGTCAATCACTTCACAAGACAAGACTACCAGCCCTGATGCTACTTAATAATAGTCAAAGTATTCCGCACATCAGATATTCTAAACAAAGTTTCATTGATTAAGAATCATCAGGGGAACCGATCAGGGGAACCCATCAGGGAAAACTCATCAGGGGGAACCCATCTAGGGAAACTCATCAGGGGGAACCTTTCAAGGGATGATGAAGGCAGACCAACCCGTCAGGGTGAGACTTCAAGGTATGACAGTGTCAGGCTAACCTGTCAAGGGAAATGCTCAACACTGTATCAGTGGAAGCCATCATTGTGTGTAGATAGTCATAACATCAGTGGATCAAGAAGCACTGAGTAAAACTCAAGTGAAGGTTGAAGCCTTGATCCAGTCTGTAACAATCAGGGGATCCAGAAGCACTGATCAAGTCCATCAGGGCTGGTCGTCAGTGGATGGTTATGACAGCATACACCCGTCATCAGGACTTACACTCAAATCAACGAAGCTTGTTATTAGAAGAAAGAGATATTAACTGGAAAGATATTTCTTGATGTTTGTTATGGTCTAATGAGAACTCTCAGACATTAAATGCACGCAGATCAGGGGAAGAAAAAGAAGCAGCAAAAGTAGTAGCAGTCTGACACATAGTTTCCAAAGGACAACGATGTGACAAATATGCGGCTAAGTTGAAAAGAGCAGCACGCCTTCGCACATTGTTTCAACTACTGATCTTCTATATATGCAAAGGAGTTCTCATTACACAAAAAGAGATCAATCCAACAGATCAACAAACAAGAAGCACACAAATCACTAGAGCAGCTTTGTAATATATCTTGAGAGAAATATTTCGAAGAAAGATTAGAAGCTAGTGAGTGTGAATTTGAAGCTGTAATTCTATTATAGATTTTGTAGTTGTTTAATCATATTTGTGATTATACAGATTTCCAGAAAAATCTCAAGTTTTAATACAACTATTTTAACTTGAATCTTTGTATTCATACTTTATAGTTTTTCTATTCTTTGTAGCTGTTTCCTATCAGGGTCAACTGAAGTTCAAAAAGAGCAAAAAGTTTGTAGTGTTTGCATTCATCCCCCCCCCCCCCCCCTCCCCCACAAACACTTGAGATTATATTGTTCTAACACTTACTAATGACTCAGCTTAGTAATATGCTTACTCACTAAAGAGGTTTTCAACACCTGTAATGCTTACTCATTACAGGGTTATTACTTATCTATTATGGAGCTACTACTTTCTTATTACGGAGTCGTTCACCGTAATATCAATTGATAATAAGTTTGCTCCAAAAATTAATCTAATAGTATAGTAATTCATATTACTTCCGTGTAACTAATATTACACTAATTAATTCTGGTAACATCTTATGTCCAAACATTAATTTCCAAGGTAATAGTAATTTAAAACTACAAAATATTTTCGTTAGTAAATAACTTTTCAGGTACGCAAATAAATTTGACCAAAATTTATTTGTTAACAGCTTTTAATACTATAATAGTAATTATCCATATCTGGGGTATTACAACACAGATTCTTGCAGTATCAATGCTCGTACAGGTCGATCCACAGAGATTAGAAAATTCTAATATTCTTGATATTTAACTCAGGCGAAATAAAGACGTAATGATTGAGAAGATTGTGTAATTAATCCTAATATAAATAACATAATAAATATGATATGAATATTTTTAATGGAATAATTTAAACTAACTTAAACATAAAAATATTATAATTAGGAGAGACAGTAATAACGAAGTAGAAAATCATTGTGATGTATATTGAAATATAAAGTTGTAATGAAAGATGTAATCACGAAAAATAAAATATTATTGACTTCGTAATCTAGTGTCTACAAAGACGGAATAATTGGTAATTGAATAGAAGTAATAAGAAAAATAATGTACAGACGGCTGAAGAAAGAAAGTAGAAAAACGAACTTAAAAGTGTAAACTTGAACAAGGAAACTCAAAACTAAAAAAAAAAAATCTCCTTAACCTCTAATTGTATAAGTATTTATAGGCCTAACTAGACACATTCCTAGAATATGAAAACTCTCAATTTTATCACTTTAAATGTATTTAGTTTCTTCAAACTTCATCTCTTGAACTCTTTTGATATCATCCAATCTCTATCACTTTATCACTTTAAGTAGTGGAGATTTCTTCAACTTGCTAGGTTCACTCTTGAAAGAGTTTTCAATTCTTCAAATTGTATCTTGACAAGTTCTATTTTCACATAACTCTTTTATTAATTTATTTTCCTTCAAAATAAAATAAAAGCAATAAATAATCTAATAATAATAATAAATTAAGTATATTTAAGGTGGTAAAAATAGATAAATTATGGACTTATCAGAATACATGAGGTTCTAAGATTTGAAAATGAAGATGAGTCAGCAAATGCTGAAAATGACTCATTGGATGATGAAGCTGAACCCCATGGAGCCACTCCACCAATGGATATCCCTTTAACCACTGAGGGGGAGCAGTCAATAGAAAATGAATCAGAGGATCTCTCAAACTCTAATCAAGAAATATCCACTGATTTAGGGGAAGTTTCACGAGAAGTTGAGAACACTGAACACCATGGAGGAAATAACAATCATGAAGTTTCTTCTTCAACAAGTCTACCTCCACAAATAAAATGGACAAGCGGTCATCTTATTGAGCAAATCATAGGAGATCCAACTAAAGGTGTGACAACAAGAAGTGCTACTCAGAATGAATGCCTATACCTCAACTTTCTATCCAAGATTGAACCTAAAAAGGTTGAGGAAGCATTACAAGATGTTGATTGGGTAATTGCTATGCAAGAGGAGCTCAATCAATTTGAAAGAAACAAAGTCTGGAGACTAATACCAAAACCAAAGTATAAATCAATCATTGGTACTAAATGGATCTTCAGAAACAAGCTGGATGAAGCTGATACAGTGACAAGAAATAAGGTCAGATTAGTTACACAAGGTTATTCACAAAAAGAAGAAATTGACTATGATGAAACCTTTGTATCAGTAGCTAGATTGGAAGCAATCAGGATATTTCTTGCCTATGATGTTCATGCAAATTTTAAAGTGTACTAGATGGATGTAAGAGTGTCTTTCTAAATGGAAAAATACAAGAAGAGGTGTATGTCCAGCAACCTCCAAACTTTGAAGATTATAAATTTCTCAATCATGTCTACAGGTTAGAAAAAGCACTTTATGGACTTAAACAAGCACCAAAAACATGGTATGATACTCTATCTCAATTTTTAATAGAAAATAAATTCACTAGAGGTATCATAGATAAAACTGTATTTCATAGAAAATATGTTAGTGATTTAATACTTGTTCAAGTCTATGTTGATAATATTATCTTTGGTTCTACTAATGAGAGCTTATGCTCTAAGTTTTCTAAGCTTATGCAAAGTAGATATGAGATGAGTATGATGGGAGAATTAACTTTCTTTTTGGGTTTACAAGTTAAACAAACCACTAATGAAATTTTCATTAGTCAAACAAAATATTTAAAAGACCATTTAAAGAAATTTAATTTACAAGAGGTTGCAACTTCTAAAACTCCCATGGCAACAGCCACTAAACTTGACAAAGACTCAACTGGTAAAAAGGTTAATGCTTCAAGTTATAGAGGTATAATAGGCTCTCTCTTATATCTCACTGTAAGTAGACCTGATATAATATTTTTAACCTATTTATGTGCTAGATTCCAATCAGATCCTAGAGAATCTCATTTGATTGCAGTTAAAAGAATATTCAGTTATCTCAAAGGTACCCCAAATCTTGGAATTTGGTATCCTAGAGATTCTTGATTTGATCTAATAGGCTATTCCGATGCAGATTATGCAGGTTGCAAATTAGACAGGAAGAGCACAACAACAATTTCTTGGAAGCAAACTAGTGTCATGGTTTAGCAAGAAACAACATTCTGTGTCAACCTCAACAGCTGAAGCAGAATGCATTGCTGCTAGGAGTTGTTGTGCTCAAATCTTATGGATGAAAAATCAACCAATGGACTATGGTATGACGTATAATCATATTCCTATTTATTGTGACAACACTAGTGTCATTTCCATTACAGAAAATCATGTGCAACACTCTAGGACAAAGCACATAGACATCAGATACCACTTCATCAGAGAACATATGATGAATGGTACCGTGAAACTTTATTTTGTTCCAACTAAGAAGTAGCTTGTAGACATATTCACCAAACCATTGGATGAAGCCACCTTTAACAGGTTGGTAAGTGAACTAGGTATGCTCAACTTTGGTGAAAAAGATACTTTGAAAATTTTGTGCAAGTCTGAATTGCAGCAGTAGTTAATTATTTTCTGATAACTTAATTACCAGAGACTAATTAGCAGCTGAATGATCCAGTAGAAGTTCTCTTTTGACAAAATTTATTGATCAATAGATAATCATACTGAGAAGCATTAGTTAATAATTTTCCTTCAAGGATAATTATTAACTAATGATAATGCAGCAATAGCTAATTATCGTACAACAGTTTAACTGTCAGTAGATAAGTAACTACTGATTATAAATAGTAGAGAAACTAATATACTATGCAGGATTTCCTATGTTTAATATTTTTCAACTATTTAAGGATCTTGTCATAGCTGATTCAGGTATTATCTTAACTCTCTACTACATTATTCTTTATTTCTTTTAATTCTGCTACAATGCAAGGATGTTAATAATAATCCAACTCCTTCTACCCAAGTAGCAAAACCCTCTAAAAATAAGTCTATATCAAAAACTACCTCCTCTATCTCTCAAAAGTTAAAGGTTGTAAAAACAAAACAACCACAACCAACATTAGTTGAGGGGGAGGGTAAGCATTTAGAGAAAGATATGAGGAAGAAATAAGGAACAATGAGAACCCTTTGAGATTGCTTAATATACTCTCAAAAGGATATTAAGTTCTAAGGAAAAAGTACATCTCTAGGTGTAACCTCTCAAAAGGATGTATCTATTGAATATAGTCCACCTGCAAAGACACAGGTATTTGAGTCAACAATGATCACATCTATAAATACCTTTCACAAGAAGAAGAAGAAACATGCTCTGATCAATGATCAACCTGTCACTTAATGCACACACATGGTCTCACATTGATGTTTCTCTTTTCTCTATTCAAGAGGAACAACCAATATTCCAAATTCTACCCTTATTAATTTTTCTTCTCTCCTTGATATTTCTTTAGAATCAATGGAAAATATCTTAATTCCATTGGTTTCAGATTCTTTGATATTTCAATCATCAAAGAAGCCGATTCTTAAAGCTGAAACAAATAGCAGCTCTCAACTCATTAGTAGATAATATAATTGTATTTTATCAAAAATCCACTGATACAAAACACTTACTTCTTATTTTCTACACCATTCCAGGACACCTACAGTAGGAAGATTTTATATTTAGTGAGCCTAAGAGAATTCCAAATGAGAGTCAGACCTTGTGTCTAGAAAAAGGTTTGAAAAAAAAATTAAAGCAAATTTTTTAAAGTAAGTGTGAGAGGCTGACTTATAAAACTCAGGCAAAAGGAGAGGGTATGAGTAAGGATGAGATCCTTGAAGAAAAGAATAGAGAGAAATTGTATCACTCACTACCTTTGCACCTCATTTATTCTTTGATCCCTAATTCTGATCAAATATCAAAGGATACTGAGAGAAGATCTTATGATTGGTTGGATGCAAGCAACACAAAATTATTGAATGATGCAGTAGCACACTTCATATCAGAATATTTGATCTCACATAGGTCAAGTGCAGCTGTACTCACAAAATATTTTTGAAGCATTGATCAAAGTAAGTACAACACAAACCTCCAACATTTCATAATCAATGGCCTTCAAACAAAACTCAAACAATTCCTTCCTTCTAATCAATCTCTACTAGTGATTTCTACCCTCCAACATTAAGATGTCGATGTCAAAAAGGGGGAGAATGATTAAGGCAGGGGAAACAAAGTAATTTTGATAAATACAGGGGGAGAAGGGAGAATTGTTAAAAAAGCTAACAAATTGATAGTTAGGCACTGAGGAACTGAAAACAACAAAACCATCATTGTTATATTCATGTACAATTATATTTTTACATGTTTCAAATTTAATTTTAAGAAATGGTATTATAAGGTTGTATTTTGACATCATCACCAAACCTTGATTTATACTTATCATTAATAAACATAAATAAGAGGAGATTGTTAGGAAATATAGCATTTGATGATAATGTATAACACTTAGAATTGTTAGATTTTATAATTGTACAAGTACCTGCAGTAGTGTTGCATCAGAGACTACAAAGACTACAGTATGAGAGTTCAACAAAAATCAAAATTGGTCGAGCAAAATTTGTTCATCAGAGACTAATTTTTAGTTAATCGGAGACTAAATCTTTCAGAAACTAAGTATTTGTTCATCAGAGACTAATGTTGAAACTACTAGAGACTAAGGCAAAAACACTTCAAATGCATTAAAGTAACTTTGAGGAGATTTTACCATCGCCAAAGTAATTTGTTTATTGCCAAAGTCATCGGGCAAATCAACAACATCGCCAAACTTAAAATAACTATCGCCAAAGTTATCGAGAAAATTTCTATCACTGAAGAACAAGTGCTCGAGCATTATGGAAAGAATATCCACTGATGAACAAAACAGCTTATCAGGGGATAAATATCCACTGTTCAGTTCATCAGGGGATAAAATATCCACTGATGAACAGAGACTGTCCATCAAGGAATAAAATAATCAGAGAATAAAAATGACATCTGGGATGACACATGGCTGAGTTCACAAATTCACTAACTCATTAAAGGCGATGAAATTAAAATATAGATAGTGGTTCAATAAGGAGAATTTGCTACCAAAAAATATTCAAGGAGATAAGTTATACACTGATAAAGTAAAAAACTGGAGATAAATCATGCTTATACACTAGCATGCATATATAGCTGCTCGTATGTAAACTGCATAGATAACTTATAGAAACTTGAAGGAGGAAAAAGTGGAAGCTAGTTTAATCAAAAACCAGGAAGCTCATAGAGATAAGTTATTCACTACAGAGATAACTTATCATGGAAACTCCAAAAGAAAAATAAGGGAACTAGTGTACTAATATACCAGAGATGTTACATAACAGGTTAGCATGCAAGGAATGTTATACAAAAAGAATATAAGAGATATTTGTGGAGGCAACTCACTTTGGAAGCTTGGAGAACAAAGAAGATATGTCTATAAATAAAGACATGAAACAGCTGAGATAACATACTTGAGAGAGAGATAATAAGATATTATTGAGATACACAAAAACACTAGTATACATATTATCTCAGATCATATCACAACTGTAATAAACTTACAGAGAGAGAAGAAAGTTTTCATAACTTGAGAGGAGTTAAAAATCATATTCTAAAGTACAGCTGTTATTTTCAACATAATTGTTAGAAACTAGTTATTCATACCAGTGAGTTTTTGTAATATTTTATTGATTTATAAAAATTCTGAAACTCTTATGATATATTATATTTTTTTAATTCCGGAACTTTTAATACAATATATTTATTAAACTCACAAAAATTCGAAAGAATTTTATAATTTGTATTCAACCCTTTCTACAAACCATCTTGTAGATAAACAGAATCTTTTTATATGTTAAATATTTTATTTTAGTTAAAAAAATATATTCATATTAATTTCTATTTAAAATAATTTTATTATTTATTTTATAAAAATAAAATATATAACATATGAAAAAAATTCATCTAACCCTCGTGTATAAAAAAGTCAAACGACACTTTGAAAACGGATGGAGTAGTAAACTTTTCATACGTTTCCACGATAAAGTTCAGCTGGCTGTATTTATTTTGGTTTGAAGAGAGTGGTACTTAAGCGCATGAAAGGACATAAATAGAATTTCAAGACCGTAAACAAAAGTGCATGGATAAAGTGCACGCACAAACAAACTCACAATAAATAATAGAAACTTACAAAATGTAAAATGACAAATTAATGAATCCATTGAATAAAGGAATAATAAAATTGTCCATAATATTTTGATTAATTCGTGAGTTTGATTAATTAGTGAGTTTGTTTGTGTATAGTTATGCTCTAACCCCAAAACCATTAAAATCTCCTTTGCCCCATAAAAATGGTCCCATGTCAGTAGTCAATTCATTTCGGATAGATTTCCGAAACCCTAAATCCAAAGATTAATTGATTTTAACCGATCTAAAAGCCTACTATAAACTAGTTATAATGTGTTGAACTACAATTCGCATCATAATTTGCAGATCAGAGAAGGTAACATAATGCAAAGCCAACCCTTATAAAATTATACAAAGATAAACCCACTTATTAAATTTAAAAAATAATAATAATCATTTGCTTGTTCATTTTACAAGGCAAGACACTATTATTAAATAACAAAGGCACTCATTTCAAAACCAAACATACACAGTGCGAAGAGAAACCAAGTTCTCCATCAAAACACACGATATTAATGGAAAATGGCACATCCGAACAAATTTGCATGAAGGTTATGGCTCCAATCTGCTTGAAAGAACAAAGTAACTAATCATACCAATCCTGATACAGATCCAACTGGCTTGAGGGCAATATTGTAAAATAACCACCAAAGCGACTGCCGTAGGATCAGCCCCATCAGGAAGTCGCCACAATGTGACTTAACGAGTAAATAAGAAGAATAACCAATTGTAAGTCTCATCCCAGAACAATATTTCAGCCAAATAAGGTCCATTTCAGAGAACGAAAATTGAAACCAAAAAATATAGCAGCCAGGAATGCATTCAAAAGTGTGCAACCATGTAGCAGAATTAGACTCTGAAGGGGGGAAAAAAAAGATAAAGTCTTACCACACAGAAATATAATTCAGAAACAAGCCAGTTTTGCCAATAGATTCTTGGATTATGCAATTATTTAACTTGATTTACACTCCGCTGTTTCAATAATTATGCATGATTACATTTATATAATTTTCCACTTGGCAACCATCATAATGCACTTTGAACATGCTGCGAGCATCTCCAAATCGAACACAAAAATTCATTAGGCCTGAAAGTTCTATAGATTTGTAAGCACATCAAATCATATTAATTGAACATGACTATTTTTAAGAACTAAAGAGAGGGAGGGAGGGAGGGAGGGAGGGAAAGAAATTTGGAATATAGGTCTATATTTCTTCATTACTCCCCCAACAGAAGTATATGCCACCAAGGTGGACTATAGGTTCCTATACATCTGTGAGCATGCATTTACAATAACACTGTCTTGGCTTTATAAGGAGAAGTTTTGAACTGAAAATAGGCAAATAAAAAAAATTCACTCATTAAAGATGACCAAGAAAGACCTCAATTGAGTAATGTCTGTGGTAAGAAATCATAGGCCCTTAATGATGCTAAACAAAGTTCCCAAGACAGTTTTAGACTAATATGTGAGACTCTGGACGTTCATAAAGAGTTTAACAATTAGATCTAAACAACAGAGAATTATAAATGGTATTTATTTGTTTCTTTAAACAAAATTTATACCTATGTTTTACTGAATTAGTTTTGGATTACCATATACGTCCAGAGTAGTTTAGGCTGATTATCAGTATTGTGTAATCCTTGATTTTGTACATTCATAAAAGTATGACTGAAATTATTTGATTTATAAGTTGTGAATGTTTGCAAGTGTTTGATTGATTTTCAAATGTCCTAAAACCTTCTCCAAAATCCCCTATCCCAAGACACACCAAGATATCATCGGACTAAAAGTTGATTTATCTAAAGCGGAAAAAATGCATCTGCATCACCCAAAAGAAGGAAAAAGGAAAAATGGTTAAGGAATTTTCACTTCTCAGTTATCATGACAGAAGATAATAGTTTCTATGTCCTTGAGTCATAATGGGACAATATGACTTCAATTTTTTAAAAGTAGCAATATGCAAATAACTATAGGACAAGCCTGAACCGCATATTCCAACTTAATTTAATACTATGTGGAACTGTGGAAGAAACTTTATTTTTGCTTAGTGATGAGGAATCAAGAGGGAAGGTGGAGAATTGTAATGGAGAAAAACAGGGAACACAATGGAACTGAGAAGATAAAGGAAAATAGAGAATTCAGGTTTTGTCAGTGACCTGGCACGACAAAGCACCCTCCGAGGGCATGGAATGTCTAATTTTTTGTTAAGAATCTCCACAATAATGTCTCTATTAAATTTTCTGGTCAAAATACAGGAAAACCCCATTCAATTCTCGATGGAAACGGAGTTTTGCGAATTTTCCCCAGAACTGGAAGAGAATTTTGAGATATTCGAACATATTCGAGGGTTCAACGTAACTACTGTCACTTCGGCCAACCCACAAGATGAGATTTTACCACCATGGAGCTGTTTTTTGCAAAAGATGAGGGGGAAAGTAAGTAAGATGTCGGAGCGGAGAAGCAAATTATACGAGATCACAAACGTAGATTGCTCGCGGCTAAATATTTTTCAAAACAATATCATTCAATACTCGGTTCTGTCTAACAATTGATATTAAAATCCCTTCAATTGAAACACAGCTAAATCACCAATTAAAACCCTAAATGCAATAGGTACGTAAATCTCCTAAAAGTTATCGAAGTAGATATAGAAAATAATTAACAACCAAACTGAATAAATCTAAAATCTTTTTATTAATCGGGCTAGTAGGACTTGTCCTCTTGGGCTTTCGTCCTGCATCAGCTCTCCCCTCTGAAAAGAACTAGTCCTTGAGTGGGAATGGGCCAAAAATAGCATCTCACTTGATTGTGTTGTCATGTCCCCAGTGCTTCACTTTATGATCATAAAGCCATGGCCTACCAACAAAAATAAGACAAACTTTCAAGGGAAGCACATCACACTCTACCATGTCAACTTGGCGATGGTTTAGGTCAACAAAAACTTTTCATGAACTTTCAAATTTGTGTTTGCCCATGCAACTTAGATGGATCTAGATGAGGCTGCGTCTTCAATCCTAATTTGTGAACAGAATCTTCGAAGACAACATTAATGCTACACCGAAAATCAGTAATTAAGCTGCACATTAGAGTGAACCCCTGTTCAGAAAATGGTATTTCTACGCTAATCCTCTTTTTAAGTATCCTTACGAGTTATGAAAAGAGGGCCTATAAGAAAGCAGGGGTTGTCGTCATCACTACTAGTACTCTTCCATATTGAGTTTGTTATACTGGGGAATTTGCTAGCACCGATCTTTAATGTGAAATTAGTCTCATTACTGCTCTTCCCAACATTTTTCAGTTTCTCATCGTGTGAAGATGTTTTTCATGGATTCCCAGATTTTTCTCCCTTTTTAGTTGTATCCATGCATATCATTTCATTCTACAAAACTCACCTCGATTTTTCTCCAACAAAGGGAGAATGATGTGGAGTGCAACCAAAGATCTAAGTACACAATTCTTATATTTGTTAAAAGATTTTACTATTGTGAAATTTAATGTAATTAGTTGTTATTGGTAAGATGATCATTTATTCTATTATTAGGCCCAATGGGCTTAGGATTACTCCCTCCGTCTCATAAAAATTGCAGCACTTTTTTCAGAGTGGCACGGATTTTATGATTTTAAGATACACCAAAGTTATATCTAAATATCTCACTTATGTATGGTTTTTAAATATTTCACAAATTCAAATGTTATACATTTAGTTATATTTTAAATTTTTTAAAAAATAAATATCTAAATAGGTATTTTATGTGTCTTAAAATTCATGATAATTCCTAACAATTGATTTATTTTCATTTTAATTTTTATCTCCACTAAGAAACCCTAATAAATAATCCCTCAGTCCCATAAAAAATTCAACACTTTTTTCAGCGTATGGGACGGAGGGAGTTTTTATGATCTTTTTTTACTTTTTTTTTTCCCTGACAAACATAGATATGAGCATCTAATGACATCCTGATTTACTAGATCAAGGAAGAAAACAATGATTCGTCAGTTAATATATGCGAAAGATGATATAGAAGATCTCCAAACACACTGCGTAGAGGTGACCCAATTTTATGAATTGGATTGCATGGTAATTTTCAAGCATAAATGGGGAGAAAATTCAGATATACACTGCAGTATGTTAACATCAAAGAATGGGGATCTGCAGAGCCAATTTCACCAAAAGAGGAAAAAAGTCAGAAAAGATAAAAAGGTTATCATGCTTCTTGAGAAAGAGCACTTACATACTTAAAGAAAACCCTCCTTAGGAAGTATTCTTGACTATCATAACAGCACTTTGAACATGGTTCGAGCAGTAGTTGCTCACGCTTCCCAAGAACATTCTGCTTGAAACAATAGTCAACTAGTCAAGTATATTATACTGGAAAAAAGGTACAGAGATATCAATCAATCAATAATTTGTATTTTGTAATACACCATATACAGTTCAATAGAGGACACTGGAACACTTGGATATTCGTCAATCTAAAATATGTCAATCAACTTAACATGTAAATCATATTAAGCAGGACTACAGATAAAGAGCTCAACACACTATCTCACATAATTTACTCCCAAATTTTGATAAGAGTAAACTACAATTTGAACCCCAAACTTTATACCTTGGTTATGATTTGCAGTCCAAACTTCAAATCTGATTAAAAGCACCCCATCCTTGTACCGGAGTCATCAACTGGCACAACATATTCCACAAAGTCGCCAAAGTCTTCACGTGTGAATTTTGAAGGGCATCAGTGGAAAGCAACAAGAAAGTTGCTCAGATACTCATGAGTGAGGCCTATTTGGGTTGTCTTGTCAATGCCCCGACTAAACCTATTGATGGTAGTGGTGAAATTTTAGCTTCTAAATATCAGTTAAGTATTCAGAGCCTATATTTCTATCCCCTTCCATTTTCGTTGTTTGACCATGGAACGTGAAATAGTATCCAAAGCAAGAGATTCAATTAACATGTCAGGCCTGGAATGGCCTGACAAAGTCTCAGTGGCACAAAGGGGAAATTATGGAAGATAGAGATGAATTGGGGAAAAAGACAGTGCAGGGGAAGAGAGGGGGAGATCGGGGAGAGCAAAATGGAGGGAGAGAATTTGGTGGAAAAGAAGTTATAATATCATTTCAGCATCCATTCATAGCAATTACATCATTTATATAGTGTTCTTAACCTACCCTACTTTCTTATCCTTCAATCACTTTCTAACTGACTTCCACTAAGGCACATGTCATCACATGGCTCCAATTTAGATAATTACCAGAGTAAAATATTACCCTAAATAGTACTAGTCCTGACAATGCCCTCCCCTCAAATTTATCAATGTCCTCATGGATATTATGATGTCTCAAAACTTCCTGGAAAGGCTATCAGCTGCATTGTTGTCCTTCCTTTTTTCGTACCTGATCACATAATCATAACCCAAAAGCTTGCTTAACCACTTTTGTTGAAGACATGACACCACCTTCTGTCCCAGAAAATATTTAAGGAATTGTTGGTCAGTTCTAATTCAAACTGCTTCATTCCCAGATAGGAGGACCATCTCTTGATTGCACCAGCCACTGCCATTAGCTCGCTTCCAGAAGTAGAGTAACCTTGTGCCATGGGCCCTAGAGCCTTGCTAAAATAGGCCAGTGGTCTACCTTCTTGCAGAATGATGGCTCCTATCCCTGTACCAGAAGAATTTGTTCCAATCTCAAAAGGCTTGGTGAAATCTGGTAAGGCTAGGACAGGAGTTATAGTTATGGCTTGTCTAAGCCTTGTGAAGGCCATCTGGGTGTCTTCAGTCCATTCAAACTTCCCCTTCTGTAATGCCACAGTTAGGGGTTTAGCCCCTTATAAACTTCCTATACTATCCAGCCAGTCCAAGAAACCCTCTCAGTTGCCTCACATTCTGTGGGGCTGGCCAGTCAAGCACATCTTGCACCTCGTGGGGATCCATTGCCACTCCCTTCCATGTTACAATATGTCCCAAGTAATTCACTTGTCTTTGAGCAAAGGTACACTTGCTTTTCTTGGCAAAGAGCTGGTTTTCCCTCATAACTTCAAATATTTGCCTTAGATGATAGGTGTTCTTCCCTAGACTTTGCATAGACAAGTTTATCATCAAAGAATACTAGCACTAGCACAAACCTCCTCAAAGAGGGTTGAAAAACCTTGTTCATAAGGTTTTGGAAAGTGGCAGGGGCATTTGTAAGCCCAAAAGGCATCACTGTAAACTCAAATAGCCCCAAATGAGTCCTAAAGGCAGTCTTTTCAATGTCCTTTTCTGCCATCCTCACCTGATGATATCCTGCCCTCAAATCAAATTTAGTAAAGTACTCAGATTCTCCCACCTCATCAAGAAGTTCATCCACAAGAGGAATAGGGTACTTGTTTTTAATAGTTAGGGAATTGAGCTCTCTAACCAACACAAAATGTCCAAGTCCCATCTTTCTTTTAACCAATAGGATAGGAGATGCATAAGGACTTTAGCTTGGCTTGATTATACCAGACTTCAACATTTCTGCCACCAAACTTTCCACCTCTTTCTTCTGCTCCACTGAGCATCTATAGGGCCTTATTGAGAAAGGCTCTAAGCCAGGCTTTAAGGATGCTATTGGTCCAACCCTCTCTTCGGTGGCATAGTCTTAGGTTCCTCAAATACATCTCCATGTGTCTCTAATAAGGCTTGAATGTCCGGTTCTATTTCTACCTCCATAGATAAAGCAGCTACCAATAGTCACAGAGTGGAGTGCAGCTACAATTCCATGCTCTTGAGACCTCAGTTCTTTCCACTTACCCTCAGTAGATTTCATGCTCACAGAGATCTCTGACCTTTCATTTCCCTGCAACACTATTTCTTTGTCCCCCTACTGGAACTTATGTACTAATTTCTCAAAATCAAAAGTAATAGGTCCCAAATTTTGTAGCCATTGGAAAAACCATCACACAGCCACCCAAAAGTAAAATTCTAACATCAACCTTAAAGACTTGGCCTCTCAATTCCCATTGGAACTTCCTTAATATTGAAAAACTGTCTAACCTACTCCCATCAGCTACTACTACCTTCACAGGCTTTGCCACCTCAAGGTCACAATGTAACCTTTTAGCAGCTGTCGAGTCCAAAAAGTTGTGGGTGCTGCTCCCATCAATGAGCACAGACAATGACTTTTTTCCCACCTTTCCTGTCAGCATTATGGTCTTAGGACTGGGCTGCCCTTCCAAGGCACGCTAGGACACAGTCATAACTTCACCAGACTTATCAATCTCCACCTTCCTGTCTACTGGTTCTTCATCAAAAACAGCTGGTTCATCATATTCTTCTTCCTTTTCCTGGTCAGTCACCAACAAGAAGATCTTAGGGGTCTTGCACTAATGGTCCTTGGTAAACTTCTCATCACAATAAAAGCATAAGCCCTTGGCTATCCTTTCACCTCTTTGAGCCCTAGTCAGAGTGAAAGTCTTCTTGTTCTCGGTCCTTGGATATGTCAACGGAGCCTGCTTTCCTGGATACTCCACTTCACCTCTAAGTCTTTGTTGACTGAAGATAGGGGTACTGGAGTTTGTCCTGCCTAGATTGACTGTGACTTTTGCCGATGGACTCTCATTGTTCTTGGCATGCTTGAAAGCCTTGGTTGGGTCTGGGGTTCTAGTGATCTAAGTGCCTTCTTTATGTCCTTCCTCAGACCTCCAATAAAGTTGCTAACAAAGAACTCTTTAGGCAGGAAAGGCAATTTTTCCAACACCCTTCCCTTGCACTTCTCAAAAGCATCATAACAGTCATTGACTGTTCCTGATTGCTCCAATAGTTTGAATAGTTCATACACATCTGCTAACTCCACATCTGAGAACCTTATGATAAAGTCTTCTGATAACTCACACCACTCTACCTTATTTCTCCCACTCATGTATGCCTTATACCATGATTTTGGGACTCCTTGTAGATGCATGGCAGCAATGGCCACTCTTCTAGCTGAGTTTATACCATAAATCAGGAAATACTCCTCACAATCTTGTATCCAGCATCCTGCATCTTCCCCCTCCTTATAAACTGGAAACACTAGTTTTAAGTATTTCATGTCCATGTCCTCATCAGCCACTGTTACTTCCTTATTAGCCTTGCTCCTTGTGGTTCCTTCTCCCTCTGGTTTCTTGCCCCCTTCTTTGTCCACTTGACCACGTCTTGAACAGACCTCCACTACTATCTTCTTCATACACAGATTTCTTTCCCATGGCCTTCTCAGCAAAGGGATTAGTAAACCCCTTGTTACCATCTCCATCCCCTTGCTTCAGCACATCCACCACTACCTCCATGAATCTGTCCAACTTTTCTTCTAACTGACCGACTTTTTCATCATTAGCGTCCTTATAACTCTCAAAACTAGTTGATCCCATTGCTATGGCCTCATTCACAAACCTTCTGTTATTTTCTTCACTCCTCATCCTTCAGTAATTTCTTAGGAAGTTTGCTGACATCTTAATGTAGTATAGGCCCAAAATTTCCAAGATAAACACTTAAAATTGAATTCAGCAATTATTAAGAATTCAAATGAGATGATTACCTCCTAATCCTCACCTCATCTCCACTAGTTCCTTCTGGTTTTAGTCTTCAATCTTCTGTCTGTGAGCAGAATTACCTCAATCTGCACCCAAACAGCTCTCAGAGATGATACCTTCAATTGTTCCACTTCAACAGCGTCGACTAGGCCTGTGGAACTTGCTCAGATCACCACAGTAATTTCTGGATCAGATTCAACAAGTTTGTGTTGAAATCTGATGAAATCTTCTTCAGCCGAGAAATAGAGTACTCTCAGATCTGGTTACTGTCCAGTTTCTGATGATGATTCTGATAATCTCTGCCTGTTTTCAACCACCACCAGTGTTTCCGAGACTGGAGTAGTTGTTCTTATGCCGAGAAATTCAAGTGCAAAAGAGAATTTTGAAGAAGTGAAATTGCTCAAAACCGAGCAATCCCTAAAGCAGAAGCAGGTTCCAGTGATTGAACTGCTCTGCTACCTATTTGTCAGGCCTAGAATGGCCTGACTAGAAATTAGGGAAGATAGAGATGAATTGGGGAAACAATGGGAGATCAGAGAGAGAGAGTTTCTTGGGAAAGAAGTTATAATATCATTTCAGCATAATTACATCATATATATGGTGTTCTTAACATAGACCACTTTCTTATCCTTCACTCACTTTCTAAGGAACTTCCACTGAGGCACATGTCATCAAATGGCTGCAATTTGGATAATTTCCACAGTAAAATATTACTCCCTCCGTTCCACAAAAAAACAACATTTGAACTTTTGACAACTTTTAATTTTGCATATTTGATCAAGAACTACATGTAGTAATAATAAGTTTTTTTCATTAAATTTGTTATAATATCAGATTAAAGATCATATAAGAAGATTGTAATAACAAATTTTGAAAAATGTGACATTATAATAAAACAATTATGCAAATATTGTTTTTTTTTTTAACAAATTTTATTCTCAAATTTTACTCTTTTTTGGAACGGAAGGAGTACCCTAAATACTACTAGTCCTAACTTATTGTTAGGTCTGATTTCTATAATGGAGCTAAGAATGAATAAGTGGTATCACGGCCACAATGCTGCACATGACGGTCATAAAGTCATGGCCTACCCAATAAGATGTAACCATAGTTGTAAAAGGCGAAAGGTGCAGCGAGGCGCAAAGGCCTCTTTGGGCACAAGGCAAGGCCCGTGCCTTATCAAAGTGAGGTGCACCTAATTACAAAAAATTTAATATATTATATATACATATAAAATTATAAACGACACAACAAATGACATAAATATATATGACTTATATATTTGTCTTAAGTTTTAGCAACAACATACATAGAACTTCTAGCAAAATAGCAAAGAAACAGAGAACTGCAGCCAAGGGAGCAGAGGCAGAAGCAGAAACAGCGAAGGGAGGAAAAAAAAAAACAGAGGAGCAACAGGGGAGAAAAAAAATTCAAAAAGGGGAACAGAGGAGCAGATGTGCAGAACTGCTGAAGGAAAAAAAAGGAATAGGAGCACAAGAAGAAGCCGAGAAAGAGAGAAGGAGAGGCAAGAGGAGAGGAGGTGGAGGAAAGAGGAGAGGAGGGAAGGAAAGGACTTATCTGGAGAGAAGAAGTCGACTGTCACAGCAGCTAGGGAGTCTTCTTCAATTGACAGCAGCAGCTAGGGTTGGGACTCTTTATCTTTTTCGATCAACGGTAACTTGGAGTCTTTTTAATTCGATCTTTTTCTTAATCTAATCAAGGGCCCAGACCTTTTCTTTTTAAGAAAGGGCAGCCTGAGATGGAGTTGAGAGAGGCGCACTCCTCTTGCGCTTTTGTGCCTCCTGCGCCTTAGCAATTAAGCACGCCTCAGCTGCGCCTTATTGAAGGGGTGCCTGTGCCAGAAAAAAGCCCTACATGGTCGCCTCGCCTCGCCTTGTGCCTAGGCACGCCTTTCGCAACTATGGATGTGACAAACTTGCACCAGTAGAAGATCACTAATATTTTAGACACTGGAATTATGAATTGATATTATTGTGTTTTGTGGGTTGTTGCCCTCATTTATCCCCTTTTGTCTCTTTGATTCTTTCTTCCTCTATTCCATCCTACATCATGGGAGAATGTGCACATTGCCAATTTTCAAAAACTAAACATGTTAAAAGTCCAGGAAAATTGCAGCGACTGCCTATACCTTATCAACCATGGAGAGACACTGCTATGGATTTTGTTACTGGAGTTCCTAAATCTGATGGGTACGACTTAATTTTGATAGTCACTAACAGGTTTTCCAGAAATTCTCATTTCATCCCTTTAACAATCCAGTTTCTGCCAGAAATTAGATCCTTTCTTTGAACATATTTTTAATCTCCATGGGCTGCCAAGATCAATAGTAAGTGACAGGGACCCTTTGTTTATAAATGATTACTGGCAAGCATTATTTAGAGTTGTGGGGACAAGATTCCATCATAGTTCAGTTTATCACCCTCAAAGGGATGGAAGCATTAAAAGGATAAATTCATGTTTGGAATGACACCTGAGGTGCATGACAAGTCATCCTCCTAAACACTGGAATGGTTGTCAATGGCTGGGTGGTCATACAATACTTCTTTTCACTCTTCAATGCAGACATCACCTTATAAGGTATTATATGGTTGTGACCCAATGCATTTTCCTGTGGATTCTATTTGAGACATAAGGGTGGCAGCACTAGAAGAAGACATAAGAAAAGAAGGGCGCAACTGGAATATTTCAAGGAGACATTAGCATTGTTACAGCAAAGAATGAAACCTCAGGCAGATTAAATGAAGATTAGAAAGAGAGTTCTCAGTTTGGGATCTAGTGTTACTTAAGTTGCAACCACGTAGGCAAGTTGCAGTGAGTTGAGGGAACATATAAAACTAGCTCCTAAATTTTATATGAGATTTTGGAGAAAGTGGTTCAGTAGACTTATAAATTGGACTTGCCTAGTACTTCAACGATACACCCTGTGTTTCATGTTTCATAACTTAAGAACTACTCTCCCCGTTCCAAAACTAGAGATTTCGGTTCACACAAAATAAGTTTGTGAAATCCTATAATTCAAAATTGAATAAAACTCAAGTGAAATTCATAATTTTAAAAAACATTGAAAGCCAAATATCATAAAGTATATAAAGAATGCTCTTAACTAAAAACTTTTATACTTTGATATGTTTACAAATTCATATCACAAATGAAATTATAGGATTTAATTTTGGAACGGAGGGAGCATATGGGATCAGTTGACGTTTCTACTTACAGCAGATGGAGCTTTTGACGTTGGACCCTTACAAGTACTCAAGGGAAGGCAATTTTATCAAGGCAGTAAGATCATCTATCTGTATTTAGTGCAAGGAGGAACTACAGTGCGGAGGAGGCTACTTGAGAAGATGCAGACTAGTTCAAGTACAACTTTACAGATTTTAAGACTCCATGAGGACATGGAGGACTTTGAGGGGAGGGAAACTGTCAGGATTACTAGCTAGCTCTAAAACGAGTCTAATGCATTAGTCTACTGTTACTAGTTGTTAGTTGTTAATATAATTAAAGTATTGAGAATGTGATTGCAAGTGGATCTGATGAATGATGATGAAATGTGATTGTTCTGGTTTTTCTCCTCAGAAACAGGGTTCCTCTCTATCTCTCCCGTCTAAAGTCAGTTCTCTTTGTTCTCTGCTTCTAGCTAAGATTATCTTAACACATACTCATAACAAGAAATAGGGTTCTGAACAGCAAAGTGATCACACTTATTGTTAGCTACCAGATCTCATATATAATGTAACATATCTTGCCATTTACAGAAAATATAATAATATTTTTTCACATCAAATGCAAAAATACATCCTACTAACAATATACCACGCCGTTTCAATAAGGATTGACTTTTAGGATGGCGATTTGGACCTCAAGGCCAGATAGTCTTGAAGCTGACTTTGTGGTAGAATCAAATTAATCTTATATTAGCTGTGTCATGCCTGATGATAGACAACAATTTTGAGCACAGTAACTGTCTTGTGACCTAAGTCCAAAAAATTGTGAACTAAAGTAATTGACTTAAATTACAAAAGGGAGTACTTGAATATCTAATTTATAGAGAAGACACTGAACAAATAGATTTTTTAAAATCGTAAACCTGATGACAATCAAAGTAATCTCATCTATTTAATTTCACGGCGATTGTAAAATACAAGTTGGTAAAAAAAGACAAAGATCAATGTCAAATCATTCTTCCCATAGGATGTGTACCTTTTAATAGGACCAAAAGCTCGACATCCCATCACAAGCAAATCAGCATGTAGATCCTCAACAACTTCACAAATTTTCTCCTTCGGGTCTCCAACAACAACACGTGTTTTGAAATTCAGCTGATATGTTAAGGAAGAAAAGAAAATGGTTTTTATTAGCAAGCAGACCTCAATAAATTGCAGAAATTATATCCTGATTTTGAATTATGACCTGTATTGTACTGATTTGATAAATTTTGGTAAAATGGGCAAAAAGATTCTTAAGAATTGAAAACACTTTGCCAGAAGAGTTTTTATTGGACTGAACACTGAAGAACCTTGTACGAGAGTTTTGTAAGAATGTCCAGGCATAGAAAGGATTTCAGTTGATCAAGATCATGCATGATACATCACACAAGTTCCGTTGTCCCACAAATGATTCCAAGCACTCCATGTCAAAGTCATCAAAATACTAGTTTCTAAGTCTTAATTTTGGTGATGTTTTTCTATTGCTAAGAATTCACTCAAAAAGCAGTATATGCGAAATGCAAAATGTAAAAGAACACTTCAAGAAAAGCATTATTAGAGCAGTAAGTGTATTTGTCGCCAAAAAGAAACACAGAGGAAATAACAAGCAATCTAACCTTATACAAGCAATCTAACTTACATTTTGGGGGTTACAATAGAAAAATATTGCTTCAAAATTTAAGCACTGTATCTTATGAAAAATTTTGATTGTGCTAGTTTCTAGTTAATTTGGGCATTACGAAGACTCACAATACAACGAAAACAAATAGAAGGCTTTCTTAATTACATCAGGAATCTCTCAAACCATAGTAGACCTCACACTCAGATTAGTGAGAATCAAAACCATACAATAATAACTACATAATCAAGCCCCACATTATGGGATAAGCACCCCTGAACTTAGAGGTAGAGTACCTTAGTTTTGACCATAGATCTTGCTACTCAACTATACACAACTGGAACTTTTCATGAGAAGAGGAACTCTCCTTTAGGGAAGAAGTATATTAATATGTTATTGTTTGGTTATTGAACTATGGGCCTACATTTAGATAAAAGATACCGACTTTTCTTGACAACTCAACTTTTACAACACTTCCATAAATAATTTCAGGTTCTCCATCCTCAAAAATAATAGACATTAGTCAATTAAATCCAAATTACATAAAGCACGTATAAACATTTACGGCGTAATGTTTTTCAAGGAATAGCCAATTGTCTATGATTTTCACACAAGATTCTAAGAATCCTTACATTTTTATCAGAGCAAATTTTAGAAGCATGAGCAATAATGGCCTCAGAAATGCGTTGCTGGTGTTTCTCGATTGCCGCAGTAAACGCAGGAACCTCCACATCACCTGTTATTATCAAATCAAACAAGTGAATAAAGAGTAATAATAGAATCGCGCACACTCAAACACACACATCGATACGTATATTTATGGACTTAACTGGGACCACCGAATGGGATGGCACCAGGATTGATTCCGGCGGAGATAGACGGCGGCGATTGAATATGGAGAATAAGAAAAGAGCCCATAGATCGGAGCTTGAGATTGTCGGCTGCCCATTTCAAGGCGCTCATACTCTCATCGCTACCGTCGACGGCGACAACCACGCATCTCAAATCTCCAGACATGGTCTAGCAATCCGGTAGAATTGCTTGATTGTGTATCAACGACCTAGGATCCAAGCGGAGCTCGTACAGCTGCAAGTAGGCCGTAATCGAGCGGAGTCCAATTGATTATAGAGTTCGAGTAGAGTATTTTATGAAGAATGAGATTGGAAGGACTGACATTATATATGGACGATTATTTTGGTATTTGTGGAGTATTATTTATGGCAACTCAAAATTATCTCACAAATAATATATATAATTTGTGTTGATTTATCAATAATTTATATTATTTTTTCGTTTCAAAATTATTGATATATTTCAATTTATATAAAATATGTTTACAAAATTTTATAATTTAAAATTGAAATAAAATTTTTTATTTTATATATTTTTGAAGTAAAATATAACTAAGTGCGCGATAAATACTTTTAAATATAAAGTTTTACAAATTCCAATGACAAACGAAACTTTAATATTTTAAACTAATATTATATTTAAAAAATTGTATTTTTAATTTTCAAAACGGAGGGACTATAATGTATAATTAATGATTCACAAGAAGAAAAAATAGATCAAGGATAAAAATTCACACCAATAAATTGATCAAATATTATTCAAATATGATATAAGGAAAAGGGGGATATGCTTGACTACGGATAACAAACCCTCCGCAGTCTTAAAACACGAGAACTAAACGTCGACGTCTCAAATTCTCTTCTCTGTCTCTCTCTCTCTCTCTCTCTGATCTCTTCGACATATTCTCCATCTAGGTTAAAACTTGCCAATACAACTACCGAAGGATCGCTAATTCATGTATCTCTAATGGATCTATTACCTGTACTCAAAGGATCCACCATGGATAAAAAGTCTATCTCGTGAAAGGATTCAATCATGGATAATTGTGATATTTCTTCGGTCGCCGTGGAAGACTATAATTTTTCTAAATCATTATAGCACTTATCCAATTGCAATAATCTGTCACTTGATTAATCTCATTGCTCAGTACTCCTTGTTCTACTCCGTAATCTGATGCAATATCACAGTATATGTATTGCAATAAAACTCCTATCTAAGTCAAACATTGAATGCGATAATCTGTAGAAATTTAAATGCACATGCTAAATTCTAGTACTACATCAATCATAGTTGGGGACTTTCGTAAATAATTGTTTTGTTTTCTCGACGGTGGTTATATAGAGTATGGTGGTTCAAATTCACTAAAGCAGATGGACAATAAAAGAACAAGTTTTGTGAATTGTGGAGAAACTGAGCAACAACTTCAAGGTGAATCATTTGGAAAATTTACTCCAGGTCTTAGGCAAATATAAATTGGGCGGCTGAAGTTGATACAGAAAAGTGTGTTATATAACCAAAGGAATAGAATTTAATAACTCTATTGAGGAGGCAAGATTGGCATATCTTGCATATGGAAGATATAAAGGATTTGGCATTAGAGTAGACTCTAGTTTTAAGTCGAGAAATAAAGATGGAAGGGAAAAAAATAATTAAGGAAGGAGAAGAAGGAAAAGACTAAACGTAAGAGAGAGACTAGAGTTGGATGTAAAGTTAGGATGAGAATCAATTTGAATCAAGTGACTGGATTGTGGCGTGTTGGCATATTTGAAGATATTCGTAATCATGAATTAACTACACCATCAAAACTCGGAAACATTAGGTTGCGTAGGCAGTATCATCGAACTCCGGTGGTGAAAAATCTTATTACTAATTTACACAATGGAGAGAGATCTAATGCTGATTTTGCAAAAATGGTAAATGCAAATTCTGAGTGTGAAGAGCATACCATTACCAATCAACAATGTCATGATCATCTACGCAAGGAATGATAAATCAACATGGGTAATGAATGTGTATTTTTTATAATGCAATTTCAAGAAAAAATGAAGAAAGACCCAATGTTCTGGTTTTCGATGATGTGAACAAGGATGATAACACATTAAAAAGTCTATTTTGGGCAGATGATCGAGCACGTAAGTCATATTCTGAATTTTCTGATTTTGTTGTCTTTGATGTCACTTATAGGACAAATTTAAATGCCTTTTGTGCCATTCACTGGTGTAAACCATCATAAGCAATCCTCTTTATTTGGTTGTGCCTTAATTATTGACGAAAAGGAAGAAACGTTTATGTCGTTATTTAAGGAGCGGCTAAAGTGTAGATTTGATGTGGCACCCAATGTTGAAAATATTAGAACCACAACAGATAATTATACACTATTAATAAAAAATTAAACCATCACAATTAGGCAAATATATTTATATTGAAAACATGACTCACATATCCAAATAACAAATGAAATATAATTGGAAAAACAAGTATTTCAATCGGCAAGAGAACTATAAAACAGAAAAGAAAAGAAGGACTTATCGGAACAGAAGAACAGTGGAGCCGCTCATTCCTAGAAAAGGAACCACTGTTCTTGAAGAAGTATTCGCCACACTTACGTTGCGATGAATTGTTGCGAGTCTCCTTCCAAGATAAAATAGTACAACACTACTAAGGTACAATCCAATACCAGTACAACAACGACTACCACCTCAGTTCGTTAAAAATCCCAAATAGTATGTACAAATTTTGTGAGGGACAATTATATATATCTCAACATACGAGAGTAAAAGCTTTTTTTATTATGTCTACTTAGCAAAAACTTTTTGTAACGTCTCTTGAAAAAACTTTTGTTATGTATACCTAAAATAGTATGTATTTATAAGTCGTTACTTGGGCTACACCTAATTAAAATCGAATTAAAAGACTTAATTATTATCTGATAATAATACATAATTCTAATTCGAATCAGTTTAGAATGATTGTACTTAATGTTCAAGTATTTCGTACATCAGGCATTCATGGAAAGGTCAACAAAGTATCAATGGCTAAATATGTTAGTATTCAAAAAGATATCAGGGGATAAACCCGTTATGGGAGACCGTCAAGGAATAGTTTGAATACTACATCATTGGATGATTTCAGTGGATAAATCCGCTAGGTATACCATCAGTGATAGTCTGACTATTACATTAGTGGATGTTATCAGGGGATAACATTAGAGCTTAACATCAGGAGATCAAGAAGTATTAATCTAATTCTACATCAAGGATTAGCATCAGTGGATAATGAAGCATTGATCAAGTCTACATCAGGTCTTGTTATTAGGGGATAGTTAAGACCTAGTCTACTCGTCATCAAGGATTACAAGATATACATTGATTCTTGGAATATAAACAATGGGTATATCTGAGAAGATATTCTTTGGGATATAGTGGTCCAATAACAACCTTTTGCATTAGAACTGCACGGAGAACAAGGACTGAAAAAGAAGTAATTGTAGCCAACAATAGTCTGACACTTGTCTCCCCCAGAGGACAATGACAGGACATATTGTGGCTACGTTGAAAAAGAAGCATGGCAAGCACAGGAGTTCTATTTTTGTTTTCCTATATATAATGGTTGTTACACGACGAAAAGCACAAACATATCAAAATTGTCTTCACACTCTATAGAGAAGTTTTGTAATTGTTCTAGAGATAAAAATTATAGAGAGATTGTATGTAGAAGTGTGAACAACAAAAAGCTGTATTTACCCTACAAATTTGTAGTTGTTTAATCACTTTATAATTATACAGATTCCCAGAAAAACCCCAAGTTATAATACAACTATTTTAACTTGAATGTTTGCGTGTTCATTTTAATTTCAATATAGTTTTATGTGTTCATCCTCATCAGGGGATAACATTGTAGCTATTTTAATTTTCGGTTATTAAGTTTTAAAATAGCGAAAACTTTGTAGTGTTTGTATTCAACCTCCCCTCTACAAACACTTGAGCTTATTTAGTTCTAATAATTGGTATCAGAGCTAACTAACATATTACACTAGCTAGAAGATCTTTATAAATGGCTAACAAAACTAGAAATAGTAAGGTTCCCATGTTGGAGAGAGGGAAATACTTCTTCTGGAGACAAAGAACGATTGATCATCTCAGATCCATTGATGATGAATATTTAATAGTGCTCTAAGAAGGTCCTCACATACCAAAGATGCTCATTCCTCAAGAAGTGGTGAATGGAGTCAATGTTTCTGAACGTCTAGTCCCAAAGACTACTGATGAAATGATTCCTGAGGAAAGAAAGAAGGTAAAGAAGGATCTAAAAGTGACAAATATCCTATATAATGACTTAGATGATGATATGCTCAACAACATCATAAATCTTACCATAATTAAGTCAATATGGGATACCATCCGGATCTTGTGTGTTGGTACGGAGGATGTTTGAGAAAACAAACTGTAGGTGTTAACATGAGTGGTTCTGAAATCTGGTGAATGAAATGTTTGATAAATTTAATAGGCTGATCAATGACCTAAAAATGTAAGAGGAGGAATATGCCAACAAAGACGTGAATAGACAATTCATGAGGGCATTTCCCATATAATGGGATCTAAAAACCACAACCATCAAGGAATCCAAGAATATGAATCTCCTAGACTTGGATACTATTAGAGATAAATGATGATGATGATGATGATGATTATGTAATAAATTGAGCAACTGTAAATACTTGAGGTATTTTATAAACCTTAAGATCAGCACAAGTTTTGCATCCACTGATAATAAACTTATTAATCAGCGGATGGTCAATCTCTTCACAAGACAAGTCAGAAAACAGAAACATTCAAAGGATTTGACAAAGTGAAGAAGAATGTCTGATGTTACTTGTAAACAGTTAGAGTATTCCGCACATCAGAAATTCTAAACAAAGTTACGTTGATTAAGTTTCATCACGGGGAACCCATCAGGGGGAACTCATCAGGGGAACTCATCAGGGGAACCCATCAGGAGGAACTCATCAGGGAAACCTGTCAGGGTATGACGAAGGCAGACCAACCCATCAGGGAAACACTTCAGGACATGTCAGTGTCAGGCCAACCTATCAGGGTAACCCGTCAGGGGGAATGGCTAACATGGCATCAGTGGAAGCCATCAATGTGTACTGTCAGTCATAACCATCAGGATCAAGAAGCACTGAGTGAAACTCAAGTAAAAGTTGAAGCCCTGATCTAGTCAATAAGCATCAGGGGATTCAGAAGCACCGATCAAAGTCCATCAGGGCTGGTAGTCAGTAGATCGTTATGACAGCATGCACCTGTCATCAGTACTTACACGAAAATTAACGTAACGTGTTACAAAAGCAAGAAATATCAACTGGAAGGATATTTCTTGAAGTTTGTTTTTGATCCAATGAGAACTCTCTCGCATTAAATGCACACAGATTAGGGGAAGAAAAAGTAGCAACAAAGCATGCAACAGTCTGACACATAGAGCTACGATGTGACATACTTGCGGCTAAGTTGAGAGTAGCAACACGTCTCAAGCACGTGATTTCAACCACTGATTCGACATATAAGCAAAGGAGTTCTCATTACAAAAATAACAGAGAGATTGAATCTATCCAACAGATCAAACAAACATAGAAGTACACAACACTAGGAAGCTCTGTAATATATGTCTTGAGAGACTTATTTTTCAGAGAAAAGTTTTCGTAGCTAGTGAGTGTGAGAAGCTGTGAATTTTATTTACAGAATTTGTAGTTGTAAATCACATTTGTGATTATACAAATTTCCAGAAAAACCCCAAGTTTTAATATAACTATTTTAACTTGAATCTGTGTGTTCATATTACATAGTTTTTCTGATCTGTGTAGCTGTTTCCGGTAAGTTCTTTTAAAAGATAAAAAGAGAAAAAAGTTTGTAGTGTTTGTGTTCATCCCCCCCCCCCCTCTACAAACACTTGAGCCTATTTTGCACCAACAATTGGTATCAGAGCCTCTTAGCAGATTTCACTTGGTAAAAACGATCATTATCTATGGCCAACAAAGTTGGAAATAGTAAAGTCCCCATGTTGGAAAGGGGCAAATATTTCTTCTGGAGACAAAGAATGATAGTTCATCTAAGAGCTATTGATGATGAATATTTACCAATTCTAGAAGAAGGCCCTCACATTCCCAAGAAGTTCATTCCAATAGAAGTCATTAATGGAGTCAGTTTTCCTAAAGAATGGTGAAACACTCACTGAAATGTTCGACAGATTTAACAGGTTGGTAAATGACCTGAGATTATATGGGAAGGCTTATGCTAACAAGGATGTGAACAGAAAGTTCATGAGAGCCCTTCCCATATCATGGGATCCTAAGACAACAGCCATCAGGGAATCCAAGGACATGAATCTTCTAGACTTGGATAGGCTGTATGGTACTCTCAAGACATATGAACTAGTAGGTTCAACAAAGATCTGAAATGTCAGGAGATACCAGAAAGCTTAAATTTGTAGCCCTGATGGCTGCCACGAAGGATAAACAAGAAGCAAGGCCAAGTGTCTTGATGAAGCAGCAACTAGAAGATGCTGAAATAGAAGGGGACAAAGAAACTGACTTCAAGGAGGAAGAATATACTCCGGAAGAGTTAGAGGAGCTGGATGAAACCATGACCTTTCTTGCAAAAAGGTTTTCCAAGCTGAAATTCCAAAAGCCTTCGGGATCTAAAAGATTTTTAGCAAGGAAACCCAGTAGCACGAAAAACTTTATTGACAAATCAAGAATAAAGTGCTACAAATGCAATGAGCTGGGTCACTTTGCAAATGAGTGCCGCAAGGCCACAAAAGATGGTGAATCCAGAAACAAAGAAACTGTTGTGGACTACAAGAAGAAATACTTTGACCTTCTTAATGCAAACAAGAAGGGAAAAGCATATATTGCAGAGGGAAAGGACTGGGCTGACTCTGATGAAGAAGAAAATGAAGAGTATGTCAACCTAGCCCTGATGGCCTCATCCACTGACAGTAGCAGCTTTTAAGTAAGTCTTGAAATTTCCTCTAACATGTCTAAAACTAATTGTGTTAAAACTATTAAGGAAATGGCTTGTGAGATAAAGGATCTCTATGACACCCTAAGGAGTGTAGTAGCTGAAACTGAGAGAGTGCAGAAAATAAATGAACAGTTATCTGCTAGGAACACTATTTTAGAATCAGAAAACTCTAGACTTGAGAGTCTTGAAAAAGAACTCTCAAGAACTAAAAATCTTCTTGACTGTGCTATCAAAAGAGAGGAATGGACCTCAAATCTTCTTAGTCAAGAAAGGGAAGTCATTAAGAGATGGAGTGAGTCTAGCAGGAAACTGGAGGATCGTTTGAAAAGTCAGAAATCTGATCCAAAATCTGGTTTGGGCTATGAAGAGACTCAAGTGCGGCAACCTGCCATTGAGGTTGAGATGGCAGCTAGCTTTGGAAAAAGGCCAATATAACCTATCAAGTTTGTTAAGGCAGACACAAAGCTAGAATCAGGGAATGTTTTCCCAGTAAGTGGAGCTTCCACTAGTGGTGGGAGAGGCAAGAAACTTATTCTTGCCAAAACACTCAACCCTCTAGTTATGAAAGAACTAGACTGTGCATCAGTGGATACATAGTCGTCAGGGGGAAAGAGTGCATCAGGCCGTAGTAGCCTGTCAAGGGAAAAAGGCCTGTCAGGGGAAAGCAAGAAGAATAGAAATAGTAAGCTAGGTGTTAATAAAACTAACAATTATTCTTCCATTCATGAAGCCCCTAGAAAAGTGTGCTGGAATTGTGGTAACTATAATCATTTATCTTTTCAATGCAAAGAAAAACCACAAATTTTGACTGACACAATCTTGTATGCTGATGATTTACCAACTATTAAAGCCTGCTCCTCTAAGTAAAAAGGCAAAATAACTGTTGAGAAATCAAAAGCATATGCTGAAGCTCCTAAAAAGGAGAAAGTTTTAAATTTGCCAAAACCAAAAGTCACCAATAAAGAAAAAGCTGTATTACCTATTACTGTGCCTAAACCTAGAGGACCCAAAACAATTTGGGTACCAAAAATAATTTAAATGTTTTCTTGTGTGCAGGGAAAGGTCAAAAGCAGTCAAATCTGGTTTCTAGGTAGTGGCTGCTTAAGGCACATGACAGGAAACAAAGCCCTGCTCACAAAATTCCAAGAAAAGGCTGGTCTAGTAATTTCATTTGGTGATAATAGCAAAGGACTAACTCTTGGTTATGGCAAAGCAGCAAATGGGAATGTCTCATTTGAAGATGTAGCACTGGTTGATGGGCTCAAGCACAATTTGCTAAGCATAAGTCAACTAAGTGACAAAGGATTCATCACTTCCTTCAAAGGAGATCAGTGCCTAATCTCAAACGAAAGTGATAGGAAGCTGGTTTTGTCAGGGATAAGAAAAGGAGATCTCTATGTTGCTGATTTTAATTCAGTAAATGGAGAATCATGTTTCTACAGCAAGGCATCTCTCCTGATGAAAGCAAGCTATGGCACAAGAAGCTCTCTCACCTGAACTTCAAATCAATTAATGATCTAGTGAAGACAGAGTTGGTAACTGGACTACCCCAAATGGAGTTTATCCAAAAACGATTATGTTCAGCATGTCAACAAGGGAAGCAAAGGAAATCATCCTTTGTCAGCAAGGAAGCCACAATGATCAAAGATCCAATTCAATTGTTACATATGGATCTCTTTGTCCCTGTCAACATTATGTCAGTGTCAAAGAAAAGATTTGCAATGGTCATTGTGGATGACTAGACCAGATACACTTGGGTAAAGTTTCAGCATGCTAAATCAGAAGGTGGAAACAGAATCAGGGTCAGTGGTTAGAATGTTGAGAACAGATAATGGAACTGAATTCAAGAATGCAACTATTGAGGGATTTTGTGTGGAGAAAGGCATAAATCATACATTCTCTGCTCCAAGGACTCCTCAACAGAATGGTGTAGTGGAAAGGAAAAATAGAACCTTGATTGAAGCTGCTAGGTCAATGCTAGCAGAGGCAAAGATTCCCACCTATTTTTGGGCTGAAACAATTTCCATTGCTTGCTTTACTCAGAATAGATCTCTAATCAACAAGGCTCACAACAAGACACCATATGAGCTAATGACAGGGAGAAAGCCAAGCATCAAGTTCCTCCATGTCTTTGGATGCAAATGTTTTGTTCTGAGGAATTTTGGTGAGAACTTAGGAAAATTTGATCCAAAAGCTGATGAAGCAATTTTCCTAGGTTATTCTCTATCATCCAAGGTCTATAGGGTTTACAACAAAAGACTTCAGGTGGTGATGGAGTCTATAAATGTAGCTTTTGATGATCAAGAGATTTCTAGACTTGAAGACCCTGGTTTTCATGAAGAACTCAGGTTTGAAAATGAAGATGAAAATGATTATAAAGAGACTGAAGCCGATGAATGCAGACAAATGGAGAATTTATTCATTCCTGATGTCAATCCAAACAATGTAGTCCCCCCATCAGCAGATAGAGGCAATTTCCTGGACAACAGATCAGGGGATACTCCATCAGGGGATCATTCATCAGGACATGCACCATTAGGGGATAACTTGAACCTTGAATAATCCACTAATTCAGGGGGAGAGTTTTCAGAAGCTGGGAGCACAGGCTTAGGGGGAGGAGATGATAGTCAAGCAAGCTCATCAAGACACATCTCTAATCCTAAATGGGCCAGAAGTCACACAACAGATCTGATTATTGGTGACCCAAGTAAAAGAGTGCAGACCAGGAAAGTAACATCTAATGAATGCCTATATGCTTGTTTTCTTTTTCAAATTGAGCCAAAGAAGTTTGAAGAAGCTGTTCAAGATGCAGACTAGATCTTGGCAATGCAGGAAGAGCTAAATCAATTTGAAAGGAATCAAGTGTGGAAGCTTGTACCTAAACCCAAAGATAGGATCATAATAGGTACTAAGTGGGTATTCAGAAATAAGATGGATGAAGCTGGCATTGTTGTAAGAAACAAAGCAAGACTGGTTGCAAAAGGATATCTTCAAGAAGAAGGGATTGACTTTGATGAGACCTTGCACCAGTAGCCAGACTTGAGGCTATAAGAATTTTGTTAGCCTATGCATTACATTCAAATTTTAAAGTATATCAAATGGATGTGAAAAGTGCTTTTCTAAATGGGAAATTGGAACATGAGGTGTATGTCCAACAACCTCCAAGTTTTGAATGCTCAAAATTTTCAAATCATGTCTACAAACTGGAAAAGGCACTTTATGGACTGAAGCAAGCACCTAGAGCATGGTATGACACACTGTCAAAGTTTCTGGTGGAAAACAAATTTTCAAGAGGTATCATTGACAAAACCTTGTTCTTCAGACAACACCAAGGTCATCTGGTTTTGATTCAAATTTATGTTGATGATATTATTTTTGGATCCACTAACACAAGACTGTGTGAAAAGTTCTCCAATCTCATGCAAAACAAATATGAAATGAGCTTGATGGGTGAGTTATCTTACTTCTTGGGATTGCAAGTTAAACAAGTCTCTGATGGAATCTACATTCATCAGACAAAATATGCCAAAGAACTTCTCAAGAAATTTGATATGGAGGACTCAAAAGTAGCAAAGACACCTATGGCCACTGTAACCAAGATTGACCCTGATAAGAATGGAAAGAAAGTTGATTTGAAAACTTACAGGGGAATGATTGGATCATTGCTATATCTGACAGCAAGTAGGCCAGACATAATGTTTGCAACATGTCTTTGTGCAGGATATCAAGCTGACCCAAAGGAATCTCATCTCATTGTAGTGAAAAGGATCTTGAGATATATCAAGGGCACTACAGAGTTGGGACTTTGGTATCCAAAGGAGTCTGGATTTGAATTACTAGGATATTCTAATGCTGACTTTGGAGGATGTAGGATTGACAGAAAGAGTACAACAGGAAGCTGTCAATTTCTAGGAGGAAGGCTTGCATCTTGGTTCAGCAAAAAGTAGCACTTAATCTCTACATCTACTGCTGAAGTTGAATATATTACAGTTGGAAGTTGTTGTGCACAAATTCTATGGATGAAAAATCAGCTAATGGATTATGGTCTGAACTATTCCAAGATTCCAATAAGGTGTGATAACACTAGTGCCATTGCCATTGCTGAAAATCCAGTGCAACATTCCAGAACTAAGCATATAAAAATCAGATATCATTTTATCAGGGAACATGTTATGAATGAGAATATTGAACTACAGTTTGTACCTTCAAAACAGCAGCTGACAGACATATCCACCAAAGCTCTTGATGATGCCACATTTTCAAATCTTGTGGGAGAGCTGGGAATGGTGAATTATGCGTCAGGGTCAGAGTCAAACTCCTAAGATTTGGTATTTCTAACTTATTTCATAAGTTCTTGATAAAATCAATTGATATGTGGTTATATATGTTCAAATTGTAAATATGTATATACTTGTATATTCTACATTTTGTTGTTTTGTTTTTGTTTTGACTGATGCATCAGGGGCAGGGCTTCCTTAAGGACGCATCAGGGTCAGGGTGTCCGACCTGTGTGTCAGGGTCAGGGTGTCCGACTCGCTCGTTAGGGTCAGGGTGTTCGACTCGTACGTCAGGGTCAGGGTGTCCGACTTGTGCGTCAGGATCAGGGTGTCTGTCTTGTGCATCAGGGTCAGGGTATGTACATACAGTACATCATCAGGGTAAGTTTAAATTTTTTTTACTGCATCGGGATTCACGGTCAGTTAAGTGATGACAACTCATCATTAAGTTCTTCTCTCACTGATGACGTGTCATCACAGAAACTGAACTGTCCCTAATGGCGTGTTTTCAAGAGAAGTTTTCAAACGTCAATAGGCGGGTATTAATACTCTATCTCTCCTACTTTTTAAAACTCCTAAAACTTTTAATCTTTTTCTGATATTTGCTTGAGTTTTCTTCTTCTTCTCTCTCGTTTTTACAGAAACCCTAGAACTTCAAATCTTCAAAGCATCCATGGCACGCCAACAGATACCGAGGAACTAAACAGTCCCACCCACAAACTATGTGGGTTTCTCTGACATTGATGAGGTAAATGAATGCTTTAAACCAATAATGAACTATCTACTCAACTCAGAGTATTGTAAAGCCATTTTTACCGATGAAGAAATGTCGGGGGAAGCACTGTCTCAACTATGGACGAGTGCTAAGTTCATGTACTCCACCACTAGGCCTGATGCAGTCAAGGGAATCTCATTCAAAGTTTCCAGACTTAACTCTGCTTTGGGGCTACCTACTCAAGATTTGGTGGACGCACCCAGTGATGCAGACCTACTGGATTTCTTGAGGGAATTTGGCTATAACGCTGCTCCCAACGCAGTGTTAAAGTTCAAAGACCTCAAGAGGGTGAATGTTAAGCGGGAGATCTCTTACCTGTTTGATACAATCACCAAGGCATTCTCAGGTAAGTGTTCTAACTTTGAGGTTATTACCTCTTTAACTTTGAAAATAGCATACACAATAATTAAAAATATAAAAATAAATATAGGTAAAATAATTTTTGATGACCTTGTAAATAAATTAGGTAATTTTAATAATAGGAAAACTTAAGTATATTATGCAAGATTTTTGTTTATGATTATTAAAGACCAAATTTCTAATTTTTTTTTTGAGAATGATATACCTGTACAGACATACAAGCAAACAAAGAAATTGTTTGCAAAAATAATAAAGAAATCATATATAGCCGAACCATTTGCACTTCTGCAGCATATGGTACAGGTAGTAAATTCTTCACCTTCAACTTCTCAAACTATACATTCTTCACCTTCATCTACTACGACAGAGAAAACAACCACCTCTCTGCCTACCCAAGTAGAACAATCAATTTCCACCCAACCTTTCTCAATAACCCAACCAATAGTCTCCCAAAAGACTATTGGGATTAAAAGAAAACCCAGTGAAATTACCACATCAATTGAGGGGGAGCAAGGAGAGAGAGTGATTGGCTACAGGCATAAGAAGAAGAAGGGAGCCACGAGTGTTACCCAACAACCTGACTAGGCAGTATCCTCTCAAAAGGATATTGCTTTTGATAAGGAATTAAACATATTTCTAACTAGTTCCTCTCAAAAGGAATTAGTTATTGAAAATAGTCCCCAACCAAGGATACAGTTGAGTGAGGCACATACACTGACCATAGACACTGATGAACCTACCATCAGGGTCTCTGAGAGCCACTTGCAGATATCTAACACAGTAAGTGCACACACCACTCAAGTTGTTGTAGTTCAAAAGCTTCTCAATAAGATCAACATGAGTCATAAGTATTCTTCTATAACATCTTTTGATGAATCACCTCCTCATTTAGTGATTCAGCCAACACTCCCATCTACACCACTTCCTTCTTTCTCTGTTCCTCAAATTTCTTTAGATATAATGACACAAACATTAAGTGTCATACAATCAGATTCTCCACATTCTCAATTCGTGGAGGAGCCAATATTCTCTGACACAGTGTTTGGTAGTTAACACTCTCAAATGGTTGACTCATTTTTACTTGATACAAACACTGATGATCAGACAGGGGACATAGACTCCACTGTACATACTACAGCTATAACTCTTTATGTACCCCCAATTGTCTATACTTCCTCTATAGAAACATACACTTCTCCAATTATACATACACACTTTACTTCTTCTCCTACTCCTATCACAACTGTGGAACCAGAATCTGTACATACATCACTTGAACTGGTCACTGTTGATGATTTCCAAGCCCATAGGAAGCCCTCTAGGATAATTTTGAGTGAGACTGAGAAAATACTTAGTGCAGAGAGGCAAAGTCAAACCCTTAAGAGGACTTTGGCAAAAGGAGAGCAAGAGAGTACTGCCTTAGTAGGCAAAGAAAAAGGAGAGAATACGAGTGATGCCTTAGACGACAAAGAAAAAGGACAGAATGAGGGAGATAAGGATGAGAACCTTGTAAATAAAGAACAGAGAGAAAACACAGTTACTGTATATACTACTTCTACCTCTGAAAGTGATGAAGATAATGCTCCACAAGATGATTTTTCCAAGTTCATTGGAGTTGATTTGTACTTTCAGCAGAATCAAATGTCGGACACTGTACAGTTATTAAAGCAAGAGTTAGCTAGGACCACTGATCCAATCTTGATCAAAGTGTTAAAGTCACAGATCATGATTGGTCAGTCAATAGATATAGAAAATCAAAAATTGTATACACATTTTTCTTCAAAGATACAAAATGTACAGCAAGTTGTTGACTCTCTGGTCACCAGCCAGACCCTCCTCAGAATGAAGAAACAAGCTGACACTGTAGACAAGAAGCTTGCTGATCTCACTTCCCAACTGACCAGCATGGAAACTCTGCAACATTCCATGGCTGGCACTTTGCAACAAGTTCTTTAAGTCACATCCCGACTTTCAACTCCCACTAATGATGCTGTCAAAAAGGGAGAAGAAATCAACCAAGCAGTCGTCAGGGGATGTTGCTGAGAATTCAAGTCAACCATCAGGGGATGTGACCTGTTCCTGCTCCAAAATCCAAGGATAAAGGCAAGGGTATCCTGATTGAGGAACCAAAGAAGAAATCCAACACTCAATCAGGGCCTAAGCTACTTGGAGATGCCATGAAGACAGCCCACTTTCCAACACCCGTTGAAGTTGTAATTGATGGGAAAGTGGAGCTGGTCTACCCTCAAGATAAAAAGCTAGTGGAAGCTGAAGCACTATTTGCACAACAACTTCAAGAAGATAAAGAGAGGGAAATGGCAAAGGAACAGGAGGAAGCAAAGAAGAAGAAAAGTGTCAGGCCCAGGACCTCCAAGAATCCTCAACAAATAAGATCTCAGAATCCTAAAGGTGCATCAGGGGATAAAAATCAAGACAAATCCGAAGACCTTGATGCCACAAAATCCAAGTCATCTGAAGCCAAGAATCAAGCACCTTCTCCTATTACCACAACATTTGGTCCACCCACTCTAGCTGAATCCCTCAAAGAAGAAAGGTGCAAAAACCTGTCGTTTATGTTCTCCATAAAAAACATAGATGTCAGGTTCAACAATAGAAGGGATCAGCTGATAACAGTTCAACTTAAAAGTTAATGGACTAGTTTAGGAGAATGGATGCTGAACAACTGGGATTAGTTCTGAATTTAATTTCAAAATTATCAGTGGCTAACAGAGACTTGAGGGGACTGATTGATAAACTGAGGAGAGCCATCAATGATGATAGGAGTCTGCCCACAGCCTTGGAAAGACCTTTGAAGCTGTTTTACAAACCCATCAGGGGGAACTCATCAAGGAAACCCATCAGGGGGAACTCATCAGGGGAACCCATCAGGGTATGATGAAGGCAGACCAACTTGTCAGGAAAACACTTCAGGACATGTCAATGTTAGGCCAACCCATCAGGGTAACCCGTCAGGGGGAATGACCAACATGGCATCAGTGGAAGCCATCAGTATGTACTGTCAGTCATAACCATCAGGATCAAGAAGCACTGAGTGAACTCAAGTAAAAGTTGAAGCCCTGATCCAGTCAATAAGCATCAGGGGATTCAGAAGCACTAATCAAAGTCCATCAGGGCTGGTAGTCAGTGGATCGTTATGACAACATGTACCTGTCATCAGTAACTACACAAAAATCAACGTAACGTGTTACAGAAACAACAAATATCAACTGGAAAGATATTTCTTGAAGTTTGTTTTTGATCCAATGAGAACTCTCTCGCATTAAATGCACACAGATCAGGGGAAGAAAAAGTATCAACAAAGTATGCAGCAGTCTGACACATAGAGCTACGATGTGACATACTTGCGGCTAAGTTGAGAGTAGCAGCACGTCTCAAGCACGTGATTTCAACCACTGATTCGACATATAAGCAAGGAGTTCTCATTACAAAAATAACAGAGAGATTGAATCTATCCAACAGATCAAACAAACATAGAAGCACACAACACTTGGAAGCTCTGTAATATATTTCTTGAGAGATTTATTTTTCAGAGAAAATTTTTCGTAGCTAGTGAGTGTGAGAAGCTGTGAATTTTATTTACATAATTTGTAGCTGTAAGTCATTTGTGATTATACAGATTTTCAAAAAAACCCCAAGTTTTAATATAACTATTTTAACTGGAATCTGTATGTTCATATTACATAGTTTTTCTGATCTGTGTAGCTGTTTCCGGTAAGTTCTTTTAAAAGATAAAAAGAGCGAAAAGTTTGTAGTGTTTGTGTTCATCCCCCCCCCCCCCCCCCTCTTCTACAAACACTTGAGCCTATTTTGCAGCAACAGATAGCCTTTATGGTATCCTAAAGACATATGAACTGGAGGTTCAACAAAGGTCTGAAGTGTTAGGGGATATAAAGAAACTTAAATCTGTAGCCCTGATGGCTAGTAGAAAAAATAAAAAGGAAGTAGGACAAAGTGTCTTGGTGAAGCAATAACTAGGAGATATTGAGGAAAGTGAAAAAGAAAGTGGAGATGAAGAAGCTAACTCAAAGGGGACTGCGTACACCCCTGAAAAGTTAGAGAAAATGGATGAAACCATGGACTTCCTAGCAAGAAGGTTTTCCAAGCTGAAATTCCAAAAGCCAAAAGGAATAAAGAAATTTTCATCAAGGAAATTTGGTAGCACAAATAACTTGATTGTCAAATCCAAAATCAAGTGCTACAAATGCAATGAGTTGGGCCACTTGAATGTCGTAAGGACAAGAATGCACCAAAGCTCAAAGGAAAGGCAACTGAGGTGGACTATAAGAAGAAATACTTTGACCGTATTAATGCTAACAAGAAGGGAAAAACATACATTGCTGAGGGAAAGGACTGGGTTAACTCAGATGAAGAAGAAGTTGAGGAATATGTCAACCTAGCCCTGATGACTTAGATTTTGATTGGACCAGCTTCAATATTTTCTTCTTCAAGATTGTATATGTTATCTCTACAGTTTTCACACTTACAGCTTGCAGGTTTTACACTTGTAGCTTTATACGCATGTTTGTGTATAAGTATAATTTATCTCCATATCAGTATTCACACCTGCAGTATTTGTGTGTATATAACTTATCTCCATATCAGTGTTCACACCTGCAGTCTTTCTGTGTATATAACTTATCTCCATATCAGTGCTCACACCTACAGTCTTTGTATGTATATAACTTATTTTCATATCAGTGTTCACACCTACAATGTATAACTTATCTCCTTAAAGCTTCTTTGGTAGCCAATCTCTCCTTATTGGACCACCATCTATATTTTACTTCTACCGCCTTTAACTTGAGTTAGTGGGTTTGTGAACTCAGCCATGTGTTATCCCATATGTCATTTTTAGTCTCTCATCATTTTATTCCTTGATGGATAGTCTCTGGTGCCGAGAAATCTATCCCTTGATGATGAGAAACCTATCCCTTGATGCCGACAAATCTATCCCCTGACGCTGAGAACTTATCCCCTGATGCCGAGAAATTTATCCACTGATGTCCAAACTCTGGTGATAGGTAAATGACTTTGGCTTTAATCAAATCTTCTTAAGACTACTTCAATGCAATGGGGAGTCTTTGCCTTAGTTTCTGGTAGCTTCAACATTAGTCTCTAATAGTACAAACTTTAGTTTCTGATAGTACAAACTTTAGTCTCCGACAAGCTAAGATTTTAGTCTCTAATAGGCTAATTTCCTTAATCTCCAACAGGCTTAACTTTAATCTCCGATAGGCTAATTTTGCTTTGTCTAAGACAGACTAATTTCCTTAGTCTCTGACAGACTAACTCTTAGTCTCCGATAGGCTAAATTTAGTCTCCGATAGGCAAAAACTTAGTCTCTGATAGGCTAATTCCTTAGTCTTTGACAAACTAACTCGTAGTCTTCGATAGGCTAAATCTTAGTCTCCCATAGACTAATTTTGTTTGACCAACTTTGACTTTTGTTGAACTCTCCAAATGCATTTCTTGTAGTCTCTGATGTTCACCTGTAGTTTCTGATAATAATTTCTCATAGTGCACTACTGTAGGCACATATACAATTACAAATCAAACAATTCTAAGTGTTTATACATCATCATCAAAGGCTAATATTCCTAACAATGTCTTTATGGCAAACAAGCAAGAAGAAGTTTTCCATAACAGGCGAGTTTTAGAGCAACAAAGCCCCTAGAACATGTTCATGCTAATTTATGTGGACCAATCAAACCATGCTCTTATGGTAAACCCAATTATTTTTTTCTTTTCATTCTCGCAAAACTTGGGTTTATTTTTTGAAGGAAAAAGATGAAGCTTTTGGAGCTTTTAAAAATTTTACAGCTCTAGTTGAAAAAGAGAGTGGATACTTCATTAAAACTTTGAGAACAGATCGAGGTGGTGAATTCACTTTTAAAGAATTCAAAGAGTTTTGTAAAGAAAATGAGATTCATCATATAAAGAAACAATCAATTGTAACTCTCTCTACTTGTGAAGCTAAGTATGTTTTAGCTGCATCATCTGTTTGTCATGCAATATGGCTACAGAGACTATTAAAGATGATTCATATTCCTCAGGAAGAAGCAACAACCATATATATTGACAACAAGTCTGCTATTTCATTGGCAAAGAATCCAGTTTTTCATGATCATAGTAAATATATTGATACAAGATATCATTTTATACGGGAGTGTATTGAGAAAAAGGAAATGGAGCTGACATATGTGAAGGCAAATGCTCAAGTTGCAGATATTTTCACAAAAACACTGAAGTTTGAAGATTTTACAAGGCTACGCACATGGATTGGAGTTATTAAAGAAGATCAAGTTTAAGAGGGGGTGTTGGAAGTTTAAACTTGATTCTATGAATTTTTAATTGGATCATGTATTTACATTTAATATTGATTCATGTATTCATAAGTTCAAATTATGGTTAATTGTACTTCTTGAAACGTCATGTGTTCATTGTATCAAGAGATCCTTTATAGCCTATAAAAGGGGCTCTACTAAAGTTAATTGAATTCAAGCCAATTCCAAAAAAACAAGTCAGTTGTTTCCTCCAAAATCTCTGTTTTTTAGCCTCTGTTTCCCCTGCTTGTTTCTTGTCTTGTTTGCCAACACAAGCTGCTAAGAGCTAGACAAGGAAATTGTATAGTAAATTTAATGATCAATTGTTAGCAAGTCAGGTGTACTACAAGAAGAAAGTCTCCAAGGATGATGGTAACACACAGTATATTGTGGGAAGGTATGGCACTGATACATTCAAATGGAGGGTTGTTCTTCATACTACTTCTAGTCAAGAATTTAAATGTTCATGTAAGATGTTTGAGATGGAAGGGATGCTTTGTAGGCACATTATGGTTATATTTCGATTAAAACAAATACAATTAATTCCCATTTGCTATATATTGAGACGATGGAACGCTGATGCTCGTTATCATGTTAACGGTGATTCGTCTATAATTTCCAATCAAGCATTGACCAGCTCTGAAGTGACTCCTCTTATGCTTTTTCTTATTCAAGCAAAGCATCAAAAATATATGAAACATATTGTCTCATCCCTTCGAGACTATAAATTATATGATTCATGGCTAAAAGAAAAATTATTGGAGTTAAACGAGTCGAATTTGATTGCTTCTGGTAGTTATAAGGATTGTACCCAACCTTGTGGTGAAATTAATTCAAGAGAGAATGGCCTAATGAAGTTTGAAATGATTTCAAAAACATTAGTGTGTGCCTTTACTAAACATGTTACTACAAAGGGAGAACAAGAACAAAGTCGAGCGTTGAGCCATCAAAGAAAGCAAAGGAAGTGAGGCAAAACAAGCGCAGATTTTGTGGAGACAAATGTCAAAACATTGCAACATGTCAACTTCGTCGAAATAGTCAACAAAGTTAGGCACTTTTTATTTCTACTCTCTCGTGCTAGTTGTTAAGTTTCTCTTTATGTTCTTTTTGTTTTTTTCCTTTTTCGTGGTAGTAAGGTTTGATAAATTGTACGCTTACCTTTTATTTGAGGTAGATGTTGAATTCTAATTCATTTTGAGCTATAACTATGCTAACATAATAATCATCAATTCTTCCTTATTTTACTTGTTTTGACAGGTTGAAAGGAATTCACAAAGTTTTGTAGTTTGTTGAAGGTTAACAGAGGACACAAAGGATAGAAATACAAGCTTGGGGTGCATAAGAAAAGGGTGCCTTTAATTTTAATCAAATGGCTCCAAACAATTGATGCTTGAATTTATGGATACAACTAAAGTTTTTACTAGATGATGAACCTCTCTATTGATAGGCTATAAATTAGTTGCATTTTTAGGATTTACTATTAAAAGGCTTCAGTTATTGACAGGGAACAAATAGTCTTGTTCTTTATAGGAAGATTATAGTTTTCGCCAATTGTACTTCATGAAGAATATTATTACCTTTTGCTTTGTACTTGTATACTATGTGATGTCATCTTACCCCTTAGTTCTGAAATATTTTTAGGTGTGTTTGCTCCTACAAAGGATAGTAATCTTATTTTTGTCTAGAATAGGATAATTTACTTTATCATGCTATATATAATAGTATTACAAGATTAAAATCATGATTTATTTGTAGATATTTTTTCTTTGAATGGAGTGTAATCAAGTTATTTGAATAGAGAAAACTAACAATATTCATATAAAACATTTCAATCTGGATACATGTGTATAAGGGCATACCCCCAGGAAATATAAATTATTGAATATATACAAAAATGATATATTCACCATCAACTTAATAAAAAACACTAATAATACTATGCTGAAGCAACGGTAACAATGCGAACATTGATAGGCAACACCTAATTCTATAGCCAACATCAAGTACTAGAAAAAGTTAAAAAGTAAGAAGCGCACAATGCAACGATGTCTTAATCATCTTGGGTAATATAACCAATGTTGAGATTCGATCCTTATAAAAATCATCATAAAAATAAGGCAACAAAGTTATGATGATAAAATAAACCGTCAAATATATTGTATTAAGCAAGTGAAACAAAAATTATTAGACATTGGATATTGAGATGCAAAGGTTTGCTATTTTCAACAAAGTAAAAGAAAAAAATTCATATCGTATCCAAAATCCCATTACGTCTAATTCAACTACAGAAATATAAAGAAAAATGATAAATTAAAGTCGACGACAATGCTATATTTCACAAATATATAACTTATCTGCATAAAAGTACAAGGTCAAAACTCTGAGTTCTTTTTCACAATAATTCATAAGAAGTTGGTTATACAAAATATTGGCTAGTAGATCCAATTAAATGTACATCAAATTGGCTTCAGAATTATACATAGATATGTCAAAGATAGCAGGGAGAAGAGAATTTGAGACGTCGACATTTAGTTCTCATGTTTTAAGACTGCAGAGGGTTTGTTATCCGCAATCAAGCATACCCTTTTCTCCAATTATATAATCCTAATAACTTTAAATAAAATTTAATATGTTATCGTTTAATTTAAAATGACAAAATGTTTCTCAAATCTAAAAACATATAAAATATATTTTTAATCAAACTTCACCATCTTTGTTCTCTAATTTAAAAATCAAAATTTTTACCTAAATAAAAATCTATAACTACTTAATCTTCGAGCATTAAAAAAATTATTTATTTATAAAAACACATATATTAAAAATTATATTTTTAATAGAAAAATAATTAGTTAGATATACGAAACAACTAAATAAATAGAAAGTAGAATAATAAAAATTAA
>CM025783.1:43562853-43628094 GCA_014636745.2 Centella asiatica | reverse complement strand
GTATTAAATTGATCAAGCTGAATACTATTTTATTGAGTATCTGTGATGACCCCAAAATCCCATACAGGACCAGGGCTTCGCCAAAAGAAGGAAAGATAACTTCACATCTATTCATCGTATAAATACTAATAAAATGAACTAGTAAAGAGCTATTACAACACAAAATATTACATTCTCAGCAGAAGCTATTCTATCTCTATATTATAATGCAAAACATCACTCCTCAAAACATCTTCCTTTCCTCCTTCTTTATTGGCACTAAATAGGGTTAGCCAAACTCAGTAGCCGATAATCTTTGCCTTCCCCTTGTCAGAGGGTTCATCCTTTATACCTTGCCCTGCAAGACATTAAAATCCAACAAGAATGAGCGATTTACGCCCAACAAGTATATAAATAAATTTGGGAAAGCAACATTGGAATGTTTTAAGAGATTCAATTCTATTGAGAGGCTCAGTGAAACAATACTAATGCCTCAGAAATCTTTAAATAATCTTTAGGATTACTGATGATAAATAATGTGTAATCCTCCTTGAAGAAAGGCAGGTATTCACCTGTGTATAACTTTCTCAAAATATCCATCGGGGCTAAACCCGTTGGATCTGCTAACCATACAGTACACAGCTGGCCTAACTGAGATCGCATGATCCCTCCTTGTGTGAACATACGTAGTCAATTAAAATTCCTCTAGGTCAGGTGAAGAACATATCAACACTTTTCCTTTCCTCTAGCCATCCATGTGACATAACCCATTTAAGTGACATATCATTCTCATTTGTTGCACAGATATAAAATTAAAAAATAACTAATAAATCAAAGCTCCATTATATCCATGCATTTTCATTCATATCATGCTAGCGAAAACTAAAGTATAGCATTCTGATTCACAAGGAAATTTAAATATAAAAGTCATAATCTTGTATGCATGTCGAATTAATTGATCATGCGCTTAACTGAAATAAGCGTAAGAGTGAGAATATACTTGCCTCGGTCCTTTGCACACAATTGAATTCAATTTACTCGTGAGTGTAAGATTCTATAAATCATGCATATAATATTTTAATACCTTAATAAGAATTATGAAAGAAAATGCATATGTGATGTCCTTAGACTTTTACTGTCTTAAATCTGACATAAGAACCATTGAGGTTAAATAAATAACATCATAAAATAGTTTTAAGAAAATAATGTTTTATAGTCTTGAACATAGACTGTGCATCAGGGGATGACCTGCTACGTCAAGGAATAATCATTCATCAGGGGTTAATTACCCATCAGGGGATGACTGGTCATCAGCGGATAACTAGTCGTCAGGGGATGTCTCGCCCGTCAGGGGATAGCCTTCGACCATCAGGGTATCATTCACTCATCAGGGAATAGTTTTCTCATCGCCAAACTTGTCGGGTGGTAACTTTGACTATCGCCGAACTCTCTTGGCTGACAAGGGATGATTTGTTCATTGCCAAACTTAGTAAGTCATCACTGAACTTCATCAGTGGATCATTTGTTCAGCACCAAACTCAGTTGGCTATTGCCAAACTCCTCGGGGACTAATATCCTTAACCATCAGAGACTAACATATTTTGCCCGTCAGAGACTACGGATGACGTCATCAGGGACTAATTTAAACTTCCTTCATCATAAACTAACAACATTTCCTTCATCGGAGACTAAGAAAATCCTTCGTTAGAGAGTAACATCTATCTCATCAGAGACTAAAGTATCTCATCAGAGGCTAACATATTAGTCATCAGAGACTAACAAATATCTCATCAGAGACTGATGACGCCATCTCAACCCATCGGAGACTAAGGTTGACGTCATCAAAGACTAATATTATCTCATCAGAGATTAACTTTATCTCATCAGAGATTAACTTTATCTCATCAGAGAATAACTTTATCTCATCAGAGATTAACTTTATCTCATCAGAGATTAACTTTATCTCATCAGAGAATAACTTTATCTCATCAGAGATTAACTTTATCTCATCAGAGATTAACTTTATCTCATCAGAGACTAATATTAGAGCTTGTTTTTGCTATGATGGAAGGCCTAACATGAACAAACTTAACCTAGGATGTCTCATGAAAATGCAAAAGAATATAATCCTTTAAAGTTTTATTCCTTCTTGAAAACTTAGCATACACGGTTAATAAATCTTTGATGCTATGCACAAAAGAAACTAAGTAGAGTACTAGGTTCTTACCTCTTCGTTTTTAAGGGATAAATTAAAGCTTGTCTGAGAATAATTTTTTGAAAGAAGAACTTGGAAATTTATGAAGATGGTAAGTTTAGAGGAGAACTTTAGAAGAGAAATTTTTAGAAAGAGATTAAAATTTTACCTCCGAATGAGGTATTTATAGCTGACTAAGATTAAGCCTTAAAAAAAATGATTGGTTAATGTAGATGGTAAAACGGCTTCTCATCATAATTCTTTAATAACTAATAACGTAATAAGCAGCTGCTGTCACACATGCACATAAGCTTCATCAACTAATGCACACAAGCAGCTTATTAACCCAAACATCACACGTACATATGAGATCATTTCCCTTACGTAAGCAATTCAAGTTATTTGAATGAGAATTTCTAATCTTCACACTTGTATTCCTTTAAGGAATTTACGAACACCATTAAGACATAAATTACTTGCCCCTCATTCCAACATTCAAAATCATAATATTAATTATATACGTAATTAAGAAATTAATTTTAGCATACATTAATTCATATAACAAACTCATATAAAATTTTCGGGTTCTCACAGTATCAGATTGCTCTATTAATTAAACAGTCCTAACCGAAAGAATAACTGGCACTCCGATAATATATATTTTATTGTGACAACCTCAGTTTCCGGTTCTAAACTGGAGTTGTCAGTTTGTTACCAACTAAGGCGACTCCAGCTTTCAGCAGAACATTGGACCATCATTGGGACAAAAATAACAAAATTACATTCATAGCATGAGCTGGAATAAAGCACATCCAACATTTATTAATTAAAATGAGTTCTATATCTTACATTTATTATTCCGGTACACCTGAACATGATCATGATAATTAAAATTACTAAGTTTGGCATGGTACAACAGCAGTTGTTGCAGTACATATGCATTAGTCTATACTGTTTATGTTTATTAGTGTATAATATCCTTAGAAGACAATATCATTAGAGGATAAAATTGGCCATCTGTGGGTATTTTCATTAGGGAATAACTTTAGTCATTAAAGAATAATTTTTTGGCTTGTCCGGAGCATATTTTCGACCATCAGGGGATAAATTTGGGTTCGTCAGGGGATAGTTTTCGGCTATCAGGGGATAAATTCTGCTCGTTAGGGGATGGGTTTAATTTATCAAGGGATAAATTTTTCTCATCAGGGGATGATATTCTTAGAGGATAATATCAACAGGGGATATATTGGCCAATAGAGATTAACATGTTCATTAGGGACTAAATTGGCCATTAGGGGATAATTTTAGTTAAGTCTGTCAGGGAATGAAAATTTGCCCATCAATGACTAACATTTTTGTCTATCAGAGACTACGCATTTTTGCCTATCGGAAACTAAGCATTTTTGTCAATCGGAGACTAGGCATTGTTGCCTATCGGAGACTAACATTTTGAACTGTCGGAGACTAACATTTTAAATTATCAGAGACTAACATTTTGAAATGTTGGTGACTAACATTTTGAAATGTTGAAAACTAACATTTTGAAAAGTAAAAGAAAGATTAGATTACAATAGTAATTGGAATTGCTTTTAGAAATTAAACTCCGTTCTTAATTGTATGGTTGAATATTCATCATTTTAACTGATAGAAGTTGTAAGGAAAAGCATAACAAAATACAATATATCCATGTTCAGTATATTGAAAAGCTCTTTTGAGTATTTTGAAAGAACAGAGGCTGTCCAGATAGTTTATCATTAAAGGAAAAATATTTTATTTAAACAAGGTATTCAATAGATTTCCACTTTAACTAAATGATCACACTAATACAAAGTTTATCTTTCGTGTTTCTCAGTTAAACTAAATAACTAGTTAAGGCTTTAAAATTACCTTGTGAATCTTTTAATTCTGCAACACACACTGTATGAATATTATTTTGAGTTTGAGAGTGTTTAGAGAAGAAAAGTAGTAAGACAAGAGTTTTCTTTATATAGGATAGCTAGGGAACAAATATGTGTGACGTTGGGTGTTTCACACCTCAGACTAGCATAAGACATGGAATTAACTAAACCACATACTCATTAAATATGATAAACAATTACTTGATCATTTCACTCACGCGTATGTGTGTACTTCTCACAGGTGCCATATGGTAGTACTCTGCAGTACTAATGACTTAGCGGCTGAATAGCTTACTCATTAGTGAAATTATTATTTAATTATCTTTCTTTATAACAGTAACAATAATAACCCACAATAATATTACTATTACATAAACTTTTACTATTTATGATAATATCTTGAACTGAAACTTGGTTCTTTCAATTTTCATAAAAGAATATTTGATCACGATCACAAATAAATCTAATAAAATTTATTTAATAAATGTTTTATATTTTAATAATATTTACAGAAGGCATGGGGCTTCACATCCTCCTTCCCTTATAAAAATTTTGTCCTTGAAATTTACTTATAAAATAGGTGAGAATTCTTCTCAATCATGCCTTTTTCTAATTCCAACGTAGCCTCTTCGATACCGTGGTTCCTCCAGATTACTTTTACAGAGGGAACTTTTTTGTTCCTCAGTTTCTTAACATGCTGATCCACTATCTAGATTGGTTCCTCTTCATACGTCAGATCTTCATTGATCTTAATCGATTGATAATCTATGACTCTTTTGAAATCAGGTTTGTAAGGCCGTAGGATCGACACATGGAACACATTGTGGAGGTGTCCTAAAATTAGGGGTAATGCTAACTTGTACGCTACAGGTCCTATTTTCTTTAATATCTCGAAGGGTCTAACGTAACGTGGCTTAAGTTTTCCTCCTTTTCAAAATCTTGTAACGCCCTTCTAGTGGGATACTTTGATAAATGCATAATCTCCAATATGCATTAGTTGGTCATTGCGATGTTGGTCTACATAACTCTTTTGTCGATCTTGGGAGACTTTTATCCTTTGTTGGATGATAGTAACAACTTTTTTTGTTTGTTGAATCATTTCTGGTCCTTCTAGTTTTCTTTCCCCAATCTCATTCTAATTCAACGGAGTTCTACACTTTCTACCATAGAGTGCTTCAAAAGGGGTCATACCAATACTGACATGGTAACTGTTATTGTAAACAAACTCTATTAGTGGTAAGTGTTCATCCCAACTTCTTTTGAAATCTAATGTACATGCTCTTAACATGTCTTCCAATGTCTGTATTGTCCTTTATGATTGTCCATCTGTCTGGGGGTGGTATGCAGTACTTATATCTAAGAGAGTACCGAGATATTCTTGAAACTTATTCCAAAATTGAGAAGTAAAACAGGGATCTCTGTCCGATACAATTGACACAGGTACTTATGTCTACTCATAATCTCTTTCATATAGAGTTTTATTAACTGATCCATCTTGGAGATTTCCTTTATTGGAAGAAACAGTGTTACTTCCTCTGACTGTAGTTGGTAATCCAACTACAAAATCCATTGCAATAAATTCCAACTTCCGTTCCAGAATTTCCAAAGGTTGCAGCAATCCACTTGGCTTTCGATGTTCTGCCTTAACTCTTTGTCAGGTTAAACAACGATTTACCCTTTCTGCAACTTCTTTTTTCATGTTGGGCCACCAATAAATTAGATGTAGATCTTAGTACCTCTTGGTGCTCCTACGATATATATAGAATTTTGACTAATGTGTCTCTTGTAGGATTTCATGTCGTAATTCTTCTTTTAGGGGTATCTAGATTCTATCATCGTATGATAGTAGACCTTTGTAAACTATTCTATATTTCCCTTTTTCTTTCACTTGGAGTTTCTCTTTATCTTCTTGATGGTCCTTTCGTGTTCTCCTGTTTTGGTTGTATAGTTGGGGCTCTACCTGAATCATTTATCCTATTTTTGTATCTTCCTCTGCTGATAATGTGCTGAGTTATAATCGCTCTAGATCCTTCCATAACTCAGTTTTGTGTATTCATGATGCTCAAACATTCATGCCTACTCAGGGCATCTGCTACCACAATTGTTTTTCTAAGGTGGTAATTGATCATACAATCATAATCCTTGATCAATTCCAATCATCTACGTTGTCTTATATTCAACTCCTTTTATGTGAAGATATATTTCAAGCTCTTGTGATCTGTGTAAATCTCACATTTCTCCCCATATAAATAATGTCTCCAAATCTTAAGTGCGAAAACGATTGCTACCAGCTCCAGATCATGAGTTGGATATCGTTTTTCGTATTCCTTTAATTGCCATGAAACATAACAATAACTTTTCCTTGTTGTATTAACACAAATCCAAGTCCTTGTAGAGATGCATCACTATAGATGATAAAATTTCCAGTGCCATTGGGTAAAGCCAGGACTGGTGCCATTACCAATCTTTTCTTTAGTTCCTTGAAACTTCTTTCACACTCAGGAGTCCATGTGAACTTTACTACTTTCTTGGTAAGGTTGTTTAGTGGGACTGCTAGTTTCGAGAAATCTTTCATGAATCGTCGATAGTAACCAGCTAGTCTGAGAAAACTTCTTACCTTAGTAGAAGTAGTTGGTTGAAACCATTTAGTCACTGCCTCAATTTTTATTAGATCCATTGATATTCCATCTTTGTGAATGACATGTCCAAGAAACTATATTTTTTTTAAACAACGCTCACACTTAGACAACTTAACATACAATTTCTTTTTCCTTAGAATTTCCATAGTAAGTCGAAGTTGTTTCGCATGCTTTTCCTTCATCTTGGAATAAACCAAAATATCATCAATGAACACAATAATGAACTTGTCAAGGTAAGGCTTAAAAACTCAATTCATTAGGTCCATAAATGCTACAATGCATTTGTCAAACTAAACGATATTACTAGAAACTCATAATGTCCATATCGGGTATGAGATGCTATTTTCAAAATATTATCAGCTTTCACCCTTAATTGGTGGTATCCAGACCTCAAGTCAATTTTGGAAAAGTAGGCTGCATCTTTCAATTGATCAAAAAGGTCATCTATTCTTGGTAAAGGCTATCTATTCTTAATGTTTAGCTTATTTAATTCATGATAGTCAATGCATAAACGCATTGATCCATCATTCTTCATCAAAAACAAAACAAGGCTGCCTATGGTGAAACAATAGGATGGATAAAACCTTTATCCAACAATTCTTGCAATTGTATCATTAATTCCTTTAATTTTGTTGGGGCCATACGGTATGGTGCCTTTGATATCAGTGTTGTACCAGGAGTTAATTCAATGCAAAATTCTATCACTTGGTCAGGAGGTGAGCCTGGTAATTCTTCAAGGAAAACGTCCTTATATTTTGGAATCATTGGAATGCCATCTACTGAAGGTTTTTCTTTAGTAATGTCTTGGACATAGGCTAGGAAGGTTTCACATCCTTTCTTGATTAGTCTCCTAGCTTTAATATTAGAAAGGATATGGCTAGAATTACTTGCTTTGGTTCCATAGAAGATTATCTTATTGTTTTGAGGTGTACAAAGTTACACAAGCTTCCTCAAACAATCAATATTAGTCTTATATTTTCCTAGCCAATCCATACCTAAGATGACATCAAATTCTCCCAACGAAAAAGGTATCAAATCGGTTAGGAACTTATGTTTTCCCACTTGAATGATACATTGATTAAAGACCTTAGTAACATGATATGTCTCTTGATTAGCAATCATAACTCCTAATGGATGAAATAACTCTTGTGGTTCTAGCTTTAATTTCTCAACTAAGCGTATAGAGATAAAAGATCTAGTTGCTCCTGAATCAAATAAAATGCATGTCGTTACAGAATTAACTGCAAGCATACCTGTCACCACATCAACGGACTGTCATGCATCATTGACAGTCATGTTATAGGTGCATGCCATGAGGCATGCATGAATTGCATTAGATCCTATCAGTGACCTCTTCTCTCCCTCAATGGGCTTCCTGGTTTTCTAGGGGTAATTCGGGGAAATATGACCTATCATGCCACAAGTGTAGCATGTATTATTGGCAAGCCTTCTTTGATTCTGATTTTGAGGACTATTCTGGCTTTATTACAGGAAGGTTGGGGCAGTTGTGGGACATATGCCCCAGTTGTCTGCACTGGTAACATACCCCTTGTCCCTTCAAATATGGTTCCTTCCCATAGTTCCTATTACACTTGGGGCAAACACTCCTATTATTCAGTCCACTACCCTCAAATGGATCTTCATTCCAACAACATTTTTTTTTAATTAAAATTGGACCTAGTAGTAATTCCTACCCCAGGTTTGTGCTTAACTCGTGGACCTCCTTGGGGCCTATTCCTCCTCCAGGTGTTGTCATTCTTCTTTCCCTTATCACGATTACATTTTGTGAGGGCTTCAGTACCTCGTTCTGCTATCTTAGCCTTCTCAACAATAGCATAAAAATCATCCAGTGCCAAGATTTTCACTTTACTACAGAGCCAAGAATTCAGTCCTTGCTCAAAACGTTTGCCCTCCTCCACTCGGTGTCCACTTGGTGTGGAACAAAGCAGGATAGTTCAATAAATTTTGCCTCATACTTAGTTAGAGTCATATTTCCTTGTTTTAGATTAAGTAAATTAACCTCCATTTCATCAGATAGACTTAACAGAAGGTACTTTGTAGGGAACATTTCCGTAAATCTTTCCCAAGAAATTTCTCAGTCATTGTTGTGGATAGTAGCACACTAGGCCAACTCTAACCGCTCTGCATTCTCCCACCAAAATTTCGCTTATCCTATCAATAGGTAAATGGCAAAGGTAGTCTTCTGGAGGTTTGTGACTTCACAAATCCTAAAGGCTTTCTCAACCTTTTTGATCCATTCACTGGCTATAATTGGACCTTCCTTTCCATTCAAATCCTTGAAATCCTTAAAAGTAAACCTGTGTGTTGGGTTATTAAGTTGGGGGTTTGGTTGTGCATTCCCAAACGCTCCTCTCATCAAATTTATGAAGTCTTACATAGGGTCAGCAGTGTTAGCTCTAGTTTGATTTTTTGGCTGACGGGGTCTTCCACGACATCTATGATTTTTACCTTCCATTTTTTGTTAAACAACATATATCGTTGTAATAACCTTTAAATTCTTCATTTTGAAATTATTTTTATTTTTATCAATCAATCTATATGTAACAATAATGTTTATCTGGTAATTCAAAGCATAACATGTCACACAAAATAGTAAGTCGAACTATATATATATGCCGTCATGTTACATCATAATACAAAAATTTGGAGACATACTAAGTCCCCTCTCTTAGGCTGGCTTACAAGCCTATCTCAACCACAAGATATGATATTATAACAAAAAGGACCCTGCCATCTATTGGTTCATATTACCACATCATCCAGACTAATAAAAAATAAACCCTTACTAATAGCCTTTTTTACCATTCCCAAAAAGTCATCATAGATAATTTACATACAGAATAGACCCAAGTTACAGCAATATCTTCAAAGGTAAGGGCTAACCTTAATTGGTAGTCCGAATAGGCCATCAAGGCATCCATCAATGCCTCGAAAATAGGTGTAAGTCCTCTTGTCACAAACATTTGTTGATTAACAACATGCATTGTTATTCTATAATGAGGTGTGACACGACATGTAGCAAATCGCCAGCGCTCCGACATCCATCTACAACTACAAGCCTCCTTGACATGGCGAAAAGTCGCCACTTCCCTATCACATAAGTTAGCTTCATAATATCTAAGCTGATTTCGGAGCCTCTGCTTTGTACTTAGTGCAATTGTAGTTGGTACTGGTCCCACATGTACTGGTGTTGGGGAAGGAATTGGTGCAGGTGGGGATGCATAACTTGGCTCAAGAGCAGGCATGGTGAAACTGAAGGTACGGAAGATTGTGGGGACAGACTTCCTGGCGGTGTGTCTAATCTTGGAACACAAGCTAGAGGGAACATCCGGTGTAATAATGGGTGGAAAGATAGAAGGTGCGACCTGAGTCGGGGTCACCTCCCCTGAACTCTTATGATCTAAAGGGGAAACTCTTACCCTTTGTCTACTCATGTCATCATCACTAACATCTTCCTCTGGATCATCTTCAGCCTCAGACATAGGGTCAACAGCAGTAGGCTCAGGGATCTTAGTTCTAATAGGTGCATGTCTGTGTGGCATGACATCCTCTAGGGTCCACCTATCTGGCCCAACAGCTATTAAGGCGTTCATGGTACCACCAGGTTGGTGTATGTGAGACATCTTCAAAGCCATAGAAAACTCAATCAATCGTTCTAAGTCAAAATGAATCTAGATTACTGATCATAATATATAGGCATAACCAACAAACTAGTAACTTACTAGACAATCTAAAGACTAAAAATTTAGTTATTATTATGTAAAATAACATATGCATAATTTGCAATCTACTTACCAAACAAATTCTTAATATTACATATACTCAAAATATCCCTAACACTTAAATCTTAGCATTTCTATTCCCAAAATTTTAGTTTTGGCTTGTCCATAACTCTAATATATCCCAACTTTTCTGGTTTGGTTCATAATTACTCTTTCTAATGTTCATGCTCTGATAACAAGTTGTGACAACCCCAGGTTTTTGCTGTAAATTGGAGTTGTCAATTTGTTACCAACCAAGGCGACTCTGGCTTTTAGTAGAACACCGGGCCATCATTGGAACAAAAATAACAAACTTACATTCATAGCATGAGCTAGAATAGAGCACATCTAGAATTTAGTACAATTATTATGTCAAAAATTTCTAATGGTAGATAATGTAATAAGCTCTTTACTACAATACCAAAAACTCGAATTCATATTTATGAACCCTTAACAGCTAGTCCTATCAGAACATCTTTTCCTTACCCTTGGAACTTTCACCTTTCTCGCATTTAACTGAAAGAGAAACAAAGCAAGTATAAGTTATAATTGCTCAACAAGTAATATACTATAAGGCTAGTGAGAAGAATAAAAGTTTTGTAGCTAATTAAGGAACACTATTTCAAGGCAAAGTTAGTGAATATAAATAACATAAAGAGTTCAAATGAATGGATTCCTGTCACAGATGGGGTGAATCCAAATTCTTAGGTAAGTGAAAATTGGCAATTAATGCCTCTAAATGTGTTTGTCCCGTGAAGTAATTGTAAAAGGGGGCTTGAATACAATTACTAACTTTTCTTTGAATTAAACAGTTTAAAACTTGAGAACAGTTAAAACAACTTTATTGAAAAAATATAATATATGAAACAGTAAAGCAAATTGCAAGATATGAATATTAATCTACAATATGTACATTTATTGTAAATCAATTAGAATCTTTACAATTCTTTCTGGTAGTGATTACAAGCTGCAAACAATATATGTTTTAAAATAATAGTTGCACTCTAAAAAAATGATTTTTAACCTCTCTCAAGTTTATGAAAACTTGCTTCTTTCAAGTTATAAAAAACTTGCTTATTTCAAGTTATGAAAAACTTGCTTCTTTATGACATAATAAGAATACTTGTGTTTTTGTGTATCTCAGTGTGTTATGTTATATCTCTTATCTTTATGTTTATGTCAGCTGCTCCATGTCTCTATTTATAGACATCGCTCCCTTATCTTCCAAGCTTCCATAGTGAGTTGTCTCCAAAAATATTTCTAATATTCTTTGGTAATTGCAGCTCTGACACATAACTTTTTCTTTTCGCATGACCTTCCTTTCACGCCAATTTGTTATGTAACATCTCTAGTGTATCAGCCCACCAGCTCCCTCTTTTCCTCTTGGAGTTCCCATGATAAGTTATCTCTATAAGCTTCTTGGTTTTTGATTGAACCAGCTTCCAAAATTTCCTCCTTCAAGTTTCTATAAGTTATCTCTACAGTTTTCACACCAACAACTATATACACATGCTAGTGTATAAGTATGACTTATCTCCATATTTTGCTTTATTAGTGTTCACACCTGCAGTGTATAACTGATCTCCTTGAAGCTTCTTTGGTAGCCAATCTCTCCTTATTGGACCACCATTTATATTTTAATTCCACCGCCTTTAAACTTGAGTTAGTAAATTTGTGAACTCAGCCATGTGTCATCCCATATGTCATTTTTAGTCTCTGATTATTTTATCCCCTGATAGACAGTCTCTGTTCATTAGTGGATATTTATCCCCTGATGAGCTGCTTTGTTCATCAGTGGATATTTATCCCTTGACGGGCAGTCTCTATTCATTAGTGGATATTTATCCCCTGATGAGTTGTTTTGTTCATTAGTGGATATTTATCCCCCGAAGCTTGAGTACTTGACTTTAGTAATAGACATTTTTTCAATGACTTTACGATGTTGTTGATTTACCCGACGACTTTGGCGATGGTCATTTTGAGTTTGGCACTGTTGTTTGATTTTCCCAGCGACTTTGGCCATAGGCAAATGATTTTGATGATAGTCAAGATGGCTTTGGCGTTACCTTTGTTTCTAGTAGCTTCAACATTAGTTTCCGATGAACAAATACTTAGTCTCTGAAAGACTTAGTCTTCGATGAACAAAAACTTAGTCTCCGATGACCTAATTTTGCTCGACCAATTTTGACTTTTGTTGAACTCTCCAAATGCAGTCTTTGTAGTCTGTGACGCATACCTGCAGACTCTGATGGTAGTCTTTGATAGAACACTAATGCGGGTACTTGTATAATTACAAAATCTAACAATTCTAAGTGTTTATACATTATCATCAAATACTAGAATTCCTAACAATCTCCCCTTATTTATGTTTATCATTGATAGGCATAAATCAAGGTTTGATGATGATGTTAAAACACAACCTTATAACACCATTTCTTTGAATTGAATTTGACACATGTAAAAACATAATTGTGAGAACCCAAAAATAAAAATAGGAATATTATGAATGGATGATTTTTTCATTCATATTTTGTATGGAGGATTAATTCACATTTTGTATGAATAATCAATCATATCTTGAAGAAGAATTTTTTGTTAATGTGATGTCCAAAATTTAATGATGTCAATTCCTTTGTAATACCATCAAAGGGATATGAATATGAGAATCTCAAATCTCATATGAGATTAAATTAATCAAGCATGTGTGGAGATAAGTTGATGAAAGGATTACGTGTTTTTAAGGAGACTGTTGCGGGATTACGTGTATTAGTGTTTGATTAGTAAGATGCATGCGTGTCAATAACTGATTAAGATTAAACTGCATGTATGCCACCAATTGCTTGGTATTAGACCAGCTATTGAAAGTGATATAATGAGCAGCCACTACACCGGCCAAGCTGGCCAATCATATCACCCCAAGGACATAATTTTAGCCTACTGTTCTAATTGATTTATGAACACTATAAATACTTCATCTAAGGTACAAATCCTAACCTCTCTCTTAAAACTTCTCTTTAACCAACCACCCACATAAAGTTCAAGTTCGCTTTCTAAAGCAACAATCCTTTTCTAGAGTAGCTCTAGCTTTTAACTTCTTCTTTAAAGACGAAGAGGTAAGAACTATCCCTTGATGGATGAGTTATCATATCACCCCAAGGACTATCCCTTGACGGGTGAATTATCCCTTGATGGGTAAGTCTTTCTGTAATGGTTATTCCTTGATGGGTAAGTCATCCTCTGATGCCTATCCCCTGACAGGTGGGTTATCCTCTAATGGGTAAGTCATCCCCTGATGGCTATTCCCTGATAAATAAATTTCATCCCCTGATGGTCGAAGATCATCCCCTGACGGGTAAATTACCCACTGATACGCAGTCTAGCTTCGAGGTGTGAAATATTATTTTCTCCAAATACTTAAGATAATATTAGTTAATCGATGAACCTCGACATTTCAGATGTCAGATTAAAACATTAAAATTATAAAGACATCACATATGCGCATTCTCTTATTTATTTCAAAACGTAAAATTTCTCATAACATGACAACAAATATATTGTACAGAATCTCTCACTCACCAGTGTGTTGATTTAGTATTAGATAAGGACCAAGGCAAGTATATACTCACTCCTTCTTTTTCATTAATACGTATTATCATTCATTTAATATACGTAAATATCCAGTATTATGTCAACCTTCATGATTTAAATTTTTCAAAGATAAGTAGCGTACGATCTATTGATCTGATGTACGTGAAAGATATTGTACTAGAATCAAGCATTCTTTCGGCAGATGTTAGCTTTTCAAATTCACTAACACGCCAAGGCAAATCCTATACAGATATATCAAGATTTAATTGTTCTCACCCCCTACTTGTAAAGTATATCCGTGTGGGTAACTAAAGACTAAAGAATGATAGGGGACGGAAGTCGAGGCATCGGTAATCGAACCCTCATAGATAAAAGATTTTTGGTTGACTACATATGTTATTATGATAAAGTCAGACGGTGGTCAGGCTAGCTGGCTAATACACTGTCTGATATGAAGTTCCTAAGGGCACGTGTGCCAAACAGACTTGTTTATAAGGCGCATGCGAATGATTCAAGATTTTTTTCAAGAAAAGGGTCAAATCCCTCGTTATCATTCAGGGACCCTAAAAGCTATATGTTTATCAAATTATAGGAGGTGTCGACATTGTTTTCGCCCAACCTCACAAACACTTAAGCCCTATAAATGATCTAATTTTCAAGGCTTACCCAATGTATGAATATATACTTGCTGAGCATAAATCGCTCATATGGATTATTATGAAATGCTCTACAGGTTATGGCGAGAAGGCCGACCCAACTAATAAAGGCCAAGCAAGGATGACATCATAAACGCTTCCTAATCTCCCTCCTATGGATGACTTTTAGAGGAAGGGTGAAACGTGAGGATATTATAAAAATGTTTAGATTGTAAGTCCTGTGGGCCCTCACAAACTTCCGCTGTAAAATAACTATCTTTGGTTATGTAATAGAGACTATTTTCTCTTATTTTTATGATATGTATGCTTGGATAATGATATTTTCTGTTGTCATTTTTTACGGTGCCCAAGGTCCGGTATGAGATTTTTGGGCCATCAAAATAATTGTACATGAACATAAGAGTAATGGTTTTGTTGTTTACAGTTCCTCAATGCCTAACCATCAATCTGTTAGCCTTTTGAACGATTCTCCCTTCTCCCCTTGTCTTTATTCGAATTACTTTGTTTCCTCTGCCTTGATTATTCTCCCCCATTTTGACATCAGCATCTTAATGTTGGAGGGTAGAAATCATCTGTAGAGTTTGACTAGAAGGAATGAATTGTTTGAGATTTGTTTGAAGGCCATTGATTATGAAGTGTTGGAGCTTTATGTTGTACTTTCTTTGTTCCATACTTTAAAAACATTTTGTGAGTATAGTTGCACTTGACCTATGTGAGATCAAATATTCTGATATGAAGTGTACTGTTGCATCATCCAATGATCTTGTGTTGCTCGTTTCCAACCAAACATACACAAGTTCTTCTCTTAGTATTCTATGATGTTTGATTAGAAATGGTAATCGAAGAATACATGAGCTGCAAAGGTGGTGTGTGGCATAATTTCTCTCTATTCTTTTCTTCAAGGATCTCATCCTTGCTCACACCTTTTCCTTCTGCCTGACTTTTACAAGTCAACCTCTCACACTTACTTTAAAACAAAAAATTTGCTTTAATTTCTTTTTCCTCACCTTTTTCCAGACACAACGTCTGACTCTCATTTTGAATTCTCCTAGGCTCACTAAATATAAAATCTTCCTGTTGTAGATATCCTGGAGTGATGTAGAAAATAAGAAGTAAGTGTTTTGTATCAGTGGATGTTTGATAAAATACAATTGTATTATCCACTAATGAGTTGAAAGCTGCTATTTGTTTCAGCTTCAAGAATTAGCTTCTTTAATGATTGAAATATCAAAGAATTTGAAACCAATGAAATTAAGAAATTTTTCATTGCTTCTAAAGAAATATCAAAGAGAGAAGAATAATTAATAAGGGTAGAATTTTGAATATTGGCTACTCCTCTTGAATAGAGAAAAGAGAAACATCAATGTGAGACCCTGTGTGTGCATTAAGTGACATGTTGATTATTGATCAGAGCCTATTTCTTCTTCTTCTTGTAAAACATATTTATAGATGTGATCATTGTTGACTCAAATACCTGTGTCCTTGGAGGTGGACTATATTTAATAGATACATCCTTTTGAGAGATTGCACCTAGAGATGTGATTTTTCCTTTTAGAACTTAATATACTTTTGAGAGTATATTAAGCAGTCTTCAAGGGTTCTCATTATTCCTTATTTCTTCCTAATAACTTTCTCAAAATGCTTGCCCTCCCCCTCAACTAATGCTGGTTGTGGTTATTTTGTTTTTACAACCTTTATCTGCTGAGAGATAGAGGAGGTGGCTTTTGATATAGACTTATTTTTAGAGGGTTTTGCTTCTTGGGTAGAAGAAGTTGGATCATTACTAACATCCTTGCATTGTAGCAGAATTAAAAGAAATAAAGAATAATGTAATAGAGAGTTAAGACAATACGTGAATCAACTATGACAAGATCCTTAAATAGATGAAGAATATTAAACATAGGGAATCCTGTATAGTATATTAGTTCCTCTACTATTTATAATCAGTAGTTAATTATCTACTAATAGTTAAATTGTTGTAGGATAATTAGTCACTGCTGCATTATCATTAGTTAATAATTATCCTTTTAATAAGAGAAATTATTAACTAATACTTCTCAATATGATTATCTGTTGATCAATAAATTTTTTTCAAAAGATAACTTCTAATGGATCATTCAACTGTTAATTAGTCTCTGGTAACTAAGTTATCAAAAACTAATTAATTATTGCTGCAATTCAGACTTGCAAAGACTTTTCAAAGTATCTTATTCACCAAAGTTGACCATACCTAGTTCACTTACCAACCTGTTAAAGGTGGCTTCATCCAATGGTTTGGTGAATATGTCTATAAGTTGCTTCTCAGTTGTAACAAAATAAAGTTCCATTGTACCATTCATCACATGTTCTCTGATGAAATGGTATCTAATGTCTATGTACTTTGTTCTAGAGTGTTGCATAGGATTTTTTGTAATGAAAATAGCACTGGTGTTGTCACAATAAATAGGAATTTGATTATACACCATACCATAGTTCATTAGTTGATTTTTTATCCATAAAATTTGAGCACAACAACTCCCAGCAATAATGTATTCTGCTTCAGCTGTTGAGGTTGACACAAAATGTTGTTTCTTGCTAAACAATGACACTAGTTTTCTTCCAAGAAATTGACAGCTTCCTGTTGTTCTTTTCCTATCTAATTTGCAACCTGCATAATCTGCATCTGAATAACCTATTAGATCAAATCCAAAATCTCTAGGATACCAAATGCCAATATTTGGAGTACCCTTGAGATATCTAAATATTCTTTTTACTGCAATCAAATGAGATTCTCTATGATCTGATTGGAATCTAGCACATAAATAGGTTGAAAACATTATATCAGGTCTACTTGTAGTGAGATATAAGAGAGAGCATATTATGCCTCTATAACTTGAAGCATCAACCTTTTTACTAATTGAGTCTTTGTCAACTTTAGTGGCTATTTCCATGGGAGTTTTAGAAGTTGCAACATCTTGTAAATTAAATTTCTTTAAAAGGTCTTTTAGATATTTTGTTTGACTGATGAAAATTTCATCAGAGGTTTGTTTAACCTGTAAACCTAAAAAGAAAGTTAATTATCCCATCACGCTCATCTCATATCTACTTTGCATCAGCTTAGAAAACTTAGAGCATAAGCTCTCATTGGTAGAAACAAATATAATATCATCAACATAGACCTGAACAAGTGTAAAGTACTTTCAATTGTTCTTTGCCCTCCATAGTATAAAGTGCTTTCAATTTCTTAAGAAGCTCCCCCCAAATCAGTGGATATTTCTAGATTGGAGTTTGAGAGATCCTCTGATTCATTTTCACTGACTGCTCCCCCTCAGTGGTTAAAGGGATATCCATTGGTGGAGTGGCTTCTTGGGGTTCAGCTTCATCATCTGATGAGTCATTTTCAGCATTTTCTGACTCATTTTCATTTTCAAACCTTAGTTTGTCATAGCTTCCTTCTGCATCATCATGCACACCCTCAATCTTTTTATCATCAAAGTCTATATGTACTGATTCCATAACAATGTGGAGTCTAAGGTTGTAAACTCTATATGCTTTGCTTGTCAATGAATATCCTAAGAAAATTGCATCATCAACTTTGACATCAAATTTTCCTAGGTTTTCCCCTTGATGATTTAGAACAAAGCATCTACAACCAAACACATGAAGAAACTAAATTATGGATTTTCTACCTGACATGGGCTCATAAGGAGTCTTTTGATGACCTTTTACTATCATTGATCTGTTCTGAGTGAAAAAAGCAATAAAGATAGCTTCAACCCAGAAGTAGGTATGTAAGTTAGCTTCTTCAAGCATTGTTCTTGCAGCTTCAATCAAGGTCCTATTTTTTCTTTTAACAACTCCATTTTGTTGAGGAGTTCTAGGAGCTGAAAAGGTATGTGAGATGCCTTTTTCCACACACTGTTGAATTCTTGAATTCAGTCCCATTGTCACTCCTTAAGGCCTTGACTTTCTTTCCAGCTTCAAGATCTATCCTTTTAATGTGATCAATGATCAGTTGGGGAGCTTCATCCTTGGTATGTAGATACTTAACCCATGAGTATCTTGAGTAGTCATCAACAATTACAAATCCATACTTTTTCTTCAATATGGACATCACATTAACAAGACCAAAGAAATCCATGTGTATTAGGTGAATTGGTCTTTTTATTGATGATGCTTATTTACTTTTGAAGGAAATCTTCTTTTGTTTTCCCTTCTGACAAGATCCACAAAGACCATCTTGAGAAAATTCAAGTTGTGGTATTCCTGTCACTAATCATTTTCTCACCAAACTATTGATAGTCTTGAAGTTTAGATGAGACAAGTTCTTGTGCCATAGTCAATTTTTATCTGTTGATGCGTTGCTATAAAAACATGTGTATAGTCCTTTTTTTGAGCAAAAGTTAGCTATGTATACATTGTCTTTTCTGACTCCAAACAATGTAACAACTTCAGTCTTTATGTTTCTTATAAGGCATTGTTCATCCTTAAAAACAACTTGATAGCCTTTGTCACAAAACTGACTAACACTGAGTAGATTGTGCATTAGGTGATCAACTAGAGCTACATCTTCAATGATGACATTTCCATGAACTACTTTGTCATATCCCATAGTGTATCCAATGTTGTCATCTCCAAACGACACTTTTGGGCTAGTTTTCTCCTCAAACTGTGAGAGTAGAGACTTACCTCCACTCATGTGTCTTGAACATCCACTATCCAAATACCACAACTGCTTCTTCTTCTTGCCCTGCACACACATGTAAATTAGTTACATTTTTTAGGAACCTAAGCCTGCTTGGGTTTTGATTTAACAGTTTTAATCACAGGTTTAGTTTTGGTTATTGGTTGTGTATTCTTTTTCTTTTCTTTCCTTATCTCAAAATGTGAAAAATTCACTTTGGTCCTAAGTGGCTTATGAACAACCCTTAATCTTTCAGGAGACAGTCTCCTTGTGTTATTATGAACATTAAGCATAGAGGAATTAGAATAATAAAAATTTCCATAAATATTGCAAGCATAAGATGGATGTCTAAAATCACCACAACAATGTAATATTTCCAGTCTTTATGTTGCTTATAAGGCATTTTTCATCCTTAAAAACAACTTGATAGCTTTTGTCACAAAACTGAATAACACTGAGTAGATTGTGCATTAGGCCATCAACCAGAGCTACATCTTTAATGATGACATTTTTATGAACTACTTTGCCATATCCCATAGTGTATCTAATGTTGTTATCTCCAAATGATACTTTTGGGCCAACTTTCTCCTCAAATTATGAGAGCAAAGACTTATTTCCAGTCATGTGTCTTGAGCAACCACTATCCAAGTACCACAACTGCTGCTTCTTCTTGCCCTGCACACATATGTAAATTAGTTAGATCTTCTAGGAACCCAAGCCTGCTTGGGATTTGATTTAATAGTTTTAATTTCATGTTTAGTTTTGGTTATTGGTTGTGTATTCTTTTTTCATTTCTTTCCTCTTCTTGGAAGGTGAAAGATCCACCTTGGTCCTAGGTGGCTTATGAACAACCATTGACCTTTGAGGAGACATTCTCCTTGTGTTATTATGAACATTAGGCATAGAGGGATAAACATAATAATAGTTTCCATAAGCATTGCAAGCATATGGTAGATGTTTAAAATCACCACAATTATGACATGGCATATATTGAGGTGGTGCAATGTATGGATAAGGAGCTTCAGTTGAAACAGGAGGAACATGCATGTTGTCATTGATTTTTTTGCATTGAAAAGCAAGGTGGTTGGAGTTCCCACACTTAGTGCATATCTTCCTAGGTGCATTAGGTATTGGTGCATAATTACTGTATTTATTAATACCTAATTTAACATTCCTGTTTTTCTTAGCCTCAGATATTGGATTGCTTTTTAGCTTTTCTTTTAATTGTTTGTTAGTAAGCAAACCAACATTCTTAGTAGCCTTTTTCTCTAGCATTGGTTCCAAAGTTTTCTTTACAGATGTGGAATTTACAACTTTAGAACTTTTACCTATCTCAATCTTAGCAGGTTTAACAAATTTGATTAGTTTTAATTTTCTTGTTGTTTTAGATTCCGTGCTAGCTTCTATTTCTTTATCTATATCAGTAGTGATGGGTTGTTCACCAACTAATATAACAATGGGCATATCTGAGTATCCTAATCTAGGTTTTTGATTAGGATTTTGTGAGTTTAAAAGATCCTGGACTTTGTGTGAGGATTGTGTCCATTGTTTTATCTTATCTTGTTCAGCCTTGAGTTTTTCAACTAGATATTCTTCTTTTTTCATGGCATTATCAAGATGTCTCTTAGCATTAAGAGCTTTAGATTTGGCCTTTTCTAGGATTAACAATTCCGATTCTAAAAATGAGTTTCTTTTTGAAACAACATTATTGGACACAATAATCCTATTGTTTTCTTTAGTAAGAGATCTTAAACTAGCATGCAAGTCATAAATCTCTTTGGCCATTTCTTGAATGGTAGCATCACATTCATTTTTAGAAATTGAAGTTATGTACCTTAGTTGGTGATGAGTTTTGTGACTCAGCTTCTCTTTCAGAATTGCTTGAGGATTTAAAGTACTTCTTTTTGTAATACTTGATCATCCTTGAAGTCTTTCTTCTTCTTAGCTTTGGGCTTCTTGCATTCACTGGCAAAGTGACCAAACTCATTGCAGTTATAACACCTGATTTTAGATTTGTCAATCATGGTTGATTGACTTGGCTTGACAGGATGGATGTTGATGTTGATGAGCCTTTCTTGAACTTCCTCCCTCTTTGAAATCTTAGGTTTTTGAATTTCCAAGCAATGTAGGCCAAGCTTTCATCAATTTTATCTAGTTCCTCAGATGTATAACTCCTAACTTCATTCTTTTCAATCTCACTTTCTTTTATTTCCTCTTCATTGGAATCTTCTTTCTTAATGGAAACCTTCATATGTCCACCAAGCTTCTTTTTCTTTGGCTTTGCAATCAGTGCAACAGATCTACCTTTGGCATGTTGCTTATTCCATTGCTGAATTTCCAACTCATAGGTCTTCAAGTTTCCATATATCTCATCCAGTGTTAGAAGACCTAGATCTTTGTTGGCTTCTCCGATTGCAATAGTCTTTGGATCCCAATGTCTGGGAAGAGCTCTCAAAAATCTGTGATTCACTTGAAGCACAAAATACTCCTGGCCATAGGTAGATAAATCATTAATTAATTGAATGAATCTCTCATATAGATCATCAAGAGATTCACCATCTTCGGCAGTAAACAACTCAAATTGTTGTATCAGCAGAAGTTGTTTATTTAGCTTGATTTGGTCATTCCTTTCACATAGGACAGTGAGCTTGTCCCAAACCTCGTTGGATGTGTGACAACCCCAAAATCCCTCACTGGATCAGGGCTTCGTCAAAAGAAGGAAAAGATAACCACACATCCATTCATATAATAATTACTGAAAGAAACGATAATAAAGAGTTATTACAACCCAAAATATTACATTTTCAGCAGAAGCAAGTCTATCTCTATACTATAATACAAAACATCACTTTCGGATCCTCTTCTTTCCTTCCTTTCTTATCGGCACTACAAAGGGTTTGCCCAACTCAGTAACCGACCATCTTTGTCTTTCCCTTGTCAGAGGGCTCAACCTTAATATTCTGCCCTGCAAAACATTAAAATTCTACAAGAATGAGCGGTTCACGCCCAACAAGTATATAAACAATTTGGGAAAGCAAATCTGGAATGTTTCAAAGAATTTAATTCTGCTAAGAGGCTTAGTGAATCAATACTAATGCCTCAGAAATCTCTTAAAGAATCTTTAGGATTACTGATGATAAACAATTGTGTAATCCTTCTTAAAAACAAAACATAATTTCCTTGAAGTAAAAATATCCATCGGGGGCTAAAACTGCTGGATCTGCTAACCATACGGCATACAGCTGGCCTAACTGTGCCTGTATGATCCCTCCTTGTGTGAACGTACGTAGTCACATAAAATTCCTCTAAGTCAGGTGAAGAACAAATCAGCACTTTTCCTTTCCTCTAACCATCCATGTGGCATCACCATTTAAGGAACATAGCATTCTCATTTATTGCACAGATATAATGTTGAAAAAAAATAGCTGAAAGAGCAAAGCTTCCTTATATCCATACACTTTTATTCATAACATGCTAGCGAAGATTAAAGCATAACATTCTGTTTCACAAGGAAATTTAAATTTAAATGTCATAATTTTGTACGCATGTCGAATCAATTGATCATGTGCTTAAATGAAATAAGCATAAGAGTAAGAATATACTTACATCAACTTGCAATAAACATAAGATTGTGAATATACTTGCCTCAGTCCTTTGCACAAAATTCAAATCAATTTACTTGTGATAAAGAGATTCTGTAAATTATGCAAGTAATATTTTAATACCTTAATAAGAATTTATGAAAGAAAATACGTATGTGATGTCCTTAGACTTTATTGTTTTAAAGAATAACATCATAAAATAATTTTAAGAAAATAATGTTTTATAGTCTTGATAACAGACTATGCATCGGGAAATAATTTTCTCATTATCAAACTCGTCAGGGACTGATATCCTTAGCCATCAGAGACTAACATATTTTGCCTATCAGAGACTAGGAAATTCCTCCATCGGAGACTAAGAATTCCTTCATCGGAGACTAGGAAATTCCTCCATCGGAGACTAAGAATTCCTTCATCAGAGACTAGGAAATTCCTCTATCAAAGACTAAGAATTCCTTCATAAGAGACTAGGAAATTCTTCTATCGGAGACTAAGAAATTTTGCCTATCAGAGACTACAGATGACGTCATCGAGGACTAAACTTAGCCTATCAGAGACTAAGGCTAACGTCATCAGAGACTAAATAATTCATCAGAGACTGATGACGTCATCTTAACTCATCGGGGACTAAGGGTGATGTCATCATCAGAGACTAACAACATCTCATCAGAGACTAACAACATCTCATCAGAGACTAACAATATCTCATCAGAGACTAAGAATATCTCGTCAAGGACTAAAATTATCTCGTCAGAGACTAAGAATATCTCTTCAGAGACTAAAAATATCTCATCAGAGACTAAGAATTATCTCATCAGAGACTAAAATTAGAGCTTGTTTTTGCTACCATGGAAGGCTTATCATGAACAAACTCAGCCTAGGAGGTCTCATGAGAATGCAGAAGAATATAAACTTAGCATAAATCTTTGATGTTATGTACGAAAGAAACTAGGTAGAGTTCCAGGTTCTTACCTCTTCGTTCTTAAGGGTGAAATCAAAGCTGGTCTGAAAATAATTTTCTGAAAGAAGAACTTGGAAATTTATGGAGATGATAAGTTTAAGTGAAACTCTTTAAAAGATAAATTTTGGTAAAAGAGTTAAAATTTCATCTTGAATGAGGTATTTATAGAGTTCAAAAGATGTAAGCTAAGGTTGAGTTTTAGGATAAAATGATTGGTTAATTTGGACGGTAAAACGACTATTCATCATGACTTCTTGACAACAAACAGCTGTTGTCCTACATGCATGAAAACTTAGCCACCTAAACAGTTTCTAATCAAACACGTAATCACAAATCCTACGTAACCCTCTCCTCTTCCTCCATGCTGTTCAATATAATCTTAAATGGGATTTGCTAATCCCCTTTTTAATACCTTTTGAGGAACTTAACCTCATAATCATGGATATCATATCATCACAAAAATTTTCATTGTAGATAACATTAGTCTCTGATGAGTTAATGCTAGTCTCTGATGAGATAACATTAGTCTCTGATGAGTTAATGTTAGTCTCTGACGAGATAACATTAGTCTCTGATGAGATAAAGTTAGTCTCCAATAGGCTAAGTTTAGTCTCTGATGACGTCAATAGTCTCCGATGGGTAAAAGTTAGTCTATGATGACTAATGATGTTAGTCTCTGATGAACATCTATGATTTGTCTCCGATAGGTTTGGCGTTGAACAAGTGAGTTTGGCGCTGAACATTTATCCACTGAGGAGTTTGGCGATGGACAAATCATCCACTGATGAGTTCAGCGATGACTTGGAGAGTTCGACGTTGAACATGTTGTCATGCGACGAGTTTGGCGATGAACAAGATTATCCTCTGATGGGTAAGTCATCCTCTGATGGGTACTCATCCCCTGATGACTATTCCCTGACGGGTGAATTATCCCCTGATGGTCGAAAGCTATTCCCTGATGGCCGAGCGCTTATCCCCTGATGATTATAGACCATCCCCTGATGGATGATTAATTCCCTGATGATTAATTCAGTCTCTGATGATCATCCACTGCTTATGCACAGTTTTATATTATCTTTTAAAAGATGGATTTCTCACGTTATACCAACAAACATATTTTTACAGAACCTCTCACGCACTAGTATTTGGAGATTAGAAACTAGCTAAGGACCAAGGCAAGTATATACTCATTGCACTTCCTTTCTTACTAATTACGTAAAATCATTGTTTTGATTTACTTAAATGAATGATGTTAATGCCTATGCAAGGTAATGATTTTTTTTTTTTATGATTAAGTAACGTACGATCATTGATTCGATGTACATGAAAAGATGTTGATGATTGAGCTATGTATTATTGGGTGGTCACTAGTTGTTTAAAATTCACTAGCTCACCAAAAGATGATGTAAGGGTGTGCAGGCGGTGAACTTGTATGCGCACTCGAGCATGTCCCATATGGATATATATACAAAAGTTATTGGTTGTCGCCGCTCTTAATTGGTTGAGCACACCAAAGTTTTTGGTAGTCGCCACTATTAATTGGATGAGCACGCCAAAGTTTTATAGCAAGAAAATGTTTTCAAGGTATATCCATTTGGGTAGTAAAGGGGCTGTTGAGTGCTTTCGCCTGGCATTCTGGCCAATGATGATAGGGAATGAGACCTTTGCAGACCAATGTTTTCTGCAAGTGACTACGTATGTCAAATGATGTAATCAAACGACAGGCTGACCAACTGGGATGAAATTTGATTGTTAAAGGAAGTTAGGTAGTGATCATGCTGGTCAGATGATGCATTATCTGGTGAAGAGAGGGTGAATCAAGATTTATTTAAAAGAGGGTTAACCCTTTGATATTACTCGGGAACCCTAAATGATACATGTTTATTGATTTATCAGGAGGTATTGGCATTGCTTCGCCCAACCTCAATGAATATTAAAGCTTTTGAATTACCTGTTCTTCTCACTTATGAATATATACTTGCTGAGCATAAACGCTCATGTGGAATGTTATGAAATATTTTACAGGTTATGTCAAGAAGGCCGAGTCGCCTGATAAAGGAAAAGAGAAAATGGCATAGTGAGAATTTCTTAATATCTCTCCTATGGATGACCTTTAGAGGGAAAGTGAAATGAGAGGTCATCATAGAAATGTTTAGATTGTAAGGCCAGATGAGTCATCTAAAGTTTTGTTTCCGCTGTAGACTGTCTATTTGAATTTTGAGGTTTTGTAAGAGGTTGTAAACTTTTAAGTTATGAACAAGTTGTATCTGAGAATATATTTCTCGTTCTACTTATGTTAATGCTTGGCTATGATGTATCTGGCGTTATTGTGTTGTTGTTTTGTGTTCCTTGGCGGAGCCCGGGGTTCCAGCTTGGGGACCTTGGGGGTCTGTCACCTAAATTGTTGACAGTGTCTGAGGCCCGACTCTGGGGGATTCTTGGGCCGCCACAAGTAAACTATAAAAGACAAATCATTATTTGAGCATGATTATGCTTTTCTTAGTCCTAATTAATCAAAGAGGCCTAAGGATATCATCTTAATATATAGGAGGGTCAAATCTCATTTAGATTGTTCACATTCCTCACACGACTCATGATATAGTCAACAATCACTGAATTGTGTCAACCTCTTTATAATTTAATCTTTGTTTTCTTGATGGATGAGTAAACTATAAGAGACAAATCACTATTTGAGCATGGTCATGCATTTCATAGTCCTAATCAATCAAGAGACCCAAGGATATTACTCTTAATATATATGAGGGTCAAATCTCATTTAGATTATTCGCATTCCTCACACGACTCATAATATAGTCAACAATCACATTTATGGTCCACCCTGCTAAAGGTGAATTTTGGTGATATCAAACTATATGAATTCTCGAGTAAAAATGTAATGATTTTAGCTCAAAAGACTATTACATCATTGTCACTATGGGAATATCTTATGACACTTCATATACATGTATAATTCTCATGGTAGGTCAATCCAGTACACTGTTCTCTAACATGTACCTATGTGTTGACTCTTTTTTTTTTTTTTGTTTAAGTTGCGTAATTTAAATAGAAGAAAATGGAGGTACAAAAAACAAGAGGCATCCCTCTCGGCCTACTAGAACAAACTCCAGCTAGGCAGAACAAAACAAGCCAAAAGGAAAGAAAACCATAAAAGTACAACTCTATACACTAGGAATAGGAGAGTAAACCATTAATTTACCATCGATGGACAAGGCTGATATCCCCTGAAGGAAGGAAAACTACAGGACCAAACTCTGAAGCGTAGCACCAAACTCAAAAATACTGCACCAAACTCTGAAGTGCAGCACCAAACTCTGCAGTGTTGCACCAAACTCAGGTATACTACACCAAACTCTGAAGTGCAACACGAAACTCTGAAGTGCAACACCAGACTCTGAAGAGTAACACCAAACTCTGTAGTGCTGCACCAAACTGCACGACACCAAACTCTGAAGTGCTGCACTGAACTCTTAAGTGTTGCACCAAACTCAAATGTACTGCACCAAACTTTGAAGTGCAGCACCAAACTCTGAATTACACCAAACTCAAGAGTACTACACCAAACTCTGAAGTGCAACACCAAACTCTGAAGTGTTGCACCAAACTCAAAAGTACTGCACCAAACTTTGAAGTGCAGCACCAAACTCTGAAGTACTGCACCAAACTCTAAAGTGTTGCACCAAACTCAAATGTACTGCACCAAACTCTGAAGTGTAGCACCAAACTCGGAGGTGTAGCACCAAACTCTGAAGTGCAGCACCAAACTCTGAAGTGCAGCACCAAACTCAAATGCACGACACCAAACTCAAATGTACTGCACCAAACTCTGAAATGCAACACGAAACTCTGAAGCAAAAAGAATAGCATACATTAGCAGCATATGACATCATATAGCAGAAACTGCAGCAGTAGGTACTACACTCGGAAGAAGGCACAATGATTGGTCCAGCTAAGAGAGTAGGCTGGGATGCTTGTGAGCAAATTTTAAGAAGTTCTAGTTTGCACCCAGGATGCCCTGAATGCAGTCCAAAACCTGTCTAAAAAGGATCAGGGTTGTCATGCTCTTCTGCTGAAAAATTTGAGCATTATGTTCCCTCCACACGTGGTAGATAGCGGCTGAAATACTTACACCAAAGACTTTAATATCAAGTGAAGGAATTGAAGAGCCTAGGACGAGGAGGAGATAATATTGTCCAGACTCCAAGAGTTGGGAGTGAAACCTGACACTGCAAGAACCTGCTCAAGGATTAGCTTTGAGTATTGACAATTAAAAAAAAAAAGTGTTCATGTTTCTCATCAAATCTGTCATAGAGGATACAGGTAGCATTAGAGATACAACCAGTCTTAGAAGCCCGTCTTTAGTGCGCAATTTCTGGCGACAAGCCATCCAAAATAAGAATGAGAACCGTGGATGTGAGATCCCGAGAATTTTTTTAAAATGTATTTTATGATAAATAATAATAATAATAATTTTATTTTGTGCTATTATATTTTTGCATGGAAGATTTCCTTTTTATATATGAATGATAAATTCATATCTACAATGAAATTTTCCTTAAAAAGGTATCAAAAAGGGGAATTAGCAAATCCCATATAAGATCATTTTGATCAACATGGAAGAGGAAGAAGGGATTACGTGGTATTACAACTACGTATCTGATTAAGAGATGTTTAGGTGGCAAAGCTTTTGTGCATGAAGGACAGCAGCTGCTTATACGTACTTAGCTGCTAAGGAATCATGATGAGCAGCCGTATTTACCGTCCAAATTAACCAATTATCTTATTTCAAGTTTAATCGTGGCCTACTGCTTTTTAACTCTATAAATACCCGTCCGAAATGAAATTCTAATTCTTTCGCCAAAATCTCTCTCCCAAGAGTTTCATTAAACCTGTGATCTCTAAGAATTTCCAAGTTCTTCTTTTGGGAAGAATTCTTCTCAGAAAAGCTTTGATTCCACTTTGAAAACGAAGAGGTAAGAACTTGGTGTTTTACTCAGTTTTCTTTCATGCATAGCATCAAAGATTTATGCTAAGATTCATATTTTCTGCATCATAGCCTGTATTGTTCATGATAAGCCTTCCATCGTAGTAGAAGAAAACTTTGTTGTTAATCTCTAATGAGATACTATTAATCTTGGCGAAGATATTCGTAGTCTCTGACGAGATATTCTAAAAAATCCCCGATGGGTTATTTAATCCCCGATAGGTTATTTAATCCCTGATGGGTTAACTAGTCCCCGATGACGTCAGGATTAATCCCTGATAGAGTTAAAGTGACGTCATCAGTCCCTGATGAAACATTAGTCCCCGATAGAGTTAAATTAGTCTCCAATGACGTCATTTATTAATCTCAGATAGGTTAAAACCAGTCTCTGATGACGTCATCCATGGCTTTAATAAAGAAAGACTCCGTAGTCTTTGATGGAAGACTTCTTAGTCTCCGATAGAAGAATCTTTAGTCCCTGATGGGCAGAACATGTTAATCTCTGATGGCTAAGGAGATTATTCCCCGATGCACAGTTTGTCATCAAAACTACAAATCATTATTTTCTTAAAGTCATTTCACGAAGATATCATACTAGATTTGAGTCAATAAAGTCTAAGGACATCTTATACCTATTTTCTTTCATAAATTATTATTAAGGTATTAAAATATTACTTGCATAATTTACAGAATCTCTCTCTTTCAAGTAAATTCATTTGAATTTGTGCAAGGACTGAGGCAAGTATATTTACACTCTTATATTTATTTCAAGTTGAAGTAAATATATTTTTATTCTTATGCTTGATTCTTGTGATGCAAGTATATTCACAATCTTATGTTTATTGCAAGTTGATGCAAGTATATACATTCAATCTGATGCTTATTTCAATTTAACGCAGTATCATTTGATTCGATATGCGTGCAAGACTTGATTTCATGTTTCAATTGTTTTTAAGAATGAGCATGCTATGCTTTAATTTCCGCTAGCATGATATGAAAGAAAGTGCATGGATATACAGAAGCTTTGCTCTATCAGTTATTTTTCAATGTTATAATTGTGCAATAAATGAGAATGTTATGTCCCTTAAATGGGTTATGCCACATGGATGGCTAGAGGAAAGGAAGGGTGCTGATTTGTTCTTCACCTGACCTAGAGGAATTTCAAGTGACTACGTACGTTCACACAAGGAGGGATCATACGGGCACAGTTAGGCCAGCTGTATACCGTATGGTTAGCAGATCCAGCGGTTTTAGCCCCCGATGGATATCTTTACTTCAAGGAAGTTATGCTTTGTTTTAAGAAGGATTACACAATTGTTTATCATCAGTAGTCCTAAAGATTCCTTAAGGATTTCTGAGGCATTAGTATTGATTCACTAAGCCTCGTAGCAGAATTGAATTCTTTGAAACATTCCAGATTTACTTTCCCAAATTGTTTATATACTTGCTGGGCGTAAATCGCTCATTTTTGTAGAATTTTAATGTCTTGCAGGGCAGAATATAAAGGCTGAGCCCTCAGACAAGGGAAAGGCAAGAATGATCAATTACTAAGGGTGGCTAGTCTTATTACGCCAATAAGGAGGGAAGAAAGGAAGATGATCTGGGAAATGATGTTTTGTATTACAACATAGAAACAGAATAGCTTCTGCTGTAAATGTAATATTTTGGGTTGTAATAACTCTTCGTTATCGTTTCTTTCGGTAATTATTTTATGATTGGATGTGTGGTTATCTTTTCCTTCTTTTGACGAAGCCCTGATCCAGTGAGGGATTATGGGGTCGTCACAGTGGAACCTGCAATGAATGCCAGACCAGGTGGTACCGAGGAGCAGTGGGTTTCCTTTGCCGAATAGAGTTCCAAATCTTTGAAGCTTTAACTGAGCTCCCAGCTATGTCCTCCCACATTACAGAATCAGAACCTGGGCCAATGGGAATGCAGTAATTGAACCTGGAGCGAAAAATAATGACTTCATGGTGATTTGAAGAGGGCAGGTTCCAAGCACCATTAAGAAGGATAGAGGACACATTAGCATTAGAAGAGATGCCCGAGTTGGAAATTAACTCTGGAATAATGATGATAGAAGGTGTTATCCATGGATCATGCCATAAGAGTATACGTTCACCAGTACCCACCTTGTAATGAATAAATTCCTTTGCTTTATCTCAAAGCTTGAGCACTTTGCGCCATATTCATGAGCAGGAAGAGGGAATAGACATGGTCCAAAAATGTGCCCTTCACAGGTAGTTTGCATGGATCCATTTACACCTAAGGGAGGAGGGGCTAAATTGAATTATCTTCCATAATTGTAGAAGAATTACGGCATGATTCCAATCCTCCAAGTGCTTCAAGCCGAGGCCCCCCCTCTTTCAAAGGATAGGATACAGCATCCCAAGCAATTTTTTCTTTGTGGCTGCACAGAGAAGGGCCTGTCCATAGGAATTTGCAGCAGATGCTTCTGATTTTAGCAAGGACAACTTTGGGAAGGATAAAATGTTGGGACCAATAAGTTTGCATAGCAAGGAGAACAGATTTAATGAGTTGAAGTCTACCTGCATAAGATAAAAAAATGTTCGTCCAAGAAGTTAAATGCAGATTTATCTTGTCGATTAGGGGTTTGCAATCTGAGATAGAGAGCCTAGAGGATATGATGAGAACCCCTAGAAATTTCATTGGAAGAGTGCCAAGGGGAAATTGTGTAGCATTAAGGATTTGGGAATGAGTAATATCTCACATATCTATGATCAATGAGATTTGGTTATCAGTCAATCCACATACTAGTGTCAATGTTTCATTGTTGTCCCATTAACAATAATACTTGACTAAGAATGTTTAAGAATAGTGATACATTTAGTAACTACATGATCTTATGTTCCAAGTCACATACTTGAACTCATATAGTTTGTATTCATTATTATAGGGACGTTTTTAACAATTATGACACATAGAAAATTAAAGCATAATAGATGAAAGCATTATGTTGATGCATCCTTACTTATATTACTATTGCTTAAAGAATTATATTTATTAATATAAGAATTGATGATGTAATATAGTCCTTGTTTATGTGATGTAAAAGGACATAGAAAAGTATCCAACTTGTTAGGTGAATAGATTCTGCTAGTTAAGTAAGGATTTTGATCACAAGTGAAGACTCTGCTCATTGATCAAGTACTGTCCTTAAACTTTTCTTTATATCTTCAACATCCTCATTGATCAAGAAGGATGTTGAAGATATAAAGAAAAGTTTAAGGACAGTCCTGCTTAGAATGGAAATAAGTAAGGGCTGATATAACAAGATCCCTTATTTTTATTCAAGCAAGATTGTCAGAAAAAGACTCCATCTCTTGCCTTGCTTAGTCAACTTTTAGAAGACTTTTTGAAAAGCACTAGAAGACAAAATAATGGCTATCTTTTTGAACTAAGCAAGGAACAACTGAAAAAGTACAAGTAACTATCAAGCAGTACAACTCCCAACGGATCTATTTCAAATTCTCAACAAATAGATTTTTGGAATAGTATAAATAGGAGTCATAAATTTTATTTAAGAGATCTGAACAACCAAAAAAACTGTTGTGACATTCTAACATCTTAAGAGCTCAGCAAGACGCGAATATTCAAGCTTGAACAAGTGCTATCTAATCTACTCATCAAGGAGCTTACTGTTTAGAGATAGCAAGTAAGATATTTTATCTATTATTAGTTTGTGTGACTATCTGGTCTAAGTGACTTATTGTAATTCTAGACTAAGTGTCCTACTGCTTATTGTTCTGTGTGAACACTTTTAGTGAGTGTCTTCTCAAGTGAAAAGAAGAAGAGTGGAGTAGGCTTAGACCGAACCACTATAAAACTTAAGTCATTGATCTAAAAACTAAAGGGTTGTTTGCTATAAATTCCGCTACTAACTCTTTTCAAAATATAAGAAAACTTTTTAATAGGCAAGAAGCGTTTTACATTGCAAATTTTATAAGTAAGACTTAAATTTTGAAAAACAATATTCAACCCGGCCCCCTTCTAGTATTTTTTCCTTTGGAATCTAACACATTATTTATTAAATCAAAACATAATATCAAGTATGCAATTACAATCATCAAATAATTGGCTCATAAGGCATACAGTTTCTATATCAGTAATAGGAATTTTTGCATAAGCATTAGGTTTTTATTTTCTTTCTTACTAAAATGATATGAGCATTAAATTACCTTCCTATATGAATCATGTGTAAACTATTTTACTTATAGGTATGAAATATGTCAATGTGTGCACACTAGCATAAACATATAAACACAAAACTTCTACATCAGTTTTGAAAATGGTAATACAAATACATGTTATACCTGATATTTGCTAAAGTTTTGTTATATTAAACTTGTGATTATGCATTTGTTCAATCATGTTCTTATTACTGTCATTCGAGAAATTGGATTACTATAGCTATGTTCTTGTAATTCTTTGAAATATGTTATGGTTATATGTTTCACAAATTAAGTGTTGATATGAAGTAATAGTTATAATATTCGGTCAGAATCTTGAACTGTTCATACCAAGTCTTATTTTACTCTAGCATACATGCATATTTGTAGTATCAAATACTACTTTAATGCATATAATCTGGTGAACACTAATATCTCATAAAAATGTCTTTTTAATATGAATTAATATTATATTCTGTTATTCTTTGTGTGACTATTACCTGTTACTTATGAATTAGATTAAAATTTCTATGATATAGTACAACATTCCTAATAGGTTATAGTGTTATTATATTGTTTTTCTTTGTGCGAAAAACATCCTAGAATTTTAATTTAGTTTTGATATGACAAAAAGGGGGAGAGAAATCAAATAAGGGGAAAATTTAAAATTTTGAAAAATAAAGTATTTCTGAAATTATTACTTGAACTCGCATCTGTAAAAAGCTCTTATTCTTACTTAAAGTGTGAAATACTCTTAACTTCTTCTGGTGATATCAAATGTTGAAATATCCAATCATTCAAAATTATTAAAAAGGAGGTATTGACTTTTCCCTGTTAAAATAAATTTTTTATCTAGAATTTAGGGGGAGTTCAGTATTAAGGGCGGAATAATTTGAGAGGTAATTAATTATTAAAGTTTGATGTTAACAAAATTGGAAAATATAGTTAGGTAGTTCCTTTCCATAGGACGCATGCATTGTATGTGAAAATTATTTACCTAATATATATTCTTAAGTAACTTAAATATTCTCATATAGTATATTTCAAATTGATTTTAAGAAATACATTTGTGCTCTGGAAATGAGTAAATGAATTTTAGGTGTTATCTTCAAATAAAAAACTATTTACTTATACATATAAGTCAATTTGAATCAAAATAGCTTTTCTACTTAAAAGTAACTTGAGCAAAATTAAAGGAAACAACTTATACATATAAGTTAATTTTTGGATATAGTACATCTTGTACTTATATGCATTGTTACATAATTACTTAAAAGATATAAGATAATATGTAAACATGCAAAATGATTAGCTATACTTTGAAAACTATTTAGCTAATATTACTTGAACTTACCAAACTTGGCCACCACATTTCCATTGCTTACTACACCAATTATTTTCATAAGTTTGCAAATCTAACAACGTATTATTGAAATGTAGCAAACTTGGCTGCCACACTTCCATTGTTCATCACATCTATTTATTTCTATAAGTTTGCACATCTAATTACATATATTTGAAAATAAGCAAACTTGGCCACCACACAAAGCTCAATCAAATAGCTAAATGACATTTTAACTTCTAAGAAATATTTTTCTTGGTCACCTGCACAGTTTCTCTATAAATACCAAGGTAATACCATTCATTCTTTCATGAACCTTGAATATACTCTCTCTCTCTCTCTCTCTCTCTCTCTCTCTCTCTCTGTAGACATATATACACACACACCTATTATCCTCTTCAAGGCCATTCTTATTCGAGCTTCTCCCTAGCTAGTCCCTAATTTTAGAATATCTCGAGCTAGGCTTCATCAAAGTTTGAAGTACACAAAAGTTCTTATCATTGTTTTTTTCAACCTATGATTCATTCGTCGAAGGTTCTCACAAGTTTGGACAATACAGTCATATCTTTCTTAAACTTGTCTTTTTATTTACCTTGTTGTATATCTCCACTTCCTTCTTAAACAACTTGGTAAATATTACAAAGTCGATTTGAGTGAATTTTGTGTTCTAGAAGCCCTTGTTTTTTCTTGACATGTTGGTCTATATTGACTTATATACAATTACAAACTAGTCATCTTCCTAAAACTTATAGATTTATTCGAAGGCCTTTCAGAAGTACTTTGTATATAAACTTGGTTGTTTTTTCGAATACTTCAAGTGTCATTATTCTGAAAAAATAACCTTACGAAGTTTACTCCTTTCATCCGAGCAAAAAATCACTCTAATAAAAGCTAGTTGAGTAAACAATGTATCTAAATTGAGATATTTGTGGTCAACACTATCAATATCAAACTTGAACATACAGAAAAAGAATTATATTCTTGAGTGATACTATAAGCCGATTAAGATTTGAATGCTACTTATTCTAATAGATTGAAAATATCTGAATAATTTTCATTGTGAAAGCAACACATAAATTTACATTCCGAAGAGAAGTGCATACCAAATCTAGTCATCAAGTTTTGGTGCTATAGCCTAATCTATACGCCAAAAATATAATTCTTTTAACAACTAAAATGGTTTAGACAAGTTTAAATTAAATTGTTTAATTATTCGCTTGTGCCATATATAATTAAAGTGCATCATTTTTATTTGCTTAATCAAGAAGCATATAGAACACATAACAATTTTAATATTAAAAATGATAAGTCTCAATTTTCCTAGAAATTGTGAGGTAGTGAGAATTTTCTGTAACTCAAGACCATAGTTGTGGAATCGTCAAGGGATCGAATTTCTAGTATACTAGTAAGGGTTAGGAAATTCCGTAGGAACCAAAAGACCAAGATTCAAACTGTAGCACAAGACTTGGAGATAGATATACAACCATATTTTTGAGAAAAATACAAGTAGTATTTATCTGAGATAAAATTATTGTATGAATTATTTATTGTTTTATGATTTGTTAAAATTTGTGATTTGTAACAAATTGTAAAAGGTTGTAAAGGTTTTCTCCACCTATAAAAGGAGAAGTTTATTATAGTGGTTAAATATTCAAATTTGGGGGAGGAGTCTGAAAACTAGAGTAGGGACGTAATAGGCTAGCACGTTCCGCCCCCTTACTCAACCTCTCACTTTATAAAAAAAGATATACTGAGAAGGTATATCGGCGAATCAATATAGATCATTTGTCTTTGTGATTACTTATTTATTGCATTTCATTAATCACTCACTAACGATTTCCAAATATTAAACTTGATTTAATCAAACCAGTCACATTTTCATAAACATAAAAAGTAACAAAGTTAATTTTTAATTGCGAAAAGTGCCAAAAATTTTCATACATTAAATAATCTATTCAATCCCCTTCTAGATTATTTCACGGACATATCAAATTGAATTTACTTATAATAATTTACAATTTCAATTAATGTGTAACTATTTACTTTCATGTTTTTTTATAGAATTTTTCTTATATTGCTTTTTTATACATATTTTATCATTTATTGTAATGAAGTACATAAAAATATATATATTAGATATGAATAAAATACATGAGATCAAATTAAAAAATGTGAAGTTACTTTAATTTGATGAAGTTATGAAATTTGTGGCGCCCCAGATCTGGATAAGCTTAAATACGTAACCGGGGGTGATGCCAATCGACAATCATCTACCTCACATACGTAATTTATATTTTAATAAGCTCCAAAACATAAATAAGCACTTAAAGTTATTAGGTACGTTATAGTGAAAGTCTCATAAGTCTGCTTAAAACATTACAAAAGTTGTGGTACATTTAATTCTACAATAAGTTGACCTAGCACTTGCTAATCCTTTCAGCCACGAGATCTTAGTGATCAGCCCACTAAGTCTTTACCTTTTCCCGATGGTCCCACTACACCACTTGCTGCTGAAAATGTTAGTTAAGATATGAACTATACAAAGCCCAGTAAGCATATATTTTCCTACAAATTCGAAGTCAAAGGATGGGAGTTCAATAATAATTGTTTTTAAGAGTTCGATGATCTTGGCATATTAAATAGAAACCGACAAATGTAGCTCACAAATTATGTCAAGTCCAACGATACCAATGTTAAGGACATCATCAACATAAGAATGACATGAAGATTAACAAGTGACTAAGTGACTCAGTGAGTCATTAGACATTCATCAATCATCAGTCTCATAAGTTGGATATGTGGCCATTGGACAATTTTGGTCAAAAACTATCAATCAACAATAATACCCCATACTATTTAATATGAGTTGTGTAACTTAGTTAGATCGTTAATGTGACAGCCCCAAGTCCCACATGGGACTCGGGCACCATCAGTAGAAGGAGAACAAGCAATAATACATTCATACAACATTAATAAACTAAGTATTATTAGTACATCTTACAAAAATTCATAGTACAATTCCTACAACAGAAACTAATCTATTACAACAATTGTAACAACCCTCCTTGGGTGTTCTTTTTAGGCTACTATGTTCCTTCCCTTCTCTTCCTGTCATGGTTCAATGCCTTACTCATGTCCTGAAATTATGAACTAAACAAGAATACGCGATTTACGCTTAGCAAGTACATAAACACAGAGGAAAAGAGAATAAAATCTCTGAAGAACTTAATCAATAGTATAATTCTGTTTGTGAGGTGTGGGTGAAGCAAAACCACCACTTCAGAGTTCTCATAAAACTTCTAAGGATTACATATAATAACACAATCGTATGATCCTTCTTGAATAAAATGACCTTTTATCCATCGGGGGTTGAACCCGTTGGGTCTTCTAATCATACCGTAATCAGTGGGCCAAACTGTACAGTATGGTCCTGTAGTTAAGTTACATCTAGGTCAGTTGACCTATAGTTACATCTAGGTCAGGTGACAGAACACATCAGCACCTTTCCTTTTCTCTTGTCAACCACGTGATATGTTCCACATTTTAAGGAACATAAAAGTCTCATAGTCTCATGACCCATTTAAGGGACATAATATTCTCACTCATTTGCACATATATAATATTAAAAAAATAACTGATAAATCAAAGCTCAATTATATTCATGCACTTTCATTCATATCATGCTAGTAGAAATTAAAGCATAGCATTCTAATTCACAAGGAAATTCAAACATAAAACTCATAACCTTGTACATATGTTGAATCAATTGATCATGCGCTTAACAAAAATAAGCATAAGAGTGAGAATATACTTGCCTTTGTCTTTAGTTGCTAATCTAATTCACTTGCTTGGTGAAATACCTCTGTAAATATGTATATTGACATAACATGAGAATCTAAGATTTGAATATAAATGTGAGCATGTACATTATGTGATGTCTATGCATTTCTTATCTCTTTGATGTTTTAATTTAATTATTTGATGTGTTGGAAATTGAGACTTTTAAATTTAAATAAGATTTTTTTTCAAACAATTAAATATTCATATTATTCATAAAGGGATAAATTTATCCGTCAGGGGATGATTCACCCGTCAGGGGATGATTCACCCATCAGGGGATGATTCACCCGTCACGGGACGATTCACCCGTCAGGGGATAATTCACCCATTAAGGGATAATGCACTCGTCAGGGGATAAAATTTACTCATTAGTGGATAAATTTTGTTTATCGCCAAACTCATAAGTCATCGCTAAACTCACTTGGCTATCGCCAAACTCATCAAGTCAGTGCCAAACTCTTCGAAGACTAGTATTTTTGTCTCTCGGAGACTACTAATTTATAATCTCTCATATATTAATTTATACTGTTAGAGACTAATTTCATGTTGTCGGAGACTAATTTATAATCTCTCAGAGATTAATTTTATATTGTCAAAGACTAATTTCATGTTATCGGAGACTAAGTTAGAACTTGTCTCTATTATATAAGAGGACTTTCTATATATTTGTGGATGATGTTTATCAATGGATAAACATAACTAAGGGCATTCTCTTAACATCTTTTCTACAGAGTGTATCATTCCTTCTCACAATACACACACACAGTTGCAAATGAATACTACTACAACCTACTGTAGCCTTTATAGTTGTAGCGTCATGCAGCTCTTGAAGCCTTATTCTATTTTTAGAGAGGTTGGGGGAGAAAACGTGAGTATTCCTTATTGTTTTCTTATTCTTACGGACACTGCTAGGCTCCAAGAACTCTGATTTCCTAAGACACAAGCATGGTGTTTTACCTACTAATATAAGAATTGTTTGGAAGTTAATATAGTTTGTATAATTGGTAAGTTTCAATATTTTCTTTATTCTTTTCTTTTAGCATTGAAAACTAATAACTCCTGATGTTATGGGTATATTTTTAAAACATGCTTTTTAAACAAAGTGTTTTACAATATGATATGAATGAATAAGGACAAAAATCAAAACGGAACAGAGCATATGATTGGTATAAAGGTCTTACCTCTTCAAGCTTTTAAAGAAGGAATTAGAATACTCGTGCTGCTCTTGAAAAGGACAACTGCTCTTGAAAAGGAAGAAGGATATTTATGTGGGTGTCAGGTAGAGAGAATTTTTGGAAGTGAGGCTAGGATCACACCTTAGGTAATGTATTTATAGTGCTTGCAAATCAACTAGAGCAGTTGGATCATTTTGATGAAAAATTATCAGTCATTGGCTAGTTTGCCTAGAAATAAGTCTTTGGGATGATGTAATTGGCTAGCTCAGCCGGTATAGCGGATGCCAAAATATTAGCCAATCGCATTTAGTTGGATAGAAAACCTTCTCTTGTTGGTAACCTTGCACAACAAGTATCCTTTTTAAAGAAAGTACATGTATATGTATAACTAGGTTAATAACCATAATTAGATTGTGCAGTTAAGTTGGTTCATCAATGGATACGTTGCATGCAGCCAACTTTTTGAAATATTGTGGTTATTTTATCTGCATACCATAGTCTTCAGGTCAGCAATTCACACTGCCGTTTTTTCTTCTGTAGGTGTGCTTCCCAATGTCTCTCTTCCTCTTTGTTCACACTTGTTTAAAATAATCATTTAATGATTAGGATTAATATTTTCATTTTACCTTTGGTGGATTACTCCTATGCCAACTTATAATACTTGATTGTTTTCGACATCACATTGACATAAAACTCATGCACTAAATATTCATACATCATAAGAATTGTTTTTCCAGTGAGACGACCTAGAACTTGTAGAAGGGGGGTTGAATACAAGTTCTTGCAACTTTTTCAAATTCTTGTTCTTTAAGAAATTAAACTTTTCTGCGGAATATAAAGAACAAGATCAAAACTCTATAAACAATTGCTTTTATTGATTCAACAATTGATTACAAGTTTTCTAACAATCAAGACAAGCTTTGACCGTCAGCTTCTATTCTGTATATTAAGAAAATACAACTCTTTCAATTCTATACAGCTTCGTATTGTTCTTCTGTAATATTTTAATTACAGCTTCTAAAAACTAAGTTACCAAAAACCTAGCTTCCTTATTCAAATCAAATACAATCTTTCCAATTGAAAGATTTCTAACAAGTTTTCTTGTCAGCTACGTCTTCAATAAAGTCTACGTGTGCATGGAAGACTTTCCTTCTTTGATTTGAACTCTAACTCCATCAGTGATTAAGTCCTCGACTAATCTCCGATGGCTTCTTTCATTAGTCCCTGATCACTTCGAGTAATCTCCGATGCTTTAGCTTTAGTCGCTGATGACGTCAGCTTTTAATCTCCGAGGTATTGTTTTATTCTCTGATGACGTCAGCATTAATCCCTGACTCTTTAGTTACAATCCCTGATGACGTAAGCTTTAATCTCCGATGACCAATCCTTCAATCTCTGATGAACAAAAATTTAATCTCCGATGAAGGATTCTTCAATCTCCGATTAACAAAACTTTAATCTCCGATGGGCAAAGTCCAATCTCTGATGAACAAAAACTTAGTCTCTGGTGACCTTTTCCCTTAGTCTCCGACAAGCCAAATTCAATCTCCGAAGGACTAATAAATTTAAAACAACTTGTTGAACAAACTCAACAAGTATTCTAGCAGTACATACAAATGAAATAAACCTATCTCTTTATTATAATGACTAATTTACAAACAAGAGATACTACTGCTAGCTACAAAACTAAAGTGTTACAAACCAACACTTTTCTGTACATTTGTATTCCTAAGTATTCTAAAGACAATCATCATCAAATGTTCATAAAACCTAACAATCTCCCCCTAATTATGAATATCAGAATGATAAGCATACTTTCAAGGTTGATGATGATGTCAAAACTCAACTATCAAAATTTACTTAGAAAAAGAATAAAGAATAATAAAATTACAAATGTACCTGAATTCAAGATCTTTGATCTATCATTCAGCTTCTCTCCCCCTGGATAATTTACCCAGCTTCTCCAAGGTTTAAACAACCCTGGCTACACTGAATAATACATTTAGCTTCTCCAAAACTATGTCTGGCTTCAATAAATTTACTTCAATATTTACACAACAACTTTTATTTGTTCACTTCCTCCTTTTCAATTCCTTGAAATACTTCAACCTTTCCTCAAATAACCTCTTCAATTCCACCTCACTTGGTCCTTCTGCATTTCTTAGTAGTCTTATAAAGTCTTCAACATTCCTCTCTGTTAATCGATCTAGATCTCTGTCATATTGAAAGAAGATTTTATGGTCATGAATATTTTCATACCATATTCCAAGTGGTTCAGATTCCACCATGTAGAGTTTTCCCTTGAAACTTAATGGTGGCTCTCTTACTGCAGACTTTTGACTTGAAGAACTGACCATATTGTCCTTTGCAGGAGGCTTCCTTGAAGAAATAGGTTGTGGTTTAAGAATTTCAGGTACAGGAATTATGGCAGTTTCCTTATCCTCAAGTTTCTTTGCAGGTTTCTGGACTAAGGGCTTCCTTCTTGAGTATTTTTCATCCTTTTCCATCTCCTTATTTCTTTTCCTTGTCAATGCTGCCTTCTTTGCAGAAGTCAACTTGACAGTTGGTTTCCTTACTTCAGCCCTTTTCTTTGCTTCAACCTCTTTCTCCTCATTTGCTAATGCCTCCTTTTCCTCTTTGTCGATTTGTTCTTGAAGTTGTTGGGCAACCAAGAAATCAGATTCTTCAATCCTTGGATCTTGAGGAGCAACTAGAATGACTCCCCCTTCAACTTCCAATTCAACAGGCTTGAAGATCCTCCCGGCTCTTATTGCATCCCCCATTAACCTAGGCTGTGCTGGTTATTGAATTTCTGGTTCTGTGACCATAACACCTTTGCCTTTGTCTCTGGAAGTGCTTGGGCCTGCTTCAGTTTGTTGGGTAGAAGAAGAAGTTTGAAGAGGAGTTTGGCTTGGAGCTGGAAGTGGAATTGATTGATTAAAAAATCTAGACTCAAGAGGATCTTGTGCTGCCTTGAGTTCAGCATATGTATATGTAGGTGGTTGTTGTGGTAATATAGGTTGTTGTGGTAATGTTGGAACACTCTCCCCCTTTTTGATATCATCATCTTTGGAGATGGAGGAGGTGGCCAGTTGAGGTAGACATTTCATCAATAATTTTTCCAGGTTGTCTTGTTTCTGGATAAGGATATCAACTTTGTTTTCCAGTGCTTTAATCTTTTTGTCATTGTTGACCTTATCCTGAATCATTAAGTCTATTTGCTTGACGATCCTTCTGGGCAAGTGGCCTTCATAGCTTCCTCTTATTTTTTCTGTTTCTGTTCCCATCTGTTTCAAAATTTCTTTCACTGCATCCTGTATACCAGTAGCCAAGAAATGATGAAATTTGGCATTCTTTCTGTCCACATTAGTTATTTCTTTGACTATTTCTGTTGGAGTAGGAACAGCTGCTGTGGGCCCTATGTTGGTCACAAAGTCCTGTCTATAAAGAGCAGCTGCATCCTCCAGAGTGTTGACAAAGCTTGCATCAAGCCATTCATCAACATTACTGGCTTCTTCAGATTCCTTTTCAGGTGCAGGTGCACTCTCCATCCTTACTTTTAATGCAGAGATTTGATCTTGCCTCTAATCCTTCCTATGTTGGTCGACATATTGCTTTTGTCTGTCTTGTGAAGCTTTCATTCTCTTTCTGATTACGGTGATTGCCTTCTCCATTTGCAGAATTAGTTCAGGCCCTTTGAGCTTCCTCTCTCCAACTTCATTCCAGTAAAGTGGAGTGCGACACTTCTTACCATATAGTGCTTCAAATGGTGCCATACCAATGCTGGTATAATAACTGCTATTGTAGGAAAATTCTATTAAAGGTTTATGGTTGTCCCAATGCCCTTTGAAATCAAGCACACATGTGTAGCATGTCTTCCAGTATTTGGATTGTGTGTTCCGACTGTTCGTCTATCTGAGGGTGATAAGCAATGCTCATATCCGATTTTGTCCCCAAGTAGTTTTGAAAACTTTTCCAAAATCTAGATATAAATCTTGGGTCACGGTCAGAAACTGTGACGACCCCAAAATCCCATACTGGACTTCGGGCACCGTCAAAATTGACAAAAGAACAATAATACATCCAAGCATACATAACATTACATTAGAGAAATAAATATAAGTCTCTATTACATTATCCAAAATAAATGAATATTTGACAGCGGAAGTCTAAGAGGGGCCCACACAGGCCTTACAATCTAAACATTTCTAACCTATCCTCACGCTTCACTCCTCCCTTGAAAGTCACCCATAATCAGGCGATCAGGAAGCGTTCATCATGCCATTTTCGTCTTGCCTTTATCAGACGATTTGGTCCTTTCGCCAAAACCTGTGAAAACATTTAATAGAAGTTCCATGAGCGATTACGCTTGCAAGTATATAAACCAGTATTGGGTAAGTTTTGAAAAAGGGATAATTTAGTGATCGTAAGTGTTTATGAGGCTTGACGGAAACAAAGTTAACACCTCTTAATATCTTGAAAAAGATAGATTCTAGGGTCCCCGAGTGATGACGAGGGGTTTTGACCCTTTTCTTAAAAGAATAAAGAATGCCTTCACATGCGCCTTATAACCATGTCCGTTTGGCGCACGTGCCCTTAGGAACTCATATCAAACAGTTTGTCAGCTGGCCAGCCTGACCACCGTCTGACTTCATCATAACGACATACGTAGTCGAATGCAGAAACCTTTTGTCTGCGAGGGTCTGGTTACCGATGCCTCGGTTCCCATTCCCTATAAATCTTAGGCCCGGGATGCCAGGCAGATGCATCCCACTAGCCTTTAGTTACCCATACGGATATACTTTACAAGTATGGGGTGAAGAAATAAGCTTTCTACATCCGTATAGGATTTTCTTTGGCGTGTTAGCGGAATTTAAATAGCTAACGATCGCCCAAAGAGTAATTGATTCAAATACAACATTTTCGCGTACATCGGATCAAGGGATCGTACGTTACTTATCTTTGAAGAAATTAAATCATGAATATTGACAGAATAATATCTTGAATACATTACGTATATCGAAAGAATGATCATACGTATTAATTGAAAGAAAGTAGAGTGAGTATATACTTGCCTCAAGTCCTTAGTGATAATTTAACACCTGCGTAGAAATTCTTCTGTAAAACATTTACGTGAAATAACATGAGAAATCCCAACTTAAATACACATGCGGATGCACATGCGAAGTGTCTGTGAAAATCTCAAGTCCGTGGTTGACTAATTTAGTCGTCATTCGTTAACTTGGGATTCGGTAGGAACCGAATCGGAGTCCGAGGGATTTGTGGACTTGATAAAACGTCGATCATAGGCCCTCGATAATTTAAGTTTAATTATTAAAGGCCTAAGAATAATTATCATTAATCAATCAATTTTTTTTTTAGCTTAAATGATTTTTATTAATCATTTAACATTTATTAAAAAGTGTTCCTTAATTATTGTTTAATCGTTCTAATTAAACAATAATTATTTCTTAATCAAAATCTTAATCATAAAAGATTTGGAGATCTTTTATCAATTATTTAACATTTGTCCTTAAATTATTATTTAATTGCTTTAATTAAATAATAATTATCGATCGTTGGAGTAATTTATTTTTTAATTACTTTTAAATTAAATGATTTATTGGTCATTTAATACTCATGTAAAATTTATTCATTAATTATTATTTAATTGCTTTAATTAAATAATAATTGGTATTGATTTCTTAATTTAATAAAATCCAAAATTATTCTTTAATAAATCTTAGCTCGAATGATTTATTTAATCATTTAATAAAATTTTAGAGTTTATTCCTTAATTATTATTTAATTGTTTTAATTAAATAATAATTATTTATGACTTAATGACTTGTCACTTAATTTTGGTAATTAAGAGACTCTAACATCATAATTTATTCTTATTTTTAAATCATACAATTTTAATCATGTAAATATTTATTTACATGTCAAAATAATTATTCAACAAAAATCATTTATTGGAAAATAATTAAAATGTAAAAGTATTTTTGATTTATTTTTATTTTATTTTATTTATTTATTTATTTTTTGTTGGATTGGGCCGGATCCGGGTCGGATCGGGTCAACAGTGGGTCGGACCGGATCAAACCGGGTCGCGGACAGGGTCGGATCGGGTCAGGGTCACAGGTCAGAACCGGGTCGGTTCGACCCGACCCGTCACCATCTTCCTCTCCCTAGGGTTTCTGCAGATTAGGGTTAGCAGCAGCCGCGGCTGCCGCTAACCGCTAACCGCGACCTTCTCTTCCCGTTTCGCACGCACACACGCACCGATCGGAGGTAAGGACACTACCATGGCATTTGACATAGGCGAATGTACCCGTAGCCACCGTGCCGAGACCTACAAACCACCATAGCAGCAGTTCGTGGTCGCCGGAGGTAGAAACCTCCATGAACGCCGGCGAGACCTTCGGGTTTAGCCGTTCATGGCCCTCCTGAGGTCATTTCCCTCGATTCGGACATGAAAATGGAGCTTGAGGTTTCCAGAAGCTTATACGAACCATCAATTTCAGTTTACAACAACAGAATCGCAAGGAAATTAAGGAATAACCATTCGGGTTTAAAGAAATTTTGGCCGAACAAGAACACTACCCAAGACTTGACCATTTTGGAAATTTGTTGAGGCAAAATGTAGGATTCAATAGCAGAAACAAGATCCTAAGACAGATTGCTCAAAGATAAACGCGTAATAACAGAATCTCACGCCGAAAGTTTTAGGGTTTTTAGGGTTCTTGAATATTTCTTGAATTTATATTTTTCTTTAGAATAAACTTCAAAAATTAATAACTCACAAATTAAAACTGCTATGCATACATGTAATACATGAAAATGATACTGAAAAAATTTATCTACACAATGGTAAAATCAGAAGTAGTAATAAATGTAAAAATGAAAGTGCAGTGTGTATACCTCTTTAAAGCTTTAAATGAATTAATGCCCAAAACTTCAATAAATGCACAAGATCCGAATTTAATTGTTTGTTTAGTGAAAATGCTGGAAATATTTGACTGATGGAGGCTAGGGTTAGTGAATAAGATGTATTTATATTACTTGCAAATCATTTTTGGCCATTGGATTAATTTTTGAAAAATTTACTTGGATTGGAAAGATTTTTCCTTGGATTGAAAACACCTCCTTGCTTTGCCACTTTGAGAAAATGCTGAAATTTTGAATTAATTAGAGTTTAAATGTTAATTGTTTATTCACTAATTACAATTTTAAATGGTTAAACATTGATTTAATGCATAAACCAAAAAGTTTAACCGTATAGGTGAGATAAAAATGTGTTTATGAAATTCTTGTCATGATTAATGACTCGTAAATATAAAAATATCATGTTCGTTTCGATTTATTGTTAGTGGACGTGCATGCATCAATTAGCGTGATTTGAGCGTAAACTAAAATCGTAAAAAAATTGTCGGTCGTTGAGAATAAACGAAAATTTCATAAATAACGAATTTAATATTCGTACATTTTATTTAAATTTTCGGTTTCTCACAGAAACAATGGAGACAAGTACTTCATGTTGACTAACAATCTCCTTGACATAAAGTTTTACCAATTGCTCCATTTTATAAGTATTTTTAATTGCTAGAAAATGTGTCATTTTGGTGAGTTGATCAATTATAACCCAGATGGCATTCAATCCTCCTACGGTCCTGGGAAATCCTTCTACAAAATCCATTGTAATCAATTTCCACTTCCATACGGGAATTTCTAATGGTTGAAGTATTCCACTTGGTTTCTGTTGCTCAACTTTTACACGTTGGCATGTCAAGCATCTACTTACCCATTCAACAATTTCTCTCTTCATGTTAGGCCACGGAAAATTTTGTTTTAGATCTTGATACATTTTGGTGCCTCCGAGATGGATGGAAAACTTGGAATTATGAGCTTCATGTAAGAGTTCTTATTTCAATTCTGTACTAGGGGCAGTCTGTGGCGCCCCAGAAAAACCCCCGAGTCGGGCCCTGGACACTATTAGCGATTTCGGTGACAGCCCCCGAGAACCCCAGGCTAGAACCCTGGGCTGAACCAGAAAAACTACCACACAACAACACAACAACAACACAGCCAAGCATTTACGACACTCATGCGAGAAATATATTCTCAAATACATCATTATAAATCTTAAGGTCCACATCATCTTACACAGACTCAAATCTTGAAAATAAACAAGCTGCAGCGGAAACAAAACTTTAGATGGCTCATAAGGCCTTATAACTTAAACACTCTTAAGCCATTCTCTCTTTCTCTTTCTTAGGCTAATCAGCCTTCAAGACATAACCTGAAAAACATTCATAGCATTCCACATGAGCTTTTACGCTCAACAAGTATATATTCATAGGCAAGAAGAACAGATAATACAAAAGCTTTAATATTCATCGAGGTTGGGCGAAGCAATACCAACACCTCATGATAATCAATAAACATATATCACCTAGGGTGCCCGAGTGATATCAAGGGTTAACCCTCTTTCAATAAATCATAATTCGCCCTCTCTTCATCAGATAATGCATCACCTGACCAGACTGATCATTATCTGACTTCCTTTAATCAAATTTCATCCCAGTTGGTCAGCCTGGTCATTTGATTCATCATTTGGCATACGTAGTCACTTGCAGAAAGCATATGGTCTGCGAAAAATCTGATTACCGATGCCTTGCCTCGGTCTATCATTCTCTATCATCATTGGCCAGAATACCAGGCGAAAGCATTCAACAGCCCCTTTAACTACCCATATGGAATATATCTTCTCGGAAACATTTTCTCATTTTAAATTGGCACGATCAATAATTAAAAGCAGCGACTGCCAAACACATTGGCGTGCTCAATAGATAAAAGTCGACTACCGATGATATTTCTATATACCCATATGGAAGTTGCTTAGGTGTGCATACAAGTTCACGACTGCAACACCTTTGCATGATCATCATCATCATCATCATCTTTTGGTGTTCTAGCGACTTTAAATAGCTAGCAATCACCCAATAACATATAGTTCAATCAATAACATCTTTTCACGTACATCGGATCAATGATCGTACGTTACTTAATCATGAATAAAATTATCATCATGCGTAAGCTTTAACATCATTCATTTACGTAAATCGAAATAGTGATTTTACGTAATCAGTATGAAAGAAAAGGGAATGAGTATATACTTGTCTTGGTCCTTAGCTAAAATCACTATATTGGTTGCAGAAGGGTTCTGTAAAACATCATTGTTGGTATAACATGAGAAATCCATACTTAAAAGATGTCCATTCAGATTAGAAAATGGTTATCAGGGCATGAGGTTGCCCATTGGGGAAAATTTCACTCGTCAGAGACTAATATTTACTCATCAGAGACTGATGACGTCATCTTAACTCATCGGAGACTAAGGCTGACGTCATCATCAGAGACTAATGACGTCATCTTAACTCATCGGAGACTAAGGCCGATGTCATCATCAGAGACTAATCTTTACTCATCAGAGACTGATGACGTCATCTTAACTCATCGAAGACTAAGGCTGACGTCATCATCAGAGACTAACATTAACTCATGAAGGACTGATGACGTCATCTTAACTCATTGGAGACTGAGGCTGACATCATCATCAGGGACTAACATTTACTCATCAGAGACTAGCATTAAATCTTGTCTCTGCTTCAATGGAAGGCCTTACATGAACAAACTCAACCTAGGATGCTTCATAAACATGAATATGCAACAGAACGTAGCCTATCTTTTAAATTTTCATTGAAACCCTAATATGCACGGCTACTACTCTCGGATACTATGCAAAAAGGAACAGCAAAGGAGATCTTAAAATTTTTACCTCTTGGTTTGACGAAAGAAATCACAGCTGGTTTGGAAGTAATCACCCAAAAAAGAGAACTTGAAATTATATGGAGATGGTTGGTTTAAGGAAGAACTTTGGAAGAGAAATTTTTTTAGAAAAGAGATTAAAATGTTCCTTCAAATGAGGTATTTATAGGAGGCTGAGATTAAGCTGTGAAATAAAATGATTGGTTAATCTGGATGGTAGAATGGCTGCTCATCATTACTCTTAAATAGCTAGGTATATGTAATAAGCAGCTGCTGTCATTCATGCATAAACGCTTCAACAATTAATGACACACAAGCAGCTTACTAATCTAATTAGTATATGTACTCATCATGTCTTTTCCCTTACGTAAACTATTACATTCCTCAGGGAACTTGCTAAACTGGAAAAAGTGGGCTCCTTTAAGCAATTACGGAGGTCACCAAACATAAACATCATTTGTTTTCCCTTGCAACCAACGACCAAACAAAAAAAAATACCCCTTTTAATGGGTCCGAAAATATTTAGACATTCAAAAACATCAAATATTAACTATTCACGTTAATATATAAAAAGAACAATATGAATAAATAAACTATTTATAGATAAACAAATTTTCCGGGTTGTTACAATCTCCCCTCCTTACAATAAGTTTCGTCCTCAAAACTTTACTGGTGAAACAGTTGAGGGTACTTTTGCATCATCATTTCTTCTAGTTCCCATGTTGCTTCTTCAACTTTGTGGTTTCTCCATAAAACTTTTACATATGCAATCTCTTTATTTCTCAAAACCTTTACTTGACGATCCAAAATTTGTATTGGCGTTTCTTCATAATGCAAATTTGGTTGTAGCTCAATGGGCTGGTGGTCAATAATGCCAGAATGATTTCCTCTATAAGGTCGTAGCATTGAGACATGAAAAATGTCATGTACATGGCCTAGAGCTGGGGGTAATGCTAGTTGATAAGCCACTTCACCAATACGGTGGAGTACTTCAAAAGGTCCTATAAAACGAGGACTTAACTTTCCTTTTCGTCCAAAGCGCAATATGCCTTTCCAAGGTGAGATCTTAAGCAACGCATAACTTCCTACTTCTAATGTTTGATCTTTTTGGTGTTGGTTTGCATATTGCTTTTGTCGATCTTGAGCTGCGCTTAACTTGGGTCGGATTATTCGGATTGCATTCTCAGTTTGTTGGACTATTTCAGGTCCTTCTAGCTTCCTTTCTTCAACTTCATTCCAAAACATTGGTGTCCTACACTTTCTTCCATACAAAGCTTCAAATGGAGTCATTCCTATGCTGGCCTGATAACTATTATTATAAGCAAACTCAATGAGTGGTAGATGTTCATCCCATCGTCCTCCAAAATCCAAAGAACATGCTCTCAGCATATCTTCTAAGGTTTGGATTGTTCTTTCGGATTGCCCATCAGTCTGCGGGTGGAAAGCAGTACTCATGTCCAATCTTGTTCCTAAATACTCTTGAAAGCTCCACCAGAACCTAGACGTGAAGCGAGGATCATGATCAGATACAATTGAAATTGGCACTCCATGACAGCTAAGGATTTCTTTCACATACAATATGACCAATTGGTCCATCTTATAGGTGTCCTTAATAGGCAGGAAGTGCACAGATTTAGTCAATCTGTCCACTACTACCCAGATTGTATTTAATCCCTTTTGAGTTACCGGCAATCCAACTACAAAATCCATTGTGATATACTCCCACTTCCATTCTGGGATATCCAAGGATTGCAACAAACCACTAGGCTTTTGGTTTTCTACTTTAACTTGTTGACATGTGAGACATGTGTTTACCCATTTAGCTATTTCCTTCTTCATGTTAGGCCACCAAAAATTTTGTTTCAAATCTTGATACATTTTGGTTCCACCTAGATGTATTGAAAATTTAGAGTTATAGGCCTCCTGTAGTAAATTTCTTCTTAATTCCAACTTTGTCGGAATCCAAATTCTATTCTCAAATCTTATCAATCCATCATCGTGGATCTGACATTTTCCTTTATCTTTGTTTAGCTATTTCTCCTTATCTTCCACATACTCCTCTTGAGTTTCCTTGATAATAGTCAGTAAGCTTGGTTTTACACCAACCTCTTGCTCTATCTTTTTCTTTTGCTGAGTTGTGATGATATTTATTTGTAACCTCTCCAAATCCATCCTTACCTCTTCTTGACTTGTCATCACATTTAGCCTTTCACATCTACTTAATGCATCAGCCACAATATTAGCTTTACCAAGGTGATAGTTGATCGAGCAATCATAGTCTTTAATTAGCTCCAACTACCGTCTTTGCCTCATGTTCCGTTCCTTTTGGGTGAATATGTACTTTAAGCTCTTATGGTCTGTTTAAATTTCACACTTCTCTCCATACAAATAATGCATCCAAATCTTTAATGCGAAAACGATCGCGGCCAATTCCAAGTCATGTGTTGGGTATCGTTTTTCGCAATCCTTAAGTTGTCGAGATGCATAGGCAGTAACTTTTCCATGCTGCATTAGCACAGCTCCTAGTCCATTCATCGAGGCATCACTATAGATCACAAAATCTCCTTTGTTATCAGGTAAACTTAGTACTGGGGCGGTGGTTAACCTTTTCTTTAATTCTTGAAAACTCTTCTCACAAGTTGGGGTCTAAACATACTTTTTTGTCTTCCTTGTCAGATTCATTAGTGTAACCACTATCTTAGAGAAATCTTGAACGAATCAACAATAGTATCCCGATAATCCTAGAAAACTTTGCACTTCAGTAGGTGTCTTTGGTTGTGGACAATTTATGATGGCTTCAACTTTGATTGGATCAACCAATATTCCAGATTCATTGATCACATGTCCTAAAACTTTCACTTCTCTTAACCAAAATTCACACTTTGACAATTTGGCATAAGGTTTCTCTTGTCTCAATGTCTCCAGTGTTATCCTCAAATGTTCATCATGTTCTTTTCTTGTCTTAGAATAGACGAGAATGCCATCTATGAATACAATGATGAACTTATCCAAATATGGTTTGAAAACTCGGTTCATCAAATCCATAAAAACAGCTGGGTCATTGGTGAGTCGAAAAGGCATTACCACAAATTCATAATGACCATAACGGGTTCTAAAAGTTGACTTAGAGACATCTTCAGTCTTAATCTTTAATTGATGATATCCTGATCTCAAGTCAATTTTCGAGAAGTACTTTGCTCTCTTGAGTTGGGCGAACAAGTCATCAATCCTAGGTAAAGGATACCGGTTCTTCACCGTAACCTTATTCAATTCTCGGTAATCAATACATAACCTCAACGATCCATCTTTCTTCTTTACAAATAAAACAGGCGCTCCCCAAGGTGAAACACTTGGCCTAATGAATCCTTGATCTAGCAACTCTTGTAGCTGTGTCATAAGCTCTTTTAATTCTGAAGGGGCCATCCTATAAGGAGCTTTGAAAATTGGAGCCGTTCCTGGTACTAGCTCAATTCCAAATTCAACTTGTCTATCTTGGGGTATACCTGGTAATTCCTCAAGAAATACATCTCCAAATTCCTTTACTACCGGGATATCTGAAATATTTAATCCTTCTACCTTCTTGTCATAAACATGAACTAAAAATGTTTCTCATCCCTTGCGTAACATTTTATTAGCTTGTAATACTGTAAGAAGATGAGAGGGATCGGTAGACTTACATCCATGGAATAACACTTTATTATTTGAAGGTGTTCTTAGGGAAACCTTCTTTTTCCTGCAATCTATACTAGCTTGGTATTTATGTAGTCAATCCATGCCTAGTATTAGATCAAACTCTCCCAATGGAAAAGGTATTAAATTTGTAGAGAAATCATGCTTTCCTATTCTTATAATACAATTAGGTAATACATTCTTGGCAATGTATACCTCTTGATTAGCCACTATGACTTCTAGTGGTGTTTCTAGACATTCAAGAGAAAAATTCATATCCTTAAGAAGTCATTTAGATATAAAAGATCTAGTCGCACCAGAATCAAATAAAGCATGCACTTCAATTGAATTAACCAAAATCGTACCTAAAACCACGTTCTCAGATAGCAGTGCATCTTGCGCAGTCATATTGTAAGTCCTAGCTTGTGGTCGACTAGATACCATGCTAGGTCCTGTCAATGGGAGTTTACCCTGACTCTTTTTCTGAGGACAAGAAGTGGAGATGTGGCCTTCCTGACCACAACTAAAGCATCTCCTCACAGTTCCAACTACACGACTAGCACTTTGTGGTTGTTATTGCTGCGGAGGAAATCTCGGTTGGGAAACGATCGGTGCTTGGTTTGGGCAATTACTGGCAGTATGCCCAGATCGACGACATTTAAAACACAAATCGGTTCCTATTAAACACTGGGAAGTTTCATGGTTCCTTCCACATTTGCCACAAATAACAATCCTCCTTTTATTCTCACTTAAATCCGCACTGAAATTTTTTTTCTTATTATTATCATATACCTATTTCCTTCCCCTTGTTTCATCACGACCGAACTAGTTTGTGGTTTTCCCTGTCCTCCAATCCTTTGATTAAGATTTTCATAATAACTCCCTTTCCTATGTCCTTCCTTACGTTTTTCCCAATTGGATTCCCGAAGTAGCTTGCCACTTTTCTCTGCTACCTTTGACCTTTGAACCACTTCAGCATAGTTGTTCAGACACAAAATAGCAATCTTATCCTACAACCATGGATTCAAACCATGCTCAAACCTTCTCGTCTTTCTTCTCTCAATATCTACCAAGTGCGAGGCAAATCTTTGTAATTCATTAAACTTCTTCTCATACTCTTCCACAGTCATGCTCCCTTGTCTCAAATCTAGAAATTGTTTTTCTAGCTCATCCGCAGCACTGGTTGGAAAATACTGACCATAGAAAAATTCTTTAAACTGGGACCAGGTGACAATTGGATCATCTTCAGGGACTATTTGTTCATTCCTACTTGCCAATCTCCTAGTCATCTCTAAACGTTCGGTATTTTCCCACCAATAACTAGCTTCCTCTTTCAATAAATACGTAGCATATTCCGTCTTAAAATCATCAGTTACTCCAGCAATACGAAAAGATTTTTCTATCTCCTTAATCCAAATCTGAGCGACAGTAGGACCTCCATCACCATTAAAAGTAGGTGGACAACTATTGGTAAAATCCTTAAATGTCACCCTTCTAGGTTGGGGTGGAAGTGTTTGGTTATTGTTATTTTAGGAGGCTTCCTTGATCATGTTTACCAATAAGGCAATAGGATTCTCCTGATTATTATTTCCTTGATTGTTGTTCAGGTTGGGATTCTCTTGGTCAGCTTGGTTGGTAGCTTGACGGATTCGAGGTCTTCCTCTTGGGGCCATTTCCTATAAATTAAGGAAAATATAACTTACCATCAAAAGTTCCTTTTCTCTTTTAAAGAATAACATATATACATAAAAGGAAAGAAAGAATTTCAAATTAAGCAATCAAAATATATATATTAAGTAACAAAAGTTACATTATATCAAATTCGTACAACAAAGCTTCCTTGCTACAACATTAAACAAAAACATAACAACATTGGCTACTACCAGAGCCTAATACAGGGGTTGGGAATCAAGTTCACTCATTGCTCTGCGTGCAAACCGACACGCACCCTCAACCTTCTCTATAAGGTTATACATCAACTGGTCTCAATCTGCTATAGTAGGCTGGCACAGCCTAAGATAATTACTAATCGAGATCACAACTTCTATCAAAGTTTCAGTGAGAACTAAGGGCACATCTTGAAATGATACCCTCCAAAGGTCCAACAGTTTGCTATTTCTTTGATGAGCCATTGACTGACGCATCATGGTGGTATTACGTGTTGCCAACTCTGATTGTGTCATACGGATTCTGCGTTGAAGATAATAACAGAATCCATTTGAAAAAGGCAAGGGTACTGAATTTTCTGGTGGTGGTACTGCAGGTGCAACATTTGATAAGGTTTGAGCTCAAAATATGTTTAAAATCTTTTGGATATCACATTGCCATAGAAACTTTTATTCAAGATATGAATTCATTATTCATACGGAATAAAAATTAAACCTTTATACATAATATAAATTAATCATAATATGAATTAATTATACAACAAAACTAATTTTATTTTTCGGGTTCTCACAATGGATGTCGAATACCGGGCGATATTTCTTATGAAACACTTCCGACCGGAACCTGCTCTAATACCAACTGTGACAGCCCTAAGTCCCACATGGGACTCGAGCACCATCAATAAAAAGAGAACAAACAATAATACATCCATACAACATTAATATACTAAGTATTATTAGTACATCTTACAAATATTCAGAGTACAAATTCTTCAGCGGAAACTAATCTATTACAACAATTGTAACAACCCTCCTTGGGTGTTCTTTTTAGGCTACTTCGTTCCTTCCCTTCTCTTGTTGTCATGATTCAGTGCCTTACTCATGTCCTGAAATTATGAACTAAACAAGAATGAGAAATTTACGCTCAACAAGTATATAAACACAGAGGAAAAGAGAATAAAATCTCTGAAGAACTTAATTAATAGTATAATTCAGTTTGTGAGGTGTGAGTGAAGCAAAACCACCACCTCAGAGTCCTCATAAAACTTCTAAGGATCACAGATGATAACACAATCGTATGATCCTTCTTGAATAAAATGACCTTTTATCCATCGGGGTTGAACCCGTTGGGTCTGCTAACCATACCGTAATATGTGGGCCAGACTGTACAACATGGTCATGTAGTTAACTTACATTTAGGTTAGGTGACCTGTAGTTACATCTAGGTCAGGTGACAGAACACATTAGTACCTTCCCTTTTCTTTTTCCAATCACGTGGCATGTTCCACATTTTAAGAAACATAAAAGTGTGATAGTCTCATGACCCATTTAAGGAACATAACATTCTCACTCATTTGTACATATATAATATTAAAAAAATAACTGATAAATCAAAACTCAGTTATATCCATGCACTTTCATTCATATTATGCTAGCAGAAATTAAAACATAACATTCTGATTCACAAAGAAATTCAAACATAAAAGTCATAACCTTCTACACATGTTGAATCAATTGATCATGCGCTTAACAGAAATAAGCATAAGAGTGAGAATATACTTGCTTTTGTCTTTAGTTGCTAATCTAATTCACTTGCTTGGTAAAATACCTCTGTAAAATATGTATGTTAACATAACATGAGAATCTATGCTTTGAATATAAATGCGAGTATGTACTTATGTGATGTTTGTGATGTTTGTGCATTTCTTATATCTTTGATGTTTTAATTTAATTATTTGATGTGTTGAAAATTGAGACTTTTTAATTTAAATAAGATTTTTTTTAGACTGTTAAATATTCATATTATTCATCAATGGATAAATTTACCTGTTAGGGAATAATTCACCCGTCAGGGGATGATTCACCCGTCAGGGGATAATTCACCCATTAAGGGATAATTCACCTATTAAGGGATAAACTGACCATCAGTGGATAAATTTTGTTAATCGCCAAACTCGTCAGTAATTCATTTGACTACCACCAAACTTTCTTGGTTGTAGCCAAACTCATAAGTCATCGTGAAACTCACGTGGCTATCGCCAAACTTATCGGTGGATAAGTTGTTCAGCGCCAAACTCATCAAGTCAGTGTCAAACTCTTCGGAGACTAGTATTTTTATCTCTTGGAGACTAAGAAATTTTACCTATCGGAGACTAACAAAAATTGTTCATCGGAGACTAAAAATTTTATGTTATCGGAGAGTAATTTATAATCTCTCGGAGATTAATTTATACTGTTAGAGATTAATTTCATGCTGTCGGAGACTAAGTTAGAACTTGTCTCTGTTATATAAGAGGACTTTCCATATATTTGTGGAAGATCTTTATCAATGGATAAACATAACTGAGGGCATTATGTTAACATCTTTTCTACAATGTGTATCATTCCTTCTCACAATACACACACAGAGTTACAAATGAATACTACTACGACCTACTGTAGCCTTTATAGTTGCAGCGTCATGCAACTCTTGAAACCTTATTCTATTTTTAGAGAGGTTGAGGGAGAAAACAATAGTATTCCTTATTGTTTTCTTATTCTTATTGACACTGCTAGGCTCCAAGAACTCTGATTTCCTAAGATACAAGCATGGTGTTTTACCTACTGATATAAGAATTATTTGGAAGTTAATATAGTTTGTATAGTTGGTAAGTTTCAATATTTTCTTTATTATCTTCTTTTAGATGAAAAACTAATAACTCCTAATATTATGGGTATGTTTTTAAGACATGCTTTTTGAACAAAGTGTTTTCCAATGTGATATGAATGAATAAGGACAAAAATCAAAACAGAACAGAGCATATGATTGGTATAAAGTTTTTACCTCTTTAAGTTGCAGTGTTTTGAGGCCTTTGTAACCAAGATGACCATACCTATGATGCCAAAGTTCAGTCACACCTTGAGTTGTATGTAGACAAACATCTGACTTCACTTGCTTTTCTGCTGCTTGTGATAATCATCAATTGACTAAGGTAGAAAGTAATTGGTTCATCTTTCTTCATTTTAAACACTTCAAAGTTCCTATGAAGACGGTTGAGTTGGGCCTTCTGTACGTGAGCATTGCCCTGACATTTCATCTTCATGGAGTCCCAAAACTGTTTTTGTGAGGACCCAAAAATAAAAATGGAAATATAATGAATTGATGATTTATTCGTTCATATTTTGTATGGAGGATTAATTCCTGTTTTGTATGAACAATCAATTCATGTCTTGAAAGAGAATATTTTTATGTTAACGTGATGTCCAAAATTTAATGATGTCAATTCCTTTAAAGGGATATGAAAATGAGATTAAATTAATCAAACTTGTGTGGAGATAAGTTGATAAAAGGGTTACGTATATTTAAGGAGAATGTTGTTGGATTATGTGTATTAGTGTTTAATTAGTAAGCTGCTTGTGTGTCAACAACTGATTAAGATTAATCTGCATGAATGCCAGCAGCTGCTTAGTGTTAGACCAGCTATTAAGGTGTTATGATGAGCAGCCATTGCATCGGCCAAGCTGGCCAATCACATCACCTCAAGACGTAACTTTAGCCTACTGCTCTAGTTGATTTACGAACACTATAAATACTACATCTGAGGCATAAATCCTAACCTCTCTTCTAAAACTTCTCTTTAGCCGACCATCCACGTAAATTTCAAGTTCACTTTCTAAAGCAATAGGCCTTTTTCTAGAGCAACCAAACTTTTAATTTCTTCCTTAGAGAAGAAGAGGTAAGAGTTTTATACTCTGCTCTGTTCTGTTTTATTTCTTTCATGCACATAACATTTAAAAGTATTAGTTGTGCATGCTAAAAGTTATCCAAGAAAAGAATAAAGTTTCAAAAGTTGCAGTAGTATTCTTTTGCATCTGTGGGTATGTGTATTATGTAAGTAATGATACACATAACAGGTGGGATAATGATGCACCCTAAGTTGAGTTTATCCATTGTTAGGCATCACCCATAATCATTTATAAGGTCCTCCACTGTAGCAGAGACAAGTTCTAACTTAGTCTCTGATAGCATAAAATTAGCCTCTGATAGTATAAAATAATCTCCGAGATTATATGTTAGTCTCCAATGAGTAACAATGTTAGTCTCTGATGAGTAACAATGTTAGTCTCCAAGAGACAAATGCTAGTCTCCGAAGAGTTTGGTGCTGACTTAACAAGTTTAGCGCTGAACAATTATCCACCGATCAGTTTGGCGTTGAGTTTAGCGCTGACTAAACAGTTGGCGACGAGTTTGGCGACATCCAAGAGAGTTTGGTGGTAGTCAAATGAGTTACCGACGAGTTTGGCGATGAACAAAATCATCTCCTGATGACTATCCCCCGACAGATCGGTTATCCCCTGATGGGTAAGTCATCCCCTGATGACTATCTCCTGACAAATGGGTTATTCCCTGAAGGGTAAGTCATCCCCTGATGAATAAATTTCATCCTCTGATGGTCAAAGATCATCCCCTAATGACCAAAGACCATCTCCTTATGGCCGGATAATTTATCCACTGATGACAAGTCATCCCCTGACGGGTGAGTCATCCCCTGACGAGTGAACCATCCCTTAATCATGCACATCCCCTGATGATCATCTCTTTGTTTCAGCGACTACCCACTGATGCGCAGTATAGCTTTAAGGTGTGAAATAATATTTTTTCCAATTTCTTAAGATTAATTGATGAACCTTAATATTTCAAATATCAAATTAAAACATTAAAATTATAAAGACATCACATATGCACATCTTCCTATCTATTTCCAAGGCATAAATTTCTCATGACATGTCAACAAATATGTTGTACAGAATCTCTCACTCACTAGTGTGTTGATTTAGAATTAGCTAAGGAGCAAGGCAAGTATATATTTACTCCTTCTTTTTCATTTAAATACATATTATTATTCATTCGATATATGCAAATATCTAATATTATGTCAACAATTATTTTTCAAAGATAAGTAACGTACGATCTTTTGATCTGATGTACGTGAAAGATATTGTACTAGAATCAAGAATTCTTTGGGTGGATGTTAGCTTTTCAAATTCGCTAGCACGCAAAGGAAAATCCTATACGAATATATCAAGATTTAATTGTTCTCACCCTCTACTTGTAAAGTATATCCATGTGGGTAACTAAAGATTAATGAATGATAGGGAACGAGAACTGAGGCATCGATGACGGAACCCTCGCAGACAAAGATTTCTGCTTGACTACGTATGTCAATATGATGAAGTCAGATAGTGGTCTAGTTGGCCAGCTGATGCACCATTTGATGAAGAGATGATGAAGTCAAACGATGGTCAGGCAGGCCAGTTGATACAATGTTTGATGAAGAGAGTTCCTTAGGGCACGTGCGCCAAACAAACTTGTTTATAAGGCACATTTGAATGATTCAAGATTTTCTTTCAAGGAGAAGGATCAAATCCCTTGTTATCATTCGAGGACCCTGAAAGCTATATGTTTATCAAATTATTAGAAGGTGTTGGCATTGTTTCGCCCAACCTCACATATACTTAAGCCCTATAAATGATCTATTTCTTTTCAAGGCTTACCTAACGTATGAGTATATACTTGCTGAGCGTAAATCGCTCATGTGAATTGTTATGAAATATTCTACAAGTTATACCGACCCAACTAATAAAGGCAAAGCAAGGATGACATGAAGAACGTTCCCTAATCACTCTCTAATGGATGGCTTTTAGAGGAAAATTGAAGCGTGAGGATATTATAAAAATGTTTAGATTGTATGGCTCATGGGCCCTCACGGACTTCCGCTGTAAAACAATTTTTTAGGTTTTATAACATTTGATGATGATTGTACTTAGAATACTTAGATATACAAATGTATAGTTAGTGCTAGTTTATAGCATTTGAATTTTTGTAGCTGGTAGTTTACTCTCTGATTCATGTAATTTATTTTTATGAGAGTAAGTTAGTTTGTATTATAAAAGACTATCAGAGATTTCAACAAGTCAGAGATTATCTTTAGTCTTTAGTCTATCGGAGACTAAGGCAAAAGCTTATCAGAGACTAAGTGTAAGTCATTAGAGACTAAGATTAAAGCATCGAAGACTAAGATTATAGTATCGAAGACTAAGCTTAAGTTGTCAGAGACTAAACATAATTGATTAGAGACTAAAGTGAAGATTACTCTCTGATGTAGTACAGACTTCTATTTGGATTAGAAGTTGACTTTGATATGGACATTGAAGATATTGAAGATGAGGCTGGTTAGGAAACTAACTAGAGAGTTATAATTTTCCTTCACGGAATTGGATGAATGAACCTATTCCAATTGTACGTAGAAAACATATATTGAATAGGATTAGAAGCTGAATTACAATTCAGATTTGGAAACTGTAATTAAGTTTAGAGAGTTGTATTAGAAGCTGTATGTTTTCATAGATGTATATATATACAGTACAAAAATTGAAGTTGACAATTAGTTTGTGATTGTTAGAATTTGTAAACAATTGTTAATCAATAAAAACAATTGTCTATAAATTTGTCTTATTTTTGTTCTTTATTTTCTGCAAGTTATATTACTTTAAAGAACAAGAATTTGAAAAGGATTTCAAGAACTTGTATTCAACCCCCCTTCTACAAGTTCTAGGTTGTCTCATCGGAACAACAAGTGGTATCAGAGCCTTTGATTGATATAATTCAATTAACAAGAACCAGAGATGGCCAATGATTAAGGAAGCAACTCCAACATAATGACATATGCAGGAAGTTGTGATGATGGAACCAGAAATTCAATTTTAAAAAGAGAAGAATATCATATCTGGAAACAAAAGATGTACATGCACTTGAGAGCAACAGAACCTGATTATATTGATAGGATTGAGAAGGGTCGTTATCAACCAAGGAAATTTGTTCCTTCAAAAACTGTGGAAGGAACAATAATTCTGAACACTTTGAACTTGCTCCTGAAAGTGATTATACTAATGAAGACAAGTTACAAGTGTTGAAAGATGCAAAAGTGATGAACATACTTTACAAATGGATTGGATAAGAATATGTTCACAAGCATCATTAATTGCACAACATCAAAACAAATCTGAGACATTATCAAAGTTCTATATGAAGGGACAAACCAAGTAAGAAAGAATAAAAGGTCATTGTTAATACAACAATATGAATTCTTTCAAGCAAAACATGGTGAATCAATAACATCAGTATATGATCGATTCAATGCTTTGCTGAATGACCTAAAAATACTTGGAAAGTCTTATGATAATGAAGATATTAATACCAAATTCATGAGAGCTCTCCCACCAAGTTGGGTTCCAAAAACGACTGCAATAAGGGAAGCTCATGATTTGGATACTCTCACATTGGACAGACTCTATGGAAATTTAAAAACTTATGAACTTGAAATAGAGCAGAGACAAAAAAATGCATGGCAGGGACAAAGGAGTTGCTTTAGTAGTTGAGACAAAGATGTCTCATGAAGAGCTTGATGATGAAACCTATACTACAAGCTCGGCTGAAGAAGAATCTGAATCCAACACTGATTATGACATGGAGGAATTCATGGCCTTTATGGTGAAGCAGTTCAAGAAAATTTAGAGCTAGCAGGAAAGGGAGAAGATCATCAAGAAAACCTAACCCAAAATAAGAAGGTCAAACGGTAACCTTTGACAAAAAGAAAATAAGATGTTGCAACTGTGACGAGTTAGGACATTTTGCCAATGAGTACAAGAAACCTAGATCTATAGAGAGATCTAAGGATGAAAAGAACAAGAAATTAGGGAATGAACTTGCTGATTAAAAGTACAAATCAAATAGCAAGGCCTTGATTACTGAAGGCAAAGATTGGATTGACAGTGATTCTGATGAAGAAATTGTCAACTTTGCTTTGATGGCTCGAACTGATGAGTCAAATGATTTTACAAAGGTATGTAATGTAACTCAGAACTTTAATGTGCTTAATCTAATCGATACATCTAGTATAGAAAGCATACGAAAGGATATGTCTGATTTGCATGTTAGTTTTAAATCACTGACCATTGAACATGCCAGAGTTAAGGAATCACATGACCAACTCTTGAATAGAAATAAATTTCTTGAAGAGAGACAAATACAATTTGATGCTATCAAGTCAGAATTAGATAAAGCTCATCATATGATTGATACTTTGAAAAAGAGGAAATATTACTTATTCGAATAACTTGAACATGAACAGGCTAAGATAAAACAGTGGAACCAATGCTCTAAAAAGCTGTCAGACTTGGTAAGGAGTCAAATGATAAGTCAAAAATCTGGTCTAGGTTATGATGAGTACCTAAGAAAGACAACAAGATTCTGAAGGTGTTGAATGATAATGTATATATGTTGGATCTTCTAAAGGAAATGGGAATCTCTTCTCCTTCAATGTTTTAGATTGAAAAACATATTTCCCTTATATTTCTTTGAAGTATCCAAATTATAACTCAAGGTCGAGTTCTTTTAAAAAGGGAGGGACTGATGCAAGAGCAACACAAATGTCACAGCCTGTGACAAATGAGTTGTCACAGCCCATGGTAGAGAGACTCGTTTTTGGTTTTTGGTTTTTGGTCGCAGCTTGCGACCCTTGTGATAGCCCGTGTCCCAGGCCAGACCTTATGCGAGAATTACATTCCTATTTCATTTTGTAGTTGTTTCATTTAACTGTTTTGATGTGTTTTCTAATTAGGTTTGATTTATTTATTCTGGTATAAATACATATTTTGTAAAGGGTTTTTGGGTAGTTGAACTTTCATAATATTGATATACTAATTTCTCCAAAGTTGTGAGATTTTGACTTTTTTCTTGTTTTAAAAGAATTTATCTACGTTTGTGTTAGAACGTCAATCCAATCACATATTCTGTTGCGTCAATATTACTAATTTTTTGGAGAGGCGCCAAACAACGGCAGTAGTGAGGGCCGACAACTGACAACGACAATGGGTGGTCAGATGGGATAGTTACGATATACATGTTTGATTAAAGATAATAACAATTATAATATCCAATAAAGGTAAATATGAAAAATAAGTGACATAAAATACTTTGATGGGATGATTTATGTTAGAATTAATTAATGATGATGATGTTTAGGAAATAAATTGTGCAACTGTAAATACTTAAGGTATATTATAAACCTTAAGATCAGCACAAGTTTTGCATCCACTGATGATAATCTTATTCATCAGGGGATGGTCAATCACTTCACAAGACAAGTCGAAAAATGGAACATCTAAAGGACTTGACAAAGTGAAGGAGAATGTCTGATGCTACTTAATAACAGTCAATGTATTCCGCACATCAGATATTCTAAACAAAGTTTCGTTGATTAATAACCGTCAGGGGAACCAATCAAGGGGAACCCATCAGTGGAAACTCATCAAGGGGAACCCATCAGTGGATGACTAAAACCGACCAACCCGTCAGGGGAACACGTCAGGGTATGGCTGTGACACGTCAAGCTCATCAAGGGAACGAGTCAGGGCATGATCAAGACATGTCACTTGTCAAGGTAAGGCATCAAGGAATCACAATGTCAGGGCAACCCATCAAGGGGAAAGCTCAGCACTACATCAGTGGAAATCGTCGGTGTATGTCACAGACATAACATCAGTGGATCAAAGAAGCACTGAGTAAAACTCAAGTGAAGGTTGAAGCCCTGATCCAGTCTTGAACAAAGACTAGTCATCAGGGGATCCAAAAAGCACCGATCAAGTTCATCAGGGCTTGTTATCAGTGGATAATTATGACCGCATGCACCAGTCATCAGGACTTACACTCAAATCAACGAAGCTTGTTAAAGAAGCAAGAGATGTTAACTAGAAAGGTATTTCTTGAAGTTTGTTTGATCCAATGAGAACAATCGAACATTAAATGCACCCAGATCAGAGGAAAAAAAAGAAGCAACAAAAAGCAACAACAGTCTGTCACAAAGGACATCGATGTGACATATATGTGGCTGAGTTGAAAAGAGTAGCACGTCTCAGCACGTGGGTTCAACCACTGATCTTCTACTTATGCAAAGCAGTTCTCAATATATAAAGATATCAATCCAACAGATCAAAATAAGAGAAGCACACAAATCACTAGAGAGAAGCTTTGTAATAGATCTCTATAGAAATATTTCAAAGAAAGTTTAGAAGCTAGTGAGTGTGAAATAGAAGCTGTAATTTCATTACAGAACTTGTAGCTGTTTAATCACATTTGTGATTATACAGATTTCTAGAAAAACATCAAGTTTTAGTATAACTATTTTAACTTGAATTTGTGTGTTCATATTTTATTGTTTTTCTGTTCATAGTAGCTGTTTCCAGTTAGTGTTAACTAAAGTTTAAAAAGAAGAAAAAGATTGTAGTGTTTGCATTCATCCCCCC
>CM025783.1:43484927-43532853 GCA_014636745.2 Centella asiatica | reverse complement strand
GGGGAACCCATCAGGGGGAACCCATCAGGGGGAACCCATCAGGGGGAACCCATCAGGGGAAACCCATCAGGGGGAACCCATCAAGGGGAACCTGTCAGGGTATGAGGAGGGCAGACCAATCCGTCAGTGAAACACTTCAGGACATGTCAGTGTCAGGCAAACTCATCAGGGTAACCCGTCAGGGAGAATGACCAACATGACATCAGTGTATGCCGTCAGTTATAACCATCAGGATCAAGAAGCACTGAGTATAACTCAAGTGAAGGTTGAAGCCCTGATCCAGTCAATAAGCATCAGGGGATCCAGAAGCACTGATCAAAGTCCATCAGGGCTGGCAGTCAGTGGATCTTTGTGACAGCTTGCACCCGTCATCAGTTCTTACACGGAAATCAACGTACGTGTTACAAAAGCAAGAAATATCAATTGGAAAGATATTTCTTGAAGTTTGTTATTGATCCAATGAGAACTCTTTCGCATTAAATGCACACAGATCAGGGGAAGAAAAAGAAGCAACAAAGCATGCAGCAGTCTGACATATAAAGTTTCGATGTGACATACTTGCGGCTAAGTTGAGAAAAGCAGCACGTCTCAAGCACGTGATTTCATCCCACTGATTTAACATATAAGCAACGGAGTTCTCATAATAGAAAAAGGATTATTGATTGAATCTATCCAACAGATCAAACAAGCACTGAAGCACACAAACACTAGAGAGAAGCTTTGTAATAGATCTTGAGAGAGATATTTCAAAGAAAATAAGAAGCTAGTGAGTGTGAGAAGCTGTGAACTTTACTCACAGAATTTGTAGCTGTAAATCACATTTGTGATTATACAGATTTCCAGAAAAACCTCAAGTTTTAATATAACTATTTTAACTTGAATCTGCGTGTTCATTTCATATAGTTTTTCTGTTTGTTACAACTGTTTTCCAGTAAGCCTTATAAGTTTTAAAGAGCGAAAAGTTTCAGGTGTTTGTATTCATCCCCCCCCCCCCCCCCTTCTACAAACACTTGTGCTTATATTGCACTAACAAGAAGCAAGAGATGTTAACTGGAATGATATTTCTTGAAGTTTGTTTGGTCCAATGAGAACACTCGAACATTAAATGCACGCAGATCAAGGGAAAAAAAAGAAGCAACAAAAAGCAACAGCAGTCTGTCACAAAGGACATCGATGTGACATATATGTGGTTGAGTTGAAAAGAGTAGCACATCTCAATACGTGGGTTCAACCACTGATCTTCTACTTATGCAAAGCAGTTCTCAATATATAAAGATATCAATCCAACAGATCAAAACAAGAGAAGCACACAAATCACTAGAGAGAAGCTTTGTAATAGATCTCGAGAGAAATATTTCAAAGAAAGTTTAGAAGCTAGTGAGTGTGAAATAGAAGCTGTAATTTCATTACAGAACTTGTAGCTGTTTAATCACATTTGTAATTATACAGATTTCTAGAAAAACATCAAGTTTTAGTATAACTATTTTAACTTGAATTTGTGTGTTCATATTTTATTGTTTTTCTGTTCATAGTAGTTGTTTCCAATTAGTGTTAACTAACGTTTAAAAAGAAGAAAAAGATTGTAGTGTTTACATTCATCCCCCCCCCCCCCTCTACAAACGCTTGAGCCTATTTTGTTCTAACAATTTATAAGTACAATACTTGAATATCATTTTAACCCACATGTCATTTTCCCTCTTAATATTGGGCCTTTTTTTTTATGCATTTCAACTTTTTTTGTCTTTTTCAATTATTTGGTGGTCAAATAATAGATAAATTTTCAGCAATTTCTCTTTCAATATAATTAAAGTGGATACAACGACAAAAAAAAACCCTGAAGAATTGATATATTTTCAATACGCTTAATATTGAAGTGTGTACAATGGCCAACAAAGAAATACTAAAACCTCAAGTAGTAGAAAAATTCAATGAACCAACTTAAATGATTTATGGGGTAGGCCGAATACTTAATCCTACTAATAAACTAATACTATATACAAAGAAAAAAATTAGCCAAGGTGGCGTTGGCCAGTTGGACCATACTTATGCTCTCTTGGGGCATACTTTATATATATATATATACACACACACACACATATATACACATACATACATGATCCATGGAGAGAATCAGAGCAAAGTACATTTTTTTCCAATCCAATCTCTATCATCCAAGATTTAAAAAACACTGAGATAAAGTTAGACTTTTTACGTCTGCTACATGTAATAAGCATAACTTCCAATTTTTTGACATCTGTCATAAATTTGTGACAGGCACAAAATAATTAGAATGCATATTCTTCATCAAAAAATTCTCAAAACAAATATATCTTTATTTATAAATTATAATGGACAAAAAGTGTAACTTTCCTTCTTTTTTGTCTAAACTTATGGTTTGAAATAATCACAACAATGTTCAACAACATGAAATGTAGGTTCTCCTTATTATTGATGTCCATGGTGATACCCATTAAGAATTTTAAATAGACTAATGATATAATCAAATGTGTATCTATATTGATAAATAGTGATGTACCCAATTGAAAATTTTAGAAGAATGTTAATGGCAATGAACAAAAGAACACAAATTGTGGACTTAAAAAAAATAGAATTTTAGTTATTATCAGTTATGATCGTCAACGAAATTTTATTCTCAACCGCTTTTACCTAATTTTCTAAAACTCAAACAAATGTAGCTTCCGTTTCATTCTTAATAAGGGCAAACTCAAACAAAAGAGACTAGCAATAATGATTAACTCCCGTAATTTGAACAAATAACATTCCATATTTATTTGTTCTATAAGTGGTGTCAAAGGTCACTACATTTTCAAAATTTCTATAACAAACAATTGATCTAGAATCCACCCATATGATACATGCAATGCGATTTTCCTCATCAACTTTTATATTGTAGAAGAAATTTCTAAGATTTTCTGACTTGAGTCTCTTTAAAACTACCAAACCTTCTTGTACATCATTTGCATCAAATGTATTATGTCGCAAGTTGCGTATATCATTTTCCTTCGACAGTGAATTTAACATTTGAACTTCCATCCCTCATTGTACTCAACACATTCATGATCAAACTTGGATTGATATTTGATCGGTGGAGTATTTTGATTAACTCTCTATCGGCAACAGTTACATTTTTGTGTGTTGACATGAAATCAATTTTACTAGGCGTTACTATTGAATGATTGTGATTCAATTGTACTTTTGTAATATGACAACCATCATTCTACACGTGAACAACAAACGTTCTGACTTTGCACATTGTGCGTTCAACAGTATCCCTCTTCCTCTAGATTATACCTTGATCATCATTTTTGTTTTCAAAAAAACCTTTTTAGGAATAGGTCTACCTACTCTTCTATATGCATATAGCCTACGGGATAATTGATTTGAGCATGAATGTTTTCTTCTCGTTAAAATTTTAATTTCAAATTCACTCTTATCAGCATATGTATTATAGAATTTTTGAGCTTCAAATATACTTGAAAATATTTGACTCAGATACGAAAGAGGAAAGTTGTTAGGTCCCAAAGGGAAAAAATACTTGGGGGGGCGGTTGAATAGTTTTTTTCAAAATTTAGGTCTTGTTTATAAATTTTACAGTTTTAAATCACTTCTTGCTTATTAAAATGGTTTCTTATATTTTGAAAAGAGCTAACAGCAGAATTTTGCAAAGAACCCCTTAGTTTTTTTTAGAACAATGGCTTAAAGCAACAATGTCAGTAAGTCTTTGTTAAATGAGTTTAGCAGAGACTGAACAAAGTAGGAATAAAGGGAATAAGCAATGTAAAGGATAAGCAGCAAAGTAAAGTAAGCAGGAGAATTTTTATAGTGGTTCAGTCTAAGTGTACTCCACTCTTCTTCTCTTTACTTGAGAAGGCACTTACTAAAAATGTTCACACAGAACAATAAGCAGCAGGACACTTAGTCCAGAATTACAATGGGTCACTTAGACCAGATAGTCACATAGACTAACAACAGATGAATTATCTTGCTTGCTATCTCTAAGTAGTAAGCTCCTTGTTGAGCAGATTATATAGCACTTGTTCAGGCTTGAATTTGTGTCTTGCTAAGTTCTTCGAGTGTCAAATTGTCAGAGCAATTTCTTGGTGGTTCAGATATCATAAATGAAATTTATGACTCCAATTTATACTACTCCAAAAATCTATCCGTTGAGAATTTTTAAATAGATCCGTTGGGAGTTGTACTGTTGATAGTGACTTGTACTTCTATAGTTGTTCCTTGCTTAGTTCAAAAAGATAGTCGTTATTTTGTCTTCTACTTTTCAAAAAGTCTTCTAGAAGCTTACTAAGTAGGGCAAGAGATGGAGTCTTTTTCTGACAATCTTGCTTGAATCAAGGTAAGGGATCTTGCTATATCAGTCATTGCTTATTTCCATTCTAAGTAGGACTATCTTTGATCTTTTCTTTATATCTTCAACATCCTTCTTGATCAATGAGCAGAGTCTTCACTTATGATCAAAATCCTTGCGTACTAGCAGAATATATTCACCTAACAAGTTTGATATTTTTCTAAATCCTTTTACATCATATAAGAAAGAACTATATTACATCATCAATTTTTATATCAACAACAATAATTCTTTAAGAAATAGTAATATAAGCAGGGGTACATTAACAAAAGTCATCACTGTCTAAATTTGTTTTCTCTTTGTCATTCAAATTATTTTCTTCATCCAAATTATCTTCTTTTTCGAAACTATCAGAATCCGAATCATCAAAAAATGTATCGGTATCATACATTCTATGTGAGAAACCGGAAATTGAATAAAATGTAATTCGATTAGATTTGTTTTCTAATGAAATTTTCGTTGCATTCAACGATCGATAAATTTTATGTTTAAGTTTACGTGGATTACACGCAAATCAACTCGCGCACATCCACTAACGACAAAATTATAACAAGCACAATGTTATAAAGATTTTGAGACGTTAATCATAAAAATAATCGTATGAGTACATTATTTTTACCTCGTCGGGGCGAGAAAACTTTTCGGCTTATGCATTAAACCAATGCATAACCATTAAATTCAATTAGTGGCTAAACAAATCAAATTTAACACTAATTAAATTCAAATTTTCAGCTTATCCCAAAATGGCAAAAACAAAGAAATTTTTTTTTACCTATCTAAGTAAATTTTTTTAAAAACTAATCCAATGGTCAAAAATAAATTAAGGGTTATATAAATATACCATTATAGCCTCCACTTCTGATATTTTTCTCCATAAAATATTTTTCAAAATTTGGATTTTGCATTTAAGAAAAATCATTGAACTTTTGGATTTTTGTCCATTAAAGCTTTGAAGAGGTACCCCACTACTCTCTTATTTTTGCATTTATTGTCTTTTCTGTTTATGTCATTGTGTAGATTATTTTTTTTCAATATCATTTTCATATATAGCACATGTTTATATCATTTATGGTTTGTGAGTTATTAATTTTTAAAGTTTAAACAAAAAAATAAATAAAAATTCAAGAAATTTCAAAAACCTGAAGAACCCTAGCTTGTTCCAATCAAAATTCTGGCTTGATGCATTGATATTTGTTCACTACAACCTTGTTTCTGCACTTGTAAGGACCATTTTGCCTCAAATAATTTGAGAAATGGTCTAGTATTTCTCGTTCTCAAACTCGGACAAAATTTTTCAAAAACCGAAATATATGTTCTTCATTTATCATGTGATTGTGTTGTTGAAAACTGAAATTTATTGCATGTATGAGTTTTTGGAAGTCTCTAGTTTCATTTCCATACTTGAACCATCAAAAATGGTTGAGAAATGGAGCTCGGTCGCGAGCTCGCCGTCATTAATGGCAGGCTCGTCGGTGGCCACCTGCAAAATCGTGCTCCGGCCAGTTTTGGGTCGTGGCATGACGGCTAGGGGTACATTCGCCTATGGCAAAGGCCATGACGATGTCCCCACCGCCGAAAACTCACCGTACGAGCAGCTATCAGGGGTGGCAGCCGCGGCTCCAGCAAATGAGGCGCCGGCAGCGCCCCTTTGCCGAAACCCTAATCCGCTGCTAAGGAAGATGATGGGTCAGGTCGAACCGGCCCGTGACCCGGTTCCGACCCGGACCCGTGACCCGGTTCCAACCTGGACCTGGGTCCAATTTATTTTATTTTTGGCCCAATCCAAATTTAAAAATAAATAAATTAAAACACCTTAACATTTAATTATTCAATAAATGACTTTTGAATAATTATTTTGACATGTAAATAAATCTTTTACATGACTAAAATTTTATGTTTTTAAAATTTAAAATTTTATTTATGATGTTAGAGTCTCTTAATTACCACAATTAAGTGACGAGTCATCAATTCATAAATTATTATTATTTAATTAAAACAATTAAATAATAATTAAAGATAAACTCTAAAATTTTATTAAATGATTAAATAAATCATTCAAGCTAAGATTAATTGAGGAATAATTCTTGATTAATTAAATTAAGAATTCAAGACCAATTATTATTTAATTAAAACAATGAAATAATAATTAATGAATAAATTTTACATGATTATTAAATGATCAATAAATCATTTAATTTAAGAGTAATTAAGAAATAAATTACTTCAATGATCGTTAATTATTATTTAATTAAAGAAATTAAATAATAATTTAATAACAAATGTTTAATAATTGATAAAAGATCTATAAATCTTTTATGATTATGAAATTATTATTGTTTAATTAAAACAATTAAACAATAATTAAGCAACAAAGTTTAATAAATATTAAATGGTTAATAAAACTGATTAATTAATTAACTCCAATAATTAAATTTAAATTATCGAGAGCCTATGAACGACGTTTTATCAAGTCCACAAATCTCTCGAACTCCGATTCGGTCCCAACTGAATCCCAATTCAACTTATGACGACCCGTTTAGTCAATCACAGACTTGAAAATTTCACGAACACTTCGCATGTACATTCTGATGTGTATTTAAGTTGAGATTTCTCATGTTATCGCATGTACATGTTTTACAGAATTTTTCCTACGCGAGTGTTAAATCTAAGATCTCACTAAGGACTCAAGGCAAATATATATTCACTCTACTTTCTTTCAATTAATGCATATGATCATTCTTTCGATATACGTAATACATCCAAGATATTATTATGTTGATATTCATTATTTAAATTCTTCGAAAATAAGTAACGTATAATCCATTGATCTGATGTACGTGAAAAATGTTGTACTTGAATCGAGTATTCTTGGGCGACTGTTAGCTATTTAAATTCGCTAACACGTCAATGTAAATCCTATACGGATGTAGAAAACTTATTTTTCACCATATACTTGTAAAGTATATCCGTGTGGCTAACTAAAGGCTAGTAGGATGCATCTGCCTGGCATCCCGAACCTAAGATTTATAGGGAATGGGAACCGAGGTATCGGTAACCAGACTCTCGCAGAGAAAAAAGGTTTCTGCATCGACTACGTATGTCATTATGATGAAGTCAGATGGTGGTCAGGCTGGCCAGCTAATATATTGTTTGATATGAAGTTCCTAAGGGCACGTGCGCCAAACGGACATGGTTATAAGGCGCATGTGAAATTATTCTTTATTCTTTTAAGAAAAGGGTTTGATCCCTCGTTATCACTCGGGAACCCTAGAATCTATCTTTCTTCAAGCTATTAAGAGGTGTTGACATTGTTTCCGTCCAACCTCATAAACACTTAAACCCAATGACTTATCCCTCTTTCAGAACGTACCCAATACTTGTTTATATACTTGCGAGCGTAAATCGCTCATGTTGTTATTATCAAATGTTTTACAGGTTATGGCGAGAAGGCCGAGCCATCTTCTAAAGGCAAAGAAAGAATGACATGATGAACGTTTCCTGATCGCCCTCTCATGGATGGCATTCAAGGGTCGAGTGAAGCGTGAGACGATTATAGAATTATTTAGATTGTAAGGCCTGTGTGGGCCATCATAGACTTTTGTTGTTAGACAATTATTTTTGGGTTATTGTAATAGAGATTACTAGTTATTTCTCTAATTTAATGTTATGCATACTTGGATGTTCACACTTTTCTTTTATCAATTACTGATGGTGTCGAAGTCCAGTATGGTATTTTTGGGGCCGTCACATTCTATCATTATCATTCATTTTAAAATTAAAAAGTGAAGAGTAGAGAACCTAGTGAAAATGTTAATCTAAAATATACTGATCTGATCTGTAACAGAGAAATTTTTTTTAACAATAAGTTGGATTTAAAAAAAATTTGTTCATAAAATGAGGGAATGAAGACAAAACTACTTAAATGCATCATAATAAGATTATTTTTGACTTAGATTTTTTAACATAATATAAGTTTAACGAATAAGGGCAACACCGCGTGAAGTTAAAAGTGAAGCCAAAACCTTTTGTCAATGTTACTGGCAGAAAGACAATATAACTGATAATATTTATTTGATCTGAATCATTGGATCATCCATGTATAACTTATATAACTTATTTTTATTACTATATATAGTATATTTTATTGATTTGAATGTATACGGTATACTAGATAATAGTTGTTTGATCTAAATGTATACGATATATTTTATTTCAAAGTTTTTCGCTAGCGAAAAGCCCTTCAGCTAGTTAAAAACAAGACATTTAACGAAGTTCAATATTTACTGTCAGTGTTACTGACAGAAAGACTAATTTTTTTTTTTAGTTGTTTGATTGATCAACAGTTAAAAATATGTTAGTTATAAAAGTTTTCATAGCTAATGTTAAACATGGTATATACATATATAGGATTACGGGAAATAACCTACAACTTATTTTTCAATTTTGAGTTGTAGTAATTTTTCTTATATTTTATTGGGTTTTTAGAAAATCTAACTGTACATATTAAAATAACCTTAAAAAGTAACAGAGTATACAAAATTTTATAAGTTTATATGATGTGCATCATTGTTTTTATAATGATGCAAGTTCAACAAATTTTCGTAAGTAAAATTTTGTATAATTTTATATAATTATGAAAATTACTCTACACATTACCAAAAATTATGAAATTTTAAAAATTATCATATTTTTAAATACTCTACATCCATACGGTTGAATTTCCTTAAAAAAGTACAAATACAACAAAAATTATTACGGACTATTTTTTAAAAATGGACTGCAGCCTATTTCTCATTTTTCCTATATATTTATACACACTAGTTGAACATGCACATGCAGTGTGTGTGCGTGCAATCTATAATTATCAATTACTAATAATAAAAATAAAAATTCTAATTAAATAATCAATTTACGAAAAACATAATACGTGAGAAACTAATCGATTTTGAATTTTTTTTTTTTTTTCTTTTTAGTCTTCTTGAACCCTTACTCCGCTATCTAGTAATTTCATATGTTGACGGAAGAAAAATAACTAATCAAGGGCAATGGAAAAGAAGTTAGGAACCGTTATTCTACATGTTGACTGGAGCCTGAATTTGTGGTTTTGCTTCTTTTTTTATTTTGAATTTTTTATATTGATGAAACAAAATTACCAAATTAGTTTCTAAGGCCCAAAGCCTTTAATAATAGAGAATATAATATATATGTGTGTGTGTGTGTGTGTGTGTGTGTGTGTGTGTGTGTGTGTTACGTACCCACTTGCTTGAAAGCAACTAATTTTCAGTACTATCATGTTTATGCTTTTTGTTTTTTCTTTTTCATGTCCAAGCAAGAAACAGTATTAATCAACACAATCTAGTTAAAAATTCTTGGATGAAAGATTGGATACTGGCACATCCACAGAGCTAATAAAGTTCCTAAAATGAGTCTCATCTTACATACATTACTTCTGACAAAAAGGCACAAAAGCCTATACCACTTTCGCAAGGTCAGAAAATGAAACAATAGACAAAAATATACTGAAACCATACCAAATAGCTGACTAATCTCTGCCGTTTGCTACTTCTTAACCAGCCCTGGCAACATGTACGTGCTTTGGGCGGAATGGAGATTCAGATGGAGCAATTAAAGCGAGACTTTGCATAACTTTCATCTTTCGTGCACTTGGTTCTTGAGGACTCTCAGTTGAAGTTAGCTTCTGCATAGCATTTAAAAATTTTGTTTTGAACACTTGGTACTTCAAAAACTGGATAATAAAATGATGAAATGATTCTGTTCACTCACAGAATTTGGTTTCGATTTCAGGATGTGCTGTTTCTCATGTGCCTTTGTTGTCTGTTGGGTCTTTGGAGAAAGTTCAGCCTATTACCAAAGCCAAAATAAAAGCTTCAGTATTAAAATTCCGTATACTGAAGGGAAGTTTTTGCATGAATGAACAGGAAATAAAACAAGAAAAATTTATGCCGGAAGTCAATTGCAATGTATAAAACATAGCGTAGAATTCATATACAATACATCAGAGATTTTTGACTTTGATTCTTTACCTTCATATTTTTCTTTTTACATCTCAATAGTCATTCTAAACCATGGTTTGGGTCCACTAGCACTAGGTTCAGGCATCCTTACATATACTTTACCTCAGCCTTCAAAGTACACCATATTGAATGCACATAATTCATATGGAAAGGAAAAGGAAGAAATAGTTCCCCTCTTTCTTACAGCTTATTAATTTTTATGGCTGCTAAATAGAGTCCTAATACCTGACCAAATTAGCCACTTCGATTCAGAGGTGAAAGTTGCTAGGTAAAACTCTACCCTACCTTTTGATGCCTTTAAATTGGTGAGGGAAGAATTGAACTCTAAATTTTTAAGGGCAACACTCAATAATAAATTGGAAAAACATATAAAGATAAAAATGAGTATCGTCAGTAATGTTACACTAGTTCTTTATAACATTTCTTAAATACAAAAACCTGAAAACTAATGTTTAACAAATGTCCAATTTAGTTAGAATTATAATGTGTTTAAGTTATTTAATAAAGATCCAGACAGAAAAGAAATTATTCTTTACCCAAATTCCAAAATGCTATTTTTTACAGGTGTAGCAAACCATTCAGACTTCATTATCCAATTTTATCAACACCTGCTCTTAATGGATGCTACAAGCTGCCTGAGTGAGGCAAAGTTTACTCCATTAAAAGCTACAGTCTGATTATGCTTTTATTTTGAAGTACAGGAGTTGTCAATTACTTTAATGCCATACCATGCTACCTAGGGTTATTATATCGCACGAGAGCCCATATGTTCACTTATCATCCTCAAGCAATGAAAGAAGTACTTAATGTTTACGTACTCATAAGATATATAGCAGCCAAAATAATTCAAAAGCACTCTCTTTTCTTTTTAGGATGGTCAGGGTGACTTACAGCATTTGGCCCATGTTGCTCAAGTTTCTGCTGCATTGCTGCTTGCTTTCTTTTCTTGGTTCTGTCTTCATCAGTTTTTTCTGAAAGTAAGTTCCATTGTTCCCCTTTGTTAGTTGTATATTAGCTATTTGGATCAGCCATTGCTGCTTATACTAATATTATACAACATGCAATCATATAAAACCCTTTTTTGGTTCTATGTTCTAGTGCAAGTGTTGCGTGCAACAGAAAATCCAAAAATTAATTATGATCTACAGCACATGCCATTGTCCATTTAAGAGCAAGTAGGGCAGTAAAACACCTATATTATTACTTCCTTTAAATTTGCAATGCAGAGAATGCTCGAGCAATTAAAGAAAATGAGATGCGAGTAAGAGTAACACTTAAGAGGGAAAATGTGACTCAATTCTCCTGGCCTATATAAATAGTAATTTGTTAGTACAAATTTAATTGAGAAGCTTGAGTTTGAAGTACTCTAGCTGGAAGGGAATAACTAGAAGTGCAAACTTTCTATATACTCCAAAAAATTCAAGCTACTAATGCTATCAGTCATAGGTGAGGAGAGCGTATTTCAGATGACTGAGAACTACACTAGCATTTATATGAACTACGTATAACGTTAGTAAGTAATGCTGCATTTTATCAAAAGGCGTAGCATACAGAAAGCTGACAAGAAGAAGCTGAAAGCATACAAGGCAGGGTCAAAGCAGTCTTCAGATAGGCAAGGTATCCCACATTTAAATCAAATGAATGGAATATGAAGGTAATAATTACAACATAGAAGGGATTCAGTAAAGAGTAGCAGTTGAAGATGGGGGAAAATAGGGGAGAGGCATAACAAGGAGAAATAGCATGAGTGCCTCACTCCAATCCCTTCCCCGTCATCTATTGGCTATTTCGCTTGAACGAGAATCCTCGAATTATCCTTCACGTTTACATCTCTATTTTCAACAAATTTTATTCCAACACTAATCTTCCCACATCATTCTCCACCGTGTTCCTTTTAAGCAATTAAACATACGATTATACCAGCAATGTTTTTGCAAAGGATGTTTCCTTGTCACCCATAGTTGAATTCTAAAATAGAGGTACATAAATGGTAGTACCACTTATGACAGAGGAATCCTAGGTTAATGTACTTTGTATTGCACTCCCTATAGATCGTGTTAGATGAAATTCTTTCACTTTTCATATTATTCAACTTCCCGTCACTTTTCTGCGTTTCCTTGGTAGAAATTAGAAAGAAATGGAACTTGGCCAAAACAGGTAAAATAAGGAGATTACAGTATTATATGAGTATGTAGATTAAATGAGATTAATGCTTTTGCTAATTGCTCCTACCAGAGAAGGATGCTATATTTTCTTAAAATATTTAACTTTATCGTGATACATCTTTTTCATTGCAGTGTTAATCTAAAACATTTAACCATTTGTGCTACATCCAAAATCAGTAATTCTGACTTATAAAAAGTTAAATAAAGATCAAAACTACATTTTTCAAATTAAAATCATTTTGAAGGACACATATATAACAATTATACTTCCTCCTACTCATGTAACCCCAAAGTTCGATTATTCCTTTATCAAATGTTCAAGGAAAAAATGTCCTAAGCGCTCCCAGATGTTCAAACAAACATGCAATCTGGCTACGGTGTACTTTAAGATCCTAACCATACTCCATCTTTTAAGAAACCTTTAAATGTTCATTATCATTAGCATATAAAATATTACTGTCATAAGGATACATCCTGTTTGATGGCATATAAAACACATGAAATGCACAGTGTCAGTGGCATGCAGAAGATGATGGAATCGATAAATAAAATTGAAATTTTTAAAAAAATTATTACATAAAATATATACTTGGTAACCTTTGTTTCTGGTTTCTCGTCTCTTTGATCCACCTGACTTGATACGAACAATATCCTACAGTTATATCAAGCAATTAGAGGAGTATAATCACTTACAGCCCAATTGATTCCAGGATATCATCCTACTTGCCTCATGTGCCCCACTAAAGAAAAAATTACCTTCTCTAAAGTTTCCATAATAATTGCAATATAGCTCCCATTGTTTTTCTCGAGCATCTGATATATTAAAACCATTGTGAGACATGAATGACTTAAAAGTAATAAAAACCTAATATCGTAAGCTTGACTCTTTTGTCCGCTGTATTGAGAAGTAACAGCTCACAGAGCTCTAAGATAATAGTGGATCTTACAGTGATAAATTCTAAACAGCTTCTAACAGAATCTGTGTACAAGCTGCAAAAAGGGAGATAAAAAGTAAATGTGAAAATGCAAAGATAAATGGAGAAACAAACAAAAACAAGAGCCATAAAGTTACAGACTATTTATAGCTTCCGTACAACCGCACAAGAACTTCACCGTTTGCTCTCTTACTAGGTTTGCACCTTCTGCTCACAGTACTCCCATCAACAACCTATCAAGTAGAAAATAACTTGATAAACCCTTCTTTCAAAACTTAGAAGCAAACACCACGACAATGCTATCAATATTTAAAGTCTGAGATTTATACAAACAAGCGAAAAGTCCATAATAATGATAGAGATTTTCACAAACCTGTGCTGGCCACCATGAGGATCCATTTAACTTAACCCATATTACATCCCCAATGTTGACATAATTGTGGGATTGATTATTAGCAGCTCCTTCCTCAACTTCCTGTTGTAAATGCTTGTTACTTGCTCGAGTTGTACGTGTCATTGCTTTTGGCTACAGTTAGACCACCTAATCTATTATTGGAGAACAAACAGAATATAGTCTATTCATTGCTGAAAGCTCGCAAATGTCGACAAGTAGATCAAATGTTACACCAATCAAAGTTGTCTTATGTGGAAATCAAATGTGTATTATTCAAATTGGCTAGTAAAGATATACAAAAATATGAAAACAAACATATCCAGATAATTAGAATATTATATAAAAGATTCATTTATGAGGTCTATAGAGTATATATTTTGATTGTCTATTTGTACATTTTGTGCAACCCTGCTCATATTAGCTACTGCTACATGCCACTGAACAATACCACTACTATATCTTAGTCATGTGAGCCTTCAGGCATAGGTGATGGAATGGTTGCTTATATATTTAACAGAGAATAAACACAAGCCATGTTCACATGCATTGTTTGTAATGGGTGGGCTAGATCAGTTTGAAATAGTAGAATTGTCTTATAATGTGGTTTTGCAGGCTCAGCGTGTTGTCCTACACCTATTGGTACCACGTGTCTCGGTGTCTTGGCAGCAAGGTACCCTTGGGTTGGCATGTTCCACAATTTAATCAACAGATTATTCATTTGAAGAACACATCCATGTGGAAAATAACGTTTACATTCAGATACTTCACTCTCAGAGTTACACATTGCAGCCACATACTCGTATTAAAATTTACACAAGCAAACAATAGGTTAAGGATTGATAATCTTCTTCATAGTGCATAATAAGAATCATCATTTTTTCATGCTCTATACAACAAATTGGCTGGCATGTATAACATATTCCATGAACATTGATGTGTTGGACCAATGAGAAGGAGAATAACAAGTGACCAACCATCAAGCTAGCTATTAAATTCAAATTTGAACTCAATTTAGATTTTAGAATAATTTTTCCCCACTATACCACCGGCCCACCACCCCAACAACCCCCAAATGTTGGTGCCTGTATATTGTACATCCATCATATCCTCCTTGCAGCTGATAGGCCACAACCTTTACTTGCTTCTCTTCGGGCACGTCCATCACATAAAAAACTCCTCCACTTCATATGTTCAGTCAAGAAAGGATTCAATATCAAAATTCCCAAAGAAGTTAGGAATATCAGTCTTGATTTTGTAATCAACAGAGTCTTGACGACGTCTTCTATTCCCTCTTTGATACTCCATGAATTCTTCCTCTTTCGAGTCTTCCTCGGAATCAGCCCAATAAGCTGGACCTCTTAGTTAATTTATGCCACCAGCTGACCTTGCAAAACCTCCATCAGAATTCCGTCCGCCTCTACATTCATTATTTTGAAGCCTTAATTCAACAAAAGTGTAGTTAATGCTGAAATCCTCTCCATGGTTCTCTGTTGCACAGTGTGTGCAGCCCTTAGTGCCTCACCCCCACGTTCTCCATTAGTTGCTCCCTCTCCGCCATTAGACTTATCAGATCGCAAAAGAGCTCTGATACCACTTGACACAGCAGGTAGATGAGTAAAAGCTGAACTACATATTGTTCTAGTCAAACGACCCTTGAATCCACATGGTGTATGAGTGAACTGATTAAAAGGTTTTGAATGAAATTGTTTAATCTGTCTTATATATGATTCACCGCCTTTACTGACTGTTTTTCATAACATGAGACTTGACTACTGCTTCTCTATCTAATCCGAGGAAAATTAATACTCTTAAGTTCCGAAGCCAGATTAGGACTTTTCTAATAATTAGAACTTTCCAGACCTGACCTCTTAACTACTCCCCAGACTGCAGTTAACAAAACTAAATCCCTTATTCATCTACATCAAAAGGATTGTTGGAAAACACAAATGTGGATAGCAAAATGCAACCTGGGCATCATGCAAATAGACCTAGAAGGGTCAAGTCCAATCCTGCAGCTGGCCATTAATAAGGAAGTTGGAAGGTTTTAGAGGAAATAACTAGTTCCAGATTTTTTGTGTCGTGTTTTGAGCAGCCAAATCTACTTAATCAATCAGTCATAAATTCATTAATTGTGGTCTGCTGGATTATTCTTAAAGGCAGTCAAATCTACTTAGTCAATCAGTCAACTGTGGTCTGCTGAAACTTTCTTAGAGTCCTATAAATATATGTAACTTAACACTTGAATAGAAGACAAAGATAAATGAATATTTCTCTGTTTATTTCTAGATGTGTGAGACATTTTCTCTGGATGTGTGAGGCATCTTTCCTTAGTTGTGAGGCCAACGAATTCTAGGTGTGAGGCCTAGCTTATCCTTCTATTCCTTCTCTTCTTCTTCTTTTATTTCTTTATATAATTTGCCCAGATCATATCTCTACTTAGTTATGTCCAAAAATAGGCAGACTATAGGTGCTTTGTTAAGATCCGACATCAAGGATTGTGTGCTATCTTGATTTCTATCACAGTAAAGCACCACTTAGGTTGAGGAACTGGGAATACAGGATATCTACGAAACCTTTAATGAAACAAGATTTCTCATATACTCTATGTCATGACTCCAAATTCAGCTTTGGTGCTAGACCAAGTTACCACATCTTACTTCTTACTCCTGGCGACCATATGGCTAAATCCCAAAGCACAAACGAAAAACAGATTGCCTATTTATCTAGAAAACAGCCTACATGAAAGTGGTAAATGCTTCTAGCTTGAGGTCAGATTTAGTAAATTCCTCTATTAGTAAGTAATAACGCCTCTGAAAGAGTTTTGCCAATGCATGGAGCTATCTTGAGATATTGTGCAATCTTGGCCACAAATTTCATGTGAGTAGATATGGATCGTGCATATAGTGACTCTCCAACTCATTGCATAAGCTATATCAGGTCAAATATGAGAAAGAATAGTTTCACAACTAGACCCTCATATTTTTTTTATTCAATCTACAAATTTCCCTCCAGCCCTCCTCCACTACAATGTTCACTTCAGCATCAAGAGGCATATAAATAACTTCACTTTTACGTCCTAGCATTCCAATTCCACAAAGCAAATCGAAGGTATGTATATTTGCAATGGGAGAATAACACAGGCATGCCCCCATGTGAGTATTGTAGTACTAGACATTAAGCCAACCGCAACAATGGGAGTCACTTCAAGGCACTGAACAAATAGATAAAGCTACAACAAGTCACAATTCACAAGTCTAAACATAATAATGCGGATATTGTCAGCATATATATTATAATCATTTGATGTTACAATACCATGTCTCTAAAATTTCGATAATTCAATCTACCCATGTGATATAGACTAGGGGTCCAATATAATTCATTAATTGTTAGTACTACAAAGGAAATTGATGAGGGTGAGAAAAGTCCCAGAACAATATAGACATTCCAAAACTCAGTCCATAATAGCTCAGCTCTACAAAGACCTAGAGAATCAGAAAAGATTTATATTGCAGTCCTTTACTTAACTTTTATGTTTTAACTTAAAAAATATTTGCTCATCTAATGTTTTGCTAGTCTTTTCCTGTGTAGAAAAACAAAACAACAAAAACAAAACAAAAATCTGGAGCAAGGTTTTGTTACTTTTAGTGCCTGTTTGAGAACTACTTCTTGATTTAATGACACTGTTAAAATTTAAATTTTCAATTTAACGTTGAAAAGTAAGGAAAGCTTAATTCTATAAAGTGGATTTAAGTAAGTTTTTATGTAGAAAAAAAATGTAAGAATCAAACACTAAAACAGTGTTTTAATTTAAAGGCCATAAGTATGTAAACAAGAAGTTGTTCCCAAACATGGTCATACTTTGGGTTAAACAAGAAGTCACAAATTAAAAATAACTTGAGAATATTATTAAAGAAGTAGCTCCCGTCCTCCCCAAAAGGCCCCAAAACCAGTAGGGAGAACAAATTCAGCACCATTTTCAACATTTCAAAGTGCCAGTACCATTAACATGGCCTAGTAATTTCAAAAAACCTAATAACTCTTCACCAACTGAATGTAAAAATGCTGACTATTGAAGATAAAAGTTACCAAAACTACATCACACTCTCCTCGGGGTTTAAAAATTAGAGATATATTTCACCTCACACAAAATCAAAATATCAAATCCTATAATTTAAAATATAAAATTGATAGTGAAATATATCTCTAATTTTGCAAATAGTGCTATTATTAAAAGGGAAATGCATCTCTAGTTTTGGAATCTCTGTTGGAGTAATAAAAATGATTTAGAATGTCGTAATAAAAGAAGAAGGTCCCAAACAGGCCTGCAAACCAGAGGAAGAACAAATGCAGCACCATGGACTGATACTTTCAAAATCCATAAATCATTAACATGGGCTACCTCATTCACGAAAATGGATGTAAAAATGCAAATAATGAAGATTAAAATTCCCCAAAACCACAAAATAAATAGTTACAGTAATCAGCTCAAGGACAACAACACTTACATGTTTACTTGAACATTCAGTTTATGCCAATGCAGCAGAGCCAACACCTACAGCTCACCAGTATAAGCTTCAAAATGTATTTTCTGATTGTTTTTGATGATTGCGTAAGGCCGATTCATTTTCTCTGTCAGATCTGTTATTGAAACTATACCCAAAATTAAGAACATGTTGTGGCCTTCACAGATCAGTCTAAAAGACTCTTCGCCACTCCATTAAACTCCTTGAGATATGTGCATTTAAATTTATAAATTTTTGGTATAAACATGTGCTTCCTCGCGTTCTTTTTTATTTTTTCTGCACATTATTTTAGATTATATTTAATTTTTAAAAAATTAATAAATAAAAATATTTTAAATGTGAATTATTATGAATAAAAAATTTAACATTAACAAAAATTTATCAAAAACAACACCTAAAAAAGTTAGTTCCTTCATTCTAAAAAAGTAGTTACATTTTAAAAAAATATATTTATTTTTAAAAAAAATTATATTTGAAATTTTTTTTATTGTTTTGCGATAATTAAAAAAATTTTAACTACAAATTTATAAATCTTATCATAACTTAAAAATTCATAATAAATTTCATGAAAAAAATGTATAACTTGTATATTTAATTATTAATTAAAAATACAAAATTAATAATTATTTAAATACTAATTGCTTCTTTTTTTTATGGACGGACCGAATAAATCGGGACATATGGAGATGGAGTACATAATTGATTTCTTGTTGTTCATTAGATTTCTATGTTTATGTCACTTTTGTTTGACTTTCTTAAAATATTTAATTTTTGCAATTTTGTAATTTTGTTATCAAAATCTTAACATAGTACTATTGTTACTAAGATCGAACTTTTAAAATTAGTAATCATTTTTTATTGTGACCTTCATAAACACTTAATTAACACAACTAACCATTTGCTAATCTCTCTTGATTACTGCATTTTTAAAAGAAAATAATTTTAAATTTTAAGTAAAAAATTAGGTAAACAGATATTTTTATTTGGAGAAGAATAAGTGATCACTTTCAGTAAACCTGACAAAATAGATTAAGATCAATATTTTTGTCTTGATCAATCCATAGATCAATTATCCATATTTTAAATATGGGCTGAATTAAGTTTAGGCCCATTTTATAAATTTAAAAACCGGATTTGATCTAAATCCATATTCTTGTCCAAATTAAAAAAAATTCAAACACCATCCTTCTCATATAGTCGTCGACTCTCATTCCCCAACTTCTAAAGCTGGCATCGACGACCACTCCCCAACTTCCCAAATCTCGTTTGCATCGACTTCTCTGTTTGGCTCTCACTTCTCATTCGATTTCTTGGTAGATTAGCTTTAATTTTTCAAAATTTACTCCTCTCACTTGTGAAGTAGAGATGGATTTGCAATAACCTTTTTTTTTTTTTTTTGTCTTCACTCGATTGCAAATTTCGGCCAAAGAAAATCATTGGCGACGGAAAAGATACCCATTGCTTTCACTGTATATGTCATTTAGGATGCTAATTTACAACATCACCACATTCCTACAGCACCTCGTCTTAATTTGGCTTGTATATTTTGCCATATTATGCATTAACGTGTGAAAAATCAAAGGTTTATGCTTTCTGGGCAAGGGGTTAAAACATTGAGCCTCTACTATGTTGGAAATTGATGAGAATTTGAATGAGAATTGCTCTCTCATTAATTTGGGAAGTTTTTCACTTTGAATGAAAGATATAAAGATGAGTTATATGAAGGGACTAAGTCTCATATTGGAAGTTGGAAGGAGTGGTGCTCACCATTTATATGGAAAGGTAAATAGACTAGTTAAAGTGATTGGCTACACTATACTCTATTTATCACGCCCTGGGGGTGCAAATCCAAGAATTTCCTAAATCCAATTTGGCTTGACTCATGCACAGGTGCGACATGTGGACATGAATGCCGGATCGTAACTGGGGAGGGGGGGCGCTGATCAACCCAACCTTTTATTGTTTTGGAGTTAAAAGGGAAATGCATCTCTAGTTTTGGAATCTCTGTTGGAGTAATAAAAATGATTTAGAATAAAAGAAGAAGGTCCCAAATAGGCCTGCAAACCAGAGGAAGAACAAATACAACACCATGGACTAAAAATTTCAAAATCCATAAATCATTAACATGGGCTACCTCATTCACAAAAATGGATGGATTGGGCCTGATCATTAACATGGGCTTTCGTCTTTCATCCATTTTTCCATAGTGTTCATTACAGTCTCTTATTCTTGTTCGCCAGTAGACAGACTTTGTGCCAAGTCCGGTCTCTGTAATCCGTTGTAACTTGGGAAACAGTAGTTCGACTATCCTCTGAAGCACCTAGTAAGGGGACTAAACTATTTTAAGGAAAGAGGTTTCACACGTGTCTCGAATATTTCCTATTTTGTTTTAGCCGTTTCGACTACTATTTTTGAACCCAGTTGTCCAACATACTATTGATATTGTCTATCAGTTTCAGTAATCTGCTCTTTTGAAATTTTTGGGTTATTGTGAAATTTTTGTTTCAGTGTTTGGAATATTAAGTGAAACAGTCACTAAATTTGAGAAGGTGGAACTAAAGACAAAAGACAGTCCTAAACAAAGATCAAACAGCTTTTGCCTAAAACAAAAAAATTACAACATTCTCTATATACAATTTAGTTAACTTAAGACTAGACAAAACGAGTTTCAACAAGTGTTGGCTCCTGTACTGCAATCTCTCTACTAGATCACCCAAGGAGGGTTTAAACCCCATGCATCGTTAACTCAGTCATGTTACAAAAACAAAAGGTTAGAAAAAAAAAAACATAATTATGCAAATATGTACATATTGATAACATGATAAAATCAAACTATTTTTAGATTACATTATATAAGCTGAAATCACACAGAAATCATGAAAGGATAAAGTATATTTATGACAGAGTATGAGGTTAGATGATATGCAGGTGTATGAGAGATTGAATATAAGGGTGTTTCCAAATAGAGGTAGCTATGGATGAAAACTATTCTTGCCTGGAAACCACCATATTGTAAGAATATGAGTGAACCTTGACCGAAGCAAAAAGATGGAGGAATGGGGGGCGAGATAAAACTCAGTTATCAATAAGCCTTTTCTTTTGATTGATATAGAACATGAAATTATAAGGATAATTTTTGTATAAGGAAACAGGGTCTTTCCCTTAGCTAAACTCTAAGAAAAAAAGTTTTGAAACTCTCTCCTAGTTCATTTTTTCCTCCCTGTGTGTCTGTTTCTTCGTCCCCCTTTTGTGTCTGTCCCCTCTTCAGTTGCTTTAGGTCTCTATTTATAGACCAACTCCTTCGTCCTCCAAGTTTCCCCCATAAGTTATGTTTCAAAATATCTCTGATATTTTCTTGGTAATTGCAACTCTGTCATTTAGCTTTTCCTTTTTTAGATGGACTTCCTTGCACGTCAAACCTGTTATGTAACCCCTATTGCAGCTAGTCTTTTCCCATTGGACCATCCCCCTTATTTTTTTTATTTCTTAGCTTTGGTTGAGTTAATGGATTGTTGGAGTTAGTCATGTGTCATCCCATACGTCATCTTTAATCTCTGATGATCATCTTGTCTTTGATATAGTGAGAAGTTCTCGTGCAATCCCAAGCAACAGTCTCTGATGGGGAAACCCTCTAGTCTCTGATGTACTAAAAACCTTAGGCCCTGATAGTCTAATTCTTAGTCTCTAATAGGCTAAGTCTTAGTCTCTGATAGACTAAAGTTTAGTCTCTGGTAGTTTAGTTCTGTAGATGAGTGGTGAAAGTTGATTTGAGGTTTCTTTTTCCAATACAGGACATCATCCCTTGAAGATACAATGCATTTTGAATGGATAACATCCTCTAATGATGCTAGGCATTTTAAAATGACATTATCTATCACTGTACCTTTTCTGCAAATTAGTCTCTGATAGGCTAAAATTAGTCTCCGACAGTGTAATTATCCCCTGACGAGCTAGTCTCTGACAATGTAATTATCCCTAACGAGCTAGTCTCTGATAGTGTAATTATCCCTTACGAGCTAGTCTCTGACAATGTAATTTATCCCCTGACAAGTTACTCTCTGATAGTGTAATTTATCCCCTGACGAGCTAGTCTCCGACAGTGTAACTATCTCCTGACGAGCTAGTCTCCGACAGTGTAATTTACTCCTTGACAAGCTAGTCTCCGACAGTGTAACTATAACTATCCCCTCACGAGCTATTCTCCGACAGTGTAATTATCCCCTGACGAGCTAGTCTCTGACAGTGTAATTTATCTCCTGACGAGCTAGTCTCCGACAGTGTAATTTATCTCCTGATGAGCTATTCTCCGACAATGTAAACCATCCCCTGACGCGCTAATATCCGGCCACGAAATTTTAACCCCTGATGGAATTGATATATGCTCGTGTCTACTACAGTTTGCCATTTTGTTCATCAATCTCTACCCTTTGTTCGTTAAGGACTACAGTTATCAATTCCATGCAATCCTCAAAGAGGAACTTGTCAATCTTACACTCAACAAAAAATTAACTCCAACAAGCTTCACTCTAATATTTGATTATTTCCCTTTATGATATCAAGGTAACATAAATAAACAAAACAAAAAGAATATAAAGGCACAAAACCAAGAAAATATTTCCCTCACTCCAATTGTCCAACTAGTTTAAATAATTTGCAAAAAGGTGTTATTTTTCGTGTTTGTGCAAGAACGAATATAAAAGCACACAGTCACTTATTACCCTTTCTGATGTACTTTTTGCTCTATAAAATAAATATTCAATTCCCTCTAATTTATAACAAACTCAAGTAACTTTCACATTGGTGTAAGATTGAATGCTCTTTTAAATCATAAACAGGACTTATAGAAGATATATATATTTTCTAGCAGTAACACATATGTTATGTGCACGAACAGATACATATAATAGTAATCTCTATTACATTAACCAAAATAATATTCTACCAACAGAAGTCTATGAGGCATCCATATAAGCCTTACAATCTAAACATCTCTATAATACCCTCACGCTTCACTCTTCCTCTAAAGGCTATCCATAAGAGGGTGATCAGGAAGCGTTCATTATGTCATTTTCATTTTTCCCTTATTAGATTGCTCAACGTTCTCGCCATAACCTGTAAAACATTAAATAGTAGCAACGTGAGTGATTTACACTCACAAGTATATAGTCATGCATTGGGTGAGCCTTGAAAGATAGATAATTTAAAAGGCTTGAGTGTTTGTGAGGTTGGGTGGAAACAATGCCGACACCTCTTGATAAATTAAGAAAAATATCACTTCTAGGGTCCCCGAGTGATAGCGAGGGCTTTGTCCCTTTACTTGAAAGAATCTTGAACAATTTACATGCGCCATGTAACCATGTTCGTTTGGCGCATGTGCCCTTATGAACTCCATATCAAATACTATATCAGCTGACCAACTTAACCACCGTCTAACTTCATCATCATGACATGTAGTCAATGCAGAAATCTTTTATCTGTAAGGATATGATTACCGATGCCTCAATTGTCATCTCTTATAAAATCCTAGGCCTGGGTTGCTAGACATATGCATCACACAGGCCTTTAGTTACCCACATGGATATACTTGATAATTATGGGATGAGACAATAAGTTTTGTACATCCATATAGGATTTACATTGGCGTGTTAGCGAATTTGAATAGCCAACAACTGCCCAAAGAATACTTGATTCTAGTATAACATTTTTCACGTACATCGAATCAATGGATCATATGTTACTTATCTCCAAAAACATTAAACTTGAATAGGGCATAGCATAACTGTGAGAACCCAGAAATTTTATATGTATTTTATGATAAGAAATAATTTTATTTTGTGTTATTTTATTTTTGCATGGAGGTTAGTCTTTTTAGATCTGAATGATGAATTCATATCTACAATGAAAATTTTATGATGATGTGATATCCATGATTATGAGGTTAAGTTCCTTAAAAAGGTATTAAAAAGGGGACTAACAAATCCCATATAAGATTATATTGATCAGCTTGGAAGAGGGTGAGAGGATTACGTAAGTTTTATACCTACGTGTTGATCAAAGAGTTGTTTAAGTGGCAGTAGTCGATCAAGACATTGTGCGTGTAGGACAACAGTTGTTAGTTGTTAAAGAGTAATGATAAGCAACCGTTTTACCGTCCAGATTAAGCAATCATCTTATCTTAAAGTTTAACCTTAGCTTACTGCTCTTGAACTCTATAAATACCTCATTCGAGATGAAATTTTAATTCTTTTACCAAAATTTCTCTTTTTAAGAGTTTCGTTTAAACTTATCATCTCCATAAATTTCCAAGTTCTTCTTTCGGAAAATTATTCTCAGACAAGCTTTGATTTCACCCTTAAGAACGAAGAGGTAAGAACCCGGTACTCTATTTAGTTTCTTTCGTGCATAGCATCAAAGATTTATGCTAAGTTTATATTCTTTTGCATTTTCATGAGACATCCTAGGTTGAGTTTGTTCAGGATAAGCCTTCTATGGTAGCAAAAACAAGCTCTAATATTAGTCTCTGATGAGTTAATATTAGTCTCTGACGAGATAATTCTAGTCCCTGATGAGTTAATGTTAGTCTCTGACGAGATAATTTTAGTCTCTGATGAGATACTTTAGTCTCTGATAAGATATTTGTTAGTCTCTGATGACTAATATGTTAGTCTCTGATGAGATAGATGTTACTCTCTGATGAACGATTTTCTTAGTCTCTGATGAAGAAAATATTGTTAGTCTCTGATGAATGAAGTTTAAATCAGTCTCTGGTAAGTTAACGTTAGTCTCTGATGAAGTAATCCTTAGTCTCCGACATGCTAAGTTTAGTCTCTGATGACGTCATCCTTAGTCTCCGACAGGCTAAATTTAGTCTCTGATGACGTCATCCTTAGTCTCCGATAGGCTAAGTTTAAATCCCTGATGAAGTCATCCCTAGTCTCTGATGGGCAAAATATGTTAGTCTCTGATGGCTAAGGATATCAGTCCCTGACAAGTTTGATAATGAGAAAATTATTCCTCAATACACAGACTATCATCAAGACTATAAAACATTATTTTCTGAAAATTATTTTATGATATTATTATTTAAGATAGTAAAAGTCTAAGGACATCACATACACATTTTCTTTCATAAATTTTTATTAAGGTATTAAAATATTACTTGCATAATTTACAAAATCTTTCACTCACTAGTAAATTGAATTTGAAAGTGCATGGATATAAAGAAGCTTTGCTCTATCAGTTACTTTTCAATATGATATCTGTGCAATAAATGAAAATGATATGTCCCTTAAATGGGTTATTCCACATGGATGGCTAGAGGAAAGGAAAGATGCTGATTTGTTCTTCACCTGACCTAGAGGAATTTTATGTGACTATGTACGTTCACACAAGGAGGGATCATGCGGACACAGTTAGGCCAGCTGTATACCGTATGGTTAGCAGATCCAACGGGTTTAGCCCCCGATGAATATTTTTACTTCAAGGAAGTTATGCTTTGTTTTAAGAAGGATTACACAATTATTTATCATCAGTAATCCTAAAGATCCTTTAAAGATTTTTGAGGCATTAGTATTGTTCCACCAAGCCTCTCAACAGAATTGAATCCCTTGAAACATTCCAGATTTACTTTCCCAAATTGTTTATATACTTGCTGGGCATAAATAGCTCATTCTTGTTGAATTTTAATGTCTTGCAGGGCATAATATAAAGGCTGAGCCCTCTGACAAGGGAAAGGCAAAGATGATCGGTTACTGAGTTTGGCTAACCCTTTGTAGTGTCGATAAGGAAGGAAGGAGGGAAGATGTTTGAAGAGTGATGTTTTGTATTAAAATATAGAGATAGAATAGCTTCCACTGAGAATGTAATATTTTGGGTTGTAATAACTCTTTAATATTGCCTTTTTTTTTCAGTATTTATACTATGAATGGATGTGTGGTTATTTTTTCCTTCTTTTGACGAAGCATTGATCCAGTTAGGGATTTTGGGGTCGTCACAGTTGGTATCAGAGCCCAGTTACGGCCAGAAGTGATTCGTAAGGAAACACTGTCCGTAAACCACATCTAGGAGTAGGGAGTACTGCGGTATGTCCCAGAATTACTCCAGTAGAGAAATTTAAGAATTTGATGCTAGAATTGAAGTGCTAGGATAGGTTAATGGGCTAAGGATTACGACTTATGTTGGACACAAAGGTTGTTGAACACCTTAAGGGTAGAAACTGCTAAGGGAAGAGAAGACTGAAATGAAGGCACCACCTCATAGATACATCGCTGCATGCATTGTTTATTGAGAAGTTCAGACTTACTGACTTGGATTGTTTCATGTAGATGGCCAGAGATCGTTCTAGATCCCATACACATTCTCCTAGAATAAATCTCCCAGTTTATAACTTTTCATCTGAAGAATGAGAGGAGCCTAGCGTGGAGTCTCCACTGTTCACCCTTACATCATTGGACGAACATCCACCATCACCAGTATAGGAAGGCCCCAGCCTTGCCACGAAGCCAATGCAGGAGGCCGGACCTCCCACTGTTCGCTGCGGGCCGCGTATTAGCCACACAGCACAGAAAAGCACAATACGCCAATGTTTTGACCGCGACCATGTTGTGACACAAGATATCCCTTGGATGAAATGTGATACTCCGAGACTTGTTTCGTCCCCACCACAGGCAGAAGCGCCATCCCATGACGAGATGGTACATAGTTACGATGCAGAAGTTCACCAACGTTTGGTAGCTCGCACCATGACAATTCGACGACAGGCTGCCACTATTACTAGGTTTCGCACAGCAACATCAGCATGACAATCCTTTTTTTGGTTAACTCAGAGCCTGTACCATCTGCTGGCATTAGAGATGCATGCACAGATGGTAGCAGTAGTAGCAGCAAATCCCACGGGGATGCGTTTGGAGCAACTGAGCAACCACTGTGCACGCCGCATCGAAGAGACACGTATACAGTCTCAATATTGGGAAAGGGAGGCAAAACGTGAAGAATCTTTGGACACGGAAGATGAGGAGGATTAGTTATAGAAGTGGATGTAAAATTTAGGCGGAGGTTATTTTGTGTTTATTTTGAAATCTGCTTAGGATAGTTGCGACTATCTCAGATGCATTCAAATGTATTTTGACCTATGTGTGGCTTGTTTTAAGAATGTTAGAGAACGATGTTTATGACAGTCTTCTATGTACATGAATGATAAATATTTTGACATATCTAAATGCTTATGTGTTGCTTAATGCTCTTCACCTTATTGAGTTATAAATTCTTGAGCCACATAAAAAGAATGGAATGTTTCGTGAAGGATGTTTAACTCTTTGCGTATATTATACTAGATTATGGTCAGAGGAAGGAGACCAGGAAGACCTGGGAGAAGTAATCTCCATAACAACCTGTCAAGGTCACAAAATTTGACATGTTTAGAAAGAGAAAACCAAGTTAATAATGCTGACAAAGTGGTTGTAGAGGACGACAACTCAGAGGAGGTAGTTGGGATGAATCGCAATGCCCCACATGTTCCACCACCAACCCCTGTTAATGACAATAATTCTGCAAACAACAATGCTACAGGGAATGCAAATGACAACCCGCTAGCTCAATTTCTTCAGATTATTCGTGAAGCTGTAGCCGTGAACCAGTCAGCACCACCACCACCACCTCAAGCCCCAAGGCCTGTGGCTCGTGTGCTATGTATTCTAGAGTTCACTGGCATCAATCCGCCAACTTTTGATGGAAAGGGAGGACCTACTGTAGCACAATATTGGTTGGAAGAGATTGAAAAAGCTTTCGACTTAGTAGACATGCCAGAAGATTATAAGACTAAGTATGTGGCTTTCATGCTGAAAGAGGAAGCCAATCACTGGTAGAAATGTGCCAAGAGGATGGAGTTAACAAAAAGGGAAGCTACAAGGGACACAAACACCGTGATAACCTGGGAACTGTTCACCCAAAGGTTCAGGGAGAAATTTTACCCCCCTAGTGTCTCCAATGCGATGGAACTAAGGTTCCTAAATTTGAAGCAAGGGTCCATGACAGTGGATGAGTATGTGGCAAAGTTTAATGAACTTATGAGGTATGCTCCTCACCAGGTAAGCGATGAAGGGAGAAAGGCCCAAAGATTTGAGCAAGGATTGAATCCTTGGATTTTGAGGCAGGTAGCAATTTTTCAACTAGAAAACTTTGATGCAGTTGTGGAGAAAGCAAGAATTGCGGAATGGAGTAATAAGATAGTACATGATTTCAATCGGGAAAATAAGAAGGGAGATAGGAGGAAGGGAGATGATAAGGGAAGCCATCAGAACCTTGGTGGTGTAAGTGTAAAGAAGGAAGAGAGAAGCAACAATAATATTAATCTAAGCAATAGTGGAAAGAGGAAGTGGAGGGAGCAATCATCTGATGTCATTACATGGAGGGCTACTGTGTGTGCAAACTGTGAAAAGAACCATGGCACAACCCCATTCTTGAAAGGGAAGGATGTTTGCTTCAAGTGTCGCCAACCGGGACACTTTTCCTCAAATTGTCCTACTTTGAACTCCATCGCTGCCCCGCTCCAAGGAAGACCACAACAACCTCAGCAAAATAACAGACCGTTGGCCGCAGTAAGGACATGTTTCACGTGCATAATGGAAAGGCACATCTCTCCCAATTGTCCTCAAAAGAAAGGTGGCAAACCAATGCTGACAGGAGCTAACACTGTACCGGTACGACCACAAGCAAGGACTTACAATATGACCGTGCAAGATGCTGTGGCTTCTGATGATGTTGTTACAGGTACACTACTAGTGAACTCCTTACATGCTAATGTGTTGTTTGATTTAGGTGCTACTCAAAGTTTTATATCTGAACGGTTAGCTAGGAATATGCTAACTCGGCCTGAACTGCTACCGAAGCCTTTAGATGTAGTAGTTGCCAATCGTGAGGTGATAAGCATTTTTCACATTTACCTTAACTGTATTCTGAAGATAGATCAACATGAGTTTCTTGTTGATCTTATTCCTTTTCCTTTGGGAGAATTCGACGTAATATTGGGAATGGATTGGTTATTCAGATACCAGGCCAATATTGACTGTAAGAAGAAGAAAGTCGTCTTACTATCTCCCCAGAAGGTGAAGGTTTGGTTCCATGGCACTAAAATGGAGAAATCATCGCCATTCTTGACTATAATACAGACAAAGAAAATGATTCGCAAAGGTTGCGAAGTCTTCTTAGCTTATGTGCACGATATCAACAAGAATGAAAGTAAGATCGAGGATGTTCCTGTGGTAAGGGAGTTTGTAGACGTATTTCCAGAGGAGTTGTCTGGACTACCCCTAGATAGAGAAGTGGATTTTGAAATTAACTTGATCCCCAGTACCACACCAATATCCAAGGCCCCGTATCAAATGGCACCATCCTAATTAAAGGAGCTGATGATGCAGTTGCAAGAACTCTTAGAACGAGGATTGATCAGACCAAACATTTCACCATGGGGAGCACCAGTGTTATTTGTTCGAAAGAAAGATGGATCGATGAGACTTTGCATTGATTATCGGGAACTGAATAAGGTCACGATCAAGAATAAGTACCCCCTGTCGAGGATGGACGATCTTTTTGATCAACTTAAAGGAGGAATGTACTTCTCTAAAATTGATCTACGCTCAGGGTACCACTAATTGAAGATCAAAGAAGGGGACATATCAAAGACGACATTTTGAACTCGCTATGATCACTACGAGTTCTTGGTAATGCCATTTGGACTAACAAATGCACCCGCAGCCTTCATGGACTTAATGAATCGTGTCTTCAAACCATTCTTGGATAAGTTCATTATTGTTTTCATTGATGATATTCTTATCTATTCAAAGACAGCAAAAGAGCATGAGGAACGTCTAAGGATAACGCTGGAAGTTCTAAGAAAGGAGTAGTTATTTGCCAAATTCTCCAAATGTGAATTTTGGCTAAAGGAAGTAAAGTTTCTTGGTCATGTGATCAATGAAACTGGTATTGCAGTGGACACCAATAAGATAGAAGCAATCACGAAATGGCCTTGGCCAACAAACCCAACTAAAGTAAAGAGCTTTTTAGGTTTGGCAGGCTATTATAGAAGGTTCGTTAAGGACTTTTTGAAATTAGCTATGCCTTTGACGAACTTGACAAGAAAGACTACAAAATTTGTTTGGACCCCAGATTGTGAGAAGAGTTTTAAGGAATTAAAGATGAGATTGACTATAGCCCCTATTCTAACACTACCGGATGACAAGGGAGAATTCATTATTTTCAGTGATGCGTCAAAACAAGGACTTGGAGCAGTTTTGATGCAGCATGGCAAGGTGATTTCTTATACATCAAGACAACTAAAAGATTGCGAGAAACGATACCCTACGCATGACATAGAATTGGCAGCTATCGTTCATGCGTTGAAGATTTGGAGGCATTACCTTTACGGTGAGAAGTGAGAGATATATACAGATCACAAAAGTCTGAAGTATATATTCACGCAAAAAGAACTCACCATGCGACAAAGGCGTTGGTTAGAGTTGATTCAAGACTATGACTATTCTATCAACTACCATCCCAGAAAGGCAAATGTAGTTGCTGATGCGCTCAGTCATCGTGAAAGACTGAATGTAATGACCATCCAAGAGGAGATCATAAAAGAATTCGAACGCCTACAACTTCATACCCTTACCACTGCTCAGAAGATAGATATGGAAGAAGAAATTTAAGTTCGGCCTCAATTGCACGATCTCATTAAAATCGCACAAGAAGAGCATTGCAAAGAAATAAACAGATTAATTAAGGGAGATAAAGACAGATATCGCATGCATAGTGATGGATTGCTGCGATATGAAGGTCGAGTGTGGATTCCTGCGAAGGTTGAATTAAAACACAAACTTCTGCACGAAGCCCACAATTCAAAGTTCTCCATTCATCCAGGAAGCACGAAAATGTACCAAGACTTGAAACAAAGCTTTTGGTGGACCAACATGAAGAGAGAAATAGCTTAATGGGTAAGTAGATGCTTAACATGTCAAAGGGTTAAAGTAGAACATCAAAAACCAAGCGGACTACTCCAACCATTGGAAATTCCCGAATGGAAGTGGGAATTTGTCACAATGGATTTCATAGTTGGATTACCAACCACTCTTGGAGGAATGAATGCCATTTGGGTCATAGTCGATAGACTGACCAAATCAACACACTTTTTGGCCATCAAGTACACATACAAGATGGATCAAATGGTGAGGTTATATGTTAAAGAAATTGTGAGTTGACATGGAGTGCCAATCTCCATCATCTCTGATCGGGATCCGAGGTTTACCTCAAGATTTTGGAAGAGCTTCCAAGACTATCTGGGAACAAGATTAGATATGAGCATAGCCTATCAACCCCAGACAGATGGTCAATCTGAACGCACGATTCAGACACTAGAAGATATGCTACGAGCTTGCATTCGCGATTTCAAAGGTCATTGGGACAACTATCTGCCACTAATCGAATTTGCGTACAATAATAGTTATCATTCTAGCATTGGCATGACCCCCTTTGAAGCATTGTACGGTAGAAAATGCAGAACTCCACTTTACTGGAACGAAGTAGGAGAAAGGAAGTTAATTGGACCAGAGATAGTTCAATAGACTAAGGAGGCAATTAGGATGATCAAAATGAGAATGAAGGCAGCTCAAGACCGACAAAAACAATATGCTGATCAACATAGGAAGGATCAAATTTTGGAAATTGGAAGTTATGCACTATTGAAAGTGTCACCCTGGAAAGGCGTAATGCGTTGTGGCAAGAAAGGAAAATTGAGTCCCCGCTATGTAGGACCTTTCGAAGTATTGAGGAAGATTGGAGAAGTGGCCTATCGACTGGCACTGCCATCGACTTTGGGCCACATTCATGATGTATTTCACAAAACAGTGTTACGTCCTTACAAGGCAGACCATAGAGGAGTAATTGATTATCAACCTATAGAGTTGCAATCAGATTTAAATTATGAAGAGGTTCCAATCTAGATTTTAGATCGACAGGTTAAAATTCTTAGGAATAAAGAAATTCCTTCTGTAAAAGTGTTATGGAGGAATCATAGTATAGAGGAAGCTACTTAGGAGCTTGAAAGCGCTATGATTGACAAGTACCCCCATTTATTTCATAGTTAAGTTTCGAGGACGAAACTTCTTTTAAGGGAGGAAGGATGTGAGAACCCAAAAATTTTAAATGTATTTTACGATAAGAAATAATTTTATTTTGTGTTATTTTATTTTTTCATGGAGGTTAGTCTTTTTAGATATGAAGGATGAATTCATATCTACAATGAAAATTTTATGATGATGTGATATCCATGATTATGAGGTAAAGTTCCTTAAAAAGGTATTAAAAAGGGGACTAACAAATCCCATATAAGATTATATTGATCAGCTTGGAAGAGGGTGAGAGGATTACGTAAGTTTTATACCTACGTGTTGATCAAAGAGTTGTTTAAGTGGCAGTAGTCGATCAAGGCATTGTGCATGTAGGACAACAATTGTTAGCTGTTAAAGAGTAATGATAAGTAATTGTTTTACCGTCCAGATTAACCAATCATCTTATCTTAAAGCTTAACCTTAGCTTACTGCTCTTGAACTCTATAAATACCTCATTCGAGATGAAATTTTAATTCTTTTACCAAAATTTCTCTTTTTAAGAGTTTCGTTTAAACTTATCATCTCCATAAATTTCCAAGTTCTTCTTTCGGAAAATTATTCTCAGACAAGCTTTGATTTCACCCATAAGAACAAAGAGGTAAGAACCCGGTACTCTATTTAGTTTCTTTCGTGCATAGCATCAAAGATTTATGCTAAGTTTATATTCTTTTGCATTTTCATGAGACATCCTAGGCTGAGTTTGTTCAGGATAAGCCTTCTATGGTAGCAAAAACAAGTTCTAATATTAGTCTCTGATGAGTTAATATTAGTCTCTGACGAGATAATTCTAGTCCCTGATGAGTTAATGTTAGTCTCTGACGAGATAATTTTAGTCTCTGATGAGATACTTTAGTCTCTGTTAAGATATTTGTTAGTCTCTGATGACTAATATGTTAGTCTCTGATGAGATAGATGTTACTCTCTGATGAACGATTTTCTTAGTCTCTGATGAAGAAAATATTGTTAGTCTCTAATGAAGGAAGTTTAAATCAATCTCTGGTAAGTTAATGTTAGTCTCTGATGAAGTCATCCTTAGTCTCTGTTAGAGATAAATGATGATGATGATTATGTAATAAATTGTACAACTGTAAATTCTTGAGGTATTTTATAAACCTTAAGATCCGCACATGTTTTGCATCCACTGATAATAATCTTATTAATCAGTGGATGGTCGATCTCTTCACAAGACAAGTTAGAAAACATAAACAATCAAAGGACTTGACAAAGTGAAGAAGAATGTCTGATGTTACTTGCTAAACAGTCAAAATATTCCGCACATCAGATATTCTAAACAAGTTACGTTGATGGAACCCATCAGGGGGAACCCATCAGGGGAACCCATCAGGGGAACCCATCAAGGGAGCCCATCAAGGGGAACCCATCAGGGGAACCGATCAGGGGGAACCCATCAGGGGAACCGATCAGGGGGAACCATCAGGAGATGACGAAGGCAGACCAACCCAACAGGGGGAATGACCATCATGGCATCAGTGGAAGCCATTAGTGTATGCCGTTAGTCATAACCATCAGGATCAAAAAGTACTGAGTGAAACTCAAGTGAAGGTTGAAGCTCTGATCCAGTCAATAAGCATCAGGGGATCCAAAAGCACTGATCAAAGTCCATCAGGGCTGGCTGTCAGTGGATCGTTGTGACAGCATGCACCCGTCATCAGGACTTACACTCAAATCAACGAAGCTTGTTATTAGAAGAAAGAGATATTAACTGGAAAGATATTTCTTGAAGTTTTTTTTTGGTCCAATGAGAACTCTCACGCATTAAATGCACACAGATCAGGGGAAGAAAAGTAGCAACGAAGCATGCAGCAGTCTGACACATAAAGTATCGATGTGACATACTTGCGGCTAAGTTGAGAAAAACAGCACTTCTCAAGCACGTGATTTCAACCTACTGATTTAACATATAAGCAACGGAGTTCTCATTACATATAGGGAGAGAGATTGAATCTATCCAAAAGAAAAAAACAAACACTGAAGCACACAAACGCTAGAGAGAAGCTTTGTAATAGATCTTGAGAGATATTTCAAAGAAAGTTAGAAGCTAGTGAGTGTGAGAAGCTGTGTTCCTTATTCACAGAATTTGTAGTTGTAAATCACAGTTGTGATTGTACAGATTTCTAGAAAAACCTCAAGTTTTAATATATCTATTTTAACTTGAATCTGTGTGTTCATTTCTTTCAGTTTTTCTAGTTAAAGCAGCTATTTCCAGTAAACGCTTTTAAGCTTGAAAAGGGTGAAAAGTTTTGAGTGTTTGTATTCATCCCCCCCCCCCCCCCCCCCCTTCTACAAACTCTTGTGCTTATATAGCACTAACAATTGGTATCAGAGCCTCTTGGCAGATTTCACTTGCTAATAACGATCATTATCTATAGCCAACAAAGTTGGAAACAGTAAAGTCCCCATGTTGGAAAGGGGCAAATACTTCTTTTGGAGAAAAAGAATGATAGTTCATCTGAGAGTTATCGATGATGAATATTTGCAAATCCTAGAGGAAGGCCCTCACATTCCCAAGAAGATCATTCCTTTTGAAGTCGTCAATGGAGTCAGTATTCCAGAAAAGCTTGTTCCAAAGACACCTGATGAAATGACGATGGAGGAGAGAGAAAAAGTGAAAAAGGATCTCAAAGTAACTGGGATCCTGTATAATGGTTTAGACGATGATATGCTGAATAATATCATGAATCTTACCACGTCTAAATCTATATGGGATACCATACAAATCCTTTGTGATGGTACTGAGGAAGTGAGGGGGAACAAATTGCAGCTGTTAACACAACAGTATGAGTAGTTCACAATGAAAAATGGTGAAACACTTACTGAAATGTTTGACAGATTTAACAGGTTGGTAAATGACCTGAGATTATATGGGAAGGCATATGCTAACAAGGATGTGAACAGAAAGTTAATGAGAGCCCTTCTCATATCATGGGATCCTAAGACAACAGCCATCGGGAAATCCAAGGACATGAATCTTCTAGACTTGGATAGGCTTTATGGCACCCTAAAGACATATGAACTTGAGGTTCAACAAAGAACTGAAATGTCAGGGGATGCCAGAAAGCTTAAATCTGTAGCCATGATGGCTGCCATGAAGGACAAACAAGAAGCAAGGCCAAGTGTCTTGATGAAGCAGCAACTAGAAGATGCTGACAAAGAAGGGGACAAAGAAGCTGACTCCAAGGAGGAAGAATATACTCCGAAAGAGTTAGAGGAGCTGGATGAAACCATGGCCTTTCTTGCAAAAAGGTTTTCCAAGCTGAAATTCCAAAAGCTTTCAGGATCTAAAAGATTTTCAGCAAGGAAACCCAGTAGCACAAAAAACTTTATTGACAAATCAAGAATAAAGTGCTACAAATGCAATGAGCTGGGCCACTTTGTAAATGTGTGCCGCAAGGCCACAAAAGATGGTGAATCCAGAAAGATAGAAGCTGTTGTGGACTACAAGAAGAAATACTTTGATCTTCTTAATGCAAACAAGAAGGGAAAAACATATATTGCAGAGGGCAAGGACTGGGCTGACTCTGATGAAGAAGAAAATGAGGAGTATGTCAACCTAGCCCTGATGGCCTCATCCACTGACAGTAGCAGCTCAGGTAAGCCTCGAAATTTCCAATAACATGTCTAAAACTGATTGTGTTAAAATTGTTAAGGAAATGGCCTTTGAGATTAAGGATCTCTATGACACTTTGAGGAGTGATGTAGCTGAAACTGAGAGAGTACAGAAAATAAATGAAAATTTATCTGCAAGGAACACTCTCTTAGAATCAGAAAACTCCAGACTTGAAAGTCTTGAAAAGGAATTCTCAAGGACAAAAAATCTTCTTGACTGTGCAATCAAAAGAGAGGAATGGACCTCTAACCTTCTTAGTCAAGAGAGGGAAGAAATCAAGAGATGGAATGAGTCTGGCAAGAAACTAGAGGATCAATTAAAAAGTCAGAAATCTGATCCAAAATCTGGTTTAGGCTATGAAGAGACTCATGTGCAGCAACCTCCCATTGAGGTTGAAGTGGCAGCTAGCTTTGGAAAAAGGCCAACACAACCTATCAAGTTTGTTAAGGCAGCAGCAAAGCTAGAATCAGGGAATGTTTTCCCAGTGTGTTAAGCCTCCACTAGTGGTGGAAGAGGCAAGAAACTTTCTCTTGCCAAAGCACTCATCCCTCCAGTTAAGAAAGAACTAGACTGTGCATCAGTAGATACACAGTCGTCAGGGGGAAAGAGTGCATCAGGCCACAGTAGCCCGTCAAGGGAAAAAGGCCTGTCAGGGGAAAGCAAAAAGAATATAAATGGTAAGCTAGGTGTTAATAAAACTAGCAATTATTCTTCTGTTCATGAAGCCCCTAGAAAAGTGTGCTGGAACTGTGGTAGTTGTAATCATTTATCTTTTCAATGCAAAGAAAAACCACAAATTTTGACTGGCACAATTTTATATGCTGATGATTTACCAACTGTTAAAGCCTGCTTCTTCAAAGAAAAAGGCAAGATATTTGTTGAGAAATCAAAAGCATATATTGAAGCTCCTAAAAAGGAGAAAGTTTTAAATTTGCCAAAACCAAAAGTCACCAATAAAGATAAAGCTGTATTACCTATTACTGTGACTAAACCTAGAGGACCCAAAACAAATTGGGTACCAAAAACAATTTAAATATTTTGTTGTGTGCAGGGAAAGGTCAAAAGTAGTCAAATCTGGTTTCTAGACAGTGGCTGCTCAAGGCACATGACAGGAAACAAAGCCCTGCTCACAGAATTCGAAGAAAAGGCTGGTCCAGTAATTTCTTTTGGTGATAACAACAAAGGACTAACTCTTGGTTATGGCAAAGCAGCAAATGGGAATGTCTCATTTGAAAATGTAGCACTAGTTGATGGGCTCAAGCACAATTTGCTAAGCATAAGTCAACTAAGTGACAAAGGATTCATCACTTCCTTCAAAGGAGATCAGTGCCTAATCTCAAATGAAAGTGATGGGAAGCTGGTTTTGTCAGGAATAAGAAAAAGAGATCTCTATGTTGCTGATTTTAATTTAGCAAGTGGAGAATCATGTTTCTACAGCAAGGCAACTCCTGATGAAAGCAGGCTATGGCACAAGAAGCTCTCTCACCTGAACTTCAAGTCAATTAATGATCTAGTGAAGAGAGAGAGTTGGTAACTGGACTACCCCAAATGGAGTTTATCCAAGAAGGATTATGTTCAGCATGTCAACAAGGGAAGCAAAGGAAATCATCCTTTGTCAGCAAAGAAGCCACCATGATCAAAGATTCAATTCAATTGTTACATATGGATCTCTTTGGCCCTGTCAACATTATGTCAGTCTCAAAGAAAAGATTTGCAATGGTCATTGTGGATGACTACACCAGATACACTTGGGTAAAGTTTCAGCATGCTAAATTTGAAATATCTCAACAAATTATTGACCATATCAAGAAGGTGGAAACAGAATCAAGGTCAGTGGTTAGAATGTTGAGAACAGATAATGGAACTGAATTCAAGAATGCAGCTGTTAAGGGATTTTGTGTGGAGAAAGGCATAAATCATACATTTTCTGCTCCAAGGACTCCTCAACAAAATGGTGTAGTGGAAAGGAAAAATAGAACCCTGATAGAAGCTGCTAGGTCAATGCTAGCAGAGGTAAAGATTCCCACCTATTTTTGGGCTGAAGCAATTTCCACTGCTTGCTTTACTCAGAATAGATCTCTAATCAACAAGGCTCACAACAAGACTCCATATGAGCTAATGACAGGGAGAAAGACAAGCATCAAGTTCCTCCATGTCATTGGATGCAAATGTTTTGTTCTGAGGAATTTTGGTGAGAACTTAGGAAAATTTGATCCAAAAGCTGATGAAGCAATTTTCCTAGGTTATTCTCTGTCATCCAAGGCCTACAGGGTTTACAACAAAAGACTTCAAGTGGTGATGGAGTCTATAAATGTAGCTTTTGATGATTAAGAGATTTCTGGTCTTGAAGACCCTGGCTTTCATGAAGAACTCAGGTTTGAAAATGAAGATGAAATTGATTATCAAGAGAATGAAGCCGATGAGTGCAGACAAATTGAGAATTTATCCATTCCTAATGTCAATCCAAACAATGTAAAACCCCCTTCAGCAGATAGAGTTAATTTCCTGGACAACATATCAGGGGATACTCCATCAGGGGATCATTCATTAGGACATGCACCATCAGGGGATAACTTAAACCTTGAATTATCCACTGATTCAAGGGGAGAGTTTTCAGAAGCTGGGAGCACAGGCTTAGGGGGAAGGGATGATAGTCAAGCAAGCTTATCAAGACACATCTCCAATCCTAAATGGGCCAGAAGTCACAAAGCAGATCTGATTATTGGTGACCTAAGCAAGAGAGTGCATACCTGAAAAGCTACATCTAATGAATGCCTATATGCTTAGTTTTTTTTATCAAATTGAACCAAAGAAGTTTGAAGAAGCTATTCAAGATGCAGACTGGATCTTGGCAATGCAGGAAGAGCTAAATCAATTTGAAAGGAATCAAGTATGGAAGCTTGTACCTAAGCCCAAAGATAGGATCATAATAGGTACTAAGTGGGTATTCAGAAATAAGATGGATGAAGCTGGCACTGTTGTAAGAAACAAAGCAAGACTGGTTGCAAAAGGATATCTTCAAGAAGAAGGGATTGACTTTGATGAGACCTTTGCACCAGTAGCCAGACTTGAGGCTATAAGAATTTTCTTAGCCTATGCAGCACATTCAAATTTTAAAGTCTATCAAATGGATGTGAAAAGTGCTTTTCTAAATGGGAAATTGGAGCAGGAGGTGTATGTCCAACAACCTCCAGGTTTTGAATGCTCAAAATTTCCAAATCATGTCTACAAACTGGAAAAGGCACTTTATGGACTGAAGCAAACACCTAGAGCTTGGTAGGATACACTGTCAAAGTTTCTGGTGGAAAACAAATTTTCAAGAGGTATCATTGACAAAACCTTGTTCTCTAGACAGCACCAAGGTCATCTGATTTTGATTCAAATTTATGTTAATGATATTATTTTTGGATCCACTGACACAAGACTGTGTGAAAAGTTCTCCAAACTCATGCAAAGCAATTATGAAATGAGCTTGATGGGTGAGTTATCTTACTTCTTGGGATTACAAGTTAATCAAGTCTATGATGGAATCTACATTCATCAGACAAAATATGCCAAAGAACTTCTCAAGAAATTTGATATGGAGGACTCAAAAGTAGCAAAGACACCTATGGCCACTGCAACCAAGATTGACCCTGATAAGAATGGAAAGAAAGTTGATTTGAAGACTTACAGGGGAATGATTGGATCATTGCTATATCTGACAGCAAGCAGGCTAGACATAATGTTTGCAACATGTCTTTGTGCAAGATATCAAGCTGACCCAAAGGAATCTCATCTCATTGTAGTGAAGAGGAGCTTGAGATATATCAAGGGTACTACAGAGTTGGGACTTTGGTATCCAAAGGAGTCTGGATTTGAATTGCTAGGATATTCTGATGCTGACTTTGGAGGATGTAGGATTGACAGAAAGAGTACAACGGGAAGCTGGAAGGCTTGTATCTTGGTTCAGTAAAAAGCAGAATTCTATTTCTACATCTACTGCTGAAGCTGAATATATTGCAGCTGGAAGTTGTTGTGCACAAATTCTATGGATGAAAAATCAGCTAATGGATTATGGTCTGAACTATTCCAAGATTCCAATAAGGTGTGATAACACTAGTGCCATTGCCATTGTTGAAAATCCAGTGCAACATTCCAGAACTAAGCATATAGAAATCATATATCATTTTATCAGGGAACATGTTATGAATGAGAATATTGAACTACAGTTTGTACCTTCTAATCAGCAGCTGGCAGACATATTCACCAAAGCTCTTGATGAAGCCACATTTTCAAATCTTGTGGGAGAGCTGGGAATGATGAATTATGCGTCAGGGTCAGAGTCAAACTTCTAAGATTTGGTATTTCTAACTCATTTCATAAGCTCTTGATAAAATCAATTGATATGAGGTTGTATATGTTCAGATTGTATATATGTATATACTTGTATATTCTGCATTTTGTTATTTTGTTTTTGTTTAGACTGATGCATTAGTGTAAGGGCTTCCTTAAGGACGCATCAGGGTCAAGGTGTTCGACTCGTTCGTCAGGTTCAGGGTATCCGACCTGTGCGTCAGGATCAGGGTGTCCGTCTTGTGCATCAGGGTCAGGGTTTGTACATATAGTAAATCTTCAGGGTAAGTTTTTTTTTATTGCATCGGGTTTCACGGTCAGTTAAGTGATGACAACTCATCATTAAGTTCTTCTCTCACTGATGACGTGTCATCACAGAAACTGAACTGACTCCCTGATGGCGTGTTTTCAGGAGAAGTTTTCAAACGTCAATAGGCGTGTATTAATACTCTATCTCTCCTACTTTTTGAAACTCCCCAAAATGTTTAATCTCTATCTGATATTTGCTCGAGTTTTTTTTTTCTCTCTCGTCTTTACAGAAACCCCAGAACTTCAAATCTTCAAAGCATCCATGGCACGTCAACAAATTCAGAGGAACTTGACAGTCCCACCCACAACCTACATGGGCTTCTCTGACATTGATGAGGTAAGTGAATGTTTTAAACCGATAATGAACTATCTACTCAACTCTGAGTATAGTAAAGCCATCTTTACCGATGATGAAATATCGGGGGAGGCACTGTCACAACTATGGACAAGTGCCAAGTTCATGTACTCCACCACCAAGCCTGATGTGGTCAAGGGTATCTCATTTAAAGTTTTGTCTGAGAAAGGGAAAATAACTCCTTCCAGACTTAACTCTGTTTTGGGGCTACCTACTCAAGATCTGGTGGATGCACCCAGTGATACAGATCTGTTGGATTTCTTGAGGGAATTGGGCTATAACGCTGCTCCCAATGCAATGTTAAAGTTCAAAGACCTCAAGAGGGTGAATGTTAAGCGGGAGATCTCCTACCTGTTTGACACCATCACCAAGGTGTTCTCAGGTAAGTATTCTAACTTTGAGGTTATTACCTCTTTAACTTTAAAAATAACATTTGCAATTATTAAAAATGTAAATATAAATATAGGAAAAATAATTTTTGATGACCTTGTAAATAAGTTAGGTAATTTTAATAATAGGAAATCTGAAATATATTATGCTAGATTTTTGTACATGATTATTGAAGATCAGATTAATAATTTTTCTTTTGAGAATGATATACCTGTACAAACATACAAGCAAACAAAGAAACTGTTTGTACAAATAATAAAGAAATCTTTTTCAGCCAAACCGTTTGCACTTCCAAAGCATATGGTACAGGTAGTAAATTCTTCACCTTCTACTTCCCAAACTGTACATTCTTCACCTTCATCTACTATGGCAGAGAAATCAACCACCTCTCTGCCTACCCAAGTAGTACAACCAATTTCTTCACAACCACTCTCAACAGCCCAACCCACAGTCTCCCAAAAGACTGTTGGGATTAAAAGAAAACCCAGTGAAGTTACCACAACAACTGAGGGGGAGTAAGGAGAGAGAGTGATTGGTTATAGGAGGAGATTGAAGAAGAAGAAGGAAGCCACGAGTGTTACCCAACAGCCTGACCAGGGTGTATTCTCTCAACAGGATACTATCTTTAATAAGGAATTAAACATATTTCTAACTAGTTCCTCTCAAAAGGGATTAGTTATTGAAAATAGTCCTCAACCAGGGACATAGTTGAGTGAGGCACATACACTGCCCATAGACACTGATGAACCTACCATCAGGGTCTCTGAGAGCCACTTGCAGATATCCTCCACAGTGAGTGCACACACCACTCAAGATGTTGTAGCTTAGAAGCTTCTCAATAAGATCCACATGAGTCATCAGCATTCTTCTACAACATCTTTTGATGAATCACCTCCTCGTTCAGTGATTCAGCCAACACTCCCATCTACACCACTTCCTTCTTTCTCTGTTCCTCAAATTTCTTCAGATATAATGACACAAACATTAAATGTCATACAATCAGATTCTCCACATTCTCAATTCGTGGAGGAGCCAACACTCTCTGACACAGTGTTTGATAGTCACCACTCTCAAATGGTTGACTCATTTTTACTTGATACAAACACTGATGATCAAACAGGGGACATAGACTCCACTGTACATACTACAACAATAACTCTTTATGTACCCCCAATTGTATATACGTCCTCTATAGAAACATATACTTCTCCAATTATACATACTCACTTTACTTCTTCTCCTTCTCCTATCACAACTGTCGAACCAGAATCTATAAATACATCACTTGAACTGGTCACAGTTGATGATTTCCAAGCCCTTAGGAGCCCCTCTAGGAGAATTTTGAGTGAGAATAAGAAAATACTTAGTGCAGAGAGGCAAAGTCAAACCCTTGAGAAGACTTTGGCAAAAGGAGAGCAAGAGAGTACTGCCTTAGTAGGCAAAGAAAAAGGAGAGAATACGAGTGATGCCTTAGACGACAAAGAAAAAGGAGAGGATGAGAGAGATAAGGATGAGATCCTTGTAAAAAAAAGAACATAGAGAAAACCCAGTTACTGTAAATAGTACTTCTACCTCTGAAAGTGATGAAGTTGATGCTCCACAAGATGATTTTTCCCAGCTCATCGGAGTTGATTTATACTTTCGACAGAACCAGATGTTTGACACTGTACAATTATTAAAGCAAGAGTTAGCTAGAACTACTAATCCAATCTTGATCAAAGTGTTAAAGTCACAGATCATGATTGGTCAGTCAATAGATATAGAAAATCAAATATTGTATACACATTTTTCTACAAAGATCCAAAGTGTACAGCAAGTTGTCAACTCCCTAGTCACCAGCCAGACTCTCCTCAGAATGAAGAAACACGCTGACACTGTAGACAAGAAGCTAGCTGATCTCACTTCTCAACTGACCAGCATGGAAACACTGCAACATTCCATGGCTGACACTCTGCAACAAGTTCTTTAAGTCACATCCCGACTCTCAACGCCCACTGATGATGCTGTTAAAAAGGGGGAGAAATCAACAAAGCAGTCGTCAGGGGATGTTGCAAAGAATTCAAATCAACAATCAGGGGATGTGACTGCTCCTGTTCCTGCTCCAAAATCCAAGGATAAAGGCAAGGGTATCCTGATTGAGGAACCCAAGAAGAAATCCAACACTCAATCAGGGCCTAAGCTACTTGGAGATGCCATGAAGACAGCCCACTTTCCAACACCCGTTGAAGTTGTAATTGATGGGAAAATGGAGCTGGTCTACCCTCAAGATAAAAAGTTAGTAGAAGCTGATGCAATCTTTGCACAGCAACTTCAAGAAGAAGAAGAGAGGGAAATGACAAAGGAACAAGAGGAAGAAGTAAAGAAGAAGAAGAGTGTCAGGCCCAGGACCTCTAGGAAACCTTAGCCAAGAAGATCTCAGAACCCTAAAAGTGCATCAGCGGATAAAAATCAAGATAAAACTGAAGACCTTGATGCCACTACAAAGAAGTCATCTAAAGCCAAGGACAAAGCACCTTCTCCTTTTACCAAAGAATATAGTCCACCCACTCTAGCTGAATTTCTCAAAGAAGAAAGGCATAAAAACCTGACATTTATGTTCTCCATAAAAAGCATAGATGTCAGGTTCAACAATAGAAGGGATCAGCTAATAACAGTTCAACTGAAGAGTGGGTCAGAATTCAATGTAGCAATGGACTGGTTTAGGAGAATGGATGCTGAGCAATTAGGACTGGTCCTAAATCTGATTCCAAGATCCTCACAGGCTAACAGAGACTTAAGGGGGATAATCGACAGGCTGAGGAGAGCCATCAACAATGAAAGGAGCCCGCCCATAGCATTGGAAAGTCCACTGAAATTATTCTATAGATCCACTGATGGGCAGGAGAAAAGTATAAGGATCAAAGAAGTTGATGGCCTAAACCTGGAGGAAGTGATGCATGTTCTAAGCCAAATAGCCTATCACAAAAAGGAACATGTCATCCAGTTCAGAATCCTGCTGACTCAGAGAGTATTGAAGGAGATTGAAGAAACCAAAGCTGATGATGGGAACATTGTAGTAAGGAATGTGCCACCAGTGAAGGGAATTAAAGAATATCCAAAAATGATCACTAGCCCCATGGGTGTTCAACTCAAAAATAAAAAGGGGGAGATCATTACCTTCTACTGGTCACAACTTGCTGCAACCAATGTTCTAGAAATAAAATCTGTCCTTGAAGCTTTGGAATTTAGCAGCAATGTCAACATAGTCAATTTTAGAAAACTTTTTCAAAAGGAGCTGGAGCAACTGGAAGCAGGTGGAGAAGACAACAGACTAAGGATTCCTGACAAAAACCCAGATCAAAGAAGACAAGGCCTTGGAAGTGACTCTCAACCGATTAAATCAAGTCATCCATTGCCCTTTGTCTCAGCAAAAAGGAAAAGGGATCCTGATGTCTAATACAACATTCTTTTTGTAATAGTTATAGGAAAATACTTGTACATAAATTCTTTTATTAATTCATTCAAAATTCTTTCATGTATTTAGGGATCAGTGCATCATCATCATCAGTGCATCTAGGGATTTATGGTTATCAAATTGATAAACATAAATAGGGGGAGATTGTTAGAGATAAATGATGATGATGATGATTATGTAATAAATTGTGCAACTGTAAATTCTTGAGGTATTTTATAAACCTTAAGATCAGCACATGTTTTGCATCCACTGATAATAATCTTATTAATCAGTGGATGGTCGATCTCTTCACAAGACAAGTTAGAAAACAAAAACAATCAAAGGACTTGACAAAGTGAAGAAGAATGTCTGATGTTACTTGCTAAACAGTCAAAGTATTCCGCACATCAGATATTCTAAACAAGTTACGTTGATGGAACCCATCAGGGGAACCCATCAGGGGAGCCCATCAGGGGCAACCCATCAGGGGGAACCGATCAGGGGGAACCATCAGGAGATGACGAAGGCAGACCAACCCGTCAGGGGGAATGACCATCATGGCATCAGTGGAAGCCATCAGTGTATGCCGTCAGACATAACCATCAGGATCAAGAAGCACTGAGTGAAACTCAAGTGAAGGTTGAAGCCCTGATCCAGTCAATAAGCATTAGGGGATCCAGAAGCACTGATCAAAGTCCATCAGGGCTGGCAGTCAGTGGATCGTTGTGACAACATACACCCGTCATCAGTACTTACACGGAAATCAACGTAACGTGTTACAGAAGCAAGAGATATTAACTAGAAAGATATTTCTTGAAGTTTTTTTTTGGTCCAATGAGAACTCTCACGCATTAAATGCACACAGATCAGGGGAAGAAAAGTAGTAACGAAGCATGCAGCAGTCTGACACATAAAGTATCGATGTGACATACTTGCGGCTAAGTTGAGAAAAGCAGCACGTGATTTCAACCCACTGATTTAACACATAAGCAACGGAGTTCTCATTACATATAGGGAGAGAGATTGAATCTATCCAAAAGAAAAAAACAAACACTAAAGCACACAAACACTAGAGAGAAGTTTTGTAATAGATCTTGAGAGATATTTCAAAGAATGTTAGAAGCTAGTGAGTGTGAGAAGCTGTGTTCCTTATTCACAGAATTTGTAGCTATAAATCACAGTTGTGATTGTACAGATTTCCAGAAAAACCTCAAGTTTTAATATATCTATTTTAACTTGAATCTGTGTGTTCATTTCTTTCAGTTTTTCTAGTTAAAGCTGCTATTTCCAGTAAACGCTTTTAAGTTTGAAAAGGAAGAAAAGTTTTGAGTGTTTGTATTCATCCCCCCCCCCCTTTCTACAAACTCTTGTGCTTATATAGCACTAACAGTCTCCGACATGCTAAGTTTAGTCTCTGATGACGTCATCCTTAGTCTCCGACAGGCTAAGTTTAGTCTCTGATGACGTCATCCTTAGTCTCCGATAGGCTAAGTTTAAATCCCTAATGACATCATTCGTAGTCTCTGATGGGAAAAATATGTTAGTCTCTGATGGCTAAGTGTTAGAGATAAAATAATGATGATGATGATTATGTAATAAATTGTGCAACTGTAAATACTTGAGGTATTTTATAAACCTTAAGATCAGCACAAGTTTTGCATCCACTGATGATAAGTTTATTCATCAGTGGATAGTTAATAACTTCACAAGACAAGTCAGAAAACAGGAACATTCAAAGGACTTGACAAAGTGAAGGAGAATGTCTGATGCTACTTGTAAGCAAACGAAGTATTCCACACATCAGAAGTTCTAAATCAAAGTTACGTTGATTAAGTATCATCAGGGGAACCCGTCAGGGGGAACCTTCCCGTCAGGGGGAACCTTCCTTCGTCAGGGGGGACCCGTCAGGGGAACCCATCAGGGGAACCCATCAGGGGAACCCATCAGGGGGAACCTGTCAGGGGAACCTGTCAGGGTATGACGAGGGCAGACCAATCCGTCAGTGAAACACTTCGGGACATATCAGTGTCAGGCAAACCCATCAGGGTAACCTGTCAGGGAGAATGACCAACATGACATCAGTCGAAGCCATCAGTGTATGCCGTCAGCTATAACCATCAGGGTCAAGAAGCACTGAGTATAACTCAAGTGAAGGACGAAGCCCTGATCCAGTCAATAACCATCAGGGGATCCAGAAGCACTGATCAAAGTCCGTCAGGGCTAGCAGTCAGTGGATCGTTGTGACAGCATACATCCGTCATCAGTTCATACACGGAAATCAACGTAACGTGTTACAGAAGCGAGAAATATTAACTGGAAAGATATTTCTTGAAGTTTGTTAATGGTCCAATGAGAACTCTCACGCATTAAATGCACAGAGATCAGGGGAAGAAAAGCAGCAACAAAGTTTGTAGCAGTGTGACACATAAAGTTTAGATGTGACATTCTTGCGGCTAAGTTGAGAAGAGAAGCACGTCACAAGAACGTGATTTCAACCCACTGATTAATATATAAGCAACGGAGCTCTCATTACACAAATAACAATTGATTGAATCCATCCAACAGATCAAACAAGCACTGAAGCACAAAACACTAGAGAGAAGCTTTGCAATAGATCTTGAGAGAGATATTTCAAAGAATATTAGAAGCTAGTGAGTGTGAGAAGCTGTGAACTTTATTCACAGAATTTGTAGCTGTAAATCACATTTGTGATTATACAGATTTCCAGAAAAACCTCGAGTTATAATATAACTATTTTAACTTGAATATGTGTGTTCATTACATATAGTTTTTCTGGTTGTTCGACTGTTTTCAATAAGCCATATAAAGTTTTTAAGTGCGAAAAGTTTCAGGTGTTTGTATTCAACCCCCCCCCCCC
>CM025783.1:43473293-43484827 GCA_014636745.2 Centella asiatica | reverse complement strand
CCCCATTCTACAAACGCTTGTGCTAATTTTGCACTAACACTAAGGATATCAATCCCTAACAAGTTTGATAATGAGAAAATTATTCCCCGATACACAGATTGTCATCAAGACTATAAAACATTATTTTCTGAAAATTATTTTATGATATTATTATTTAAGACAGTAAAAGTCTAAGGACATCACATACACATTTTCTTTCATAAATTCTTATAAGGTATTAAAATATTACTTGCATAATTTACAAAATATTTCACTCATTAGTAAATTGAATTTGAAAAGGTGAAAAAGGATCTAAAAGTTACTGGAATCCTGTATAATGGTTTAGACGATGATATGCTGAATAGTATCATGAATCTAACCACGTCTAAATCTATATGGGATACCATACAAATCCTTTGTGATGGTACTGAGGAAGTGAGGGAAAACAAACTGCAGCTGTTAACACAACAGTATGAGTGGTTCACAATGAAAAATGGTGAAACACTTACTAAAATGTTTGACAGATTCAACAGGTTGATAAATGACCTGAGATTATATGGGATGGCATATGCTAACAAGGATGTGAACAGAAAGTTCATGAGAGCCCTTCCCATATCATGGGATCCAAAGACAACAGCCATCAGGGAATCCAAGGACATGAATCTTCTAGACTTGGATAGGCTTTATGGCACCTTAAAGACATATGAACTTGAGGTTCAACGAAGATCTGAAATGTCAGGGGATGCCAGAAAGCTTAAATCAATAGCCCTGATGGCTGCCACGAAGGACAAACAAGAAGCAAGGCCAAGTGTCTTGATGAAGTAGCAACTAGAAGATGCTGAAATTGAAGGGGATAAAGAAGCTGACTTCAAGGAGGAAGAATATACTCCACAGGAGTTAGAGGAACTGGATGAAACCTTGGCCTTTCTTGCAAAAAGGTTTTCCAAGCTGAAATTCCAAAAGCCATCTGGATTTAAAAGATTTTCAGCAAGGAAATCCAGTAGCACGAAAAACTTTATTGACAAATCAAGAATAAAGTGCTACAAATGTAATGAGATGGGTCACTTTGCAAATGAATGCCGCAAGGTCACAAAAGATGGTGAATCCAGAGACAAAGAAGCTGTTGTGGACTACAAGAAGAAATACTTTGACCTTCTTAATGCAAACAAGAAGGGAAAAGCATACATTGCAGAGGGAAAGGACTGAGCTGACTCTGATGAAGAAGAAAATGAAAAGTATGTCAACCTAACCCTGATGGCCTCATCCACTGACAGTAGCAGCTCACAGGTAAGCCTCGAAATTTCCTCTAACATGTCTAAAAATGATTGTGTTAAAACTGTTAAGGAAATGACCTATGAGATAAAGGATCTCTATGACACCCTGAGGAGTGCTGTAGCTGAAACTGAGAGAGTACAGAAAATAAATGAACAATTATCTGTCAGGAACACTGTTTTAGAATCAGAGAACTCCAGACTTGAGAGTCTTGAAAAAGAACTCTCAAGGACTAAAAATCTTCTTGACTGTGCTATTAAAAGGGAAGAATGGACTTCAAATCTTCTTAGTAATGAAAGGGAAGTCATTAAGAGATGGAATGAATCAAGCAGAAAACTGGAGGATCGTTTGAAAAATCAGAAATCTGATCCAAAATCTGGTTTAGGCTATGATGAGACTCATGTGCAGCAACCTCCCATTGAGGTTGAGATGGCAGCTAGCTCTGGAAAAAGGCCATCACAAACTATCAAGTTTGTTAAGGCAACAGCAAAGCTAGAGTCTGGGAATGTCTTCCCAGTGAATGAAGCTTCCACTAGTGGTGGGAGAGGCAAGAAAAGTATCCTTGCCAAAACACTCAATCCTCCAGTAATGAAAAAACTAGACTGTGCATTAGTGGATACACAATCGTCAGGGGGAAAGAGTGAATCAGGCCATAGCAGTCCGTCAAGGGAAAAAGGCCTGTCAGGGGAAAACAGGAAGAATAGAAATGGTAAGCTAGGTGTTAATAAATCTAGAAATTATTCTTCTATTCATGAATCCCCTATAAAAGTGTGTTGGAATTGTGGTAGCTGTAATCATTTGTCTTTTCAAAGCAAAGAAAAACCACAAATTTTGACTGGCACAATTTTGTATGCTAATGATTTACCAACTATTAAAACCTGCTCCTCCAAGGAAAAAAGTAAAATAACAGTTGAGAAATCAAAAGCATACATTGAAGCTCCTAAAAAGGAGAAAGTTTTAAATTTGCCAAAACCAAAAATTACTAATAAAGAAAAAGTTGCATTACCTGTTACTGTGACTAAACCAAGAGGACCCAAAACAAATTGGGTACCAAAAACAATTTAAATCTTTTATTGTGTGCAGGGAAATAGCAAAAGCAGTCAAATCTAGTTTCTAGACAGTGGCTGTTCAAGGCATATGACAGGAAACAAAGCCCTGCTCTCAGAATTTCAAGAAAAGGCTGGTCCAGTAATTTCATTTGGTGATAACAGCAAAGGACTAACTCTTGGTTATGGCAAAGCAGCAAATGGGAATGTCTCATTTGAGAATGTAGCACTGGTTGATGGGCTCAAGCATAATTTGCTAAGCATAAGTCAACTAAGTGACAAAGGATTCATCACTTCCTTCAAGGGAGATAAGTGCCTAATCTCAAATGAAAGTGATGGGAAGCTGGTTTTGTTAGGGATAAGAAAAGGAGATCTCTATGTTGCTGATTTTAATTCAGTAAATGGAGAATCATGTTTCTACAGTAAGGTATCCCCTGATGAAAGCAGGCTATGACACAAGAAGCTCTCTCACTTGAACTTCAAGTCAATTAATGATCTATTGAAGAGAGAGTTGGTAACTGGACTACCCCAAATGCAGTTTATTCAAGAAGGTTTATGTTCAGCATATCAACAAGGGAAGCAAAGGAAGTCATCCTTTGTCAGCAAAGAAGCCACCATGATCAAAGATCCAATTCAATTGTTACATATGGATCTCTTTGGCCCTGTCAACATAATGTCAGTGTCAAAGAAAAGATTTGCAATGGTCATAGTGGATGACTACACCAAATACACTTGGGTAAAGTTTCAACATGCTAAATCAGAAGTATCTCAACAAATTATTGACCATATCAAAAAGGTGGAAACAGAATCAGGGTCAGTGGTTAGAATGTTGAGAATAGATAATGGAACTGAATTCAAGAATGCAGTTGTTGAGGGATTTTGTGTGGAGAAAGGCATAAATCATACATTTTCTGCTCCAAGGACTCCTCAACAGAATGGTGTAGTGGAAAGGAAAAATAGAACACTGATAGAAGCTGCTAGGACAATGCTAGCAGAGGCAAAGATTCCCACCTATTTTTGGGCTGAAGCAATTTCCATTGCTTTCTTTACTCAGAATAGATCTCTAATCAACAAGGCTCACAACAAGACACCATATGAGCTAATGACAGGGAGAAAGCCAAGCATCAAGTTTCTCCATGTCTTTGGATGCAAATGTTTTGTTTTGAGAAATTTTGGTGAAAACTTAGGAAAATTTGATCCTAAAGCTGATGAAGCAATTGTCCTAGGTTATTCTCTGTCATCCAAGGCCTTCAGGGTTTATAACAAAAGACTTCAAGTGGTGATGGAGTCTATAAATGTAGCTTTTGATGATCAAGAAATATCTGGACTTGAAGACCCTGGTTTTCATGAAGAACTCAGGTTTGAAAATGAAGATGATATTGATTATCAAGAGAATGAAGCTGATGTGTGCAGACAAATGGAGAATATATCCATTCCTGATGTCAATCCGATTAATGAAGAATCCCCTTCAACAGATATAGCTAATTTCCTGGACAACACATCAAGGGATACTTCATCAGGGGATCATTCATCAGGACATGCACCATCAGGGGATAACTTGAATCTTGAATTATCCACTAATTCAGGGGGAGAGTTTTCAGAAGCTAGGAGCACAGGCTTAGGGGGAGGAAATGATAGTCAAACAAGCTCATCAAGACACATTTCTAATCCTAAATGGGCCAGAAGTCACACAACAGATCTGATTATTGGTGACTCAAGCAAAAGTGTGCAGACCAGGAAAGCTACATCTAATGAATGCCTATATGCTTGTTTTCTTTCTCAAATTGAACCAAAGAAGGTTGAAGAAGCTTTTCAAGATGCAGACTGGATTCTGGCAATGCAGGAAGAGTTAAATCAATTTGAAAGGAATCAAGTATGGAAGCTTGTACCCAAGCCCAAAGATAGGATCATAATAGGTACAAAGTGGGTATTCAGAAATAAGATGGATGAAGCTGGCATTGTTGTTAGAAACAAAGCAAGACTGGTTGCAAAAGGATATCTTCAAGAAGAAGGTATTGATTTTGATGAAACCTTTGCACCAGTAGCCAGACTTGAGGTTATAAGAATTTTCTTAGCCTATGCAGCACATTCAAATTTTAGAGTGTATCAAATGGATGTGAAAAGTGCTTTTTTGAATGGGAAATTGGATCAGGAGGTGTATGTCCAACAACCTCCAGGTTTTGAATGCTCAAAATTTCCAAATCATGTCTATAAATTGGAAAAGGCACTTTATAGACTGAAGCAAACACCTAGAGCTTGGTATGACACACTGTCAAAATTTCTGGTGGAAAACAAATTTTCAAGAGGTATCATTGACAAAACCTTGTTCTTCAGACAACACCAAAGTCATCTGATTTTGGTTCAAATTTATGTTGATGATATTATTTTTGGATCCACTGACACAAGACTGTGTGAAAAATTCTCCAAACTCATGCAAAGCAATTATGAGATGAGCTTGATGGGTGAGTTATCTTATTTCTTGGGATTGCAAGTTAAACAAGACTCTGATGGAATCTATATTCATCAGACAAAATATGCCAAAGAACTTCTCAAGAAATTTGATATGGAGGATTCAAAAGTAGCAAAGACACCTATGGCCACTGCAACCAAGATTGACCCTGATAAGAATGGAAAGAAAGTTGATTTGAAGACTTACAGGGGAATGATTGGATCATTGCTATATCTGACAGCAAGCAGGCCAGACATAATGTTTGCAACATGTCTTTGTGCAAGATATCAAGCTGATCCAAAGGAATCTCATCTTATTGTAGTGAAAAGAATCTTGAGATATATCAAGGGCACTACAGAGTTGGGACTTTGGTATCCAAAGGAGTCTGGATTTGAATTGCTAGGATATTCTGATGCTGACTTTGGAGGATGCAGGATTGACAGAAATAGTACAACTGGAAGCTGTTAATTTCTAGGGGGAAGGCTTCAGCAAAAAGCAGCATTCTATTTCTACATCTACTGCTGAAGCTGAATATATTGCAGCTGGAAGTTGTTGTGCACAAATTCTATGGATGAAGAAATAGCTAATGGATTATGGTCTGAACTATTCCAAAATTCCAATAAGGTGTGACAACACAAGTGCCATTGCCATTGCTGAAAATCCAGTACAGCATTCTAGAACCAAGCAAATAGAAATCAGATATTGAGCATGTCATGAATGGAGATATTGAACTACAATTTGTACCATCCAACAAGCAGCTGGCAGACATATTTACCAAAGCTCTTGATGAAGCCACTTTTTCAAATCTTATGGGGGAGCTAGGAATGGTAAATTATGCGTCAGGGTCAGAGTCAAAATCCTAAAAATTCTGGTATCTCTAACTCATTTCATAATTTCTTGATAAAATTAAACTGATATGTGGTTATATATGTTCAAATTGTAAATATGTATATACTTGTACATTCTGCCTTCTGTTATTTTGTTTTTGTTTTTGACTGATGCATCAGGGTCAGGGCTTCCTTAAAGACGCATCAGGGTCAGGGTGTCCGGATCTCTCGTCAGGGTCAGGGTATCCCACCTGTTCGTCAGGGTAAGGGTCTCCTACCTGTGCGTCAAGGTCAGGGTGTCTGGATCTCTCGTCAGGACCAGGGTACTCAACTCGTTCGTCAGGATCAGGTTGTCCGGCTTGTGCATCAGGGTCAGGGTATGTACATACAGTGAATCATCAGGGTAAGTTTAAATTTATTTTGCATCGGGTTTCGAGGCCAGTTAAGTGATGACAACTTATCATTGAATTCTTTTCTCACTGATGACGCGTCATCACAGAAACTGAACTGACACCCTGATAGCGTGTTTAAGTGAAAGTTTTCAAACGTCTTTTAGCGGGTATTAATATGTTATCTCTCCTACTTTTTGAAACTCTCAAACACTTAATCTAAACCTGATACTTGCTAGAGTTCTTTTTCTCTCGACTTTACAGAAACCCTAAAATCTCAAATCTTCAAAGCATCCATGGCACGTCAACAAATACAGAGGAACTTGACAGTCCCATCCACAAATTTTGTGGGCTTCTCGGGCATTGATGAGGTAAGTGATTGCTTTAAACCTATGATGAACTATCTGCTCAAATCTGAGTATAGCAAAGCCATCTTTACCGATGAAGAAATGTCGGGAGAAGCACTGTCACAACTATGGACTAGTGCTAAATTTATGTACTCCACCACCAAGCCAGATGTGGTCAAGGGTATCTCATTCAAGGTTTCGTCTGAGAAAGGAAAAATAACTCCTTCCAGACTTAACTCTGTTTTGGGGTTACCTACTCAAGATCTGGTGGATGCTCCAAGTGATGCTGACCTACTGGATTTCTTGAGAGAACTGGGCTATAATGCTGCTCCCAACGCAGTGTTAACGTTCAAAGATCTCAAAAGGGTGAATGTCAAACGGGAGATCTCCTACCTGTTTGATACAATCACCAAGGCGTTCTCAGGTAAGTGTTCTAACTTTGAGGTTATTACCTCTTTAACTTTGAAAATAGCATATGCAATGATCAAAAATGTAAATATAAATATAGGTAAAATTATTTTTGATGATCTTGTAAATAAATTAGGTAATGTAAATAATAGGAAAACTGAAGTATACTATTCTAGATTTTTGTTTATGATTATTAAAGATCAAATTACTAATGTTTCTTTTGAGAATGATATACCTGTACAGACATACAAGCAAACAAAGAAATTGTTTGCAGAAATAATGAAGAAATCTTATACAACTGAATCATTTGCTCTCCCAACGCATATGATACAGGTAGTAAATTCTACATCTTCCACTTCTAACACTGTACATTCTTCACCTTCATCTACAATGGCAGAGAAAACAACCACCTCTCTGCCTACCCAAGTAGAACAACCAATTTCTTCACAATCACTCTCAATAGCCCAACCCACAGTCTCCCAAAAGACTGTTGGGATTAAAAGAAAAGCCAGTGAAGTTACCACATCAATTGAGGGGGAGCAAGGAGTGAGAGTGTTTGGCTATAGGAAAAGATTGAAGAAGAAGATGGGAGCCATGAGTGAAACCCAACAGCCTGACCAGGGCGTATCCTGTCAACAGGATACAACCTTTGATAAGGAATTAAACATATTTCTATCTAATTCCTCTCAAAAGGGATTAGATATTGAAAATAGTCCTCAACCAGGGACACAGTTGAGTGAGGCACATACAGTAACCATAGACACTGATGAACCTACCATCAGGGTCTCTGAGAGCCACTTGCAGATAGCTGACACAATGAGGGCACACACTTCTTTTGATGAATCACCTCCTCATTCAGTGATTCAGCCAACACTCCCATCTACACCACTTCCTTCTTTCTCTGTTCCTCAAATTTCTTTAGATATAATGACACAAACTTTAAGTGTCATACAATCAGATTCTCCACATTCTCATTTCGTGGAGGAGCCAACACTCTCTGACACAGTGTTTGAAAGTCACCACACTAAAATGACTGACTCATTTTTAATTGATACAAATACTAGTGATCAGGCAGGGGACATAAATACCACTGTACATACTACTGCAATAACACTTTATGTACCCCCAATTGTATATACATCCTATACAGAAACATATACTTCTCCAATTGTAGATACACATTCTTTTTCCAATCCTTCTCCTATCACAACTGTTGAACCAGAAACTGTAAATACTTCACTTGAACTGGTCACAGTTGATGATTTCCAAGCCCATAGGAGCCCTTCTAGGACAATTTTGAGTGAGAATGAGCAAATACTTAGTGCAGAGAGGCAAAGTCAATCCCCTGAGAGGACTTTGGCAAAAGGAGAGGAAGAGAGTACTGCCTTAGTAGGCAATGAAAAAGGAGAGGATATGAGTGCTACCTTAGAAGGTACAGAAAAAGGAGAGGATGAGAGAGATAAGGATGAGATCCTTGTAAATAAAGAATAGAGAGAAAATAATGATACTGTAAATATTACTTCCACTTCTGAAAGTGATGAAGTTGATGCTCCACAAGATGATTTTTCCCAGTTCATCGGAGTTTATTTGTATTTTCAGCAGAATCAGATGGCGGATACTATACAGTTATTAAAGCAGGAGTTAGCAAGAACCACTGATCCAATCTTGATCAAAGTGTTAAAATCACAGATCATGATTGGTCAGTCCATAGACATAGAAAACAAAAATTTGTATACACACTTTTCTTCAAAGTTTCAAAATGTACAGACAGTTGTGGATTCCCTAGTCACCAGCCAGACTCTACTCTGAATGAAGAAGCAGGCTGACATTGTTGACCCAAGCTTGCAAATCTCACTTCACAACTGACCAGCATGGCAACTCTGCAACAATCCATGGCTGGCACTCTACAACAAATTCTTCAAGTCATATCCCTACACCCAACTCTTACTGATGATGCTGCCAAAAAGGGGGAGAAATCAACCCAGCATGCGTCAGGGGATGTTGCTGGACAGTCAAGCAAACCGTCATGGGATGTGACTACTCTTGTTCCTGCTCCACAAACCAAGGACAAAGGCAAGGGTATTCTGATTGAGGATTCAAAGAAGAAATCTCACACTCAATCAGGGCCTAAGCTGCTTGGAGACGCCATGAAGACAACCCACTTTCCACAACCTGTTGAAGTTGTAATTGATGGGAAAGTGGAGCTGGTCTATCCCCAGGACAAAAGCTCGTGGAAGCTGATGCACTCTTTGCACAGCAACTACAAGAAGAGGAAGAGAGGGAAATGGCAAAGGAACAGGAGGAAGTAGAAAAAAAGAAGAAGATTGTCAAGCCAAGGACCTCCAGGAGACCTCAGACTCGAAGATTACAGAACTCTAGAAGTGCATCAGGGGATAAAAATCAAGACAAATCTAAAGACCCTGATGCCACTTCAAAAAAGTCTGAAGATGTCAAGGACAAAGCACCATCTCCTGATACCAAAGAATATGGTCCACCCACACTAGCTGAATCTCTCAAAGAAGAAAGACGCAAAAACCTGACATTTTTGTTCTCAATAAAAAGCATCGATGTCAGGTTCAACAATAGAAGAGATCAGATGATAACAATTCAATTGAAGAATGGATCAGAATTCACTGTGGCAATGGACTGGTTCAGGAGAATGGATGTTGAGCAGTTAGGACTGGCTTTAAACCTGATTCCAAGATCTTCTCAGGCCAACAAAGACTTAAGGGGGATAATCGACAGGCTGAGGAGTGCCATCAACAATGAAAGAAGCCTGCCCACAGCATTGGAAAATCCACTAAAGCTATTTTATAAATCCACCGATGGGCGGGAGAAGAATATAAGGATTAAAGAAGTTGATGGCCTAAGCCTGGAGGAAGCGATGCATGTTCTTGGTCAAATTGCAAACCATAAGAATGAACATGTCATCAAGTTCAGAGTCCTACTGATTCAGAAAGTGCTGAAGGAGATTGAAGAAACCAAGGCTGATGATAGGAACACTGCAGCAAGGCATGTGCCATCAGTGAAAGGATTCACAGAATATCCAAAAATGATCACAAGCCCCATGGGTGTACAGTTCAAAAATCAAAAGGGGGAGATCATTACCTTCTACTGGTCATAACTTGTTGCAGCCAACATTTCAGAAATAAAAAAGTTTCCTTGAAGCCTTGAAGTCAAGCAGCAATGTCAACATTGTCAATTTCAGAAGTCTTCTACAAAAAGAGCTGGAGCAACTGGAGACTGGCAGGGGAGACACAAGACTAAGGATTCCTGAGCAAAATCCTGATCAAAGGAGACAAGGCCTTGGGAGTGACACTCAACCAATTGAGTCTAATCGACCATTGCCCTTTGTCTCAGCAAAAAGGAGCAGGAAATCCTGAAGTCTACACAACATTCTTTTTGTAATAGACATAGGAAAATACTTGTACAGAAATTCTTTTGTTAGTTCATTCATTATTCTTTCTTAAATTGTATTTAGTATTGGTTTTGACATCATCATCAGTACATCTAGGGATTTATGATTATCAAATTGATAAACATAAATAGGGGGAGATTGTTAGAGATAAAATAATGATGATGATGATTATGTAATAAATTGTGCAACTGTAAATACTTGAGGTATTTTATAAACCTTAAGATCAGCACAAGTTTTGCATCCACTGATGATAAGTTTATTCATTAGTGGATAGTTAATAACTTCACAAGACAAGTCAGAAAACAGGAACATTCAAAGGACTTGACAAAGTGAAGGAGAATGTCTGATGCTACTTGTAAGCAAACGAAGTATTCCGTACATTAGAAGTTCTAAATCAAAGTTACGTTGATTAAGTATCATCAGGGGAACCCGTCAGGGGGAACCTTCCCGTCAGGGGGAACCCGTCAGGGGGACCCGTCAGGGTATGATGAGGGCAGACCAATCCGTCAGTGAAACACTTCGGGACATATCAGTGTCAGGCAAACCCATCAGGGTAACCTGTTAGGGAGAATGACCAACATGACATCAGTCGAAGCCATCAGTGTATGCCGTCAGCTATAACCATCAGGGTCAAGAAGCACTGAGTATAACTCAAGTGAAGGACGAAGCCCTGATCCAGTCAATAACCATCAGGGGATCCAGAAGCACTGATCAAAGTCCGTTAGGGCTAGCAGTCAGTGGATCGTTGTGACAGCATACATTCGTCATCAGTTCATACACGGAAATCAACGTAACGTGTTACAGAAGCGAGAAATATTAACTGGAAAGATATTTCTTGAAGTTTGTTAATGGTCCAATGAGAACTCTCACGCATTAAATGCACAGAGATCAGGGGAAGAAAAGCAGCAACAAAGTTTGTAGCAGTCTGACACATAAAGTTTAGATGTGACATTCTTGCGGCTAAGTTGAGAAGAGAAGCACGTCACAAGAACGTGATTTCAACCCACTGATTAATATATAAGCAACGGAGCTCTCATTACACAAATAACAATTGATTGAATCCATCCAACAGATCAAACAAGCACTGAAGCACAAAACACTAGAGAGAAGCTTTGCAATAGATCTTGAGAGAGATATTTCAAAGAATATTAGAAGCTAGTGAGTGTGAGAAGCTGTGAACTTTATTCACAGAATTTGTAGCTGTAAATCACATTTGTGATTATACAGATTTCCAGAAAAACCTTGAGTTATAATATAACTATTTTAACTTGAATATGTGTGTTCATTACATATAGTTTTTCTGGTTGTTCGACTGTTTTCAATAAGCCATATAAAGTTTTTAAGTGCGAAAAGTTTCAGGTGTTTGTATTCAACCCCCCCCCCCCCCCCCCCCCCCCCC
>CM025783.1:43427301-43473193 GCA_014636745.2 Centella asiatica | reverse complement strand
CCCCATTCTACAAACGCTTGTGCTAATTTTGCACTAACACTAAGGATATCAATCCCTAACAAGTTTGATAATGAGAAAATTATTCCCCGATACACAGATTGTCATCAAGACTATAAAACATTATTTTCTGAAAATTATTTTATGATATTATTATTTAAGACAGTAAAAGTCTAAGGACATCACATACACATTTTCTTTCATAAATTCTTATTAAGGTATTAAAATATTACTTGCATAATTTACAAAATCTTTCACTCACTAGTAAATTGAATTTGAATCTTTGTTGCAAAGGATCGAGGCAAGTATATTCTCACTCTTATGCTTATTTCAGTTAAGCGCATGATCAATTGATTCGACATGCGTACAAAGTTATGACTTTTATATTTAAATTTCCTTGTGAATCAGAATCCTATGCTTTAACTTCCGCTAGCATGATTGAATGGAAGTGCATGGATATAAAGAAGCTTTGCTCTATCAGTTACTTTTTAATATGATATCTGTGCAATAAATGAGAATGATATGTCCCTTAAATGGGTTATGCCACATGGATGGCTTGAGGAAAGGAAATGTGCTGATTTGTTCTTCACCTGACCTAGAGGAATTTTATGTGACTATGTACGTTCACACAAGGAGGGATCATGCGGACATAGTTAGGCCAGCTGTATACCGTATGGTTAGCAGATCCAACGGGTTTAGCCCCCGATGGATATTTTTACTTCAAAGAAGTTATGCTTTGTTTTAAGAAGGATTACACAATTGTTTATCATCAGTAATCCTAAAGATCCTTTAAAGATTTCTGAGGCATTAGTATTGTTCCACCAAGCCTCTCAACAGAATTGAATCCCTTGAAACATTCCAGATTTGCTTTCCCAAATTGTTTATATACTTGTTGGGCGTAAATCGCTCATTCTTGTTGAATTTTAATGTCTTGCAGGGCAGAATATAAAGGCTGAGCCCTATGATAAAGGGAAGGCAAAGATGATCGGTTACTGAGTTTGGCTAACCCTTTGTAGTGCCAATAAGGAAGGAAGGAGGGAAGATGTTTGAAGAGTGATGTTTTGTATTAAAATATAGAGATAGAATAGCTTCCACTGAGAATATAATATTTTGGGTTGTAATAACTCTTTAATATTGCCTTTTTTTCTAGTATTTATACTATGAATGGATGTGTGGTTATCTTTTCATTTTTTTGACGAAGCCCTGATCTAGTGATGGATTTTGGGATCGTCACAATAACATTGGATAATTACGTATATCGAATTAGTGATAATACGTATTAAATGAAAAAAAGAAAAGAAAAGTTGAGTGAGTATATACTTGCCCTCGTCCTTAGTTATTCTTAAATCAATTCACTTGAGGGTGAAAAACTTTGTAAAACATGTACATTGACATAATATGAGAAGTCATGCCTTGAATACTGGTGTGAGAATGCACATATGTGATGTCCTTGTGTCTTTAATGTTTTAATTTGACATTTGAAATGTTGAAATTTATTAATTAATTACCATTATCTTAAATAATTCCTTGATCATTTGTGACAGTATATAAATAAATCTGCACCCCAAAGATAGATTGTGCATAGGTAGATAATCATTTATCACTAAAGACATCTAAGTGTTATCGTTTGAGAGACCTTATTCATCAGTGGGTGGTGATTAGGTTCAAAGGTCAATTACCTTCTGAAGGTGTAATCTGTACTTCAGGGAATAACTAACTGGTCAGTGGATAGCCATCAGGGGATATAAATGACCATCAGGGGATCATTTTGGTCATCAATGGATACAGTCGTCAGTAGATAATTTTAGTCATCAGTGGATAATTTTTTTTCATCTCCTAACTCAAGAAGCCATCATCAAACTATGAGTTTTACAAAGTGTCAAACTCTAAATTTTACAAAGCTCCAAACTCTGAATTTTTACAAAGCGCCAAACTCTGAAGTTTACAAAGCACCAAACTCTGAATTTTTACACAGCATCAAACTCTAAAGTTTACAAAGCACCAAACTCTGAATTTTTACAAAGCGCCAAACTCTGGACAGTAGCACCAAAATCATTGCCAAAGTCGGCGCTAAATCACTCTTATGCTTATTTCAGTTAAACGCATAATCAATTGATTCGACATGTGTACAAGGTTAATACTTTTATGTTTAAATTTCCTTTTGAATCATAATGCTATGCTTTAATTCTATGGAGAAATCACAACATTGAGGAAGCAACTTGGGAACTAGAAGAGATGATGATGCGAAAGTACCCCCATCTTTTTCATTAATTAAAGTTTCAAGGACGAAACTTCTTTTAAGGGGGGGAGGATGTGAAGACCCGAAAATAAAGATAGGGTTACGGTGATTTATTCTTTTATATTTTGTAAGGGATTAATTTCCTAATAATTAATATTAGTATATATATATTTTATTATGTTATTGAGATGCCTGAAATTTGGTAATGACAATTTTTTTGCGGAACCATCAGCGGGATATAAATATGGACGTATCATATAAGATCAAGTAAATTATGCATGTAGGAAAAGGCTACATGTTTAAAGAAAAGAGTTATCAGATGATTACAGGTGTTGTTAGTATTGGTTAGTAAGTTGCATGTTTAAGCTATTTGCGTGTCAACGGTTAATTAAGGTTAAGTGCATGTAAGACAACAGCTGCTTAGTATTTTTTACCAGCTATTAACGTGATATGATGAACAACTGTTTTACTGCCTAAGTTGGCCAATCATTTTATCTCAAAGCATAAACTTAACCTATTGCCCTAATCAATTCATGAACACTATAAATACCTCATCTGAGATAAAATTCCAATCTCTTTTCTAAAACCTTTCTCTTAAAACGTCTTTTAACCCACTATCCTCATAAATTTTTAGTTCTTTCTCTCAAGTAGCTATCCTTTCTAGAGTAGACAAGCTTTCAATTTCTTCCTTAAAAAGACAAAGAGGTAAGAGCTTTATGATCATATACTCTGCTCTGTTTCATTTTCTCATACATAACATTTGAGAGTATTAGTTGTGCATGCTAGGTATCTAAGAAAAAGAATGAAGCTTTAGAAGTTGTAGTATATTCTTTGCATATGTGTGTGTGTATTATGTAATGTAACCCACACATCAAGGAAGTTAATGATGCACCCTAAGTTGGGTTTATCCATTGTTAGGCATCATCTATGATCATATAAAAGATCTTCCATCATAGCGGAGACAAGTTTTAACTTAGTCTCCGATGAGTTAATATTAGTCTTTGACGAGAAAACATGTTAGTCTCCGATGAATTAATATTAGTCCCTAACGAGAAAACATGTTAGTCTCTGAAGAGTTAATATTAGTCTCTGATGAGTAACAATGTTAGTCTCTGATGAGTATCAATGATTAGTCTCCGAAGAGTTTGGCGCTGAACAAATGAGTTTGGTACTGAACAGTTACCTACTGACGAGTGCAGCGCTGAGTTTGGCGCTGGCTAAACAGTTGGCGAAGTGTTTGGCGACAACCAAAAGAGTTTGGTGATAGTCAAATAAGTTACTGACGAGTTTGGCGATGAACAAAAATTTCCCCTGGTGGGTAAGTCATCCCCTGATGACTAATCACTGACGGGTGAATTATTCCCTGATGGGTAAGTCATCCCCTGATGACTAATCCCTAACGGGTGAATTTTCCCTTGATGGGTAATTCAATCCCTGATAGTCATCCCTTGACGAGTAGCCCGTCCCCTGATGACCGGGTAAGTTATTCCTTGATAACCATCCCTTATTTATGCATACCCTCATATTTATTTTTCAAGGGATAGATCTCTCATATTATACCAACAACTATGTTTTACAGAACCTTTAACGCACCAGTGTTTTGAAATTAGAATTAGCTAAGAACCAAGGCAAATATATACTCACTCTACTCCTTTTTCACTGAATACGTAAGATCATTGGTTCGATTTACATAAATGATTGATGATACTTCTTATGAAAGTCAATGTTTTTCATGGATAAGTAATGTACGATCATTGATTCGATGTACGTGAAAAGATGTTGTATATTGAACCAAATGTTAATGGGTGGTTGTTAGCTGTTTTAAATTCGCTAGCACACCAAAGAGAAGTCCTATATGGATATAGACAATTTATTTCTTACTCTATACTTGTAAAGTATATCCATATGAGTGACTAAAGGCTAGTGGGTGTGAGCGCCTGGCACCACGACCCATGAAAGGGAATGAGAAACTGAGGCATCGGTATTCAGACCCTTGTAGACCTATGCTTTCTGCGATGACTACGTATGTCATGACGAAATCAAACGATCAGGCTGACCAGCTGATATGTCGTTTGATGAAGAGGAAGTCAGGTAGTGATCAGGCTGATCAGATGATGCACTATCTGATGAAGAGAGGGCGTATTCAAGGTTTATTTCAAATAAAGGGTAAACCCCTTGTTATCACTCGGGAACCCTGAAAGTTACATGTTTATGAGATAGCCAGGAGGTGTTGGCATTGTTTCGCCCAACCTCACTAAACACTGAAGCCTCTTAGAACAACTGTCTTTCTTGTTCGAACTTCCCCAGTTGATGAATATATACTTGCTGAGCGTAAATCACTCATATGGATTATTATTTATGTTTTTTTTGAGGATATGATGAGAAGGCCAAGCCGCCTAATAAAGGAAAGGAGAAAATGTCATAGTGAGAGTTTCTTGATTGCTTTCCTATGGATGGCCTTTGAAGGAAAAGTAGAGCGAGAGGCTATCATATAAATGTTTAGGTTATGAGGCCAAATGGGCCATTTTTATATTTCTGCTACTAGACATGTATTTTAAGGTTTTGTAATAAGAAGTTACGTATCCTTAGTTCTTAGTTCATATTATATTGGGACTATGGTGTTGTAATAGAGATTATTATTTCTATTATTTAATGATGTGTAGGTTCATAGTGTTTTTCTGTTGTCAATTCCTGGTGGGGCCCGAGGTCCGCCGTGGGATCTTTGGGGGCTGTCACATAATTTCTAACAGTACCTGAAGACCAACCTGGGATCTCCGGGGCCGCCATAGGTTTTGTTCAGTCCTACCTTGCCATTCCTATTCTTTTTCTTATCCCCTGACAGGCATTTATCCCTTGAAGGGCTTTGATGGCCTGATGCACTCTTATCCCCTAATGACATTGTATCCACTGATGCACAGTTTGGTTCCTTCTTGGACAGGGATTTGTATGTTTTGGCAAGAACAGTTTTCTTGCCTCTCCCACCACTAGTGGAAGCTTCACTTAGTGGGAAAACATTCCATTTTTCTAGCTTGGTTATAGCTTTAACAAACTTGACAAGTTGCATAGGCCTTTTACCAAAGCTAACAACATTTTCAACCTCAATAGAAGGTCGCTTCACTTGAGTCTCCTCATAGCCTAAACCAGTTTGAGGATCACATTTTCTACGGTTTAATTGATCCTCCAGTTTTTTGTTAGACTCATTCCATTTCCTTATGACCTCCTCCTCTTGTTTGAGCTTTTTGGAGGTCCACTCTTCCCTTTTGATGGCACAGTCAAGGAGATTTCTAGTCCTGTTTTAGATCTATTTCTAGATTTTCAAGCCTAGTCAATTCTAACTCTAAAAAGGTGTATCTTGATGTTAAATTTTCATTCAACTTTTGCACTCTTTCAGTTTCAGCTACTTCACTCCTCAAGGTGTCATAAAGGTCTTTAATCTCACAAGTCATTTTCTTAACGGTTTTAAAACAATCGGTTTTGGACATGTTAGAGGAAATTTTGAGGCTTTCTTATGAGTTGTTGCTGTCAGTAGATGAGGCTATTAAAGCTAGATTGACATATTCCTAGTTTTTTCTTCATTTGAGTTAGCTCAGTCCTTTCCCTTTGCAATATTAGCTTTTCCCTTCTTGTTGGCATTGAGAAAGTCATAGTTTGTATCTTTACTATACAGAAAAGAAAAGAAGCTGACGATCATATTGTTGTGATTGTTAGAATTTGTAATCAATTGTTAAATTAATAAAAACAATTGTTTATAAATTGATTTGAGTTCTTGTTTTTTTTTTCCGCAAAAAAAAATTTTTTTTTTGAAAAAAAAAAAAACAAAAAAAAAAAAAAAAACTTTTTTTCCCCCCCCCCCCCCCCCCCCTTCTACAAGTTTTCGTCTATCTCACTGGGAAAACAATTGGTATCAGAGCCTTTAATTGAAATTACTCAATTAACACGTTCCAAGAGATGGCCAACGATGAAGCAAGCAGCTGTAGCATAATGGCTTATGTAGGCAGTCGTGATGGTGGTACTAGGATTCCTATTCTTAAGAGAGAAGAATATCCTATATGGAAGCAAAAGATGTACATGCACTTGAGAGCAACAAATCCTGACTATATTGAAAGGATTGAAAAAGGTCCTTATCTACCTAGGAAATTTGTTTCTGCTAAAACTGTTGAAGGATTTGTTGTCACTGAACACTTTGAACTTGCTTCTGAAAGTGACTATACAAACGAGGACAAGTTACAAGTGTTAAAAGATGCTAAAGTTATGAACATACTTTACAATGATATTGACAAAAATATGTTCATAAGCATCATCAATTGCACAACATCTAAGCAGATTTAGGACACCATCAAAGTCCTGTGTGAAGGGACTGACCAAGTCTGAAAGAACAAAAGATCATTGTTGACACAACAATATGAGTTCTTTCAAGCAAAGCCTGGTGAACCAATAACATCAGTCTATGATAGGTTCAATACTTTGCTCAATGACTTGAATATACTTGGAAATTCCTATGATAATGAGGATGTCAACACTAAGTTCATGAGATCTCTCCCACCAAGTTGGGATCCAAAGACTACTATAGTAAGGGAGGCTCATAACTTGGACATACTCACACTGGATAGGCTCTACGACAATTTAAAGACTTATGAGCTTGAAGTAGAACAATGACAACGCATGCATGGTAGGGACAAAGGAGCTGTGTTAATGGTTGAGACAAGCAAGTCTCAAGAGAAGCTTGATGATGAAACTTCCAATGCTAGCTCGATTGATGAGGAAGATGAACTGGATACTGATGATGACATGGAGGAATTCATGGTATTCATGGTGAAACAATTTAAGAAATTTAGAGCTGGTAAAAAAGGAAGAAAGTCGTCAAGGAAGCCTAACCCAAAACGTGAAGGTCAAACTGTGACCTTTGACAAGAAGAAAATTAGGTGTTACAACTGTGATGGGTTAGGACACTTTGCCAATGAGTGCAGGAAGCCTAGATCCACTGATAGATCTAAGGATGAAAAACCAAGGAAAACGGGGAATGACTTTGCTAACAAAAAGTTCAAATCAAAAAGCAAAGCCTTGATTACTTAGGGTAAAGATTGGATTGACAGTGACTCTGAGGAAGAAGTTGTCAACTTTGCCCTGATGGCTCGAAGTGACGAGCTAGGCGATTCTGCTCAGGTATGTGATGTAAATCAGAATTTTAATGTGCTTAATTTAATAGATACATCTAGTATTGAAAGCATACAAAAAGATATGTCTGATTTGCATGTTTGTTTTAGATCATTAACTATTGAACATACTAATGTAAAAGAATCACATGACCTTCTCTTGAAAAGAAATAAATTTCTTGAAGAGAGATTGGTACAATTTGACACTATCAAGTCTGACTTAAACAAAGCTCATCACATGATTGATGCTTTGAAAAAGAGGGAATATTACTTAGTCGAGCAACTTGAAAATGCTCAAGCTAAGATTAAACAATGGAATAGTTCCTCTAAAAGTTGACAGACTTGGTAGGATGTCAAATGATTGGTCAAAAATATGGACTAGGTTATAATAAGTGCCTAGGAAACAATATAGATTTAATTGAGACCATTGAAGCTGCTAACTCCACTACTAGTAAGCCAAATGTTTTAAAAAGAATCAATTTTGTTTCTCTTGTAAATGAACCCAAATTTATTAACACTCAATATCAACAAGTCACTGCAAAATCAAAGATTGATCAAAAGATAGTGAATATTGTTGATAAAAGTGAAAATAAAAGATTAAACATTGGGTTCATGTCAATGACTCAATTAAACAAAAAATTGGAAAATATTCCTATAAAAAAGGTTGAAACATTAGTGGAGTCTGGCAGAAATAAGAAAAATAGGAATGGAAAAATAGGCATCAACAATTACACAAATTATGTTAGCATGCCTGATGCTCCTAGAAAAAAATGTCATATATGTGGTAATCCTAATCACATAGCTATGCACTGTAGGAGTAAAAATAAAATTCTTATAATAGAGACTGCACCTTCAAAGATAAGAAAAGATAAATCACCTATAAAAAGGTCAAATCATCTTCGCATTAACTATGAAAACTCTAAGCTTGGCAGTCTCTCACAAAAAGGTAGCAAGACTTGTGATTGTCCAATTAAAGTCAAAAATTCTAAAAGACAATCAACTCAATCTGAGTCAAGTCTTGATTCTACAACTAGTGAGAAAGGACCCAAGAAAGTCTGGGTCCCAAAAATTTCTAACTAGTTACTCTTACTGTGTAGGGCAAAAAGAAGAAAACATGGTACTTGGACAATAACTGTTCAAGGCACATGACTGGAGACAAGTCCCTGCTAAAATAGTATGAAGAGAAAAGTGGCCCTAAAGCCACTTTTGGAGATGACAGTAAAGGCCATACAAAAGGTTATGGCAGTGTTGAACATGGATATGTCATCTTCACTGAAGTATCACTAGTTGATGGCTTAAAACATAATCTACTGAGTGTGAGTCAACTATGTGATAATGGATTCGATGTCACCTTCAAAGAAGATCAATTCATAGTGAGTGACAAAGAATCAGGAAATGTGATCTTGATAGGGAAAATAAAAGGAAATTTGTATATTGCAAACCTTATCTCTTTTACTGATCAAATCACATGTCTCTATAGCAAAGCTTTAACTGATGAAAGTTGGCTCTGGCACAAGAAGGTTTCCCACTTAAATTTCAAGAATATCAACAAGCTAGTGAGGAAAGGATTGGTAGCTGGCATTCCACAATTGGAGTTTACACAAGATGGATTGTGTGATTCATGCCAGAAAGGGAAACAAAGAAGTGTGTCATTCAAGAGCAAACCAGCCACATCAATCACTGACCCTTTACAGTTGCTACACATGGATTTATTTGATCAAGTGAATGTGATGTCTATATTAAGGAATAGATATGCCTTGGTTATTGTGGATGATCACACGAGGTATACTTGGGTAAAATACCTCCATACAAAGGATGAAGCTGCTCAGTTGATAATTGATCATATCAAGAAGATAGAAACTGAGTTAAGAAAAACAGTTAGGGTGATAAGGAGTGATAGAGGAACAAAATTCAAGAATACCCAAGTTATTGAATTCTACACTGAAAAAAGAATAACTCATCAATTCTCAGCTCCAAGAACTCCTCAACAAAATGGAGTTGTTGAGAGGAAAAATATGACCCTTATTGAAGCAGCAAGGACCATGTTACAAGAGGCAAAGCTTCCTACATATTTTTGGGAAGAAGCTATTAACATGACTTGCTTTACACAGAATAGATCCTTGATAAACAAAGCATACAACAAAACATCTTATGAATTGATGACTGGGAGAAAACCAACTCTCAAGTTTTTACATGTGTTTGGTTGTAAGTGTTTTGTATTGAGAGATTCATCAGAGACAAGAGGAAAATTTGATAACAAGTCTGATGAAGCAATCTTTTTAGGTTATTCTTTGTCAAGTAAGGCATACAGAGTATATAATCTAAGAACAAAGGTCATTGTGGAATCAATTCAAGTTGTATTTGATGACAGAAAGATTCCAGGAATGATTGGACAAGGATTGCGTGAACCTCTCAGTTTTGAGAATGAATTGGATGCATGAGAATATCCACAGAGACTAGTGAAAAACCCCAACATAGTAATGATCCCTACATAATTGAGGGGGAGTTAACAGTTGTGCATGAAGTACCAAGGACTAATGCTCTATCAGAGACTAGAGTATTAGATGAAACACAAGAAACTGGTGACATTAGTATACCATCGGAGACTAATGGTTCACCAGAGACTAGTGTCACTGATGCACAATCAGAGACTATCTTGACACCAGGGACTATAGAGATAAACAGCTCAGGGGGAGCTAATAATGAAGAAGTCAATGGTTTAGGGGGAGCAATCTCTAATCATGAAGCTAGATTGGACAACATCAACCTAGAAAATGAAGCCTCCACTTTAAGGTCAAATCTGCCACGTGCAATTCCATGGTTGAGAGACCACACACTAGATTTGATCATTGGAAGAATAGAGGATGGAGACAAGACTAGAAGTGCAACTTAAAATGAATGCTTATATCTCAGTTTTCTCTCAAAGATTGAGCCAAAGAAAATTGAGGAAGCACTTCAAGATCCTGACTGGATAACTGCCATGCAAGAGGAGTTAAACCAATTCACAAGAAACAAAGTCTGGAGACTGGTACCCAAACCAAGGAATAGATCAATAATTGGTGCCAAATGGGTCTTTAGAAATAAATTGGATGAAACTGGTACAATCATAAGGAATAAAGCAAGACTGGTTGCAAAAGGATATTCTCAAGAAGATGGAATAGACTATGATGAAACTTTTGCACCAGTAACAAGATTTGAAGCAATCAGAATCTTCTTGGCTTTTGCAGCCTACAAGAACTTCAAGGTGTACCAGATGGATGTCAAAAGTGCTTTCTTGAATGGAAAATTGGAAGAGGAAGTCTATGTTTGCCAACCCCCAGGTTTTGTGGACTCCAAACTTCCAAATCATGTCTACAGGTTAGACAAAGCACTTTATGGCTTAAAACAAGCACCAAGAGCCTGGTATGATACTCTATCTCAATTTTTACTTGAAAATAAATTTGTTAGAGGTATCATAAATAAAACTTTATTTTATAGAAAACAAGGCTCTGGCATTATACTTGTGCAAATATATGTAAATGATATTATATTTGGTTCTACAAATGAAAAACTTTGTGAAAAATTTTCAAAACTAATGCAGTCTAGATATGAAATGAGTATGATGGGAGAATTAACATTTTTCTTAGGATTGCAAATAAAACAATCAACTGATGGAATTTTCATCAGTTAGTCCAATTACATCAAAGATTTATTGAGAAAATATGATTTGCTTGATTGTGCATCTGCAAAAACACCCATGCCTACTACCACTAAGCTTGATAAGGATTTAAAAGGAAAGAAAGTTGAAATTACTAGCTTTAGAGGCATGACAAGCTCTCTTTTATATCTAATTGCAAGTAGACCTGATATAATGTTTGCTACATGTTTATGTGGTAGATTTCAAGCTGACCCTAGAGAGTCACATTTGACTGCTGTAAAAAGAATACTCAGATATCTAAAGGGTACCCCAAACCTTGGTTTATGGTATCCCAAAGAATCTAATTTTAAACTAATTGGTTATTCAGATGTTGACTATGCAGGTTGCAAGCTTGACAGAAAAAGCACAAGTGGAAGCTGCCAACTTCTTAGAGGCAGACTTGTTTCTTGGTTTAGCAAGAAACAAAATTTAGTGTCTACTTCAACAGCAGAAGCTGAATATATTGCAGTTGGGAGTTGCTGTGCTCAGATCTTATGGATCAAAAATCAACTCCTAGATTATGGTATGACATTAACAAAAATTCCTATCTATTGTGATAATACAAGTGTCATAGCTATAACAGAAAATCCAGTGCAACATTCAAGAACAAAACATTTAGATATTAGATATCACTTCATAAAAGAACATGTAAGTGAAGGAAATATTGAATTGCACTGGGTTACAAATGATAAACAACTTGCAGACATATTCACAAAGCCTTTAGATGAATCTACATTCACTAGATTAGTCTATGAGTTAGGAATGTTGAATTATTCCTCTAAAAATTGATTAAAATCTGAGAAAGCAAGTTGTGTAGTTGAAAGAAGCTAGGATTAGATTTCTAGATTGCAGCTGTTCTTAATGGACAGAATTTAAGAAGCTAGAATTTAATTTCTGGATTGAAGCTGTTGTTAAATAACAGAATTATTGAAGTTGTTTTAATAAAACATAATTTTTGAAGCTAATAATCATTAATTTGATTGTTGGAAATGTTTTGAAAAACAAAACTATAGCAGGGACTACATTTTCTTAGTCCCTGAAAGCTTTGGAGTAAGAGACTAACTTAGTCCCTGATAGTTGTTTTTACTTAGTCCCTGATTAGTCAAAAATGAACTATCGGAGACTATCTTTGTCCCCGACAGTGTTTTTGATTAGTCCCCGACTCAATCAAAAATGAAATATCGGAGACTATCTTAGTCCCCGACAGTGTTTTTGATTAATCCCCGACTCAATCAAAAATGAACTGTCGGAGACTATCTTAGTCCCCGACAGTGTTTTTGATTAGTCCCCGACTAAACAAAATAACATTATCGGAGACTAATCGAGCCTAATTTCTTATGAGTGGACATATCAGAGATTAGGGCAATCTCTGATTGAGGGTAATTAGGTAGTTATCCATAATCCACTTAGAATTGCAAACGTTTCGAGCAAATTGATAAAAGTAATTTCAAACATCTTTGCAATCACAAACTCTCAAGTCCTGAAATTATTTTCTCCCTACAAACACTCTGCAATTCAACCCTTTTTGCAAAGAAAATCTTCAAAGTTTTCACAGATCTCTTCAATGGCGGCCAAAACTGTATGCTTCAAGTTTGGAGACTTTGATTTCATCAAGACCAACGATGTAGGGGTGGTCGATAAACATGAATTTGAAGCACAGTACCATCCATCTGTAGATTTTCTACAAAACTTTTCACTGTCGTACGCCATATACGAATCTCCCACACAAGCCGCTGAAGTTATCATGGCTATGTGGTCCACTGCAACCATACAGGATGAGGATGCTGACTCTCCTGTGGTAAGTTTCAAGTATGATAATACTGTCTATACTATAGATCATACTGTTGTTAATAATGCTTTATGTCTACTTCTTTTGAAAACTTTGACTCTCCTGCCTCTGATGAAGAAATATTTGTTATGTTTAAAAACTTACATCACTCTTCAGAAATTGTTTGTGTTGGGTCCATAATTCGACCCCATCTAAGGCAGGAGTGGTCACTGTTTTTTGACATTATAACAAAAGCTTTTTCTACAAAATGTAGTGGCTATGATGTTATCACTACACTCACATAACAAATTGCTTTCAGTGTGTTGTATGATAGACATCTAAACATTGGGCTTTTAATTCTGCAAAATCTTTTGGTAAAACTTAAATCCGGTAATAAAAATAAAATTTATTATGCTAGGTTTTTTATGATGATTGCATATTATCTAATATCTAACCTTAATATTACTGGAATGCAAGTTGTACCAACTGTTTTGTAGAGTAAAAGAATTTTTACTGATGTGAAGCATAAATCTGCAAAGGTAAAGGTTCCTTTATTTTTTCCTCCTGTCATGAGATCTACTCTCATTGATAGGCTTCTAAATCTTTATTCTTTGTTATTTCTTGAGGATACTAAACACCAAAACCCTATTAATCCTCCAACCACTTCACAACAACAATCTATAGCCCCCTCCACAGTTTCCCAAAAGACTGTGGTTGTAAAAACAAAGACAACAATGAAAAGAAAAATAATTGAGGGAGTAAGTGAGGCTGAGGGAGACAAAGAAGCTGAGGTGGCACCTCAGAGAAAGAAGAGAATCATAACCTTAAGACAAAAAGAATCCATTGCTTCCCAAAAAGCAATGGAGGTTATAAGGAAAAACAGTGAACTCTCAATATCCTCTCAAAAGGATGTTGACATTGAAGAAAGTTTCCAACCAGGAACAACATGTACAGAGTCTGCACAACCTCTTGTACAACAACAAGAGGAACCACAGAGAGAGAAAATACAAGATAAGAGTGACACTAGGAGTGCACACATAGAGTCATCTATTGATGTTCCTCAATTTTCCATTTCTGAGGAACAGTCAACACTCCCTACTGTACATTCTTCTCCTGCTTCTCAATTTCTTGATTCTTTTGAACATGAAAATCCTCTAGATCTTTTCCTAGAGGAGCCAATACTCGAGACAAGCTCTCAAAAACTTTCCTTAGAGAGATCCCTAGCCACAGATATACAAAGGGAACCCCCTCTCCTTGGTGCCTCCCCTACTTCTCAAACCCCTCTTTCTTTAGGACAGAGTGATACAATCCAAAAGAGTGAGTCTGAGAGAATATTTAGTGAGAGTCAGGCTCCTGACCTGGAAAAAGGAGAGCAACAAATTCAAGAGAGTCAAGCTTTAAATAGCTTGGAAAAAGGAGAGATAGAGAAGCTGGGTGCCCAACCCCAGGTAAAAGGAGAGGGTGTGAGTAAGGATGAGATCCTTGAAGAAAAGAAAAGAGAGAAATTTTCAGCAGGTGAATTTTTAAACCCTGTTGAAACCACCACAGCAGAAGCTCAAGTTTCTTCTGCTCCCTCCACTACAATCCAAACAAAAGAAGCTGGGACAAGCTCCGGAACAGGGAATGCAGCATTACAAGTATTATCCGAAATGTCCAATGCAGACTTTGAAATATTATATGGTCTACAACAAACTCAAGACAATATTTCTGCATTAAAGACAGGGCTTGCAAATGAACCTGTTCCTGAAGAAATTTAAGAGGAAAATGTGGATGTTTGACTTGATGAAAACTTCACCAATTCTCTGGAGGATGCAACTGTCCAACTAAGGCAGGATTATGTGACCAACATTGGGTCAAATGTAGTTGCATCATCCATCAAGGACATACTAGAAGAAGTAACCAAGGTGGATAAGAAACATACAAAGTTTCACCACTTCTTAGTTACTGGTATAAATGCTGCAGTGAAGAAAATGGAGCAAAGGATGGAGTTGGAGACAGAAAAGCTCAGGAGGTGCTATGAAGGACACTTGCCAAGGAGGACTATCACTTCAATTGATTCTATCTGTTGGGTTTCGTAGAATAAAACGCAGCGGAAAAATACGATTTAAAATAAAACAAAACGAAACCCAAACCCGAGGATCTATGCGAAACAATTTAATACAGATAGTTTAAGATTTTACCGATTAATTGTGTGAATTTGAAGCTTTGGTGAATGTGTTGATCGTCTCCAAATCTTTAACGCAATCCTACAGAACTGCGTCTCTACGGTATCCACACGAACACCCACGAACCGTCTCACGATTCGAACGAGAAGAGTTACAGTACTAGCTGTACGATCTATATCTCTCTTTTCTCTCTATATCTCTGAACTCCAGTTTCTCTCTTATGAGCAACTAAGGTTCTTAGAATACGTGGAAAAATTGGTTGTTATAGAAAATAGCTGATATATCATATATATAGCCTTTCATAGAGTAATTCCAAAACCTAATCTAATTAGGAGACTTAGAATCTGAATTTTATATGTATTAGATATATATATTTAATCAAGTCTCACTTAATTAATATATATATGCACAAATAAATATATATTCGTATTTCCTTCCAAAGGACTCTATTTCATACAGATTACATATATTAATATATATGTATATAATTTAAAGCCATGATTTAATTAAATCAATCTTATTGATATATTAAAATCATTGACATTTAAATTATATCTCCTTGACGAATGTTCTTTGTGTGTGACCCTGTAGGTTATTATTACGTTGGCAATAATTTTAAATCATATTATAAAATTATAAACAGTGAGCGGCATCTAGTAATATATCACTGTTACCCAAGTAATAATAAAGTCATAGATTCGACGTTACCTTTCGTGACCAATGTTTCAATGTAACTTAATCCTTTTAACCATGATATCTAAGATTAAATTCAAGGCATAGTTGTGTCATCCTCTTCATAATTTAATCTTAGTTTTCTTGATCAATGAGTAAACTATATGAAACAAATCTCTATTTGAGCATGACCATGCATTTCATAGTTTCACTCAATCAAGAGGCCTATAGATATCACCCCTAATTTATAGGAGGGTTAAATTTCATCTACATCATTCTCATTTCTCACTTAACTCATTATTCATCCAACAATTACCTTTATCGTCCACCCGGTTAAAGGTGACTTTTGATAATGTCAAAATGCATAACTCCTTATGTAGAAATGTCATGACTTTAGGTCGAAGGACCATTACATCATTGTCACTATGAGAATTACTTATGACACATAGCATAACGCTCCATGTAGAATTCTCATGGTGGGTCGGTCCAGTACTATGTTCTCTAACATGTACCTATGTATCAACTTAATATATCTCGTATATATTTATGACCAATGAGATATGGCCATCAGTTAATCCACATACTAGTCTCAATGTATTATTGTTGTCCCACTGACAATGATACTTAACTAGGGACATTTAAGAATAATGATACATTACATACTTATATCATCTCATATTCAAGTCACATACTTGAATCCATATAATTACTATCATTCTTCTAAGGACATTTATTACGTTAACATTTATATAACGCAGTAAATAAAACATAATAAAAGAAATTATCATTTAACCAAAAAACATATCATAAATATAGTGTCACAATCATTACATAATTGGCCACTAGGGCATACACTCTAACATTATCATCAAAGAGAAGTCCAAGATTGACAATCGACTTCAAGCCCTTGAATCAAATGTCTAACTCCTCCTCCAAAAGCAAGATCGAATGGAACAACTATTGCTGCAGGCAATTCCACATTTGGCCACCCCTTCTCAACCCAAAGATGCTGATGTCAAAAAGGGGGAGAGTGGTTATTTCATCAAACCTGTACCAAAACCACAACCAAAATCTGTTCCAGTTATTGATGCTGAATTGCAGGCAATGATGGACATAATTTTGAAGAAACATTATGATCTTGAGGCAGCTACAAAATCTATAACAACACAACCACCACCACCACCACCACCAACAATACCAGCAGTAGCAACAACAAAGAGAGTCCCTCCTCCTACTCAACAAACTACACAAGCCCCAAGCACTTCAAAAGACAAAGGCAAGGGTGTTCTGGTTGAGGATCCAAAGAAATCAAAATATGCTCAACCAGGATAGCCTAAGCTAATGGGGGATGCCATGAAGACTGCTCACTTTCCCACTCTAGTTGAATTAATAGTGGATGGAAAAGTCGAGTTAGTTTATCCTCAAGAGCAAAAACTTATTGAAGCTGATGCATTACTCGCATAGAAGCTACAAGAGGAGGAGGACATGGCTACAACAAGAGAGGAGGAGGCAAAGAAAAGGAAAATCTCTGCTAGAAGGACAAGTGCACAGAAGGCAGCCATCACCAAGAAGAAGAATAAGGAGATAAAAGAGGCAGAGAAGAAATCAAGGAGAAGATCTTTAGTCCAGGAATTTGCAAAGAAATCTGTGACTAAAAAATCTATCAAGAAACTTGCATCTCAAGAACCTCCAAGGCCAACTGAGACTACCTTAATGGCTGTGAATGGACCAACAAAGCCACGAACAGTTCCATCAAGGAAATCTTATAAGGTTGAAATGGCTAGCACATAAGAAATTATCAAAGCTCTGAAAAGGAGTACAAAGAATATCAACTTGATCAAGGGCAAGGACAACAAAGAATTGCTCCATATCTTTTTAAAAGATGGAGAATCTTTGAAGTTCGAAAGGCCAGCCTTGGAGGGACAAACTAAAGAGAACTTGGAGTGGTTGTTGTCTGTGGTGCTTGAGACTTTTGATCTCAACAAGGAATTTTGAAGCCAAATCCAAAAGGTGATAAAGGTGATACATAATTTGGACACAGTGCCAAAAGTTGATCCAAAGCCTCTTGGACTATGGTATGAGACTTTTCATGGAGAGAGAGTATTCTTCAACTACAACAGAGACATTAACAGTGTAAATAAGAGACATATTGAAGGATTTATCAGTCTTCTCAAAGATTCAGAAGAAGAAACAGAGGTTATTCTAAGGAAGTTGCTGATAGAAAGGCTGGAAGTGCTGAAGAAAAACAAAAGATGAAGTTAAAGGTATGTTGGTTGTTAAATAAGCTGTAATTTTTTTTTTTGAAGTGAGACTTAAAGGATTTAAACCTGAGTCTTGGTGGAAGCTGAATGACACATCAAAGATCTTAATTCAGATACATTTGTAGTTAGTAATTCTTTATTCTTTTTCTAAGTAATACTTGTAATTTTGAGTTTTGACATCATCATCAACCTTGAAATTATGCTTATCATTTTGATATTCATAATTAGGGGGAGATTGTTAGGTTTTATAACATTTGATGATGATTGTCTTTAGATTACTTAGATATACAAATGTATACAAAGTGTTAATTAGTAACACTGAAGTTTTGTAGCCAGTAGTTATCTCTTTGATTGTAATTTATTTTTTATAAAGAGATAGATTCATTTTTATTTGTAAGTAACTGTTGGAAAGTTGTATCAAAGCTTCAACAAGTCAAAATGTGTATTTGATTCGTCGGAGATTACAAAAAGGCTTATCGGAGACTAAGGTAACACTTGTTAGAGACTAAGGATTTTGCCTATCGGAGACTACGGCTTATGTCATCTGGGATTAAAGATAAAGCGTCAGAGACTAATGCTTACATCATCAGAGACTAAGTCTAAAGCATCGGAGACTAATAACTCTGTCGGAGACTACACAACCTGATCAGAGACTAAAAGATCAGAGACTAAACGTTGAGTCGATCACGGACTAAAGCTAAAGCCATCAAAGACTAGTCGTGAATTATTTTCTGATGAGATACAGAGTTTGAATTGAATAGGGAATGCCTTCCATGTAGATCAAGATATTATTGAAGACGTAGCTGGTAAAAAAACAAGCCAGAAATATGTTCCTAATCAAAAAGGAAAGATTGTGTTTGATTCGAATAAGAAAGCTGAATCATTATTGATTTAGAATAGGAAACTGAGTTAAATGGTAATTCAGTTTTAGAAGCTGTAATTAGGTTTACAAAAGTGTAGTAATTCGAAGCTGTATAGAATTCATAGTTTGTATCTTTACTATACAGAAAAGAAAAGAAGCTGACGATCATATTGTTGTGATTGTTAGAATTTGTAATCAATTGTTAAATTAATAAAAGCAATTGTTTATAAATTGATTTGAGTTCTTGTTCTTTATTTCTGCAAGTAATAATTGATTTCTTGAACAACAAGTAATCGAAAAGAATTCAAAGAACTTGTATTCAACCCCCCTTTCTACAAGTTCTCGGCTATCTCACTAGGAAAACATGAACTATTATGCATTGCCTCTAGAAGAAATATTTACCTCGCTCCAACATGGGAACTTTACTATTTCCAACATTGTTTGCCATTGAAAAAAACCTTGTAGCAAGTGTAGTTTGCTAGTTGGCTCTGATACAAATTGTTAGAACTGAATAAGCTAGAGTGTTTGTAGAATGGGGGGTTGAATACAAACACTACAAACTTTTTCAGTTTTTAAAACTTAATACACAAAACTGAAATAGCTACATTGATAAGAAAAACAATATTGAAGTTAAAATGAATACACAAACATTCAAGTTAAAATAGTTCTATTGTAACTTAGTGTTTTTCTTGGAATCTGTATAATCACAAAGTGATTAACAGTTATAACTCTATAATGAATTACAACTTTTTTTTTCTCACACAGTAGCTACTAATTTTTTTCTTTGAATATTTCTCTCTAGATCTATTACAAAGCTTTTCTCTAGTGTGCAAGTTTTGTATGTGGTTGTGTTTTTTTTTCGTGTAACAACACTTTCTATATATGTAGGAGATCAATTGTAGAATCCATGTGTTAGACATGCTGCCTTTTTCAACGTTGTCACAGTATATCCCATCATTGTCCTTTCAGAGATACGTGTTAGACTACTTTTGGCTAGTGTTGCTTCTTTTTCATTCCCTTTTCTTCATGCATTTAATGTGTTGAGAATTGTTATTACACCACCAAACTTCAAGGAATATCTTTCCAATTATATCCCTTGCTTCCATGAAAAGTATCAGTGATTTGCATGTAAGTCCTAATGACAAGTGGACTAGGTCATAACGAACCCCTGATGATAAGCCCTGATATTGACTTGATCAGTGCTTTTGGATCCCCTGATGACAAGCCCTAATAAAGACTTAATCAGTGCTTCACTATCCATTGATGCTAATCCTTGATGTGGAATTAGATAAGTACTTCTTGATCCCTTGATGTTAAGACCTACTTGTATCCACTGATGACTTCAACTAATGCAATAATCAAACTTTCCCTGATGGGTTGGTTATGTTCGATGTCACCCCTGATACCGAGTGTTCGGATCCCCCTAATGTGTTCCCCTATCGGTGTCATTCACTGATGCAGTATTTTAGGCTTTCCCTGATGGGTTTTTCCATTGATGCCTTTTTAAATACTGACAATTTTAACCACTGATACTTTGTTGGTTTTGTCTAGAACTCCTGATGTGCAGAATACTTGAATGTTTAAGTAACAATAGACATCCCCTGACACTATCAATTCCTTTCTAAATATCCACTGATGACTTGCCTAGTGCAAATAAGTCCATCCACTGATGACTAAGTTGTCCATTAGTGGATGCAAAACTTGTGCAAATATACTAAGATTTATAGCACACCTTGAGTATTTATAGATGCACATTTATCCCTTTATTACTGAATTATCATCATCAACATTTATCTATAACATAGTTGTTGGATGTGAGGAAGAGAATGATGAAGAATTAGTGATCGATATTGAGTCTATTATTGTTGAACTTGGTACCTCATAAGTTTCTTAATCAAGAAGTTAATCATGAAAGAATTTGTTGTTGATATTTTCAATTTGTCATTTGTCTTTTCCTTTTAGCTTCTAAAATTGTCTACAACTTTATTAAAATTTTAGAGTCAATATTTTGGATTTATGACTTTAAACAAGTATATTGATTGTTTTACTACTATAATTATTATGGGATGAAGACTATTTATCATTTTGAAGAACTTGAATTCTTGTTAATTGAATAAATGATTTCCTTATATTTTGTAACTTGTTCTTGTTAGAAAATAGAAACTTTAGAGTTTAATTAAAGTGGATTCCTAATGATGTTTCTTGATTCTAACACTTGGTAGTTAATCCTTTTGAGGAGGACTTAATTATCGTTTGTTGGATTTAAGACATTTTTTTAGTGAAATCCATAGATAAATAGGTGAGAAGTAGCTTCCTATAAATGAGCAACATTGGGACATTGGTGCTTGACATATTTGATATGTTGTAGTAAATTAGTCACTGATGGAATTATCCACTAATGTGGTCATTCATTGATGAAATTATTTATTGATGTATCATTAGTTAATGGAATTGGCCATTAGGTGATATTTGGTTATCGAAATATATTTTGATCATTAGATGATATTGTTTATCAGGAATAATCTGTCTGTTAGATGTTATTTGATCACTAATGAAAGTTTTTATTTAGAAAGTCCAAACTAATTCGACTTAGAATTGTGTATTATTAACAATAATAATTAAGTTTTTTATTTCAATTCTAGTTGGATATAGCTCATGTGACGACCTATAGATATGGATTATTTAAGGCAAACGTTACAAAGAGTTTTTAAGGGGGCGTTATCAAAAGCTTGTGCTAAGTAAACGTTATAAAAAAAACTTCTTCTCATATGTATTGGATATACAAAACATACTCGATATATTGAGAATACATATAGAGTTCTCACACACATATTTTGATACATTAGATTTTTGACAAACTGAGGTGATAGTCGTTGTTGCACTGATATTGGATTGCGCTTTAGCAGTGCTGTGCTGTTTTATCTTGGAAGGAGACTCGTAACAACCCATCGTAGCGTGAGTGAGATGGATATTTCTTCCAGAACAGTCGTTCCTTTTTTAGGGATCGGTGACTTAACTATTCTTCTATTTCGATAAGTCCTTATGTTCTTTCTAGTTTTCCAATTCTCGTAGTAACTATTTTTCTTTGTTTTTCATAGTTATCTGTTTGTTTGATTTTAAAATCAAAACCATATTCTAATATCTAATATATCTACTTTAATTGTGTTGTGGTTCTAAAATTGAAAAATGACATTTATTTTTGGACCAAGGTATATATTTTAATTTAGAATGGAGGAACCAAATTCATTTATTTATTAAATTTAGAGGTAAATTAATTGGGGCAGGCGTGTATTTATGTTAGATTTAATGGTTTTCAATTTTTAGTTCATAATGTAAATAATGATATAAGAGACTCAAGGTATAATTTTCTTCTCAAAGTTTCAACGTACATTTATAGTCCACTACATGATAGCTTTGTGTGTGTTTGAGTTGCTTTCTTGTTTCAAAAATGATGCAGCGTAGCATACTAAATATGGGTCAAATATGGATTACCGAATCCACACTATATTTCGTCAAATTTTATCTGCTTCGGCCCACATAATAATTGTCTATATGGATCTGAACTAAAATAAGTATTCAAATCAATATAAGTACATCGGTCACTTAAAATAAGACATAAATTCAAGAAAGAGATCAGCTTGGGGCAGGTACATAGGTCACTTAAAATAAAGTATTCAAATCAACACACACCCGCGTGTGTGTATATATATATATATATGGTAAACCTCTATAAATTAATAATCTCTTTAAAATAATAATTTATTTCCGTCTCAAGTTGCATCAGTTCAATAAATGAAGAATTTTAATAAATTAATAAAATATTAATTTTTAGAAAGACCATGTACTAAAATATGGTCCCAACAATATTATAAATTAATAATTTCTTAAAATTACATATATATATTTAAGATATTCTGAAATATGAATCAATTGTTTTTTTTTTTGAAATTCACATCTAGGTGAATTTCATCTCTTGTTTTTCTCATTGCATTTAGAAAAACTTAAATTAAAATGCAATGTATAATATAAATACAATGAATCTTTCAATAAATTAATTTTTATAATATATATTATTGAATTTTATGTATATATTGAATTTAAAAAAACTGTTTAAATTAATAAATTATTAATTTATAGATAAATTAATACCTTTCTAAAGTAATAAATTTCTCCGGTTCTGAGGGTATTAATTTATAAAAGTTTTACTGTATTAGGAAAGCATTTCAATTTGTATCCTAATTAAGTAATAATATGTAAATTTGAATTAATCATAGAAGATAACCAAGATAATATGGATAACTATCTAGAGCGAAAGATATTGAAACTGATGGTATTGAAGTATGAGATATTCATTTTAACAAAGAACTTAGCATAATGTAGAGTGTTAAAATTGATGTAATTTGTTAAATGATGTAGCGAATAAATTGTGTTATATGTTAAGGGTATTCATGTTATGTATGAGTACTTCGACTAATAAATTACTAATTATTTTATTTAGCGTTTAATTTTTAATTTTTATTTTTATCTATATAGCGTAATATTTCTTAAATTACATAAATTGAAATGCAGAAAAATAACAAAAAATAAAAGTAACATTACAATTAAAAAAAAGAGAGATATAAGATGGAAAATTGAGTAATTGACTTTGTACACAGTAAATGAACACGTTTAAAACGACTTAATGTATTATTTTTATGATACAAGTTGACGATACATGGTGCAACTATCTGCTACTACCTCTTTTATTTTCTGGAAGGATATTTAGTATTAACGACAAGTTATTCCAGATAATCATCTTTTCTGCAATGACTCGTAAATGATAGAGCACCCATAATTATAACCATTCCCTTATATTCTAAAAAATTATAATATTCATGACCTATGAATGTTATGAAATGTATGTGCAGGCAACAAATTTCATAAGTGCAGGCAACAAATTTCATAAGCGCATTGTTGTTAGCAAAGTGATCATAATTAATAATACAATTATTGAGGTCGGTGATGAAAAAGTAGAGCAAATTATTGGAGAAAGTAGAGATCTTTTTATAAACTTTTGATAGCGAAGTTACTAATAGCAGCAAAAACAATTTATGATCAAGTCACTAGTAGTAGTAGAGGCTATTATTGTTCTATTTCTTTCCTTGTCCCATTTCTATTTTCTTTATCGACATAACGGAAAATGTGGTTTCATTAACGTTCCAACACAAATTTAAATAATTTCTTGCAGAATAATAGAAGAGTCGAAATCTCACAATTTTGAAGAAATTTGTATATCAATAATTATAAATGTTTAACTAATTTAAAACCCTTCAAAACATGTATTTATATATTAATAATTATGAAAGTTCAACTAGTGTAAAACCATTTACAAAATATATATTTATATTAACATTAAATAAACCAAACTTAATTAGTAAACATATCAAAAACATCAAATGAAACAACTCCAAATTCAAATAGGAAAGAAGTTCTTGCACAAAATCTAAGACGGGTCGTGGGCTATGTGTGAGAACCTGAAAATAAAAATAGGAATATGATGAGTAAATAATTTATTCATATGATTTATTCATCTGATGAGTAAATGATTTTTATATTAATGTGATGTCCAAAATTTAATGATTTTAATTCCTTTGTAAAACCATCAAAGAGATATGAATATGAGAATCTCAAATCTCATATAAGATTAAATTAATCAAGCATGTATGGAGATAAGTTAATGAAATGATTACGTGTATTTAAAGAAACTATTGTGGGTAATCAGATGATTACGTGTAATAGTGTTTGATTAGTAAGCTGTATGTGTGTCAACAACTGATTAAGATTAAATTGCATGTATGTCAGCAGCTGCTTGGTATTAGACCAGCTATTGAAAGTGATATGATGAGCAGCCACTTCACTGGCCAAGTTGACTAATCATATCACTCCAAGGACATAATTTTAGCCTACTGCTCTAATTGATTTACAAACACTATAAATACTTCATCTGATGTATAAATCCTAACCTCTCTTCTAAAACTTCTCTTTAGTTGACCACCCACATAAAATTTTAGGTTCATTTTCTAGAGCAACAGTCCTTTTCTAGAGCAGTTTGAGTTTTTAATTTCTTCCTTAAAGACGAAGAGATAAGAGCTTTATATCAATCGTATACTTTGTTCTATTCTATTTTATTTTCTTATGCACATAACATTTGAAAGTATTAGTCGTGCATGTTAAAAGTTATCCAAGAAAAGATTAAATCTTCAAAAGCTGCAGTAGTATTATTTTGCACACAACAAATAGAATAATGAGGTACCTTAAGTTGGGTTTATCCATTGTTAGACATCATCCATGATCATATGAAAGGTTCTTTGTAATTGAGACAACTTCTAACTTAGTCTCCGACAACACAAAATTAGTCTTAGATAGCATAAAATAGTCCCCGAGAGATTATATGTTAGTCTCCGATGAGTAACAAATGTTAGTCTCCGATGAACAAATTATGTTAGTCTCCGAAAGACAAAAATACTAGTCACCGAAGAGTTTGACACTGACTAAATAGTTAGTGATGAGTTTGGTGACAACCAAAAAAGTTTGGCGGTAGTCAAATGAATTACCGACGAGTTTGGCGATGAACAAAATTATCCACTGATGGTCAGTTCATCCCCTAATGAGTAAATTTCATCCCCTGATGGCTATCCCTTGAGGGGTGAATCAGCCCCTGATGATTTTCATCCCCTGATGACTGAGGACCGTTCCTTGATAGTCGAGTAAATTATCCACTGATGACAAGTTATCCCTTGACAAGTAAATTATCCACTGAGGACTAACCATCCCTTGACGGGTAAATTATCCACTGATGGCTAATTATCCCTCGATGGTCATTCTTAGTCCCCGATGAACACTTGTATGCTTCTACAATTACCCACTGATGCGCAGTGTATTTTCGAGATGTGACATATTATTTTCTCCAATTACTTAGGGTAAAATTAATTAATTAATGAACCTTAACATTTCAGATCTCAGATTAAAACATTAAAATTGTAATGACATCACATGCACACTTTCTCTTATTTATTTCCAAGGCGTAAAATTCTTATGACATGTTAACAAATATGTTGTACAGAATCTCTCACTCACTAGTGTGTTGATTTAGTATTAGCTAAGGACCAAGGCAAGTATATACTCACTCTTTCTTTTTCATTTAATACGTATTATCATTCATTCGATATATGTAAGTATCCAGTATTATGTTATGTCCTATTCAAGTTTAGTTTCTTTAAAGATAAGTAACGTACGATCTTTTGATCTGATGTACGTGAAAAATGTTGTACTAGAATCAAACATTCTTTGGGTGGATTTTAGCCTTTCAAGTTTGCTAACTCGCCAAGGTAAATCCTATACGGATATAAAAAGACTTAATTGATTTCCACCCCCTACTTGTAGAGTATATCCGTGTGGGTAACTAATTGTTAGTGGAATGCATCTACCTAGCACCCCGGACCTAGGAATGATAGGGGACGGAAACCGAGGCATAGGTGATCGAACCTTCGTAGATAAAAGATTTCTGCTTGACTACATATGTCATTATGATGAAGTCAAATGATGGTCAGGCTGGCCAGCTGATATACTGTTTGATATGAAGTTCCTAAGGGCACGTGTGCCAAGCGAACATGGTTACAAGGTGCATGTGAATTATTCAAGATTTCTTTCAAGAAAAAGGGTCAATTATTCGGGGACCCTGAAAGGTATATGTTTATCAAATTATTAGGAGGTGTCAGCATTGTTTTTGCCCAACCTCACAAATACTTAAGCCTTATAAATGATCAATTTTACAAGGCTTACCCAACGTATGATTATATACTTGCTGAGTGTAAATCGCTCATGTGGATTGTTATGAAATGTTCTACAAGTTATGGTGAGAAGGCCGACCTGACTAATAAAGGCAAAACAAGGATGGCATAATGAACGTTTCTTAATCGCTCTCCTATGGATGACTTTTAGAGAAAGGATGAAGCATTAGGATATTATAGAAATGTTTAGATTGTAAACCCTATGGGCCCTCACGGACTTCCGCTATAAAACAATTATATTTGGTTATGTAATAGAGACTATTTTCTTATTTCATGACATGCATGCTTGATTGATGATATTTTCTGTTGTCAAATTTTGACGGTGTCCAAAGTTCGATATGAGATTTTTGGGGCCATCACACTATGACATGAGTCATAAGCCATGAGCAAAACAAAGCCTAAATCAACACCTTGTGTCGTAGGCCGCTATTTACACCAAGCTCCTTCATGTCGCTGGCTATGACTTTGGTCACAGACAGTGACAGCCCTATTGTTATGTTGTTTTGCTCTTGCATCAGTCCCTCCTTCTTTAAAAGAACTCAACCTCAACTTATGATTCAGATACTCCAAAGAAATAGGAGAAAAAAGTTCATGCTCAAATCTTCTCATATGTTCTTTGGCAAATGATATGGGCCAAGGAAATAACTCTGAATCTAATAAATGAGAGTATCATTAATGGACCATTGTAATGGCATCAAAGAGGCCCATAATTACTTATGGGTCTACATTTGATGAACTTAAGATAAGGTTGAGATAATGAGTAGATAAAGGTCAAGTAAATAGGATCTCTATCTAAAGGATAGTAGAGATAAAAGTGATAACCTTCTAGACCACATCCTAATCCAATGAGGACTCCTTTGTCCCAGGTGTGTATAAATACGAGATAGATGACATGTTATCAGGTACGCAATTCTAATATAAAGTATTCACATATCTTAGCTAAAGCATTTGCTAACAGACATACCCAAGGATCTTCCAAAGGGCTGAACCCCATGGTTCTTGGAAAATTTTCTTTTGCAGGTTGGCAAAGACATTCAATTTGTGGTCAAAGCTCATCAAAATCTAGGGAGCTTGCAACCCTAACCCTAGGTATGTGAATTTGACGTATCAACTTGGTGCCGTCTGTGGGAAATTGAACGATCGACTGCGCGTGAGAGAGAAGGAGTATCGTTACTAGAAAGACAGTTGGGTATGCCCCCCTTCAAGAACAAGGGGGGGTAGTTAAACCCAAGTATTAAGGGAGTTAACCCTCAGCCAGAACATGCAGAAGGCACTAGTACAAAACTGATCATTTGTGTCGGTTAAAATATCTATTTTGCGTCGGTTAACAAGAGACGCATATAGAGGAGACGCAAAAACATGACTATTTTGCGTCGGTTAAAGAGATGACACAAAAAACTATCATTTGTGTCGCACCTTTATATTAACTGACGCAAATGATAAAGGTCATTTGTGTTGCACCTTTATATTAACCGATGCAAATGATAAAGGTCATTTGCGTCGCACCTTTATTAACCGACGCAAATGATATCATTTGTGTCGTACCTTTAAGACAACCAACGCAAATGATAATGATTATTTTTTTAAAAGAAAATTCATTTTAAAATATACCATATCCAACCTGTACATTAAAAACTATTTCTAATGCCACAACAAGGAAAAAAATACAAAATTGAACTACTTCATTTGCAAAAGAGGAATATATACAAATCAAAATTTACAACCTGTTCAATCACAACGTGATATCCATTCCTAAAATTACATTATAAACCTGTTCAAAGGTCATATATTTGTTGTATTCTACTATATTTCCTAAAATTACATTTCAAACCTGTTCAAAGGTCATATACAATCTTTCATAAAAAATTTTGCCCACAAGTCTCGAATTTCATCAATTTCAAATTTAGAATATGACTTTTTTCCACTCAAACCCTGTAGAATATTATAAAAAAGAAATAATTAAGCATATAATTAAAACCACTATACAAGGTAAATTTGTTATTAGACTGAAATAGTTAATTATATGCATATAATTAAAAATAATATACCTCGGTCCATTTTGTAAAGGGAGCCCGGTGATGTAACTTGACAATGTCATACATGTACTGCATCACATAGTAGTCGCACTCGCTACCTCCTTCTTGTTGAGGACACTATATAAATAGTCAAGTTGATTAAAAATTTGCTCAAATTATATTATACAAACCAGCAAAGTCAACTTTGATTGGATAATTTAGCAACTATTTTATACCTTAACCTCATCTGTATACCAATGCAACTTATTTTTTTTCTTCTTGCCACCTTGAGCAAGATATACTCTAAATGCCCTACAAAATTATATATATATATATATATATATATATATATATATATATATATATATATGTTAAAAGAGTTTTATATGGTTAAGTTATATTAATAAGTTAGGAATTAATATATAATTTACTTACACTGTCATTAATGTCTTGATTTGCATATTCCTTTCCCTCTTCAATGAGTCAAACACATATATTGCATTTTGATCATAAGATATAAGAAGCAACATCCAATGCTCCCTACATTTTTAGAAATTAAATAACAATGTTAAATTATATCAATGAACAAGCTAGCAAAGGAATCTACATAATAACAATGTTAAATTATGTTCCTACTGTTCGAAGTACGGCGCTAAGATGAATTTCTTCGACTGACAACATAGCAAAATATTTGTAATGTATTGAGTTATGTCATCTAGATCATTTATTGCATTTGCTAGTTGACTCAGACACATGAATCCAAAGGAATATACATCAGATCCCTTACACATCTCCTTCACGTACCTTAAATGTAATACACAAATTAAATGTTAGTAAGTTTATAAAATAAACTTATATCAAAATAAAAGATAAATGAGAATGTATGAAAATTATAGTCTCACCTCATGAAAATTTGTAACACACTTATATTCAACCATTCCATTCTACAAAATTGTTGTACATCCTCACTCGAGACATAAATAGATTGTTCTACTTTCCTCGGAGCATCGACGCAAATGTCATAATCTAAAGGAACTGAAATCATGTTATCCGCGGAAGGCATCGCCATAATAAGACTATGTAAACATTGACATTTTTCACTCAATTTGAGATCTAATGTTGACGACCCTTTGCTATGAACTTGATTTTTTTTGCCGGGTGGGGACCGAGGTGCTTTACCCTTCTCCGGTAAGATGGGATCCTAAGTAGGTATAAAGTTAAACAATAACATTTACATCAATTAAATGAATTGACAAAAATCATTTATAATTAATAATGTTAATTTGAAATTTGTTACTTGCCCCAACATTACAAGTTGTTTAGGCCACTGAACAAAGCTAACAGCAGCGTCACTTATTCTTTTATTTTCACTAGTAGGCACGGGAAGGGGAGCGAGTTGAAATTCTGCAAAAACATCATCAATGGATACTCTCACATTGTGTAACTCCATTTGCTGACCATGAACAACATCACCCACAGCATTCGGTGGAAAAACAGTCCCTCTAGCCACAATCACTCTGCCGGTCTCAAAAAGGATCACACATAGACGGCATGGAGTCGGCTTCTATGTTAATGACATATAAAAACAATTCAGTTAGGATCATATAGGGCACTTATATGATAACTTATGATTTAAAGACAGAAAAAAGAGTAAAAATAAGTATACCTTTATTTCTAAGATAGGTGAACATCAGGTAAGGTCCCTAAGGGTGGGGGGAAGGGGGGCAGATGACCCATAGTGGCCCTTATGATGCCGATTCGGAATCCGAAGACAACGAACGAAGAAACCCTCAGGATCTATGCCATAATCTTGAGAGAAGGAGATCAACAGGCCAGACCCCTAGCCCTCGGGAAGACCGAAGGAAGAGGCTCCAAAGAAGGGAAGGGCAAAGAAGCCAACCACCACCAGAAATATATGAAGATCTTCGAGCAAGTATCATGCAATTGCATAGTAGGCTGGAAGAATATGAGAGGGATAGGGAAAAAGAATCCTCTGTAAACTCCCGACCTCAGCAAGACTATGGCGTAGAAGATGTCATAAAAAAAGAAGTTCAATGGTTGTTGGAACAAAGTTTGATGAACCTGGGATACTACGAACCCGCTTTAGTTCCAAAAGTAGGTCTCTACGTTAATCCCATGACAACATCTACAGTGGTTTATAGGGAGGTCGACCCACCTTTTATAAAGTCTATTATGGATGAACCACTCTTATATGGCTTTAAGATGCCCGTTGTAAAAAAATATGACAGTATGACAAATCCCACCAATCATGTACAACAATTCGAGGTGATACTTTTACTCATGAATCCATTTAATGCTATCAAGTGTAAGGCATTTTCACAAACCCTAAAGGGGCCGACCAAGGAGTGGTGTTAGAACAATATAAGCTCAAGTCTTTGTTGGGGGGGGGGGTCAGGGGAGGGGTTGAATACAAACACTACAAACTTTTTCTTCTATATAAAATGTCTTTAAGAACGGCTAGAAATAGCTACAGAATAAAAAAAAACTATAATGAATTTAAGATGAACACACAAGCATTCAAGTTAAAATAGTTATATTAAAACTTGATGTTTTTCTAAGAATCTGTTTAGTCACAAGCGTGATTAAACAACTACAATGTCTGTATCGAGGTATAGCTTCTCTGTAATAAAATTACAACTTCTTTTTCACACTAACTAGCTTCTTATTTTCTTTGAATATTTCTCTTTAGATATATTACAAAGCTTCTCTCTAGTGTCTGTGTGCTTCTCTCTGTTGGTTGTCCTATTCGATGTTCTTCTCACATGTTTTTATGTATTGAGAACTCTTTTGCATATATAGAAGATCAGTTGTTGAACCCACGTGCTTAGATGTGTTGCTATTTCAACTTAGCCGCATATATGTCACATCGATGTCCTTTGGGAATGAATTGTCAGACTGCTGATAACTTTTTTTGCTTCTTTTTCATTCCCTAATCTTTGAGTATTTAATGATCGAGAGTTGTCATTAGACCACCAAACTTCAAGAAATATATTTCCAGTTATATCTTTTGCTTCTATAACAAGCTTCAATGATTTGCATGCAAGACCTGAGGACTAGTGTATGTAGTCATAACTATCCCCTGATAACAAGCCCTGATGTGGACTTAATCAATGCTTCTGGATCCCCTGATGACAAGTCCTATTTAAGACTTGATCAACGTTTCATGCTTCACTTGAGTTAATCTCTTGTTGTAGAGTTACCCAAGTGCTTCTTGATCCCCTGATGATAAGACTTACACCTTCCACTAATGGCTTCCACTGATGCAGTATTGAGTATTCTGCCTGACAGTTTCCCTGACTGGTTGGTTTGTCACTGTCATGCCCTGATGAGTTCCCGTGACGGGTTAGCCTGTCACTGTCATTCCTTGACGCGTTCCCCTGAGGGGTTGGTCTGCCACTGTCATGCCCTGACACGTTTCCCCTGACGGATTCGTCTGCCATTGTCATCCCTTGATGGGTTCCTCTGACGGATTGGTCTATGTTAGGGTTAAATGATGATGATGATGTTTAGAGAATAAATTGTGCATCTATAAATATTTAAGGTACTTTATAAACCTTAGTATCAGCACAAGTTTTGCATCCACTGATGATAAACTTATTCATCAGTGGATGATCAACCACTTCACAAGACAAGTCGAAAAATGGAACATCTAAAGGATTTGACAAAGTGAAGAGGAATGTCTGATGTTACTCGAAAATAGACAAAGTATTCTGCACATTAGATATTCCAAACAAAGTTTCGTTGATTAAGAAACTGTCAGGGGAACCCATCAGGGGATGACAAAGGCAGACCAACCCGTCAGGGGAACGCGTCAGGGTATGGCAGTGGTTGGCCAAACTCATTAGAGAAAACGTGTCAGGGCATGAACAAGACATGTCATCTATCAGGGTAAAACTTCAGGGTATGACAGTGTCAGGCTAACTCACCAGGGTAACCCGTCAGGGGGAAAGCTTAACACTGCATCAGTGGAAGCCATCAGTGTATGTCGTAAGTTATAACATCAGTGGATCAACAAGCACTGAGTGAAACTCAAGTGAAGGTTGAAGCCCTGATCCAGTCTTTAACAAGACTTGTCATTAGGGGATCCAGAAGCACTGATCAAGTTCATCAGGGCTTGTCATAAGTGGATGGTTATGACAGCATGCACCCATCATCAAGACTTACACTCAAATTAACGAAGCTTGTTAAAGAAGCAAGAAATATTAACTGGAAAGATATTTCTTGAAGTTTGTATTGGTTCAATGAGAACTCTCAAACATTAAATGCACGCAGATCAGGGGAAAATAAAGAAGCAACTAAAAGCAGCAGCAATCTGTCATAAAGGATAATGATGTGACATATATGCGGCTGAGTTGAGAAAAGTAGCACGTCTTCAGCACATGGGTTCAACCACTGATCTACTATATATGCAAAGGAGTTCTCATTACACAAAGAACAACAGAGAGAGATCAATCGAGTACATCAGATCAAACAAACACTGCAGCACACAAAAATCACTAGAGAGAAGCTTTGTGATAGATCTTGAAAGATATATTCAAAGAAAAGAGAAGCTAGTGTGTGTGACTTAGAAGCTGTAATTTTATTACAGATTTTGGAGTTGTTTAATCACATTTGTGATTATCCAGATTTCCAGAAAAACATCAAGTTTTAATACAACTATTTTAACTTGAATCTGTGTGTTCATATTTTATAGTTTTTCTGTTCATTGTAGCTGTTTCCAGTCAGTGCCAACTAAAGTCTAAAAAGTGCAAAAAGTTTGTATTGTTTGTATTCCGCCCCATTCCCCTCCCTCCCCTCTACTAACACTTGAGCTTATATTGTTTCAACAATCTACCATTGTCATCTCCTGATGGGTTCCCCTGACTTGTTTCAATCACTGAAGCTTTGTTGATTTTTTCTGGAACGTCTGATGTGTGGGATACTCAAAAGCTTGTAAGTAACTTTAGACATTCTCTACTATACTATTAAGTCCTTGAGATGTTTTCACGGATGACTTGTATAGTGTAGTGCAGTTCATCCCCTGATGACTAAATTGAACATCAGCGGATGCAAAACTTGTGCAGATATATTAAGGTTTATAAAACACCTTAAGTATTTACAGATGCACAACCAAAAACTCTAAGCAACATCATAAATAATTGTACCTAACAATATGATAACCATAAATCTACTTGATGCACTGATGATGATGTCAAAACCAAAATTGTACAAAATCAATAGAAAACTGGCAAAATTGAATTGATATTATCTATTTGTATGAACTGATAAAATAAATGTACAGGTATTTGCTATAACTATTACAAAAATATACATTTTAGACATCAGGATTCCTTCTGTGTTTGGAAAAAACAAAGGGCAATGGATGACTTGATTCAATAGTCTATGAATCACTTCCAAGGCATTGTCTCCTTTGATTTGGTTCTGATCTAGAATCCTGAGCCCGTTGTCTTCACCTCCTGCCATTAGCTGTTCTAGCTCCTTTTGAAGAAGTCATCTGAAATTGACAATATTGACATTCCTACTGGATTCTAGAGCTTCAAGGATAGAATTTAATCTCTGACAAGTTAGCTACAGCAAGTTGTGACCAGTAAAAGGTGATGATCTCCCCTTCTGCATTTTTGAACTCAACGCCCATGGGGCTTGTGATCATCTTTGGTTATTCTTTGAATCCTTTTACTAGGGGCACATACCTTACTACTGCTGCATTCTCATCATCAGCTCTAGTTTCTTCAATCTCCTTTAGCACTCTCTGTGTCACCAGAATTCTGAACTGGATGACATGTTCATTCTTGTGATAAGCAATTTGGCTTAGAACATGCATCGCTTCCTCTAGGTCAACCCCATCAACTTCTTTGATTCTTATGCTTTTCTCTTGCCCATCAGCTATTTTGTAGAAAAGCTTTAATAGTCTTTCCAAGGCTGTGGGCAATCTCCTTTCATCGTTGATGACTTTCCTCAGCTTATCAATCATCCCCCTCAAGTCTCTGTTTAGCATTGTTGATCTTGACACCAAGTTTAAGATTAGCCCTAATTGTTTAGCATCCATTCTCCTAAACCAGTCAGGGGTGACTGTGAACTCAGACCCATCTTTCATTTGTAGAATTATTAGCTTCTCCTTCCTGTTGTTTGTCTTGACATTTATGCTTTTTATAGAGAACATATATGTCAGGTTCTTGCGCCTTTCATCTTTTAGGGATTCAGCCAATGTGGGTGGTCCATATAGTATAGGAGAAGGTGCTTGATCCTTGGCTCCAGATGACTTGAATGTGGTGGCATCAGGGGATTTTGTTTTTTCTTTTTCTTTATCCCCTGATGCACCTTTGGGGGATTGAGGTTTCTTTTGCTGAGTTTTCCTAGAGGATTTTGGCCTGACACTTTTCTTTTTCTACTTTTCTTCTTGTTTCTCCTCCTCCGCAGCCCTTTCCTCCTCCTATTGGAGTTGTTGTGCATACAGTGCATCAGCTTCTGCCAACTTCTTCTTTTGAGGATAGACAAGTTCCATTTTTCCGTCTATTAATACTTTGACAGGAGTTGGAAAATGAGTTGTCTTCATTACAATAACCCCTGACGACGGCCCTGAAGATTTCTCCCCCTTTTTGACAGCATCATCAGTGGAAGTTGAGAGTAGGGATGTGACTTGAAGAACTTTTTGCAGAGTGCCAGCCATTGACAACTGCAGAGACTCCATGCTTGCAATTTTGGTGGAGAAGGTAGAGAGTTGTTTGTCAACATTGTCAGTGAGTTTCTTCATCTTGAGCATGGTTTGGTAGGTGATAAGGGAGTCCACAACTTGCTGTACATTATTTATTTTCTTGGTAAAGTGTGTATGGAGTTTCTGAGATTCCACATCCACAGATTGTCCTATCATTATTTATGACTTGAGTACTTGGTCAAAATGGGATCTGTGGTCCTTGAAAGCTCCTGTTTTAGTAACTGTACAGTGTCAGCCATTTGATTTTTTTGAAAGTATAAATCAACTCCAATGAACTGGGGTAAGTCATCCATTGGAGTGTCATCTTTATCACTCTCAGAAGAGCTGGAAGTATCTACAACATCTACATTTTCTCTAATTTCTTTATTTACAAGGATCTCATCCTTATCTCCCTCAATCTCTCCTTTTTCTGTGCCTTCTAAGGCATCTCTCGAAGACTCTTCTTTTTCTTTGCCTTCTAAGGCAGTACCCTCATCCTCTTTTTTTGTCAAAGTTTTCTCAGGGGATTGACTTTGCGTCTCTTCACTAGGTATTCTTACATCCTTACTCAAAATTGTCCTAGAAGGGCTCCTTTAGACTATGAGATCAACCATTGTGGCTAGTTCAAGTAAATTATGTACAGTACCTGGTTCCACAGAGGTGATAAAGGAAGGAGTGGAAGTCAATTGTGTATGTACAATTGGAGAAGTATATGTTTCTATAGAAAAAGTATGTACATGTGGGGGAACATAAATGCTTGTTGCAGTAATATGTACAGGTGCATTGGTGTCCCCAGACTGTATCACAGTGATTGAATCATTTAAAAAAGAATCAACCATTTGAACATGTTGATTATCAATTACTGTGTCAGTGAGTGTTGGCTCCTCCAAGAATCGAGAAATTGGAGAATCTGATCTCATGACACTTAGAGTTTGTGTCATGATATTTGAAGAAATTTGAGGAATTGAGAAAGATGGAAGAGGTGTAGAAGGGAATGTTGACTGGATCATCGAATGAGGAGGTGATCCAACAAAAGAAGTTGTGTGTGCATTTACTGTGTCAGTTATCTACAAGTGGCTCTTAGAGACCCTGATGTTAATTTCATCAGGGGCTATGGTCACTGTTTGTGCCTCACTCAACTATGTCCCTGGTTAGGGACTATTTTCAATAACTAGTCAGAAATGTGCTTAATTCCTTATCAAAAGCAGTATCCTTTTGAGAGGATACTGTCTGGTCTGGCTATAGGTTACTCTCTTGGCCACTTTCTACTTCTTCAATCTCCTTGAGCCAATCACTCTCTCTTCTTGCTCCCCCTTACTTGTTGTGGTTCCTTCAGAGGGTTTTCTTTTGGTACCCTTAGTCTTTTGGGAGACTAAGGGTTGGTTAATGAGAGTGGTTGTGTTGAAATTGGTAGTACTACTTGGGTAGGCAGAGAAGTCGTTGTGATCTCTGCCATAGTAGTTGAAGGAGAAGAAGTAATAGGTTGAGAAGAGGAATGGAGAGTTTGAGATACTTGTTCTATATGCAATGGAAGTACAAATGGTTCCGCGGTATAAGATTTCTTTATTATTTCTACAAATAATTTCTTTGTTTGTTTATAACTTTGTACAACAATGTCATTCTCAAAAGAAAGCTTAGAAATTTGATCCTTAATAATCATTGATAGGAATCTAACATAGTAAACTTCTCGTTTTTTAGAAGTATGACTACCCATTTTACAAGCTCATCAAAGATCAATTCACCTACATTTATATTTACATTTCTGATAATGACAAAAGCTATTTTCAAAGTTAAAAGATGTTATTACCTCAAAGTTAGAGGACTTACCTGAGAACACCTTGGTTATTGTGTCAAAGAGATAAGAAATCTCTCGTTTCACATTGACCTTATTGAGGTTTTTGAACTTCAACACTGCATTGTTTGGAGAGTTGTAGCCCAATTCCCTCAAGAAATCGAGCAGGTTAACATCATTTGGTACTTCCACAAAATTTTGTGTAGATAGCCCCAGTGCAGAATAAATTCTGAAGGGAGTTATTTTACCCTTTTCAGAAGAAATTTTAAATGAGATTCCCTTTACAGCTTCAGGTCTCGTTGTGGAGTACATGCATTTGGCACTTGACCAATGTTGTGAAATTGCTTCACCAAACATTTTGTTATCGGTAAAGATTTCTTTGCTATACTCAGAGTTGAGTAGATAATTCATCATAGGTTTGAAGCAATCATGTACCTCTTCAATGTTTGAGAAGCCTACAAAGATGGTTTGTGGAACCACTAGATCCCTTGGTAGTCATTGAGCAGTGGTTGGTGCCATTGATATTGTTGATGAGTTGAAAATCTAAGGTTGTTATGAATAAGAGAGATAGAGAAAGAAAACTCGAGCAAATATCAGAGATAGGTTAAATGTTTTGAGGTACTTCAGAAAGAGATAGAGTGAGAGTATAAATACTCGCCTTTTTGACTTTTGAAAACCGTTTCGAAAAACACGCTATCAAGGTGTCGCATCAAGTCTGTGGTGACACGTCATCAGGGACAAGAGAATTCCCTAATGAATTATTATCAGATACTCGATGCAATCCCCTAATGCAGTCAAGAGCATGTTACCTAACCCTGATGTTTGAGGAATATACACATTCTGACCCTGATGCCTGGAACAAATACTCTGACCCTGATGCACGGGATGAATACCCTGACCCTAATGCATGGGACAGACACCCTGACCGTGATGCACGGGACGGAAACCCTGACCCTGATGCATGGGACGGACACCCTGACCCTGATGCACGGGACAAATACCCTGACCCTGATGCTCTCGGCAGAGACCTTGACCCTGATGCACCAAACAAAAACAAACAAAACAAAGAAGTATATATGTACATATTTACATATCTAACATATATAGTCACACATCAATTACATTTATCAGGAATTAATAAGTTGAGTTAGGAATACCAAAACTTAAGCACTTGATAACTTAAGCTATTCCAACAATCTTTTTGACATGTTTCCAGCAAGTTTATTAAACTCCATTTTGCATAATTCACCATACCCAGCTCTCCCACAAGATTGATAAAGGTGACTTCATCAAGAGCCTTGGTGAAAATGTCTGTCAGTTGCTTGTTTGTTGGTACAAAATGTAGTTCACTCGTTCCATTCATAACATGTTCCCTGATAAAGTGATTTTTGATTTCTATATGTTTGGTTCTGGAGTGTTGCACAGGATTTTTAGCAATGGCAATGGCACTAGTGTTATCACACAAGATTGAAATTTTGTTAAAATTTAGGCCATAGTCCATTAACTGATTTTTCATCCACAATATTTGTGCACAGCAACTTCCAGCTGCAATATATTCAGCTTCGACAGTAGATGTTGATATTGAGTGCTGCTTTTTGCTGAACCAATATACAAACCTTCCTCCTAGAAACTAACAGCTTCCTGATGTACTTTTTCTATCAATTCTACATCCTCCAAAGTCAGTATCAGAATATCCTACTACTTCAAATCCAGACTCTTTTGGATACCAAAGTCCCAACTCTGTAGTGCCCTTGATGTACCTCAAGATTCTTTTTACTGCAATGAGATGAGACTCCCTTGGATCAGCTTGATATCTTGCACAAAGACATGTTGCAAACATAATGTCAGGCATGCTTGCTGTTAGATACAACAAGGAACCAATCATTCCCCTATAAGTCTTTAGATCAATTTTCTTTCCATTCTTATCAGGGTCAATTTTGGTTGTTGTGGCCATAGGTGTCTTTGCTACTTTTGAGTTCTCCATGTCAAATTTCGTGAGAAGATCTTTAGCATACTTTGTCTCATGAATATAAATCTCATCAGTGACTTGTTTGATCTGCTGCCCCAAGAAATAAGACAATTCACCCATCAAGCTCATTTCATACTTGTTTTGCATGAGTTTAGAGAACTTTTCACACAGTCTAGTGTCAGTGGATCCAAAAATGATATCATCAACATATATTTGAACCAGGATCAAATGACCTTGATGTTGTCTAAAGAACAATGTCTTGTCAATGATACCTCTTGTAAACTTGTTATCCACCAGAAATTTTGACAGTGTGTCATACCAAGCCCTTAGAGCTTGCTTCAGTTCATAAAGTGTCTTTTCTAGTTTGTACACATGATTTGGGAATTTTGAGTATTCAAATCCAGAAGGTTGTTGAACATATACCTCTTGTTCCAATTTCCCATTTAGAAAAGCACATTTCACATCCATTTGAAAAACTCTAAAGTTTGAATGTGCTACATAGGCTAAGAAAATCCTTATAGCCTCAAGTCTGGCTACTGGTGCAAAAGTTTCATCAAAGTCAATCACTTCCTCTTAAAGATATCCCTTTGCAACCAATCTTGCCTTGTTCCTTATAATAATGTCAACTTCATCCATCTTGTTTCTGAAAATCCACTTGGTGCTTATTATAACTCTGTCTTTGGGTTTAGGCACTAGCTTCCATACTCGATTCCTTTCAAATTGGTTTAATTCTTCCTGCATAGCCATGAGCCAATATGCATCTTGTATTTCTTCTTCAAATCTCTTTGGCTCAGTTTGTGAAAGGAAACAAGCATATAGACATCCATTATATGTGCCTTTTCTGGTTTGAACTTTTTGGTCTGGATTGCCAATTATTAGGTCTGATGTGTGACTCCTAGACCATTTGGGCTTGTAAATGTATCTTGATGAGCTTGCATTATCATCATTTCCTCCACCTAAGTTTGTGCTACCAGCTTTTGAGAAAACTCCCCCTGAATTTGTGCTTAAATCAGGGTTAAAGTGATCCCCTGATGGTGCATTCCCTGATGAATTATCTACTGTAGGGGCTTCTATGTTGTTTGGAATGACATCAGGGATTGTTAAACTCTCCATTTGTCTACACTCATTAGCTTCATTCTCTTGATAATCAGAATCATCTTTGTTGATGCACCCCTGCTTATATTACTATTGCTTAAAGGTTTACATTTATTTAATATAAGAATTGATGATGTAATATAGTCCTAGCTTATATGATGTAAAAAGACTTAGAAAAAATATCTAACTTGTTAGGTGGATATATTCTGCTAGTTAAGCAAGGATTTTGATCACAAGTGAAGACTCTGCTCATCGATCAAGACGGATGTTGAAGATATAGAGAAAAAGTTCAAGGACAGTCCTTCTTAAAATGGAAATAAGCAATGAATGATATAGCAAGATACCTTACCTTGATCCAAGCAAGAGTGTTAGAAAAGACTATCTTTTGTCCTACTTAGTCAACTCCTAGAGAGCTTTTCAAAAAGCACTAGAAGACAAAATAACGCCTATCTTTTTGAACTAAGCAAGAAACAACTGGAAAAGTACAAGTCAATGTCAAGCAGTACAACTCCCAACGAATCTATTTAAAAATTATCAACGGATAGTTATTTGGAGTAGTATAAATAGGAGTCATAAATTTCATTTATGAGAATTGAACAACCAAGAATTGCTCTGACAGACTGACACAAAAAGAACTCAGCAAGACATAACAACAAGCTTGAACAAGTGCTATCTAATTTGCTCAACAAGGAGCTTTCTGCTTAGAGATGGCAAACAAGAAACAACATCTACAATTAGTCTATGTGACTTGGTCTGAGTGACCCATTGTAATTTTGGACTAAGTGTCCTACTGCTTATTGTTCTATGTGAACATTTTAGTGAGTGCCTTCTCAAGTAAAGAGACGAAGAGTGGAGTAGGCTTTGACTGAACCACTATAAAAATTCTCTTGCTTACTTTTCTTTGCTACTTATCTTTTACATTGCTTATTTCTTTTATTTCTGCTTTGCTTTGTCTTTGCTAAACTATTTAGCAAGGACTTACTGACATTGCTGTTTTAAGTCATTGGTCTAAAAACTAAGGGCTTCTTTGCTATAAATTCCGCTGCTAACTCTTTTAAAAATATAAGAAACCTTTTTATTAAGCAAAAAGTGACTTAAATCTGTAAAGTTTATAAGCAATACTTAAATTTTGAAAAACACTATTCAACCCCCCTTCTAGTATTTTTTTCCCTTTGGGACCTAACAAGTGGTATCAGAGCTTAACACTCTTTGCTAAGCCTTACAGCTTGAGAGGATCCTAAATTTTGATGGCTTTAAGAAGTGATTTCGGTGGCAAACCCCCTATGTGCACCAGAGATAGATTTGCAAATTGGAAATTGAGAATACAGGTGTACATGGATGCAATTGATGAAGAATTGTTTGAAGCAATAAAAGTTGGGCCTTACATTCCAGAAAAGATAAACCCTGCTGTTCCCAACAAGCTTTTACCTAAGCAGAGAAAAGAATGGAGGGATGAAGAAAAAAAATTAGTAGGATTCAGTAAGAAGGCAATGAACATTCTCTTCATGGCTCTTGAGGAAGAAATGTTTGAAAGTGTTTCTAACTGTACCTCTACTAAAGAAGTATGGGATGCTCTACTAGTTCTCAACGAAGGAACTACAGAAGTCAGAGGAAATAAGCAATCTTTGCTTATACGACAATATGAAATGTTCAGTATGCAGCAAGGAGAAAACCTTACTGCTATGTATGAAAGATTCACTATCCTGCTCAACAATCTGCGTGCTCTAGGGAAAACCTATGACACCAAAGACATCAATCTCAAGTTTATGAGATCTTTACCAAGACAGTGGGATCCTAAAACCACTACAGTAAAGGAATCGAGGAACTTACATGTTACTGATCTTCAACAACTATATGGAAACCTATTCACCTATGAAATGGAACTAGCTCAAAGAGATTCTACTACTGAACCTAGAAGGAAAGACAGAGGAGTGGCTTTAAAGGCTGCTGAGCCTAAGCATGTAGCAGACTCAGACTCGAAATCTGGAGACAGCGATGAAGACATGGCCATGCTAGTAAGGAAGTTTAGAAGATTTTTGAGGAAAAATAGAGGAAACTTCTGAAGAAATGGAAGTAGCAGCAAGAGAGACTCTTCAAAAAATATCTGCTACAACTACAAGAAACCAGGACACTATGCTGCTGATTGCCAAAGCACAACAAGGGAGGAGAAGAAATACCCTGCTAATGATAAGAGCAAGGGAAAAGAGTATTACAAGAAATATCAGCAAAAGAATAGCACCTCCAAGAAAGACAAGGGACTCCTTGCTGAAAAATCTTGGAATGACAGTGAGAGTGAATCAGAAGATTCAGGACCAGAAATTGCCAATATCTGCTTAATGGCTAAAGAATCAGAACCCAGCAAGGAAGTAGATCTCACTGAGGATGTGAGCAAGGAACAAATTTGATACTTGGACAGTGGATGTTCAAGACACATGATAGGAGATAAAGCCTTACTCACCAATTTTAAAGAGAAAGATAGTCCTCAGGTAATTTTTGGGGATAACAGTTCTGGAAAAACTAAGGGTGTTAGAGTTAAATGATGATGATGATGATTATGTAATAAATTGTGCAACTGTAAATACTTGAGGTATTTTATAAACCTTAAGATAAGCACAAGTTTTGCATCCATTGATGATAAACTTATTCATCAGTGGATGGACAATAACTTCACAAGGCAAGTCAGAAAATGGAACATCCAAAGGACTTGACAAAGTGAAGAAGAATGTCTGATGTTACTTGTTAACAGTCAAAGTATTTCGCACATCAGATATTCTAAACAAAGTTACGTTGATTAAGTACCGTTAGGGGGACTCATCAGGGGGAACTCATCAGGGGGAACCCATCAGGGGGAACTCATCAGGGGAACCAATCAAGGGAAACCTGTCAGGGGATGACGAAGGCAGACCAACCCGTCAGGGAAACAATTCGGGACATGTCAGTGTCAGGCCAACCCATCAGGGTAACCCGTCAGGGGGAATGACCAACATGGCATCAGTGGAAGCCATCAGTGTATACCGTCAGTCATAACCATCAAGATCAAGAAGCACTGAGTGAAACTCAAGTGAAGGTTGAAGCCCTGATCCAGTCAATAAGCATCAGGGGATCCAAAAGCACTGATCAAAGTCCATCAGGGCTGGTAGTCAGTAGATCGTTATGAAAGCATGCACCCGTCATCAGTACTTACACGGAAATCAACGTAACGTGTTACAGAAGCAAGAGATATCAACTGGAAAGATATTTCTTGAAGTTTGTTTTTGGTCCAATAAGAACTCTTGCGTATTAAATGCACATAGATCAGGGGAAGAAAAAGTAGCAACAAAGCATGCAGCAGTCTGACACATAGAGCATCGATGTGACATACTTGCGGCTAAGTTGAGAAAAGCAGCACGTCTCAAGCACGTGATTTCAACCACTGTTCGACATATAAGCAACGAAGTTCTCATTACAAAAAAACACAGAGATTGAATCTATCCAACAAGAAAAAAACAAACATAGAAGCACACAACACTAGGAAGCTCTGTAATATATCTCTTGAGAGATTTATTTTTTTCAGAGAAAAGTTTTCGTAGCTAGTGAGTGTGAGAAGCTGTGTATTTATTCTTAGAATTTGTAGCTGTAAATCACAGTTGTGATTCTACAGATTTCCAGAAAAACATCAAGTTATAATACAACTATTTTAACTTGAATCTGTGTGTTCATTTCTTGTAGTTTTTCTGTTCATTGCAGTTGTTTCCATAAGCACTTTTAAGTTTAAAAGAGCGAAAAGTTTTAGGTGTTTGTATTCATCCCCCCCTACAAACGCTTGAGCTTATATTGTTGCTAAAGAACTAGTAAAAGGTTTACCTAAATTCTCTTTTGAAAAAGAAAAACTATGTAGAGCTTGCCAATTTGGTAAGCAAACAAAACAATCTTTCTTAAGCAAACCTGAAAAATCAAACTCTATGCCTCTCCAACTATTACATCTTGATTTGTTTGGCCCTATATCAACTAGTCTTGGTGGAATGAAATATGCATTCACTATTATGGATGATTTCACAAGATATACATGGGCATTATTTCTTGCTCACAAGAATGATACACTAGCAGAGTTTGAGAAGTTCAGCAGACAAGTGCAAAATGAGAAGGAACTCAGAATTAAGTCAGTAAGGAGTGATCATGGTAAGGAATTCGACTTTGGAGGCTTTACTGAATTTTTTGATAAGCAAGGAATAACTAACAACTTCTCAGCACCAAGAACTCCACAGCAAAATGGAATGATTGAAAGGAAAAATAAAACTTTGGAAGAAGCAGGAAAAACATTGCTTGCTAATGCTAGACTCCCCAAGTATTTCTGGGCAGAAGCAGTAAATACTGCTTGCTATACTCAAAATCGTTCTCTCATACATCCTACTTTAAGCAAGACTCCATATGAACTATGAAAAGGAAGAAAACCCAACATCAGCTATTTTCATATCTTTGGCTGTCCTTGCTATGTCCACAACAATGGTAAGGAGTACTTAACTAAATTTCAAGCAAAATCTGATGAAGGTATTTTCTTTGGATATTCCACTCATAGCAAGGTTTTTTGCATTTTCAATAAAAGAATTCTAACAGTTGAAGAATCAATTCATGTTATATTTGATGAATCTAACCATGAGGAACCAAGTGGTTCACTCCCTCTTATAGCTAACCAGGAACATGATGAAGGACAACAGATTGTAGAAACTGTTAGGTTTTAGAACATTTGATGATGATTGTCTTTAGATTACTTAGAATACAAATGTATAGAAAGTGTTAATTAGTAACACTGAAGTTTTGTAGCCAGTAGTTATCTCTTTGCTTGTAATTCATTTATTCTTTGTAAAGAGATACGATTATTTTTTATTTGTAATTAACTGCTGGAATGGAGTATCGAAGCTTCAAGAAGTCAAGTTGTGTATTTGATCTGTTAGAGTTTGCAAAAAGGCTTATCGGAGACTAGAAGAACTGGTCAGAGACTAAAATGTTTTAACTGTCAGAGACTAGTTATTCTATCGGAGACTAAAAGCTTACGTCATCAGAGATTAAAGAAAAAGGAATCAGAGACTAAGCTGACGTCATCGGAGACTAAATAACACTATCAGAGATTACACAAGCTGACGTCATCAGGGACTAAACGTACCAGGGACTAAATGTACCAGAGACTAAAAGATACGTCAGGGACTAAAGTCGTCGGAGACTAAAAGAAGCATCAGAGACTAATTGTAAATTAATCTCTGAAAGATACAGAGTTCGAATTGAAAAAGGATTGTCTTCCACGTAAAGTAAAATATTATTGAAGACGTAGCTGGTAAGGAAACTAACCAGAAATCTGTTCCTATCAAAAAGGAAAGATTGTATTTGATTCGAATAAGGAAGCTGAATTTTATTCAGAATATGAACTGAGTTAAATGTAATTCAGTTGACATAGAAGCTGTGATTAGTTTTACAGAGAGTATTTCAGAAGCTGTATAGGTTTTTCATTGTTTACATCTTTTCCTATACAGAATAAAAAAGAAGCTGACGATTACATTATTGTGATTGTTAGGATTTGTATTCAATTGTAAATCAATAAAGCAATTGTTTAGAAATAGATTTGTGTTCTTGTTCTTTTTATTTCGCAAGAAAAATTTAGTTTCTTAAAGAACAAGTAATAGAAGAATTTTCAAAGAACTTGTATTCAACCCCCC
>CM025783.1:43388645-43427201 GCA_014636745.2 Centella asiatica | reverse complement strand
CCCCCCCCCCTTCTACAAGTTCTTGGCATCTCACTGGGAAAACAGAAACTAAGGAAGATCCTGCTGAGGAACCTTCAGAAGGAAATATTCCAATAGAAAGCACCCCTACTATAGCAAAAGATGATGAACCTAACTTGGAGGAAGTAAGACAGCAAGACATTCGAACAGATCTACCAAGGAGAATGAAGTGGACCAAATCTCACTCAGAAGTTTTGATAATTGGCAATCCCACAAGTTCAGTAAAGACTAGAAGATCTGCTCAAAACGAAAGTAGTTTTCTAAGTTTCCTATCACAAATGGAACCAAAGAAAATAGAGGATGCTCTTGCTGATGATGATTGGATCCTTGCTATGCAAGAAGAGCTAAACCAATTTATCAGGAACAAAGTGTGGAATTTAGTTCCCATGCCAAGAAATCATATAGTGATAGGCACCAAGTGGGTATTCCGAAATAAGATGGATGAAGATGGAATCATCACAAGGAACATGGAAGACCTGTGCTTAAGGGCTACTCACAGCAGGAAATGATTGATTATGATGAAACTTTTGCTCCAGTAGCAAGGCTCGAAGCCATAAGAATCTTTCTTGCTTATGCTGCTTATCAAGACTTCAAGGTGTTTCAAATGGATGTCAAGAGTGCATTTCTGAATGGACAACTTCAGGAGGAAGTACACGTTGAGCAACCCCCAGGCTTTGTTGATCATTCACATCCTAACCATGTATATAGACTTGATAAAGCTTTATATGGTCTTAAGCAAGCACCACGGGCATTGTATGACACTTTATCTTCCTTTTTAGTTAATGAAGGGTTTGGTAGAGGTAAAGTTGATACCACTTTATTTATTAAGAAGCATAAAGATAAAATACTGCTTGTACAAATTTATGTAGATGATATAATATTTGTTTTTGCTGATGAAAAACTTTGTGCAAGATTTCCTAAGCTTATGTAGAGTAAATTTGAGATGAGCATGATGGGAGAGTTGAATTTCTTTCTTGGACTTCAAATTAAGCAAAGCAGTGATGGAATTTTCATAAATCAATCCAAGTATACCAAAGACCTGCTTAAGAAATTCGGACTGGAAACAACAAGTCCTATGAAAACTCCCATGTCATCAACAACAAAGTTAGACAAAGATAAGCAAGGTAAATCTGTAGATATAACAAGTTATTGAGGTATGATTGGATCCTTGCTTTACTTAACAACAAGCAGACCTGACATTATGTTTGCTACATGTATTTGTGCGCGTTTTCAATCTAACCCCAAGGAATCACATTTAGCTTCTGTTAAGAGAATTTTCAGATATCTCAGAGGAACTCCTAACTTAGGAATATGGTATCCAAAAGATTCTAACTTTAACCTTGCTGGATACTCGGATGCTGACTTTGCTGGGTGTAAAATTGATCGAAAAAGCACTAGTAGTACATGCCAATTTCTAGGAGGAAGACTTGTCTCATGGTTCAGCAAGAAGCAAAACTCTGTATCAACATCCACTGCTAAAGCTGAGTATATATCAGCAGGAAGTTGCGTTGCACAAATTCTATGGATGAAAAATCAACTTGCTGACTATGAGTTTGATTTGAAGTCTATCCCTATATTCTGTGATAATACTAGTGTTGTAGCCATTGCTTATAATCATGTTTTACACTCTAGGACTAAACATATAGATATTGGGCATCATTTCATTCGAGATCATGTACAACAAGGAAAGATAGAGATAAACTATATTCCTACTAAAAATCAATTAGCAGACATTTTTACAAAACCCTTAGATGAAAATTATTTTAACAAATTAATAAATGAATTAGGTATGCTTAATTTAAAGTAAAATTTAGAGTAAGATTCTGTTGTACTAACATTTTGTTTGCTTAAGCAAGGACTTATGTTCTTAGCAATATGATAAACTTCTTGCTTAGGTGAAGAAAAAGATCCTTCTTATAGCTAAGCAGTCTCTTTAATCCTACTGTGTCAACTCGTTATGTCTTGCTGAAATCTACCAAGATCCTGCTGAATGACATAGTCTGCTGATAAAAGTTGCTTGCTGATATTGAGCAACATTCATCAATGTTGTTGTCTTAATTAATGTCGATCCTGCTGCAAATTTCACAAAAAGGGGAGCCTCCTCGACAAAAGTGTCGTTTCAGAAACTAAGTCAAAGACCTTGCTTATACCATAAGCAAAAGATGTTCTTGCTGCTTACAAGTTAAATCTCCTTGCTCATCCGATCCTCAGTGGCAATAGAGATCAGCAAGGACAGCGGATCCTGCTGTCTACATAAGCAGGATATATGTGATCAACAAAGATATACAATCATCCTGCTGTCATCTCATGACTCGTCAATTTTTTCTTTGGTCTCTTCCAGTTTTACCACCGTAAAAATAGTCCATCATTATATCAGCCATTTATTTCTCTCTCCGCATTTAATGCCACTCTATCCCATTATCTATTTACGACTGCTGTCTTTTTAGTAATAAATTCTCACCACTACCCACGAAGTTTTCTCCCACTAACTCTTCCACTACTCATCTCAATAACTTCCCTAATTTTCTTCAACTTCTTTTCACCCCCTATATAAACCCTTTAACCCTTCTCATTTGTTTTCACCTTCAAATAGCTTTGACTTCTCTCTAATATATATACTCTCTCTCTAAAACTTCTGTCATAATTACCGCCATTAAATCCTAAAACCACCACTTTCTCCAACCAAAAACACAACAAGAATGGCAAACAGGCTTAACAAGATTCAATTTGAGTCTATCATAGACCTAGATTCCTTTGCTGATGTTCAGCAAGATGCTAACATCCGTGAAGTAATATTGCTGCTGAGGAATAGTGGCATCAGATATGTGGTCTCTGCTGATTGCCCCATCTATGAAGAAATTCTAAGGGAATTCTACTAGAGTGCACAAGTCTGAGACAACAGCATTAGTGGTAGAGTAAATGGATAGCAAGTAGTTATCACAACAACAAGTATCAGGGACACGTTCCACATGACAAGTCAGGGCCTGCTGCCCCCATCTACAGTAGTCCCTGTTGTACTGGAAGATCTTGACTATGTTAGAAATCATAGCACCAAGAAGAGGAAGGATTTCTCGAAGAAATGGGACTTCCTCATGGACATCCTACACAAGACCTTGTTGTGCAAGTTCACCTCCCAAGATGAGGCATCAGCAAAGGTCATCTATCTGGTATCCCTGCTGAAGTCTGAGCAAGAGATCAATTGGGCATAAATATTCTTTGATTTGCTGAAAGATTTCTTCTCCAGCAAGAAGAAAATCAAGATCCACCATGGACGAACATTATCATTACTGCTCAAGGGTATTCTTGGAAATAATTTCCCAGCAGGGACTAGATCCAAGAAGCTACCAAAGAGCAAGATCATTACCCCCACCATTTTGCAAAATAATGAAAGAAACCCTGCTGCACTAGCAAGGGCTGCAGCAGAGAGAAGAACAAAGAAATCTGCAGACCTTGTTGAGGGACAGCAAGATGTTCAAGATCCTGCTGAAAGACCATCCACTACCACAACAGTCCCTGCTGTCCAACCTAGCAGGAAAAGAAGAGCTGCTGCTCAAATTCAGCGACCAAAGAAGAAAACTAAGGCAGTTGCTACTGATCCTAAGTTTGACCCTTCCACCCTAAATTTTGAGGAGAGAGAAGTGTACGATTTCTATATGGAATTGTACAATGAAGATGTTGCTGCTCAAGAAATTGCTGAAGGAGGTTCGGATGTTGAACCTCCCACTGACGATGAACAGGAACCAAAACATCAAGGTATACCCTTTGTTGTTCCGATCACCACTATAACAGTAGAGGATGAGCTATTCAGAGAAATAGACGAGTACCATCCTGCTGCCTCCACATCAATGGTTCCTGCTGATACCCATAAGAGTTCATTTGACGAAGTCTTCAAAGAAATCGATGTCATCTCTAGGGCGATCATTGCTATTGATCAATCCTCTCCCACTGCTGAACTTCCATTAACAAGCAATGATGCTGCCCTCACTGAATTGGTAAGCATCATTGAGATCCTGGAGCTTGTTGATACACCTGATAGTGTCACAGGTCCAGGAACTAAGGATGATGTTGCTGAAGTAGAAATCACTGGAGAACTGCAGCACACCAACTTACGTCTTGTTGATATGGTCAAACTAGAGCCGATCATAGAGGAAGACCTCTTCAAGGACCAATCAGCAGAGACTCCAGCTCCCACCATCAAACCTCCTGCTGCACGGAGATTGGTCTTGCTTGGCTTTTCTATTCGTGACAATGTGCCCCTTCCAAAAAGAAAACATGTTACTGTGAAAGGGAAGGGTAAAGCAAAGCAAATAGAGTCCAGCAGCAGTGAATCTGAAGAAAGCTTTGATGTTCCTGTCAAAAGAAGAATGGAACAAAAATCTGAGGAACTTATCAGAGCCCTGCTGATGAAAGATGTAGAGCAAGCTGGCTTAGATCCCAAGGCCTACCTTGCTGAACAAATCCAAGAAGGTCCAAGTCATTTCTCACTAGTAAGGGTATCTGTCGAGGGGGAGCCAAATGAAGAAGCTGCGGAAGGAACTGAAGAAGTTGATATCCTTCCTGCTGATGAGGAGCCTACTGTTGAGGTGGAACAAGAAGAAACAGAGGCCGAGAAAATGGCTAAGGTACATGTTGCTGCCATCAGGATGGTCAAATGGGATCTTATTGAAGACCACAACATGGAACCTGTAAATGACTATTGCCTGCTGGATCTCAGTCCTGACCTCATAGTAAGGCATTGCCGAAGGATCCTGCTGAAGCGGCTGAAGGAACTTGGCTTTGATGCACTAGTCAGACATTCTTCCTTCTACGAACGTGCTGAAAGAGAGATTGTTCTATATGAACACTTCGAGAAGAGGATGCTTGCTAAAAAGTCCAAGGACTTCTCTACTGAAAACATCAGCAGCATCTACAGTACCTCAAGACGACAACTTGAGGAAAAGATCATTCCTTTTGAAGCATCAGCAAGGAGCAGACGACTGTGGCTTGGTCTTTCTGATGACTTCTTTTCCTACATGTTTCCTGCTGACTTCATACTATTCCTACCCCTCCTCTATGCATACTAGAGCGGCATGGGCATGCTTGCCATTTCAGATTTATTCAGACGGGTGCCAAACTTCACCGTGCTTATTGAAAATCCTTGGAGGGCGGCCTGGAATATGATCAACTCCTCTCCTGCTGCCGAGGACACTGCCGCTGCCTTTGCCAAATGACTAAGAATGGACATGCGCAGACATAAATTCCCAATCATACCTGCTGCTGACATTCCTATTATTGATGGATTCTTCCTCCTGCTGATTCTTCTTTGAAAATCCTTCATGTGCATGCCACCAAGTATACATCCGCCGCTCACACTCTACTGTTCCAATCAGACTTGAAGACTCTCATCCTTCTAAGGCTCCTCCTGCTGCCTCCAAGAAGTCAAAGTTGACTCACTTGCATTCCTCCAACTCAACAAAGAAGAAGCTTGTTGAACTTGATTCCAAAATGGATAAAGTTTTAGCAAGTCGCAATGCCCAGCCTGCTGAGTCTGCATAGAGCTCCAAGGCACCTCTTGTTGCCTTTGATCTTGAAGAACGTATCAACAAAATGGAGCGTAAGCAAGATCAAATCTTGCTGACCCTCAACAAGCTGATTGACTTTCTCCCTTTAATGGCTGATGATATCAAAAAGGGGGAGAGAGATCATGATGCAACACAATAACAACAAGATCAAGTTATTCTAACTCCTACTCCTATCCCTGCTCCTGCTGTGACCCCTACTACTGTGGCTAGAAAAAGAGTCCCCAAACACATCCCTAATTTTGTTGTACAAATTCTCAATCCTTCTCCATACATGAATCTGCAGAAGGCCCTTGAAGAAGCAGATGTGATGACAAAGAAGTCAAGGCCTGCTGAAAGTCTTAAATTGCTTGCAAGCATCAAAGAGTCTGAATCTAAAATCAAGCGGTATGAGTTGGAGATGAAGAGACTCACAGATTAGCAGAATGAAAGGGAGTATAATCGCATGAAGGAAAAAATGGAGAGAAGAAAGCAAGAAAAGGAGGCGCTAAAAAGAGAAAGGGAGGAAATTGAAGAAAGGAGAAGACTAGAGCTGCTGAGCTTTGGAGAAGAAGAAGAAGGATCGGAAGGATCTACTAACAGTGAAGGGAAACAAGAATAAGTTTTGATAATTTGTTTTTAAACCTTTTAATTGTATTTCATTTTTGTTTCATTTACATTTACTCTTGTACTTCAATCTTTTTAATTAATGAAATGAAACATCTTGTTGCTTGTTGTGGTGATCAAAATAACTTGTTTTAACATCATCAATTAGGAGGAGATTGTTGATGCACCCCTGCTTATATTACTATTACTTAAAGGTTTACATTTATTTAATATAAGAATTGATGATGTAATATAGTCCTTGCTTATATGATGTAAAAGGACTTAGAAAAAATATCCAACTTGTCAGGTGGATATATTCTGCTAGTTAAGCAAGGATTTTGATCACAAGTGAAGACTCTGCTCATCGATCAAGAAGGATGCTGAAAATATAGAGAAAAAGTTCAAGGATAGTCCTGCTTAGAATGGAAATAAGCAAGGAATGATATAGCAAGATACCTTACTTTGATCCAAGCAAGAGTGTCAGAAAAAGACTATCTTTTATCCTGCTTAGTTAACTCCTAGAGAGCTTTTTCAAAAGCACTAGAAGACAAAATAACGCCTATCTTTTTGAACTAAGCAAGAAACAGTTGGAAAAGTACAAGTTACTGTCAAGCAGTACAACTCCCAACGGACCTATTTCAAAATTCTCAACGGATAGATTTTTGGAGTAGTATAAATAGAAGTCATAAATTTCATTTATAAGAACTGAACAACCAAGAATTGCTCTGACAGTCTGACACAAAAAGAACTCAACAAGACATAACAACAAGCTTGAACAAGTGCTATCTAATTTTGTTAAAATAAAATAGCCTCAAGTGTTTGGGGGGGGGGGGGGGGGGGCAATACAAACACTCAAAACTTTTTCTTCTTTTTCAACTTTTTGCACAAAAGTAAATAGCTACAATTCTTAGAAAAACAATAATAAATAATCAGATGAACACACATATTCAAGTTAAAATAGATCTATTAAAACTTGAGGTTTTTTTGGAAATCTGGTTAATCACAAATGTGATTAAACAACTACAAATTCTATAATAAAATTACAGCTTCTCATTCACACTCACTAGCTTCTAATCTTCTCTGAAATATTTCTCTCAAGATATATTACAAAGCTTTTTTCTAGTGACTTGTGTGCTTCTAAGCTTTTTGATCTGTTTGATTGCTTATCTTGTGTAATGAGAACTCTTGCATATATAGAAGATTAGTAGTTGAAACCATGTGCATAGACGTGCTACTCTTTTCCACTTTGCCGCATATATGTCACATCGTTGTCCTTTAGGAACTATGTGTCAGACTGCTGCTACTTTTGTTGCTTCTTTTTCATCCCCTGATCTGCGTGCATTTAATGATCTAGAGTTGACATTGGACCAAACAAACTTCAAGAGATATCTTTCCATATTATATCTCTTGCTTCTGTAACAAGCTTAATTGATTTGCATGTAAGATTTGATGACGGATGTATGCAGTCATAACTATCCACTGATGGCAAGCCCTGATGTGAACTTGATCAGTGCTTCTGGATCCCCTGATGAAAAGTCTTCTCAGAGACTGGATCAGTGCTTTAAACTTCACTTGAGTTTAGTAAGTGCTTCTAGATCCCCTGATGTTATGACTCACGACATACACTGATGGCTTCCACTGATGCAGTGCTAAGCATTCCCCCTGACGGGTTAGCCTGACACTGTCATACCCTGATGTCTTCCCCTGACAAGTTGACATGTCTTGTTCATGCCCTGACGCATTCCCCTGATGAAGTTTGGCTTGATACTACCATACCTTGACGCGTTCCCCTGACGGGTTGGTCTGCCTTTGTCATCACCTGATGGGTTCCCCTGACGGATTCCCTGATGATTTTTAATCATTGAAGCTTTGTTGAGTTTGTTTGGAATGTCTGATGTGTGAAATACTTTAACTATCTTTGAGTAACAACAGACATTCCTATTCACATATCAAGTCCTTTAGAAGTTCCATTTTATGACTTGTCTTGTGAAGTGTTGATCATTCCCTGATGAATAAGTTTATCATCAGTGGATGTAAAACTTGTGCAGATATATTAAGATTTATAAGATACCTTAAGTATTTACAGATGCATAATTTATTCTCTAAACATCATCATCATTATTTAACTCTAACAAATTTGCTCAACAAGGAGCTTTCTGCTTAGAGATAGCAAGCAAGAAACAACATCTGCTATTAGTCTATGTGACTTGGTCTAAGTGACCCATTGTAATTCTGGACTAAGTGTCCTGCTGCTTATTGTTCTGTGTGAACATTTTAGTGAGTGCCTTCTCAAGTAAAGAGAAGAAGAGTGGAGTAGGCTTTGACCGAACCACTATAAAAATTCTCCTGCTTACTTTTCTTTGCTGGTTATCTTTTACATTGCTTATTTCTTTTATTTCTGCTTTTCTTAGTCTCTGCTAAACTATTTAGCAAAGACTTACTGACATTGTTGTTTTAAGCCATTAGTCTAAACACTAAGGGTTTATTTGCTATAAATTTCTTTGCTAACTCTTTTCAAAACATAAGAAAGCTTTTTATTAAGTAAAAAGTGACTTAAATCTATGAAGTTTATAAGTAAGACTTAAATTTTGAAAAACACTATTCAACCCCCCTTCTAGTATTTTTTCCCTTTGGGACCTAACAATCTTCATTTTTAAATCTAAGCTCTTCATGAAAACCAGGGTCTTCAAGTCCAATCTCTTGATCATCAAAAGCTACATTTATAGACTCCATCACCACCTGGAGTCTTTTGTTGTAAACCTTGTAGGCCTTAGATGTTAGGGAGTAACCTAGGAAAATAGCTTCATCAGCCTTTGGATCAAATTTTCCTATGTTTTCACCAAAGTTCCTTAATACAAAGCATTTGCACCCAAAAATATGTAGGAACTTGATGTTTGGTTTTCTCCCTGTCATTAGCTTGTATGGTGTCTTGTTGTGAGCCTTGTTGATCAAATACCTATTTTGAGTGAAGCAAGTAATGGAAATTGTCTCAGCCCAAAAATAGGTAGGAATCTTTGCCTCTGCTAGCCTTATCCTAGTAGCTTCTATCAAGGTTTTATTTTTCCTTTCCACTACACCATTCTGTTGAGGAGTCCTAGGAATAGAGAACGTATGATTGATGCCTTTCTCCACACAAAATACATCAACAGCTCTATTCTTGAATTCAGTTCCATTGTCTGTTCTCATAATTCTAACCATTGGCCCTGATTCAGTTTCCACCTTTTTTATGTGGTCAATGATTTGCTGAGGAACTTCTGTTTTAGCATTTTGGAACTTGACCCAAGTGTATCTGGTGTAGTCATCCACAATGACTAATGCAAATCTCTTCTTTGAAACTGACATAATGTTGACAGGACCAAAGAGATCCATGTGTGGCAATTGAATTGGATCTTTAATCATTGTGGCTTCTTTGCTGACAAAGGATGATTTCCTTTGCTTCCCTTGTTAGTATGCTGAACATAATCCTTCTTGAATAAATTCCATTTGAGGTAGTACAGTTACCAATTCTCTCTTCACTAAGTCATTGAGAGTTTTGAAGTTCAGGTGAGAGAACTTCTTGTACCACAGTCTGCTCTCATCAGGGCTTGCTTTGTTGTAAAAACATAATTCTCCACTTACTGAGTTGAAGTCAGCAATGTAGAGATCTCCTTTCTTTATCCCTGATAAAACCAGCTTCCCATCACTTTCATTTGAGATCAAGCACTGATTCCCTTTGAAAGAAATGATAAATCTCTTGTCCCATAATTGACTTATGTTTAATAAATTGTGCTTCAGCCCATCAACTAGTGCTACATTTTCAAATAAGACATCCCCATTTGCTACTTTGCCATAACCAAGAGTTAGTCCTTTGCTGTTGTCACCAAAAGATATCACTGGACTAGTCTTCTCTTGAAATTCTGTGAGCAGGGCTTTATTTCCTGTCATGTGTCTTGAGCAGCCACTGTCTAAAAACCATATTTGTCTACTCTTGACATTTCCCTACACACAAAGAACATTTAATTTGTTTTTGGTACCCAAATGGATTTGGGTCCTTTGGATTTAGTTATAGTCAATGATAAAACAACTTTTTCATTACTTATGACTTTTGGTTTAGGTAATAAACATACTTTCTCCTTTTTAGGAGCTTCATTATACACTTAAGATTCATCAACAGTTTTCTTAATTTTACCCTTAAGGGTGCATGCATGAGCAGTTGGTAAATCATCAGCATATAATATTGTGTCAGTTAAGATCTGTGGTTTTTCTTTACATTGAAAAGATAAATGACTATTGCTTCCACAATTCCAGCACACTTTCCTAAGGGCTTCATAAAAAGAGGTATAGTTACTAGCTTCGTTTACGCCTAACTTGTCATTCCTATTCTTTTTATTATCCCCTGTCAGGCCTTTATTCCTTGAAGGGCTTCTATGGCCTGATGCACTCTTATCCCCTGATGACTGTGTATCCACTGATGCATAGTCTACTTCTTTCTTGACTGGGGTTTTGAGTGCTTTGGCAAGAACAAGTTTCTTGCCACTCCCACCACTTGTGGAAGCTTCACACATCGGGAAAACATTCCCTTTCTCTAACTTTATCACAACCTTTACAAATTTGATAGGTTGTATAGGCTTTTTTCCAAAGTTAGCTGCATTTTCAATCTCAATAGAAGGTTGCTTCACCTGAGTCTCTTCATAGCCTAAACCAGACTTGTGATTAGATTGCTGATAGTTTAATTGATCATCCAGTTTCTTGTTTGAATCATTCCATTTCTTTATGACTTCTCTTTCTTGTTACAAAAGATTAGAGTTCATTCCTCTTTTTTGACAGCACAGTTAAGGAGATTTTTAGTCCTTGAGAGTTCTTGTTCAAGGATCTCAAGTCTAGTAAGTTCTGATTCTAAAAGAGTATTTCTAGTAGTTAAATGTTTATTTATTTTCTGTACTCTCTCAGTCTCAGCTACTGCACTCCATAAAGTGGCATAAAGCTTTTTTATCTCACAAGTCATTTCTTTAACAGTTTTAACACAATCATTTTTAGACATGTTAGAGGAAATTTCAAGACTTACTTGTGAGTTGCTACTGTCAGCGGATGAGGCCATCAGGGCTAGGTTGACATATTCTTCATTGTCTTCTTCATCTGAGTCAGCCCAGTCATTTCCCTCTGCAATATAGGCTTTTCCCTTCTTGGTGGCATTAAGAAGGTCAAAGTATTTCTTCTTGTAATCTACATCAGCTTATTTTCCCTTGGATTCACCTTCCTTTGTGGTCTTGCGACACTCATTTGCAAAGTGGCTCATCTCATTGCATTTGTAGCACTTTATTCTTGATTTATTAATAAAGTTTTTGGTGCTACTAGGTTTCCTTGCTGAAATTTTTTTTGACCCTGATGGTTTTTGAAATTTTAGCTTGGAAAACCTTTTTGCAAGAAAGGCCATGGTTTCATCAAGTTTTTCTAACTCTTCAGGAGTGTACCCAGTCTCCTTTGAGTCAGCTTCTTCTTCTTCTTCCAAACTTTCTTTATCATCCCCTGACTATTGCTTCATCAAGACACTTGGTCTTGCTTCTTCTTTGTTTTTTCTAACAGCCATCAGGCTATAGATTTAAGCTTTCTGGTATCCCCTGACATTTCAGATCTTTGTTGAACCTCCAGCTCATATGTCTTTAGGTACCATAGAGCCTATCCAAGTCTAGGAGATTCATGTCCGTAGATTCCCTGATGGTTGTAGACTTTGGATCCCACGGTATAGGAACTGCCCTCATGAATTTTCTATTGATGTCTTTGTTAGCATAGCTCTTCCCATACATCCTCAGGTCATTTACCAACATGTTAAATCTGTCAAACATTTCAGTGAATGCTTCACCATTTTTCATTGTGAATCACTCGTACTGTTGTGTTAACGGTTGCAGTTTGTTTTCCCTCACATCCTCAGTACCATTACATAGGATTGGAATAGTATCCCATATAGACTTAGACTTTGTAAGATTCATGATACTATTTAGCATATCATCGTCTAAACCATTATATAGGATGCTTGTGACTTTTAGATCCTTATTTACTTTCTCTCTTTTTTCTGGAGTCATTTCTTCAGTAGTCTTTGGAGCTAATCTTTCTAGAACACTCACTCCATTGACAACCTCTTGAGGAATGAGCTTCTTTGGAACATGAGGGCCTTCTTCTAGAATTTGTAAGTATTCATCGTCGATTGCTCTTAGATGAACTATCATTTGTTGTCTCCAGAAAAAGTACTTTCCCTTTTCCAACATAGGGACTTTATTATTTCCAACTTTGTTAGCCATTTTTAACGATCGTCTAACAAGTGTAGTCTGCTAGTTGGCTTTGATACCAATTGTTAGAACAATATAAGTTCAAGTGTTTGTAGAATGGGGGTTGAATACAAACACTACAAACTTTTTCTTCTATATAAAATGTCTTTAAGAACGACTAGAAATAGCTACAGAATCAGAAAAACTATAATGAATTTAAGATGAACACACAAGCATTCAAGTTAAAATAGTTATATTAAAACTTGATGTTTTTCTAGAATTCTATTTAATCACAAGCATGATTAAACAACTACAATGTATGTAACGAGGTACAGCTTCTCTGTAATAAAATTGCAGCTTCTTTTTCACACTAACTAGCTTCTTATTTTCTTTGAATACTTCTCTCAAGATATATTATAAAGTTTCTCTCTAGTGTCTGTGTGCTTCTCTCTATTGGTTGTCCTGTTAGATGTTCTTCTCACATGATTTTTTGTAATGAGAACTGTTTTGCATATATAGAAGATCAGTTGTTGAACCCACGTGCTTAGACGTGCTGCTTTTTCAACTTAGTCGCATATATGTCACATCGATGTCCTTTGGGAATGATGTGTCAGACTGCTAATGACTTTTGTTGCTTCTTTTTCATTCCCTGATCTTTGAACATTTAATGATCGAGAGTTGTTATTGGACCACCAAACTTCAAAAAATATCTTTCTAGTTATATCTCTTGCTTCTATAACAAGTTTCAATGATTCGCATGTAAGAACTGATGACTAGTGTATGTAGTCATAACTCTCCCCTGATAACAAGCCCTGATGTGGACTTGATCAGTGCTTCTGGATCCCCTGATGACAAGTCCTGTTTAAGACTTGATTAGTGCTTCATGCTTCACTTTAGTTAATCTCTTGTTGTAGAGTTACCCAAGTGCTTCTTGATCCCCTGATGTTAAGACTTACACCTTCCACTGATGGCTTCCACTGATGCAGTGTTGAGTATTCCACCTGTCGGGTTTCCCTAACTGGTTGGTTTGTCACTGTCATGCTCGGATGAGTTCCACTGACGGGTTAGCCTGCCACTGTCATTCCCTAACGCGTTCCCCTGAGGGGTTGATTTGCCACTGTCATGCCCTGACGCGTCCCCCCTGACGGATTGGTCTGCCATTGTCATCCCCTGATGGGTTCCCGTGACGGATTGGTCTGCCATTGTCATCCCCTGACGGGTTCCCCTGACTTGTTTTAATCACTGAAACTTTGTTGATTTTGTCTAGAATGTCTGATGTGCGGGATACTCAAAAGCTTATAAGTAGTTTCAAACATTCTCTACTATACTATTAAGTCCTTGAGATGTTTTCACGGATGACTTGCATAGTGCAGTGCAGTTCATCCCCTGATGACTAAATTGATTATCAGCGGATGCAAAACTTGTGTAGATATATTAAGGTTTATAGAACACCTTAAGTATTTACAGATGCACAACCAAAAACTCTAAGCAACATCATCAATAATTGTACCTAACAAGTGGTATAGGCAGTTTCCCCCGACATCGATTGGCTTTTTCACTCAAATCACTTAGTTCTTCGTTATCCAATTTATTAGGAGAAGATGCATGTGAAGAGCTCAGTCTGTAGCCATTGTGGCACTGACAAACGGGACGACTAATGAACACCTGAAGATGAGTTTGGCTAAGAAGCCCCCCACTTCGATGACTGAGTTACAAGGTCGAGCTGGCAAGTATATGGTGGTGGAAGAGTCTCTCATCAAAGAAACTAGAGGAGTCAAAGGCCCCTGAGTCGGGGAAAAAGACTAAAGGGGAAATTCTCTTTCCTAAGAAAATTGTAAGCCAAAAGTTCAATGAGTATACCACATTGACCCAGCCGAGAGGCCAGATATTGATGGAAATTGCTTCAGAACCATATGTCCGATGGCCAAAAACACTAAGGACCAATCCCTCAAAAAAGGATACTTCTTAGTATTCTCAATTTCATAAGGATCATGGTCATGACACCAATGATTATAAGCAACTGAAGGATGAAATTGAATTTCTCGTGAGAAGGGGGCAGTTGGCCTAGTATGTACATAAAGAACATCCTGGACCTCGAAGAGAAAAGGAAAGAGAAAGGCGAGAATGCCCAGAAAATTAGGAGCAGGGGAATCAATCTCGAAGAGGAGTGATTAATGTAATCTCAAGGGCAGATAACAGGAGGAAGTTCAAACCCCTCAAATAAGGCTTATGTACGGGATGTCTTGATTGTCGAAGCTCCCCCAAAGAAAGTTAAGATGGACATGTCGATAAATTTTGGTGACGAAGACCTTGAAAGTGTAAAATTCCCACATGATGACCCACTGGTCATTGAAGTAACAGTTAGAAATTTTCTCGTGAGGAAGGTGTTGATAGATAATGGTAGTAACGTTGATGTATTGTATTATCGGGCTTTCAAAGTGTGAGTACCCGAAAAATTTTAAATGAGTTTTGTTATATGATTAATTCATTTTGTAATTTATTTATTTTATGCATGAAAGTTTAATTTCTCTTTTTGTATGAATGATGAAATTCATATCTTAAATGAAAGTCCAATGACAATGTGATGTCCAAAAGATTTTAAGTGTATTTTGAGCACAAGTCTTTAAACGATAATTTTATTTAAAATTTTTACCAAGCATTGGTATGTTTTCACATGGACGGAAGCATAGGAGTGTGAGCTAATGTGAGCTACAGTACTCCCTTTAACCAAAAACTGCTGTGGGACAAGGAGTAATTAATGTATCTCAGAGCTGTGCACGTGACTCGTTAAGTACATATCATATCCAACAGCACACTAAAGTGGGCTAGGATAAATGATCGACTGACTATTAAACAGTCGTAACACCGCCTTTTCAAACCAATCACTTCATTCTAAAGCTTGTTACTGCCTTTTTCCGGTCAACGACTGAGATCGAATCTCAAACAATCCAACAACCCTTGTGACTAATTATCCCCTGATGACTAATCATTCCCTAATGTAGAAGATTATCCACTGATGGTTAGATTATCTTCCGATGATCATTCTTAAACCCTGACGACCATTTTTATGCTTCCATGTTTATCCACTGATACGTAGTTTGTCTTCGAAACTATAAATATTATTTTTCTTAAATTATTTTAAGATGTTTTAATTATTTATTTAACCTCAACGGTGCTTATATCAGATTTAAAACATTAATAGTTTCAAGACATCACATCTGCATTTTCTTTCATATATTTAACAAGATAATGAATTTCTTGTGATATACATGTTTGCAGAGTAGTTTGCTCACAAGTGAATTGAATTAGATTTAACTGAGAACTGAGGCAAGTATATTCTCACTCTTATGCTTATTTTAGTTAAGCGCATGATCAATTGGTTTGACATGCGTGCAAGGTTATGACTTTTATGTCTTGAATTCTTTATGAAACAGTATGCTACGCTTTAATTTCCGCTAGCATGATATGAATAAATATGCATGGATATAACTGAACTTTGATTTATCAGTTATTCTTTAATGTTATATCTGTGCAAACAAATGAGATTGATATGCCCCTTAAGTGGGTTATGCCACATGGTTGGCTAGAGGAAAGGGAAGGTGCTGATTTGTTCTGTCACCTGACCTAGAGGAATTATAAGTGAATACGTATGTTCACACAAGGAGGGATCATGCGGGCACAGCCAGACCAATTGTATATCGTATGGTTAGCAAATCCAACGGGTTTAACCCCCGATGGATATTATTTCGAGAAAGATATTCATAGGTGAATACATGTCTTTCTTCGAGAAGGGTGACACATTGTTTATCATCAGTGATCCTCAAAGTTCTTCAAAGATTTTCGAGGCATTGGTATTTCTTTAATGAGTCTCACAAATAGAATTGAATCTCCATAAATATTCTAGATTTGCCTCTCCAATTTGTTTATATACTTGCTGAGCGTAGATCGCTCATTCTTGTGGAATTTAATGTCTTGTAGGACATGGCGCAAAGGTTGAACCCTCCAACAAGGGGAAGGCAAAGATGATTGGTTACTGAGTTGTTGACCCCTTTTTGGGTGGCCGCCAAGGAATGAAGGATGATATTTCGAAGTTGTAATGTTATGAACTGTAATTTAGAAATAGTTTAACTTCCGTTGAAAATGTAATAGTTTGAGTTGTAATAACTCGCCACTATTTTCTTTTATCAGTACTTATGCTATGAATGGATGTGACACTATTTTTTCTTTTTTTGACGGCGTCTGAGTCCCGTGTGGGATTATTGGGGTTGTCACAGTTACTCATTTTGATCTTCTATTAGGTATGTTAACTAGAAAGGATCTAATACCAATTGGTATTCCCGGATGAGTAATTGTAGAAGGGGGATTGAATATAATTTTTGAATTTGTTCCCCAATGTAAAGATCACAATACAATCTGAAAATATATTGCGGAAATAAAAACACAGCAGATTGTATCAAATAATAAAGAATGTATTTTATTGATATTGAATTTGAAATTACAATCTAGTTATCAAAAATTGATACTAGTTACTGAAATATGTTCAAGTGTGAACAACTGTAACCTAGAAAATAATTTCTAGCTTCTCAAGTTATCAAAAACTTGCTTCTTAAATTGTATGAATTTGCTACGTATTACAAAGTAAATATCTGAATAATCTCTCTCTTTATTTTTGTGTATTCTCTTCTGCTATCTTCCTTTGTAGTACTCTGTATATTTTATATACAGTTTCTTATATTTAATCTTTTCTACTTTTTAACAACTACTCTGTTCAATTAGAGAAACTTTTCTTTATCAGTAGTTGTAACAACTTTGTCACCTAACAACTCTGTTAAGTCACATCATTGTTACTTAATCTATTAGCTTTCACATATCAGTTTTCCAATCTTGTCAATCCAAATTGTGTCTTTGTTATGGATCTTGGTCGGTTTTTCTTTGTTAAAGAACTCTGGTAGAGGTTTGTTGTGTCGAGCCATTTATCCTCTGATGACTTTATTCATCAATGGATATGTATCCCCTTATATGACTTTATTTATTAGTAGATATTTATCCTCCGATAACTTTATTTATCGGTAGATATTTATCCCCTGATGAGACTTTATTCATAAGTGGATATTTATCCCTTCATAACTTATCTCCTGACCAGTTTCATCTCCTGATGATCACATGCAGTCTCTCATAGTACATTACTGTAGATTCTAGTGCAATTCAAAGTTTTAACAATTCTAAATATTATACATCATCATCAAATGTTATAATTCCTAACATAATTATAAAGAAATAATTATGACAAATGTTAGTAACCCAAAAATATAATTACTCCACAAAATAGCTCAACTAATAAAGAAAATAATACTTCGAGATAAACGATAAAATTTTCATTGAAATATTGATTTTATTTATATAATTTATAATGTGTTTATATATATTTCAAAATATTTAATTATGATAATATATCCTTTAAAGTTAGTTAATATATACTTAAGAATTGTTCTACTTATTTTATGGAATTAATTTTAAATATGTATGATAATTATGTTAATTAAACTGTCAAATATCGTATTTAATTTTTTGTAAATAATTCTCTTAGTCATGCCTATAAAGTTATATATTATATTATATTCATATATTTTACTTTAAAATTTTTTAATTATGAATTTTGTAACTCCTAATAGAAGTAGGAATTGAGGAAAGTAGAAGTGGGTTAAGAGTATTCGACCAAAGCAGCAGTAAATTAGGAAAAGATAATAATGAAATAAAAAAAATTTGAAGAGGGTAATATTAGAAAAAAAAAAATACAATTATAACATAAAAAACATGTTTGTGCTTTTAAATATATAATAGAATAGAAGTATATAAAGATATATATTAAATATGAATAAAAATATGTGAGATCAAATTTGAATTTACAAAATGAGTTTGATTTGGTGAAATCATAACATTAGTAATACTTAATATATATACTAAAATATTTTTGTACCATATGATCAAAATTAAATTAGTTTTATACAAATTTGATATTAAATAATAATTAAATATACTTTATATTTATTTAAAATATTAAATTAGAATTATTAATAAAATATTAAAATTAAAAAATAAAATAAAAACTGCCTTGCAGCATATGAGAGCTAGAAATTATAAAATGTATCTATGGTGTGCGCTTGGTTTCTAAGTCAAATTATAATTCATCAAAAAGTAAAAGACGTCTCGATCGAACAAGCTTTCAGGACCGTCTTAAGCCAAGGATATAACAGTCAATTCAGACAACACGGAATAAACCGTTCAGAAACGGAAATAGAGATAGTCATATAAATATAGCGTACGCGGAAGTCGCGAAACTTCAGAAGTCGTCTGCGTTGTCATTGAGATTGTTTGTTACAGAGCAGAGCTTCTCAAACTTCGAAAATTCGCAATGAACAATTCCCAAGTGATGATGACGACGACGACGAACAACAGCAATCACAAGCAGCAGCTCGCGAGGAAGATTGTAGATAAAGCTAAGGTCAGGGTTCTTCCCAAGCAGCTGCTTTCACCGCCTTCGGTTTTGGCTTCGAGAAAGTTGAATTGTGGCGGTGCTGGATGTTTTTCGACTCAGTTTTTGATGGAAAATCATTCGAATTTTAAGCGAAGTGCGGTTCCAGCTCGGTTGATGTATTACGATGATGGATCCTGGGTTGATTTCTCGAAGGACGTGATTGATGTGGTTCGGTCAGCTTTCCTGAATAAGAAGCCGATGATTGAGGTTCAAATTCGGGGTTTTAGGTATTTTTTTGATTTTTATAGGATGTTGCAGATTGATTTAGAGTCTGGGTATCAGCGTTCGGTTGCTTGGATTGATGCTGCTGATAATTGTTTTTTCCCGAAAACTTTTGTTGCTGCTGAATTTGGTGAAGTTTCTGGGAGTTCGAGTTCTCGTTGTCAGAAGATTGGGATTGAGATACAAGTTAGCGATGTTTGTGATTCGAATAAGAGGAAAAGGGAGATTTTAGATAGTGACTATATAGAAAAGGTGAAAGAGGAAGATATCGAGATAAGTGCTTCAAATTTTCAGCGCCAGAAACTTAAGAAGCAGCGGCAGCTGTCTGTGTCTGAATCACCAATGTGGCCCAAGGAAAAATTGCTGAAGGAAGGAGAGATGGCTCATTCGGTTGTTAAGAATTTGTTTATAACTTGGATAGGAGTCGCCGAGTCTCAAATTACCATTACTGCAATTCATCAGTGTACAAGAACCGGATTACTAGATAGGGCCAAGTACGATGTGTTTCAAAAGCAACTGGAGAGTACAAAGGCTGCTCGAGGGGACCCCAAAATGACTTTTGCTTGGTATAGGAGTTCGGCAGATGATGTAGCAAGCATTTTAAGTCATGGTTTTGGGAAGCCCAGCAAGGTTTCAGGTCAGAAAACATATGGGGTTGGCATCTACTTGTCCCCTATAAAATCATCCCCAATGAGGTAACCTAAAAGTTCTTGATTTTGTTTCCTTTTACTCAATTGTTTTAGTTTAATGACATTGATTAATGTGGGATGAGTTTCAGTTCAATGTTACTGGATGACAATGGCGAAAACCATATTATTTTGTGTCGAGTCGTATTGGGTAAATGTGAAAAGGTTCAAGCGGGCTCTCTACAGAGCTATCCATCTAGTGTGGAATTTGATACTGGTGTAGATGATTGTACTAACCCTAAATGGTACATAGTATGGTGTGCAAATATGAGTACTCACATTCTTCCTGAGTGCGTAGTCAGCTTCAAATATTCTCATCACAAGACAGGTAAACACCTTCCCTTTGCTATCACTATACAATCTGGTCAAAAGTTCGAGATAGTTTAGTTCTTTATGTTTCATTCTTGTGTGAATTTTTTTTAGGACAACTAACTGGATCATCATTTTTGAAATGGGTGCCAAATGCATCTAATGCATTGACTGCAAATTTCTTCTCAAAGCTAACTGGTGTCCTTCCTCCCTCCAAGGTACGGGAGTTGCAAACCTTGTGCAGTAAATACAAGGTAATGATTCGCTTCACATAATTTCTGTATGTATTTACAATATTTGTTAATTTAGTGATGATCTATGATTGAATAGAAATCAATGCATGCGCTTATTACTGGTCTTCTGCAGGAGGGAAAAGTACCGAAAGACATATTCATGAAACAATTACGACTAATTGTTGGGGACAAAATGCTGCGCTTGGCAATCCATGAAATATGTGGTTGATATATGTTAAATGTGTTTTTATCTTTTATTTTTAATACAAAATTATCGATTACATACTGGACTTTGCAAAATCTAGAAGTTAGTTTGTCTTGGATTTTCTTATAGAGCAGGCACATCTAGTCCCAGCCAACAAGAGGGCTTAAAGAGGGATCACATACGGGATAGAAAATCGAACTTCAATTTAATTTGTCATTTTCTCTATTGTGTAGTCTATACCCTTTCAAATAGAAATGCTGCTTCACATTTATTTTTCATATTCTCGGGTGGAATTAACAAGTGTTTACCTTGATGCTTTGGTTTTTATCGAATAACTAAAGGAAAATAGAACTTTAACTTCTCTTGGATGAATTAATAAAACCAACATCTCTCAGTTATTTATGGGTTTCTACTTGTTTTATGAGTGTAATAGCAGTCTATCTTCCACTAATCTCCACTTGTTGATGGTTGGCACATTTAAAGGTGATTGTATTTGTGTGCGTGTGTTGAACTTAGCATCATAGAAGTATGGAATACTTCTTTTTAGGACAGCATGGTCTGAGGAGTGTAAGAAACAATTATGTCATAACGACGTGTATGAATTTATGGAGTGTCTAGTTTATCTGTTATACAATTACTTCCTGAGTGTCATACATTATTAAGGAAAAATGTACTGAGACTAATGGATAATCCTTTATTAGAATTTACTTGGTGTCTGAACCAACTCAACTTCTTACTTCATGTTCTTTCCCTTATAAGAAGCAGAAATGCAATTGAGTTCATAAGCCATCACAAACCACAATCTAGTTGCTAAACATTCGTTAAATAATAAGTGCTGAACAAACACACGGCTTCAGTAACCAGCTAAGAAGCAGGGGTGCAACTGTTTTGGGCCATATCGCAAACTGGGTCAGGAAGAAATGGAGGTGCGGGACGGTGCAGCATTTGGAAGAACTTCAAGTTTATCATAAGGTGCTAAACTAAATTAGATTCACTATTCTATATTAGTAAAACCTTTTTATTACATTCACTGTTCTATATTTTGTGAATAAAAGTAATTTCATAAACTAAATTAGATTTATAAGTATAAGGTGCGAACACGTTTAAGACATTTGATACTTATAGTAAATATAGGTAATACAGCTAAAATCTCTCTCTCTCTCTCTCTCTCTCTCTCTCTATACACACACACACACATATGTATGTATGTATGTAGACATACCCCTGCTGCAGTAAAGTTTCATCATTTTGAAACCTTCACAAGTGGGTTTGTGTATCTATCTATTTGTTATGAGATACCCCTGCTGCAATGAAGTTCCATCATTTTGGAATTTTCACAAGTGTGCCAAGTTGTGAGCCAGCCTCCTTGCTTCCTTGGTTACCACTTTGTGATATATAAGTTTCCGCAATATGATGCAACATACTGCACCTTTGTGATATATAAGTTTCCGCAATATGATGCAACATACTGCACCTTTGTGATATATAAGTTTCCACAATATGATGCAACATACTGCACCTTTGTGATATATGAGTTTCCGCAATATGATGCAACATACCACACCTAGAGAAGTAAATTAGCTATGTAAATATATATTCCCCACCAAAAACTATTTTTTACGTTTCTCAATAATATGGAAAGACTAGTGAATAGAGAAGGATTGCAGAAGATTACATTGTTAAATGATGATTTTATGTACTGTACTCCCCCTTGCCTTTTATCCCTTTTTTTGGGGGGATGGAAGTAGGACTTTGTGTAGTTCAAAATGGTTGTTGGGCCACATGTTTGGATAATTAAAGTGTGAAGTTGATGGTCCAAAAACTCACATGATCCATTTTTTTGAGCATCCGAGCAAGGAAAGATAACAATTAACATGAGATTAAGGGGTGTCTTAGTGCTAATAGATGAGAAAAGGGATGATGGCACTTCCATCGGTAGCTTTGTTGTATTTGTTTTGTTGTTTTTTATGAGTTGTAATGAAAACAGATTGATATTGACAATGATCTTTCTGCCATATAGCCCCATATGGGATTGCCTGATGTGCAAGCTAAGTAGCTCAGGTTCTAAAGATGGATGCTTGCTGCTTGTTCTGACAATGATTATAGCAAGTACTTTGGAAATTGTCTTATCTTCCGTAGGTTCTTGTATAAGCTTTTCAAGTCTTTCTTGAACATACATGTACTTTCCAACAATTCAGGGAGGTTCATCTTTATCTTTCTTATAGCAATTTTGGAGCACTTAGCGTTCTTGTTTTAATGATCTACAATAAACTTGAAGGTATGCACCAAATCATGGAACATTGTAACACTTATTAGTGGAATATATTATTTCTCTACCTATATTAGAGGGCCTACCTCAAATAAGTACATATTACCTATCATGTATTTGTGACGTCAAAGGTGTCCATCAAGTTTGTGTGCAATCCTTTTTTATGGACTTGATATTTTTCATTGATGAATTCATGATCGTGTTTATCGTCCTTTTCACCGCTAATGTGAAGTAGTCGTATTATTAGAAATGTTATCCTTTAGATGTGTTCAATATCAATGTGGATTGAGGATGGATAGAGCTCCTACCTGAAGTTGTGTTATGGAACAGTGAAACATTTAGTGATGCATATGGTTCCTACCTGAAAAGCTAAAGAGGTGCCATATAATTTTATATGGAGTCGGTTCAGTCAAAAGGTGTTAGATGGGTTGATGCATTGCAAGGAACTGATGTGCTGCTCCTCCTCCATTGGTGTGTCTGATCATTTTTGTATAATATATCTTATAGGCTGAATGAATGTATAAGGTTTATTATAAGTCAAGAATGTAAGGAAACTAGGAAACTATGCTATTGTGGTAATTGGTTTTCAGAAGTTGTTCTCGTGCCGACTGATGGATCAATGTTGGGATTGCTGTTTGGAGAAGACATACAAATCATTGATTTGGCTGGTTAAGCAACCATATGAATGCCGAGATATTATCTGAAGCTTGTTTTTATGCTCTAATCTACCAAAATTGTTCATATACTTGATTTATGTCTACAGATACGCTCTGCAATACACATTGCATGTCGGGTTGATCTGTTGACGGAAAGCATCCTTTCATTTCAAAGACCTGAGCTATTTGTGAAGGAGAACAGTCAGACATTGTTGGAAGTGAATGGGACCTCTTGAAACTCTGAACCAGAAGCATTTCTTTAAGGTCTCATATTAATCCTTGAATCTTTCATACTGAATGGTATGCAAGTTGGATGGCATGCAAGTTGTTTTTCAGTGCAGTATAACATAAGATGTTTTTTTGCTATTATAACATAGGATGATTGCTGATTTTTATCTTATGCATGTATTAGATCACTCCCTTTGTCCCGTGATAAAAAGTAAGCGAGTTTTTAGCTCATCTTGAAAAAGGGAATCTGAATGAGCAAATTGCCTGTATGTTGTTGAAGGTGCACCTAGGTGTGAGGCCCATCCGCTTCCAGCTTTTGGCCTTTTGCGTTGCCTTAGGCGCACAACTTTCGTTGAGGCGTGTCTCGTCAGGGCAGACGCAAATTTCTCAATCAAGCACAATGATTCAGAACCCATACTATTACATACTAAAACAGATCTCAACCTTAGGTTTGACCGTGTGACTAGGCATGACAATTCTTTTGGTTCTCATGGTGATTCCTTGTTTATAACGGGTGGGATTCGCAAATCGCGATATACTCATAAGCGGGATGATATTTATATTCCCCGATCACCGATATCTATTATGAAAGTTACAATTATATAAATTTCTTCTATAATTTTACATCATATATATATATGTGTGTGTGTGTTATATCTATTCTTATATTACTAAGATTACAATTATTATTTTTATTAAGAATTTTTGTATTGATAAATATTAATTTATGTTCCAAAAATATATTTCAATAGAATAGGTAAGACATAAAAATATGATACAAATGGTGATAACCGTCCACCGATAGGTAAATTACCTTTTCTTACATGGTGGGGATGGGAACCCTGATTATGATTAATTCGGGGTTTGAGGGGCCTGTTGCCATTTTGACATAATCAAGTTGATCTCTGACAATCGACGATTAGAAAGGTGAACCAAAAATGGGAAAAAAGAAAAAGAAAAAGGGCAAGTGTGAATCGGTTAGTTTCTTATGTATTTCTGAGTGTTAGGTTCGAAAATTAAAATGAATAATATCTGAGGATACAACTATGATGTTTCAAATGTATTTATTGCAAGTAACTCTAAAAAAGGTATGTGATACATACAAAATAGAACTTTTTTTTATTCATACAATCAAACAATATTACATTGTTAACATTAATATTTGTTTTGTAATAAATTTTCATGTAACTTGAAAAAATTCGGTTACATTTACTTCGGAATGCCGATCTGAAATTAACTTATGTAAACGATGAAGATATGTGTGCTTGTTAGTCATTTTTAGTCAAATACAGATAATATCTACTATCTCCATTCTGAAAATATGCGTTGTGAAATAATTATAGAAAGTACTTTTTTACTAATTGTGGATAAGATTGTGTCGACAATCAACCTTCACTTGAATTAAATAGTTATAATGTTTGTACTAGCGTTCATTCTTGACTAGTGAGGAGCGGGTTGAAAAGTGTTTCGAACTTATTATTTCGTCCTTGTAGGTAAGTTTGTCGGGTGAACCTACAAGACGCACACAAAACAACTAAAGCTTTAAAAAACTGTCAAATTTCGTTCAATATTTCAAATCTTCAATAATATGATTATTGAAAAATTCTAGACATCTAGAGAGGCGAAAAATCCTAAATGTTGAGAGAGGTGAAATCTTGAAGAGGCTGCGGTAACATGGATGGATATAGAGCTAAGTTCGTGTATGTGAATACTAGTAGAGGCACCACGCTCAGCGCACAATTTGATCACAGCTGATTTACGCCTTCATCTTGATCAGTTTTGAATATGGTTCTTAAATTTGGAAGGTATGTTTTGGGCTCATTTTCAATGGGATGTTGAATATATAGCTGTAGTTCCAGGTTCCGACTATGATATTCTCTCCTTCCTGCAAGATTAGCGTTCTTTTCATACTTGACATGAAATTGCTTCTGATTGATAAATTCGTTTTGACTCTTTCGTTTGCTAAATGTTGTGGCTTTTCTTTTCTCCTCCATCTCTATATTCTGTTTACACAATTTATTATTTTTCAATATCTTTGTAGTGTTGTAGTGTCGCATATTTCAAAATCCTGATATTTTATATTAAATCCTTTAATGCTCATCCTCCTTTTCCATTCATTATTTACCAAGTTGTTTATGTAATTTTTTTGACCTATATTGTGACTTTGACAATGCACCACTATGTTTATTGAACTTACAATGCCATATATATATGTTTATTATTGTCTAAGGTTAAAATATACTGTTATGTTTTTGTCCTGGAAATAGTAATGAATGTAGACACAATTATCTGTGATCGTTCTTGAATTTGGACGGAAATATATTGAACATGCTTTAGGAGTTTTCACAAACTTTCTTGGTTGACTATCCTTTATATATAAGCTCACCACCTGTGCGAAATTCATAAATTTATGTAAATTTGAATGTTTTTATTAATGTAAAACTAAATACTCCCTCCGGTTACTTGTCTAAATATATTTACTAAATATATTTATCATCCATAATGCATAGAAGATTCAAGAAGAATCAAGATCTAATCATACACCGTTGTTCAATACTTTAATTGAATCAACTCTATTACATAGGTTGATTGCTATCAACTTTCATAGGTTAATTGCTATTAAATTCTCATTGCATATTGATACAAATATGATTAATGTTTGGTCTTTCTCAATTAGAAGCCGTATAAAAATTCATTTACTCTAAATATTTTTTAAATGTTCTAACAAATCTTTATTTTGTTTTGCTTTTAGCGTGTTGGATTGTAATAATAAACAGTTTGTCTTGCCGTGACCTTCTTTTAAATTGTCAAAACTTTTGTCGCTCCAACAAAACAAAACAAGTGTACATTTTTTTAATAGATATTCACAATATGTTTTCTATTAGAGCTGTAAACAAACCAAGCCGTTCGCTTGTTTGGCTCGGTTCGTTTAAAACTCGTTCGGCAAATAAACGAGCCGATCACAGACAAGATTTTTTGTCCGTTTAAGTTTTAAACCTCAACTTGAGCTCGAGCTCGAAAGGTCAAATAAGCTCGGTTTGTGTGTGGTTCATTTAACTACTTAAATAAGTTGATCTTGAACACAATTTTTTGTTCGTTAAGTAAAATATGTTTGGTTCGCCTTGGCTTGAGTAAAGAACAAACTCGAACTGAATGTGATTTTAGCTCAGAATTTGATGTGAGGAAAAAAATCCTAAGTCAAAGGCAGTAGCACGGTATAGGATCAACTTTTAACGTGTTTTGAAATATTAAAAAATATCTTCAGTTTGGAATTATTTTAAATTTTAGTGACTAGAGTTCTATATTTATTTTTTATTCTCCATTCAATTTAGTTATCATTAGTATAACCAACTATTGTACCATATATGAAAGTAAACAATTGTACATATGTCCTATCTAGATTCTTTCTACGGTATGAACTAAGCCATAACTGTAGAACTTTCATATAGAAAGGATCAGTTAATCAAGATAAAAAATATCATTCGTATTGAGACTAAAACTTATATGAAAGAAAATAGATTTACAGATGGAATTAAATAACATTTCACATTAACCTACTAGTGTGTGTTTGTTTTTTCAAAATGCACTAGTAAAATCAGAATAACCCCACATTCAAAGCCTCTTTTAGTCTGTCAGTCCATGTAATTGTCCATGTACTAGTAAAAGATTCTGTCGGCGTGTGATGTTTGGTGAAGTCCTATATCAAGCGTCCATGTACTAGTAAAAGATTCTGTCGGCGTGTGATGTTTGGTGAAGTCCTATATCAAGCGAGATCTTCGTTTTGTGTCATAATTATTGCATCTTTTTAATTTTTTATCACAATATAATTTATTATATTGAAAGGGCAATTAAATAATTTTATATTGCACAATAGTAGTATTAATTTTATTTTTTTATTATATGTGAATAGGGGTGTAAAGGAGCCGAGCTCAAGCGGAATCTACTTGTGAGAACCCGAAAATTTTAAATGGGTTTTGCTATATGATTTATTTATTTTATGCATGAAGATTTAATTTCTCTCTTTGGTATGAATTCATTTTTTTAAAAAAAAATTGAAATTCCAATGGCAATGTGATGTCCAAAAAGGTTTTAAATGTATTTTAAACACAAGTATTTAAAAGATTATTTTATTCAAATGTATGTGTATGTTTTCACGCGGGAAGAAGCACACGAAGTGTGAACGAGTATAAGCTAAAGTACCCATTTTTTTTTAGAACCAAAGACTGCTGGGAGACAAAAGTAATTAATGTATATCACCTCTAATAGTGCACTAGAGTAGGCTATGATAGATGACCGACTAACGTTAGCAGCCGTTGCATCCACCTTTTCTCACCAATCACTTTTTTCTAAAACTTGTTATTTCCTTTTACAGCCAACAACTGAAAGCTAACTCCAAATCATCCAACGACTCTTGTTGCTCGGCAAATGAGCTATATATATCCTTGGAGTACAATCCTAGCCCCACTTTCATAAATTTCTATACAAGTATACCATCGAATCCAGGTTCACTTTCAAAGCAACTACCTTTTTGGGAGAACAACTCAAGTTTTTAAGTTCTTCTTTGCAACCAAGGAGGTAAGAGCATTACATTAAAGTCTTGCTCTGTTTCTTACACTTTTGTTCTGCTATGCATGTCACGTTTAATACCCTGTTCTTTCATTTCCAAAAGTCTTATTTAATGTATGCTTATAACACCTAGAGTTAATATCTTTTTATTTTAAAAGCTATCCAAGATGGGTGTAAGAATGTTGACAACCACCTGGTAGACAAACCTTTAATTACCAAACAATTCATTTTGTCAGTAGTTACAACACCATGCTTGAGCATTCTTCAACCTGAGTTTTGAACCCTAAACCGTGTCTAGGAGGGCTTGCAGACCATAGGAAATATTATGTATCACTGAGAGGATGATGAGATTTGGCCTAAGCATGGTTATGGTTGAGCACGTCACCATGGAGGAGTGAGGAAGACACCATTGTATCTGAGAAAAGTCCTCACTTAGTCTCTAACAGGTTGGAATTAGTCTTTGACCCTATAAAATAGTCCTTGGGAGATTCTATGTTAGTTTCCGATGAAGGAAAATTTGCTAGTCTCTGACGAGAAAATCCTTAGTCTTTGATAAAGGAAGTTTAAATTAGTTTCTGATGACGTCATCCTTAGTCTCCGACAGGCTAAGTTTAGTCCCTAATGATGTCATCCGTAGTCTCCGATGAACAAATTCCTTAGTCTCTAATGGCTAAAGATATTAGTCCCCGAGGAGTTTGGCGATAGCCAACTGAGTTCGGCGCTGATCAAGTTGTCACCCGACAAGTTTGGCGCTGAACAAATTATCCACTGATGAAGTTCAGTGATGACTTATGGAATTTGGCGTTGAACAACTAGCCACCGACGAGTTTGGCGATCAACAAATTATCCCCTGATGGGTAAGTCATCCCCTAACGATTGAATGATACCCTGATGGTAGAAGGTTATCCCCTGATGGTTGAGAGATCATCCCCTAATGACCGATGACCAGTCATCCCCTGACGGGTAATTATCCCCTGGTGATTTATTATTCCCTGATGACTAAGTATCCACTGACGGTTAGATTTTCTTCAGAGGGTCATTCTTAAACCCTAACGACTACTGTTATGCTTCAACGTTTATTCCCCCTGATGCGCAGTTTGTCTTCAAAAATATAAAACATTATTTTCTTAAATTATTTTATGATGTTAACCTCAATGGTTCTTATGTCAAATTTGAAACATTAAAAGTTTAAGGATATCACATATGCATTTTCTTTCATATTTTTAACCAAGGTATTAAATTTATCTTGTGATATGCATATTTTACAGAATCTTTCAATCACGAGTAAATTGAATTTGATTTTGTGCAAAGGACCGAGGCAAGTATATACATTCAATCTGATGCTTATTTCAATTTAACGCAGTATCATTTGATTCGATATGCATGCAAGACTTGATTCATATGTTTCAATTGCTTTTATGATGAGAATGCTATGCTATAAATTTTGCTAGCATGATATGATGGAAAGTGCATGGATATAACTAAACTTTGATGTTTAAATTATTCCTTAATGCTATATCCGTGCAACAAATAAGAATGATATGCTCCTTAATTGGGATATGCCACATGGTTGGCAAGAGGAAAGGGAAGGTGCTGATTTGTTCTGTCACCGACCTAGAGGAATTTTAAGTGACTACATACGTTCACACAAGAAGGGATCATGTGGTCACAGTTAGGTCAACTATATACCGTATGGTTAGCAGATCCAACGGGTTTAGCCCCCGATGGATATTTTGAGAAAGATGTACACGGGTGAATACCTATTTTTCTTTAAGGAAGATCACACATTGCTTATCATCAGCGATCCTCAAAGTTCTTCAAAGATTTCCGAGGCATTAGTATTGTTCCACTGAGCCTCTCAACATAATTGAATCCCTAGTAACATTTCAGTTTTGCTTCCCCACTTTGTTTATATATTTGTTGGGCGTAAATCGCTCATTCTTGTTGAATTTTAATGTCTTGCAGGGCAGGGTACAAAGGCTGAACCCTCTGATAAAGAGAAAACAAAGATGATTGGCTACTAAGTTGTCAACCCCCCCCCCCCCCCCCCCCCCCCCCCCCCCTTTTGGGTGGCCACTATAGAAGGAAAGAAGGAAGATATTTTGAAGTTGTAATGTTATGAACTATAATATAGAGATAGAATAGCTTCCCCTGAGAATGTAACATTTAGGGTTGTAATAACTCTCTACTATTTTCTTTAATTAGTATTTATTCTTTGAATGGATGTGATGTTATCTTTTCCTTCTCTTGACGAAGCTCTGGTCCGATAAAGGATTTTTGGGTCGCCACACTACTTGAGCTTGTTCCTTACTCAAGCTGCGTTTAGCCAAACATGATTTACTTAACGAACAAAAAGTTATGTTCGAGATCGATTCATTTAGGTAATTAAACGAGTTGACACGAGCCGAACACTATAAACGAGTAGAGGTTAATCGAACTTTCAAGACCAAGTCGGGTCAGGCATAGAAACTTAAACGAACAAAAAGTCCTGTATGTCATTGGCTAGTTTAAATATAAAGAACATAAGAAAATAAGTTAGGAAGCATATAATGTGTATATTATGTTCAAGATGGATGGATATATATATATATATATATATATATACACACACACACAAGAGAGACTTAGGGGCTACTCATATAACTTGGGGACCACACATACTTGGAGAGCATACATATTGAGTTTGACTAGACTAATATTATATTATACTAACATCCCTTTAAACTCAAGATGGTTGATTAGTTGAAAACATCCAACCAACTAACGGTATAAAGTGGCTTTTTTAAAGTCGAGAATCATCACCAGGAGCTAGTTTTGTATTTTGTTCTAATGGACTAGTTTCAGTTTTGTTGTTTGTGAGACCTGCTCAAGATAAAAGATCGGAATCATACTTGACCTACAAGAGATTATAACCTGAGGAAGTAGAAGAAACCTGAAGACCAAGAAAATAGCTTAGTAATCCAAGATCTTTCATCTCAAATTGTTGACTAAGAAACTACTTTTACTCAGAAATTTCAGATGTGTCATCCCCTATGCTGATTATATCATCAACATAGAACAGCAACAGAACAATTCCATGATTTGAACGTCGATTGAAAAGAGCAAAATCATAACGTCGATTTGAACTATTTGATTACTGAGCTGAATTTTGCAAACCAAGCTCGTGGAGCTTGCTTGACTCCATAAAAAGCTTGATTGAGTTTGCAAACATGATGAGGAGGATGAAAATAACCTGAAGGGGGTTTCAAGTAAACTTCTTTGTGCAAATCACCATTAAGGAATGCGTTTTTAACATCCATCTGTCATACATCTCAATGTCATAGATCCCAATGCTGAGTGTAACAACTGCAAGTAAGCTATGAATATATGTGATACAAGCAACATAAGCAAAAGTTTTTTCATAATCTATTCCATACTTTTGAGTGAAATCTCTGGCCATTAGACGAGCTTTATATCTTTCTATTATGCCATCTGATTTAGTTTTGATTTTGTATATCCACTTACAACTGACAACTGTTTTACCAAGAAGTAAAGTAATCAAATCCCAAGTATGAGTTTTGTCTAAAACTTGCAATTCATCAGTCATTGCTTACTGCCAACGAGGATCAGTACTTTCTTGTCGATAACTCTGAGACTCATATAAAGATTGAATAGCAGAATAAACATGATAATCATGAAAACGAATAGATGGTTGTCTTACCCAAGTGGATAGGTATGTAGGATCAACAATTTTCGGAGATGGAAAATCAGAACTATCTTATGGAGAACCATCAGAAGAAACAAATTCTTGTGAATTGTCTATAGATGGTGTTGGAGAAGGTTGTGTGAGCTCAATATCTACAGTAGAAATGTTAGGAATAAAACTAGCAGACTCATTTTTAGAAGATAATTCATCAAAAGGATCAGTAAAATGAGGTAAAATAGTCGGAGTATCTATCTCAAATTTGGAAAAAGAAGAGAACAATTTAGGTTCCCAAAAAACTACATGTCTAGAGACTCAAAATCATTTAAAAATAGGATCCCAACACATGTAGCATTTATGTTCAATACCATAACCAAAAAAGCAACATAAGCGAGCACGTGGTTCTAATTTCTTGCGCTCATGTGATTATAGAAGAATAAAGCAAATACAACCAAAAACCTTTAAAAGTTTGTATGAAGGAGAAGAACCATACAATCTGTCATAGGGTAACTAGTTGTCCAAAAGAGGTGATAGAACCCTGTTGAAGGTGTAAACTACAATTAACACAACTTCACCCCAAAATCGTTTTGGACATAAAGAAGGGATAAGTAATGCACGACCATTTTATTTATATATTTCAGGACATGATTGTTGAACAATAGTATCATTAAAAGAAAGAAAATTAAGGTGCTCAATTTCTTTATATTCCATGACATTATCGGTGCGAAAAATTTAATATTACAAGAAAATTGTGTTTTGGTCATATTAGCAAAATTCTTGTAAATATTAGCTAGTTCAAATCGATTTTGCATAAGATATATCTATGTGAACTGAGAAAAATCATCAACGTAAATAACAAAATATTTTGAAGTCATATTAGGAGAAGGCCCTTAAATATCAGAGTGAATTAAATCAAAAGGAGGAGTAGTTGATATGAAATCACTAGTCGAAAAAGGTAAAACAATTTATTTTGCAAGTTTACAAGATAAACATACAAAGTCTTCATTTTTTTTTTTATAGAACCTAATAAACCACTACAAATTAAAAGATGTAAATGACTTAATGAAATATGACCTAACCGAAAGTGCAAAAGATGTGCAACAGAATTAGAAAAAGTGGACACAACAACATTTGAGAATTTAGTAAGAATTTGTGGATAAGTAAGCTCAAACAACCTTCCTCGCCTATGACCTGCCCAAGAACATGTCCTATCTGAGGTTCCTACACACAACAACTTGAAGAAGAAAATATTACATCAAGACCAAATTCACATTAGTGATAAACAGATATAAGGTTCACAGTGAACTTAGGAATGAAGTAAGTATTAGGAAGAGACAAGTTTTGAGTTGAGATAGAGCCAACATGTTTCACATGCATAATAGAATTGCCAGTAGTATGGATACTTGGAATGGAAGTATCACCAGATTTATCAGAAAATATGGTAGAGTTATTAATCATGTGATTACATCATCTAGAATCAAAATAGCAAGAAATACCTAAAGTGGCAAACAAAGTAGTTTTAGACAAAACCTGCTTGAAAATGACACTTTGATCCTTTATATTGATGGTAGAAGAAGATGTATGATCATCCTTGAGAAAGCTTTCAGTAGTAGCGGCAACAGGACGAGAATTCTTCTTAACAAGTTTCAAACAATCCTTAAGCCAATGTCCCTTTTTCTTACATTACCTACAGAATGATTACGTAGGATTAGATGATCGAGAGGAGCTAGAAGACTTGTGCAAAATTTGGAACAATACTGTATCCGTATGACTTTGCTTATTGGTGCCAAGTCGAGTTTCCTCCAAAATATGCTCAGAAACAACATTGTCAAGGGATGAGAGAGGAACACGATGCAACAAAGAATCTCTAACTAGCTCAAAAGTAGGATGAAGAGCCATGAGAAATTGTATCAACCGTTGATGATCACGATAAGTACGACACAAGGCAACATCAGTAGTACTTGTCCATTTAGACTCTGACAAGTCCAACTGATCTCAAAGAGATTTCATAAAAGAAAGGAAATCAACAACTGATTGACCAGGTATCTATTTTAACTTATTGAGATTGAGTTGATTATGGTATTGATGAGCAAGATCGGCAGTCGTATACCGAGAAGTAAGTAAATCCCATATTTTATTTGTAGTCTAATAACATCCGAACTGAATATGAATGGATGGAATAGAATAATTTTGGAACTAAGTGATAGCGTGATGATTCTTACTATCCCAATTTTCAAGTCGTTCCGCAAAAGTCTTTTTACTTTCATCATTTTCCTTTGTGGGAATCACACTGCCTCCAATAACATAGCACCAAATTGTCTTACATTTCAAGAAACTACGCATAGCTTGTGGTAATGCAAAGATAATTAAAACCATTAAGAATGGTCTAAATGGGTGACCCTGTGAGAAACCAAAAATAAAAATAGGAATAAGATGTATGAATGATTAATTCATATTATGTATGAATAATTAATTCATATCATGTATAAAATGTACTATGTCAATGTAATGTCCAAAGGTTAATTGTTACAATTTTGTGCACAAGTAATGATAAACTTAATTAGGACAATAATAAATCTCTAAATAATTGTATATCACAATGGACATAGTTATAACTACTCTGAAAACCCCCTTGGTACAACCAAGGTGATCCAATAACTCTTAAGTGATCCACTAAAGTGATATAAATATATTTTAACTTCAATCTTTAAATGATTATTTTAATCAAGCACTAACAAATAAATAGATGCATTTATCGCTTGGGAAACACTCACTGCAAGGGAAGCTATAGTGTAAATTGTACCAAGGATTGCAATGTACAAGTGATATAAACATAAATATATTAGTAATTGAGTTGCAAGTGATCCAATGATTGATAATTCAAACGCAGACAATATACCCAAACCATAGCTGACAACCTAGTAATACATGCAAATATACTTCTTTAAGGAAAGTTTGCTACACAAGGTCACCGCCCAGAGAAATCTTGTTGTCCAAAGGAATGTCGGCTATTATAGATGATTGGCTGATATTTTGGCAGTCCCAACACTGACCAATATAGCCAATCACTTCACTTTAAAGCATATTATTGGCCAATACAATCAACGGCTGGTAACTACTAAATAAAATGATCCAACTTCTCTAGTTGGTTGGAAAGTAATATAAAAATATCACTTGTGGTACAACCCTAACCCTATTCCCATAATTTCTCTTCAGCCGACCACCCACATAAATTTTAGATTGAAAGTATAGATTTCACTTTCAAGAGAAACTGTCCTTTTCAAGAACAACTCAAGTATTTAACTTCTTCATTAAAACTTAAAGAGGTAAGAACATTATATTAAAGGTCTATTCTGTTTTGCTCCTTTTCATTCATGCCTTGTTGTAAAATACTTTGTTTACTCACTTTCAAAAGCATGATTTAAAACATGCCTATAACATCAGGAGTTATTAGTTATGTGTCCTAAAAGTTTATCCAAGAAAAGAATAAGAAATATTGAAGAACACCTAAAATACAAGCTGAAACTGTTAACTTTCAACTGTTGTTATATATCAGTTGTTAAAATTTTATAGAGACCATGTTTGTGTCTTGAACAAATAGAGTTTCCTTGAGTTTAACAATCATGTATAAAGATAAGAAATAAGAGAGATGACTCAAGTTTTCCCTCCTCAACCCTCTTAGGTTAGGAAAAAGTACCAAGACTGCAAGACTACAACTGTGAAGTTGTAGTGGTGTCTTCACTTGTGTTTGTGTGTGTGTGTGTGTCTGTTGAGAAGCAACAACAACCATTGCAGAAAAGATGATGAGGAAGTGTCCTTAGTAAGTTTTATCTATTGATGACTTACTCGCTCCAGAAAAGATGCTGATGAATACTTTATCATCTGATATTCTCAACAGGATTAACTGCTGATGAACAAAGTTAACTGTTGATGTTTCTCAACAAAATTATCTGCTAATGAACTTAACTACTGATGTTCTTAGTAGATTATCCACTGAAATATCCCTTTGATGACATCATCCACTAATGAATAAAAAGAAAATTTATCCACTGATGAATGAAAAATTCATCCTCTGTAATAGAGAGTAATTTCACCTTAGTCTCTTACAATTTCAACATCAGTCTCTGACAGGAAAATTCTTAGTGTTTGAAAAAAAAATCCTTAGTCTCTGACAGATTAAATCTTAGTCTCCGATAGATAAATTTTCAGTCCTTGACAGGCTAGACTAAAATTATCCCCCGACGGCCATAGCCACTGATGAACAAAAATTTATCCTCTAATGAACAAAAATATTATCCACTGAAGAATAAAATTTTTTCCTCTGATGAAGAAGAACTCATTAGATGATAACACTTAAAGAGCTTCAGTGATAAAAGACTACCCCTGATGCATGTACACTGCAACAATAGTTGTTGTACCATACCAGGCTTAGTAATTCTAAATTTATACATCATCCTTAAGTATTATAATTTTGTCCAGATATACAAGAATGATAAATATAAGCTTTAGACCCCATTTGACTTAATTGGGAAAATTCTACAGTGGTTAATAGTACTTTTAGCCACTACACACCTGTCATTTAATCTCAGATTGTTCTAAGGGAACAACCTAAGTTCAGATGTTCCTTGATATAGAATCTTATAAAACCTAAACTGAGACACATCTAATATTTTATATAAAACACAACCTATAGAGCTTTTAATATAGAGTTATATAACTTCAATAGCAACTGCTAATACATATATTATCCTGCAATGCATAGATTCACCATTGGTTCACAATCTATCCTTTATTGTACAATTTTATACTCTGATACTAATACCATAAGAGGATAATTATTTTACCATACCTAGTTTTGTGTCATCCTCACAATATACATCAGTTGTATTAATAAGAACTAACCAGTTGATAAAATTGAATTTAAAGAAATGAAACAATACATTCATGGATGATTAAAGAATCATTTAAGATAATAATAATCAATTGATAATTCCCAATTAATAGTGAATGATTTATAAAATCACCTAAGTTGGGATTTATTTAATGGATAATTAACCTATAGCCTCCAATAACTCAAATGAATTATATGGAAGCCTATAAGTGACTAAAAATTAGTTTGAAAAATCTCTTGGACTTGGTTGGGGTTAAAAATGCAATCCCAATATTACAAATGACAAATTGGAACATTAAAGATATAAGAAAATACGAACATCACATATTTGCATTCTCACATCTGTATTCAAAACATGATTTCTCATGTTATGCCAATGTACATATTTTACAAAGTTCTTTCACTCGCAAGTCATTTAATTTAAGCTTAGCTAAGGACAAAGACAAGTATATACTCACTCTATCTCTTTCATTTAATACATATTACCATTTATTTGATATACATAAGTATCCAATGTTATGTTATGTTATATCTTATTCAAATTCAATGTCTTCAAAGATAAGTAAAGAGTAACGTACAATTCATTGATCCGATGTACATGAAAAATGTTGTACTAGAATCAAGTATTCTTTGGGCGGCTGATAGCTATTTAAATTCGCTAACCCGCCAAAGTAAATCCTATATGGATGTAGAGAACTTTCCTTCTCACCCCATACTTGCAAAGTATATCCATGTGGGTAACTAAAGATTAGTGAGATGCATCTAACTGGCACCCCGGGTCTAAAATTTTATAGGGGACAAAAATTGAGGTATCGGTAACCGAATCCTTGCAAATGAAAGATTTCTGCATTGATTACGTATGTCATTATGATAAAATCAGACAGTGGTCAGGCTGACCAACTGATATACTGTTTAATATGAAATTTCTAAGGGTACATGCCCCAAAGGGTCATGAATATAAGGCGCATGTGAATTATTCAAGGATTTCTTTCAAGTAAAGTGTCAAATCTCTCGTTATCACTCGAGTATCCTAGAAGCTATATTCTCCAAGTTTCTCAAGAGGCGCTGACATTGTTTCGCCAAACCTCACAGACACTTAAACCATATAAATGATTCCTTTTAAGGCTCACTAATGCATGATTATATATTTGAGAGCGTAAATTGCTCATGTTTTCTATTATTAAATGTTTTACAGGTTATGACGAGAAGGCCAAGCCGTTTGATAAGGGTAAGACAAAGATGTAATGATGAACGCTTCATGATTGCTCTCCTATGGATGACATTTAGAGGAAGAGTGAAGCGTGAGGTTATTATAGAGTTGTTTGGATTGTAAGGCATGTATGGGTCTCTCATAGATTTTTGTTGTTAGACAATTATTTTAGATAATGAAATAGAGACTAAATTTCTCTTCTCTAATATTATGAAATTTTTGGGGCTGCCAAAGACTCATTATTAGATTTATCCATTGGTTCAAAGTAGCTTTATGAGGAAAGTAACAAGAAATAACACGAACTGTGTAGCCTCTTGATATCTTATTGAAAACACACATAAATATAAAGAACATAAGAGAATAAGGTAGGAAGCTATAATGTGTATATTATGTTCGAGATGAGATGACAATGTGTATATATATATATATATATATATATATATATATATATATATATATAT
>CM025783.1:43316401-43388635 GCA_014636745.2 Centella asiatica | reverse complement strand
TATATATATATATATATATATATATATATATATATATATATATATATATATATATAGGAGGCCGATCCATAACTAACGTTAGCTCTGAAGTCTTTCGTAGCTAACACTTTTACAGCCGTCCAAGGAATGATCCAACGCTTGAGATCAAACTTAAAAAAAAAAAATACCCCTTCCGCCAGTGTTAGTAGCGGAAGGTAATTTTTTTTAAAAAAAAATTTTCCCCTTCCGCCAGTGTTAGTAGCGGAAGGGAAAAAAAAAAATTTTTTAAAAATTCCCTTCCGCTACTAACACTGGCGGAAGGCCAAAAAAAAAAAAGTAAATTTTTTTTTCTTTCCGCCAATCTCACTGGCAAAAGGCAAAAAAAAAAAAATTTCCCCTTTCCGCCACTGTCACTGGCGGAAAGGGTAAAATTTTTTTTTTGTTTCCGCCAGTTTCGTTGGCGGAAGGTAAAAAAAAAAAAAAAAAAAATTCCCCTTTCCGCCAGTCTCAGTGGCGGAAAGGGGAAATTTTTTTTTTCCTTTCCGCCAGTCTCATTGGCGGAAAGGTAAAATTTTTTTTTTCCTTCCGTTTTTCCCCTTCGCCTGCCTTCCGCCAGTCTTGTGCTTGATAGTAACAAGTACAATATTTTTTTCTTCCTTCCTTCGTGATATGCTATATATATATATGATAAGAAAGACCTAGGTTAAAAAACTATCTTATTCCGCCACCTGTAAGTTTCCTTATTCGTTCTATCGTTTCAGTTTTCTTCTTCGTTCTCTAGTTTTATGAAAAAAAAATTTTTTGAATCTAACTCATTTATTACAAAATTTTTCTTTATTACAGATCAGATAAGCATATCTCAGGTTGACATTTAAATCAGGTTTTCAGCTCTTCACCTTCTTAATTTTAAAATGAGTGATAATGATAGAATATATGATGTTGATATATTTTTTGATGATTCGGATTCGGATATAAGTATGAATGTTGAGAACGAAGAACATGATATTGAGGAAGAAAATAATATGGAAGAACAAAATAATTTGAATGACAAAAAAAAAAAAATATATAGACAGTGATGGTGTTTGTCCTCTGTATGTGGGTCAAATATTTACAAATATATTTGAAGTTGAAAAATACTATAATGCATATGCTCATAATAGTGGATTTGAAGTAAAAATTTTAACGAGCAGAAAACATTCGGGGTCAAATCAATTAGCTCATAGACTATATGCATGTAGAAAAGCATGTAGGCCTATTAAGAAAAAAATTTTGTTTGAAAATGAAAATGATGATGAAAGCATAATCCGGAGGAAGAGAGATATTATTGAACGCATAATATGCAAAGCGAGAATGTTTGTTGTTCATAACGTGCAAAATAATAGTTGGCGTGTAACAAAAGTGGAATTAAATCACAATCATTTAATAGTTTCAAAAAAATTTTCCCTTCCGCCAGTGTTACTAGCGGAAGGGAAAATTTTTTTTTTTTTAAAAAATTACCTTCCGCTATTAACACTGGCGGAATGGGTATTTTTTTTTTTAAGTTTGATCTCAAGCGTTGGATCATTTCTTGGACAGCTGTAAAAGTGTTAACTACGAAAGACTCCAGAGCTAACGTTAGCTATAGATCGACCCCTATATATATATATAGACTTGAAGGTTACTCATATAACTTGAGAACCACATATACTTGGAGATCACACATATTACTCTAGCGAGCATCAACTAATTTGGTGAATAATTTAAGAATTGCACATTCATGTCAGAGAATGGAAGACAAGTTAGAAATTCACCCACGGTTTTTAAAAAATTTTCCATAAACAACTTAATTGTAAATTTATTTTTGATTAAATAAGTGAAATGTTTTTTTTTTTTTATCAAATTGAGAATGAAGTATGAGTTAAGTTCCTAATCATTTTTTCCTTTTGTTCCCCTCAATGTGAATGTGGTTTACTGATATCTTCTTGTTTAACATATCAATGTGCATGTGGTTTATTGGTATCTTCTTGTTTAACATATAGATATATAAAGGGGAATTCGGCTAGAGGTGTTCTTTGGGAACTCAAACTCTTAAATTTCTTTTAATTTCAATCATTTATCTATATGTAATGATTGAGATCTAATAATAATTTTGAAAATTTCTTTAAAAAATTAACATTAAATAGTAAATAGCAAAACTTAACCTAAAGTAGTTATAAAATACTTATGATTTACTATGTAATATAAATATTTACTATTTAAAAAATTAATAAATATAAATTTGTCCATATATAAATATACATATTTACTAAAAAAAATAAGAATTTTGATTGTTTAATATCATTTTTTAAATAATATAATATAACATTTAAAAACAATATTAGTATTTCTATAAATATATACTCCATTCGTTTTATAATAATTAACATTTGACTTTTTTGTACATAATTTTAGGTGAATTTTTTTATATGTTAAATATTTTATTATATTCTAAAAAATTAGTAAGAAAAAATATATTAAATAAGGATTAATATGAATAATAGATTTACTAAAATAATAAATTTAACATATATAAAAGGTCACCTAAATTTACGTGCAAAAAAGTCAAGTGTTAGTTATTGTAAAACGAAGGAAGTACTATTTATATTACAAATTATTTAGTACTTAGAATGTATTATTGAATATATAAAATATTTCTTTTTATTTTTTAAAAATATACGAAGTTTTTAAATTGTAGCATATTATCTCTACTAACAGTCTATGTATATGCATGTAATAATGTATTCTATTTGCTTATTAATATTTATATTTAAACATTTATATTGTATATAGGCATGCATAAATTTAATTTTAATATTATAATTATCTAATTTATGTTTTAATAAGTAAAATTTAAATATGTGAATTATTATAATTAAATTTAAATATAATTAACATTATTATAATTTTACCATTTTTATTAATTACTAAGTAGTTGTATATGATTGCATGATTTAAATTAACTTTTTTACAAATAGTGTGTGATTTATCACGCAAAAGAAACATGTTATGTGATTTTATATTTATATATGGAAAAATTTATATTTATTTATGTTTTGAACAGTAAATATAGTAAATAATACATTTTACTAACATATTATAAATAATTTTAGGTTGAGTTTTTCTATTTACTGTTTATTGTTAATTTTTATAAGAAATTTTAAAATTAATTATTAGATTTCAATCATTAGATATATATGGATGATTGAGATTAAAAAAAACTTAGGAACTCTAGAGTAGCTAAATCAAGGAAGGTTCAGAATTTGATGGCTACAATATTATTCCTACACATGATGAATTACAAGGGGAAATGCATAAAATATTATTTGCGTATTTTTGTTTTACTTTCTCATAAAAGAAAATAAAGTTTTAACATTAGAAAAGTTATTATAAGTTATTACTATTATTCTCAATAGTTAAAATGCTAGTTACAACTACTTTTTTCAACATAAATTTTTTATGGCGTAATGTATATTGCTATCTTCATATATATTAGTGCGAAAGTCTATGCGTAACGCGAAATTTTATTATTTTTTTTATGTTCGAAAAATGATATAAATTTAATAATATTTAGTTAGGTCCCAAAGAGAAAAATATTTGAAAGGAGGTTGAATAGTGTTTTTCAAAATTTAAGTTTTGCATATAAAATTTGAAGTTTAAAACATTTCTTACTTATTAAAAAATATTTCTTATATTTTGAAAAAAGTTAACGAGGGAATTTATAGCAAAGAACCCCTTACCTTTTAAACAAATGGTTTGAGGCAGCAAGGTTAGTAAGTTTTTGCTAAATGAGTTTAGCAGGGACTAAGCAAAGTAGGGATAAAAAAGTATAAGCAATGTAAAAGATAAGCAGTAAAGTGAGTAGGAAAATTTTTATACTGATTCAGTTTAAACCTACTCCACTCTTTTTTTCTTTACTTGAGAAGATAGTCACTAATAATGTCACACAGAAAAAAAAATACTGCAAGACACTTAGTTCAAAAATACAATTAGTCACTAAGACCAGATTGAGTCATACAGACTAAAAGAAGATAAAATATGTTGCTTGCTATTTCTAAATAGTAAGTTCCTTGTTGAGCAGATTAGATAGCACTTATTTAGGTAAAAATTCATGTCTTGTTGAACTCTTAAGATGTCAAACTGTTAGAGCAATTTTTTGATTGTTCAATTGTCATAAATAAAATTTATGACTCTTATTCATAATATTATTAGCTTATTTAAAATTGTAGTTGGGAATTAATACAAGTTTAATATAAATTAACTAAGTAATTGACTTAGTCGATTATATTAAAATAAATGTAGTTGCAGAATATTTAAATGTTAATAGTTGCAACAGCTACAGAGTATTAAATGTTAATAGTTGCATGTCTCAACTTGCAAAGAGAAGGTGGTGATATAAATATATTATTCTGTCGAGGTTCACTACATCTATATATATATATATATATATATATATATATGATATATGTTGTTGCACCCTTACTTATATAATCTTTACTTAAACGTTTATTTATTTTTAATATATAAGAATTAATGATGTAATATAGTCCTTACTTAAGTATTGTAAAAGGACTTAGAAAAATATCCAACATGTTAGGTGCATATAACTTGTAGTTAAGTAAGGAGTTTTGATCATCATTGAAGTCTGTTGAATTTGATAGCCTGCTATGAAGGATTCTGAAGACATGAAGAATTTTCCAAGTATAGTCCTACTTAGAATGGAAATAAGCAAGGACTTAAGTAAGCAAGATCCTTTGCTTATCAAAGTCAAGATTGTTAGAAAAGTTATCTTTACCCCTACTTAGTTAACTTCTAGGAAACTCTTCTGAAAGACACTAGAAGACAGAATAACGGCTAACTTTTTGAACTAAGTAAGGACAGCTGTAAAGGTACAAGTCACATCAAGTTCAGTACACTCCAACAGATCTATTTCAAATTTTCAACGGATAGATTTTTTGGAGAAGTATAAATAGGAGTCATAAATTTCATTTATGACTAACCTCCAACCAACTGAGCAAAGTCTGAACAACCTCTCTGACACATTAAAGATTTTAGCAAGACATCATAAAACTTGAACAAGTGCTATCAATCTGCTCAACTAAGGAGCAATCTACTTGAAGATAGCAAGCAAGATTTTCTCAAATCTGCTTAGAGTCCGTGTAACTAATTTGGTCTAAGTGACCTAGTGTAAGTTGGACTAAGTGTCCTCCTGCTGATTGTTCTGTGTGAACAAAGTTCTAGTGATAGCCTTCTCAAGTAAAAGAGAAGAAGAGTGGAGTAGGCTTAGTCTGAACCACTATAAAAATTCTATCTCTACTCCTGCTTATCTTTCATATTGCTTACTTGCTTTACTTGTACTTTGCTTTGGTCTCTGCTGAACTCTCTCAGCAAAGACTTACTATCTTTATTCCTTTTAGTCATTAACCTTTACTACAAAAACTAAGGAGTGCTTTGCTTAAAGAAATTCCGCTGCTAAATTTTTTCAAAATATAAGAAACTCTTTTAATAAGGAAGAAGTGTTTAAATCAATAAAGTTTTCTAAGTAAGACTTAATTTTTGAAAAATACTATTCAACCCCCCTTCTAGTATTTTTACCGTTTGGGACCTAACAATATATATTATGATCTATTGGTTGAAAGGGATGGTGGAAGAGACTGTTAGCTACCTTTAAATATTCCTCTTTCTCCTATTTCCTAAAAGATAAGAATATATACAACATTTAATACTTTCTTATTCACTGTCTAACTATAGACTAGAGAAAAATGAAATAGACTAGAAAGAGAGAGAGTGAGATTAAAAGTTATTTTTTGACTTCCTTTTGGCTAGTACCACAAAAAGAAAGTCATTCATCTTCTTATTTGAGTTGTATGCTTGTGTGGATACTAGTAGAGGCTTAGTTCAGTTGGATTAAGCTTGTGGTTCATCACCATCTACATCAAAGTTCAGAATCTGTAGGTTGAATTGCTCAGAATCTGTAGTTTAAATTGGTACCCTTCTAACAAATATGTATTTTCTATTTTGCATGGATCCTTTTTGGGGTTTCAATTGGTTTTATTTATTGTTTTCGCTGCATTTATATGTCTAAAATCTACATAGTGATAACGAGAGATTTGATCCTTTACTTGAAAGAATATATATAAATAAATCTCATGCACCTTATATGCATGTCCGTTTGGCACACTGCCCTTACGAACTTCATATCAAACAGTATATCAGCTAGTCAGTCTGACCATCGTCTGACTTCATCATAATGACATACGTAGTCAATGTAATAATCTTTCATCTGCGAGAGTTTGATTACCGATTTCTCAGTTTACATTTCCTATAAAATCTTAGGTCAAGGGTGTCAGACAAATGCATCCCACTAGTTTTTAGTTACCCATATGGATATACTTTATAAGTATGGAGTTAGAAGAAAAGTTTCTACATCTGTATAGGATTTAAATTGGCACGTTAGCAAATTTAAATAGTTAACAGCCGTCCAAAGAATACTTGATTCTAATACAAAATTTTTCACGTACATCAAATCAATGGATTATATATTACTTAACTTTGAAGAAATTGAAGCATAATATCGACATAATAAATTCTTGGATATTACGTATATCGAAAGAGTGATAATACGTATTACTTGAAAGAACATAGAGTGAGTATGTATTTGCAATAAATTTCAAAATGGATATATACTTGCATATCATATCATGACATATCATTACATATATCAAAGCAACTGATCATGCATTTAATTGAAATACGCATCAGATTGAATATATACTTGTATTTGTCCTTAGCTAAATTTAAATTAACTCACTTTCGTAGCTAATGAAACTCTGTAAAACATGTATATTTGTATAATATAAGTAATCACGACTTAATTAGTACATAAGAATGTACATGTGAGATGTTTGTATATTTCTTACATTTTTGATTGACTAATTGAGTCGTGATTGGTTATATTGGGATTAAATTTTTGAACCCAAATCAAAGTCTAAGGTATTTTTTGAACTATTATTAAGTCATTCAGACTCCAAATAATTCATTTGATTTTTTGGGACCCCCACAGATTTAGACCAAACTAGTATTTGAAAAGACTGACATTGACTAGTATAATATTGAACCGGTCTTGGAGATGACCAGGTCGGATTAACTTAGTACTAGGCTGCTCCCAATCTAGACTGGTATCAATCACGGTCCTTTTTTTTTTCTTGAAACATAAATTTAACTTATTTTTATAAATGAAATTTTAAAATTTAACTTTTCTATTTATTGATCAAATTAATACAATTATAGTTACTACAAACTACTATTTTCATCTCAAATTCTAGTCCCAACCGGACCGATCTTTTTGTTATTATGTACAAGTTAAGTTAGACCAGTTTTTCATGTTAATATTGTTGGAAATGAGCTAGTATGTATGAGAATTTAGTTTCTCATGTGAAGGGAGTTTTGTCCCACATTGAAATTTAGAAGGAGTGTTGCTTACTTTTTATATGGGAAAGCAAACAAACTAGTAAAATAGCTATATTATGCTTCATCCTCCACGTGTGCGCACAGGGGGGGGGGGGGGGGCAAATCCAAGGATTTCCGAAGGGAAATTTGGCGCGACCTGTGGACACGAATGTCGGACCGTGATTAGAAGGGCCTGATCAACCCAACTTTTTACTGTTTGTTGTTGCACTATCGGAGACTAAGGTCAGGGACTAAGCTGAAATAAGCCTGTCGGAGACTAAGGGTCAGGGACTAGCATTTACACCGTCAGGGACTAGTATTTACACTGTCGGAGACTAAATGTCAGGGACTAGTTTTGTAACGGCTGTAACGTTTGGATTTAATTCTTGTAACGTTTGTAACGGTTAAAACGTATACATTTAATTCTTGAAACGACTATAACGCCATGGATTAAATTCCAGTAACGTTTTACGAAATTAACGTTTTCAGCTTGGCCAATCTGTACTATATTTAGATGCTCATATTTCAAGTTTCAGTATCTTATCAAAAGAAAAAAAAACCGTCTTCTACCTCTTATCTAAAATTCCATTGTGTCTTGTCTTTCTGGTGTTCATTATTTTCTCAGTTCCAGTTCGAACGTGAGTTTACTTTGTGCGGAGTAGTTCTCACTATATCCGTTGTATCCTGGAAAACAGTAGCTCTAATTTCTCTAGCACAGTTTGTGAGAGGGCTAAACTGTTTTAAGGACAACGTGGTTATCACGTGCCTCAGTTTGTTCCTCTTGTTTCATTGTTTCGTACGAATACACTATAGCTCAGAACCAACAATCTTAAAAACAGTTTACCATCTTTTAGTGTATTCGTAATGACGACTGGTACTCCTCATATGGAAAATCTGGGGGTGATATTCCTACTCCCACTCCTGCCGTTGCTGTTCCTAATGTTCCGGCCAATCATGTCGAGAAGCCGAATAAATTCAACGGAACTACTGCTACTTTCAAGAGGGGGCAACAAAAGATGTTGTTTTACTTGACCACGTTAAACTTGGCTACAGTTCTAACCGAAGTGGCTCCTACATTGCCTGAAGGTATTCCTGATGCACCTATACTTGCTGCTTATGAAACGTGGAAACGTCTTGATTTTCTTTGCCGTAATTATATTTTGAATAATATTCATGATTCATTATATAATGTATATGAGAAATTTAAAACGGCTAAAGAATTATGGGAATTCATGGACCGAAAACATAAATCGGAGGATGCCGGCTCAAAGAAATTTGTAGTCGAACGGTTCCTTGATTATGTAATGGTTGATTCCAAGACTGTTGACAGTCAAGTGCAAGAGTTTCAACTTATTTTGCACGACATCCAAGCTGAGGGGATGGTTTTGAGTGAAACCTTGCAAATGGCTGCAGTCATTGAGAAATTGCCTCCGGGCTGGAAAGATTTCAAGAACTACCTGAAGCATAAGCGCAAGGAGATGACCTTGGAGGACTTGATCGTTAGACTTCGCATTGAAGAAGACAACAGGAAGTCCGAATCCAAGGCATCAAATAGCTTACATGCTAATGTTGTGGAGCATGGCAAAGATAAAGGCTTGAAGAGCAAGACTAGGTTCAAGATCGCTAACAAAGGCAAGGGGAAGCTTGGAACTACTGGAGGTGTCTCCAAGCAGAAATTTAAGTTCAAAGGCAACTGCTTTAACTGTGGCAAACCAGGTCACAGGTCAGCTGATTGTCGACTCCCCAAGAAGGGCCATGAGGCGAACATGGTCAAGGAAGTGGAGGACTTGGATCTGGTTGCTGTGGTTACCGAGGTGAACATGGCGGAGTCCAATCCGAAAGAATGGTGGATGGACACTGGTGCTTCTAGACATGTGTGCACCAATAGAAACCATTTCTCCACCTTCGAGCCGGTTAACGGTGAAAAATTGTATATGGGAAATGCCGATGTTGCAACAGTTGAAGGCAAGGGAAAGGTGCTGCTGAAGATGACTTCAGGCAAGGTGCTGACACTACAAGATGTATTGTATGTGCCGGAGATCCACAAGAACCTGGTGTCTGGTTCACTGCTGAATAAGCATGGCTTTCGGATTGTAATATAATCTGACAAGCTTGTTTTGTCTAAATTAGGAGTGTTTGTTGGGAAGGGGTATGCAACCGATGAGTTGTTTAAAATGAATGTAATGACTATTGTCAACAATATTAATGCAAGTACCTCTTATGCTTATTTGATTGAGTCTTCCAATTTATGGCATGGTAGACTAGGTCATGTTAATTCTGATTCGATGCGTCGATTAATTAACTTGAACCATATACCAACATTCCAAATCGATTTAGAACAAAAATGCGAAATTTGTGTTGAAGCAAAATTAACAAGGACATCTTTTCAAACCGTTAAAAGAAGTACCGAACCACTTGAATTAATTCATAGTGATGTTTGTGATTTGAAATCTGTTCAAACACGTGGTGGTAATAAATATTTTATCACCTTTATTGATGATAGCACGAAATATTGCTATGTTTTTTTTACTGAAAAGTAAAGATGAAGCGTTAGAGAAATTCGTTTTCTACAAAACCGAAGTTGAGAATCAACTTGGTAAAAAGATCAAAAGATTGAGAAGTGATAGAGGTGGCGAGTATGTAGCACCTATTGGTGACTATTGTACACAACATGGAATTATCCATGAAGTGACAACACCATATTCACCACAATCTAACGGGGTTGCTGAACGAAAGAATCGCACATTATAAGAGATGATGAATGCGATGTTGTTAAGTTCAGGGCTACCTCCAAACATGTGGGGAGAAGCTGTCTTGTCTAGTAACTACCTTTTAAACAGGGTACCCCAGAAAGAAGAAGACAACACTCCATATGAATTATGGAAAGGAAAAAGACCATCCTACAAACACTTGCGAGTGTGGGGGTGTCTTGCAAAGGTTTTTGTACCTAACTCAAAGGCAATAAAAATTGGTCCTAAAACTGTGGACTGTATTTTTATCAGATATGCACATAATAGTAGTGCATATAGGTTTTTTGTGTACGAGTCAAAATTTTCAGATATACAAAAAAACACGGTAATGGAATCAAGAAATGCATCTTTCTTTGAAAATGTATTTCCTTGTAAATACAACGATAAACCAAGGTCGTCGGACCAACCTGATGTAGAAATTCAGGATTCGATCGAAGTTCAAGATGTTGAGCTAAGACGAAGCAAGAGACCAAGGGTAGAGAAATCATATGGTGATGATTTTGTAACGTACCTACTCGAGAAGGAACCACTAGCTTATGCAGAGGTAGTGAGTTCCTCCGAGGGACCTTTTTGGAGAGAAGCCATAAAAAGCGAGGTTGATTCTATTCTGCAGAATCATACTTGGGAGTTAGTGAATCTTCCACATGGTAGTAAACCTTTAGAATCTAAGTGGATTTTTAAAAGGAAACTAAAACCAGATGGTTCGATTGACAAGTACAAGGCCAGACTTGTAATCAAAGGATATAAGCAACGAGAAGGCTTAGATTACTTTGATACGTATTCTCCCGTGATGAGAATAAATTCCATAAGGTTAATACTTGCTATTGCATCCTTAAGGAATTTGGAAATACATCAAATGGATGTAAAAACAGCTTTCTTAAATGGAGATTTAGATGAAGAAATCTATATGGAGCAACCTAAGGGTTTTCGAGCTCCTGGTACCAACAAGAAAGTGTGTAAACTAGTGAAATCTTTGTATGGTTTAAAACAGGCACCAAAGAAATGGCATGAGAAGTTTGACCATGCAATGATTACTAGTGGATTCAAAATCAATGAGTGTGACAAATGTGTTTATATCAAGGAGATAGAAAACAATTATGTCATTGTATGTCTATATGTAGACGATATACTCATTGTTGGTAGTAATGACAAGTTGATCAAATCTACTAAAGATATGTTGAATTCAAAGTTCGATATGAAAGATATGGGTCTCACTGACGTGATTTTAGGGGTTAAAATCATAAGGACACAAGATGGTCTAGTGTTGAGTCAAGCTCACTACATAGACAAGATTCTTGAAAAGTTTAACAAAAATGACTCTGGAGTTGCAAAAACGACATTAGATAGCAATTTTCATTTGTTCAAAAACTTGGAGAAAGTATTTCTCAAGTAGAATACTCTCGGGTTATTGGGAGTTTAATGTATCTAATGAGTTGTACGCGACCAGATATTGCTTACGCAGTAAGCAAATTGAGTTCATATACGAGTAATCCCAGTACCGAACATTGGGTTGCTATAACTAGAGTACTGAGGTACCTAAGACATACTCGTGATCATGGATTACATTATACCAGATATCCATCTATGTTAGAAGGTTACACAGATGCGAATTGGATATCTGATATAAAAGACTCACACTGCACAAGTGGCTATGTATTCACACTAGCCGGAGCTGCTGTGTCATGGAAATCTTCAAAACAAACTATAATAGCCAGATCTACGATGGAATCCAAGTTTGTCGCTTTGGATAAATGTGGTGAGGAGGCTGAATGGCTATGCCAGTTTTTAGAGGATATTCCAAAATGGGAAAAACCTGTGCCGCCTATTAGTATACATTGTGATTGTCAATCAGCAATTGGAAGGGCACAAATTACTATGTATAATGGTAAGTCGAGACACATTCGTCGTCGACATAATACCATTAGGCAATTAATCTCAACTGGAATTATCTCGATTGACTATGTGAAGTCAAAAGATAATCTGGCGGATCCGCTAACCAAAGGGTTAACTAAAGAAGCAGTTGAGAGATTGACAAAAGGAATGGGTGTTAAGCCTGTGGAAAGATAAAAGTTTATGAAGGAAAACCCAACCTGTTTGACTGGAGATCCCAAGATCTAGGTTCAAAGGGACAACCTAGTTGTAAAACTAAGTGTAGTCACTGTGGGGGTAACCTCAGCTCATTCCTGTCATCAAACAGTGATAAGTTGGATAAGGATAGCAAATGGTTGCTTTAATGATACTTAAGTGAGTAATTTCATCTACTTTAGACTTAAGAAGTCACCTATGTAAGAGAGAAGTGAGGCCGCTTCAAAGGAAAATTGTTAAGGCTCAATTTTTAGAAACTCTTGCAGAACCAGGACGTGTCCATGGCCAAAATGGACAAAACTGACAGAACGGAACAACACAGAAATGATTCTTGTGTACTGTGTGTTTGTCTCTTAACTATAATAGGTGGACAGTTCAAGGACATCGCGTCTACTGGACAGCTGGTAAAGCAAGCGTACTTTATGAGGAGGGAGTTCAAAGGGTAACACCTACTTTCTCTATGCAGGGATCAGTTAATGAACACTATCATCTTTTATTCGAAACAATATCTCATCCATGTGGGGGATTGTTGGAAATGAGCTAGTATATATGAGAATTTAGTTTCTTATGTGAAGGGAGTTTTGTCCCACATTGAAATTTAGAAGGAGTGTTGCTTACTTTTTATATGGGAAAGCAAACAAACTAGTAAAATTGATTGGCTATATTATACTTCATCCTCCACGTGTGCGCACAGGGGGAGGGGGGGGGGGTGCAAATCCAAGGATTTCCGAAGGAAAATTTGGCGCGACCTGTGGACACGAATGTCGGACCGTGATTAGAAGGGCCTGATCAACCCAACTTTTTACTGTTTGTTGTTGCACTATCGGAGACTAAGGTCAGGGACTAAGCTAAAATAAGCCTGTCGGATACTAAGGGTCAGGGACTAGTATTTACACTGTCAGGGACTAAATGTCAGGGACTAGTTTTGTAACGGCTGTAACGTTTGGATTTAATTCTTGTAACATTTGTAACGGCTAAAATGTATATATATAATTCTTGTAACATTTGTAACGGCTAAAACGTATATATTTAATTCTTGTAACGACTATAACGCCATGGATTAAATTCCAGTAACGTTTTACGAAATTAACGTTTTCAGCTTGGCTAATCTGTACTATATTTAGATGCTCATATTCCAAGTTTCAGTATCCTATCAAAAGAAAAAAACCGTCTTCTACCTCTTATCTAAAATTCCATTGTGTCTATCTAAAATTCCATTGTGTCTTGTCTTTCTGGTGTTCATTATTTTCTTTGTTCCAGTTCGAGCGTGAGTTTACTTTGTGCGGAGTCGTTCTCACTGTATCCGTTGTATCCTGGAAAACAGTAGCTCTAATTTCTCTAGCACAGTTTGTGAGAGGGCTAAACTGTTTTAAGGACAGCGTGGTTATCACGTGCTTCGGTTTGTTCCTCTTGTTTCGTACGAATACACTACAGCTCAGAACCAACAAATATTGCGGACTTTTAAAATTTCGCAGACGCCTCTAAATCAGTCCCTTAACAGGATAGGATAATTTTTTTAAGACTGATCTCAATCCGTCTCAATCTGGACTACGATCCCCATCTGTTTGGTCTTCCGTACTCTCTGGATTTTGTGTGGCCTCTTTTAGTGACTTAAACTTATTTTGCACTCTTCTAAAGTTTCAGTGTCCGACATTCAAGATGTATCAAAGTGTAGTTTGAACTTTTTTCCATTCAAAAGTTCTAAGATATGTTGTTGTGGGTGCATTTTGTAAAACTTGAACGAATATACAGGGGCATCTTGACTAGTTTCAAATTTTTAGTAATGAATATTCTAAATTCATAGTACAGAATAAGACTTGAGTTAAAAGTTTAGAGTACAAAATGAACCTTCCTTCCCCCCTTTTTTTTTGTGTGTGTGTACACAAATGGGGCAGAAGCTCAAAAAAAAAAAAGTGAAAGAAAAAAAACTAACGGCACAACAAGGATATCTATGATATTTGTTTGATTATTATCCATAAAATTTGTTATAGTATTACTACTCTATTTCAAAATTAAAATATATTACCTTTTAATGAAGTACTATTTTTAAAATTTTAAATTATATTTGAGATATGAATATGTAAAATTATAAAAGTATAAAAAAATTATATTTAAAAATAAGCTTAATGTATTTTATTATATTTCATTTCTAAATTATTAAAATCTACAAATTTTACTTTATTTTGAATCCTAGAATTTCATAATCCTTTCGATGTGAAATGAAACCTAAAAATTTATAAATATAGGAATTATTACGTGTTGTCCATATGGATCAGTTAAGTGATCCAATAAAGCAGATATATAATCTATTTCTCATTTCAAAACTTTTATATTCTTTTCTTTCCCTTGGGTTAAATAATTTTTTGATCATTAAATGATATGCGTGTTTATTTTACAATCACAAATCATCACTGAACTTCATAATTTTACGATTCGATATTTTTTCAATTAGCAAAAGTTAATTAAATATAAAAAAAAATGAAATGTCAAATGTTAAATGACATAACTTCCTAAAAACTTACATAATTTACATTTATGTTATAAAAATCTTATCAGTTTTTATTCTTTTCACATTCAAAGTTCTACCAAATTCATAAAAAAGCATATTTATATCTCAAATTTATTAAAAAAATATACTATTTTAGTATAGTTATATCATTTAGTCAAACTTTTATATATGAATTCAAGTCGAAAATAATATATTGTAAAATCATATAGTTCGGTGATGATTTTTATAGAATTTTGAGTTGAGTGACTGAAATGTAAAAATGCCGACAAAAACAATATTTAACCCTTTCCCTTCTGCAAATTTCTATTTATTCATTTTACTCTATTTAATTTATTTAATCAAACGTAGCGTAAAGATTGTACAATGGAGTCCGGAGTATCTCAATTATTAAAAGAGTGATTCCAGGGCAGTATCTCAATTATTGGAGGAGTGATTCCAGCACCTTGATGTATAACATAACACGGAGTATCTGAAAATTCATTTGTTCTTTTATTTAAGTAAATTTAATTTACACTTCTCTATTATTAAGATATAATAATAAAGAAGTGTAATTGACATTTTGATCAATTATCAATGTCATTTTCTATCTTTTTATTTTGACAATTCTCTTCCTCTATCTTTTAATAAGCCCTCACTCCCCTTCCCCTGGTATATTTTCATAAAAATGTCAAGGATAAAATGGTTTATTCATAATATTAATTTATAAAATTATAAAATTAGCCTATACACTTGTATAAATATTAATATATTTACTAAATACAAAAATATAAAATTAAAAAAATATTTTCAATTTATTATAAAAATACTAACATATTACAAAAATATACACTAATGTTTAAATTTATTATTAAGATATACTACATTATCCTATATACTATACTAATATATTTACTGAATCCGTAGGCTCTAACTTTTGTTTTAATTAAGAAATATTCATTTAAAATTAATAAATCTTCATTAATGTTGTTTATATTTTAGTTAAAAGGTTTCATTTCTTAATTTTAAATAAGTATATTTTAATTTTAAAAAAAAACTAATGTTTGACAAAAATTAAAAATAGAGTAATAATATAAAAATTGGAGCAACAATGAAATTATATATTTAAATAAATAACAAAAAAATATAACAAATATAGAGTTGTAAACAAATCGAGCCGTTTGCCTATTCGGCTCAGCTCAACTCGACTCGTTTATTTAAACGAGCCGATTGTGAACAAATTTTTTTATTCGTTTAAGTTTTCAAACTCTGCCCTGCTCGGTTTGACCTCAAAAGTTTGATTAAACTCAGCTTGTTTATAGTGTGTGGCTCGTTTAACTACTTAAATGAATTGATTTCGAACACAACTTTTTATTCGTTAAATAAAATATGTTTGACTTGACACGACTAGATAAAGGAATAAGCTCGGCTCGATTCAACTCTTTTACACCTCTAAACAAATTTGAAAAATCTTAGAAGTTTTTATTTTTACTCTACTTTTACTTTTAGAAAAACCTTAAACTTTTGTTTTAATTATTATAATAATGATTACTTCTCTTATATTTATTATAAGAATTATTACTTTCTTTTGGTGACAACAAATCATAGTTATTAGAATTGGATCGGATCAGATCGGTTGAATTGGTCGGACAAAAAATTAGTGTATAAACCAAGTCAGTTTACGAAAAATACCGGATAAGAAAAAATACTAGAGCAAAGTGGAAGAACTAGTCGATTTTTTCAAAAATCGGTGAACCAGAAAAAATTGGATTGATCTTTTAGTTGACAAAAAATATTTTTTTTTTAGTTTTAATTCATATTTTTTTAGTATATATCAAAATTAACATGTACAAAAAACATTAGTTTTTTAAAATGAGCAAATAATAATAATCAAAATTGGTTTTTAACCTCGTTAAATATTACATTATTTTATTTCCTATAGTTGATAATTATTATAATAATTAGTTAAGAGGCTCATTTAACTATTTACAACATCGTGATAATTTAATTTTGGTATCTTAAACTACTATTTTAAGCATAAAAAGTTATTTATATAATAATAATGGGGTCCAAACTGTTCAACCACTAGCTCAACCAGATAAATTACTAAACCATTGAATCAGTATCTTGACCGACTTGATGTTCGGTTCGATTCTGATAACTATGCAACAAACATATACTATACTACTCCCTTCATCTCAAAAATAGATATACATTTTTATTTTAATATAATATTATTTATAAATATTATAATTTTATTTGTAATATGAATTTGTAACAATATCAAAGTATAAAATTTATATATAATAGTATTTTTCGTATATTTTATGATATATTTCTTCAAATTTATTAAACATTTAAAAGTTTCTATTAGTTTTGAATTATAAAATCTTACAAATCTATTTTATTTTAACTAAAATGTATCAAATTAAAACGTAAGGAGTACATTATAAAATTTGGTACGGAGTCTCAAAATATTAATGGATCACACAAGGGTTGTCCCGTTAAATTTCATGTCATATTTGTAGCTAGTGTCTCCTTCATTCATGTGAAACCCATCACATGAAGTAACACATTATCAACTACTCCTTTTTATTTTGACAATTAAGAAAACCAAATTGCCGAGAGAAGTTATTATACAATAAATGGATCCGTTGTACTCTCCTTTAAAATCGGATCAAACAATAAGGTAGAATTTGAATGTATATTTTACGAAAATATTTATATCTAACATAGACAACTAGATTAATATATAGGCTTTTGTCGTCATTCTGTTAATTTATCTTTGCATTTTCATTGTTTGACTTTATATATTTACACATTGTAAGATTGATTGTCTTTGTACAAGTTATTTTCAAATTTGAACTGAGATTTATATAAAATTTGGAGATAATAAAAGTTGTAATTTGTACTATTTTATAAGTTGTTTAGAAGTTTTTACTCAGTACTGTCAATGTATCATACATATATTGTATTTAAAAACAATCTACTCTGATATCAAATATCAGAATCTAAAAATTAAAAACCTAAATGGAGTACGAATGGATCATTTATCCTTTCTTTTTAAGCTAATCAGAAAAAAATCAAACCATAATATGTATGAATAGAATATACGAAAAATTCAATCGAAGTGGTGTGGGAAAAATATTTTAACAAAAGTGATATAAAGATTTCATAAAAGTGATATTGAGTTCTTTGTTTTTAGTATAGGTTTTAGGGCTATAAATTCTACCAATATAATTATATTTTTAGAATATAAAATTTCTGAAATTTAAGTTTAAATAACTCCGATTGAAAGGTTCTCTTGAGATCTCAACAAATAGTTTTTCCATAGCCTAAGTCTACTGTAAAACTATTTGGAATAAGATTATATTTGAGATAAACTATTTCAAATTTGAATACTAGAAAAGTTTCGATTTTCTAGTACCAGAATCCGTAGCTCTTTCTAGTACCGGTTCTAAACGTACTTAGAATGATTTGACCTAGTTCTCATTACTATACTCTTATTAAAAGAAATTACATACTCTTTCCATCCCATAATAAACGTCTTAGTTTGACTTTGGATGTCAAATTGATTAATTTTAAAATCGCAATTACTAATATTTTATAAGAATATAGATGACAATATTTATATCAAATAAAAGTTCATACAATTAATTACAAGACCCAATTTTTATAATTATGAAAATATAAATATATTTATCAAATTTTAAAGTCAAAGTTTTGTCAATTTGACAATCAAAGCTAAATTATGACATATAATTTGAGACGGAGGGAGTATTATGTACTTATTTTATTTTATCAAACTTTCCAATTTTCTTTTTATATATTGTGCTTAAATCATATTTGCATATTAAAGAAGCATGTAGACCACAAACATAAACTTTAATCAAAAAGGGATTTTAGAGTTATAGTATCCTTATAATTTGTGAGATAGTCAAGGTTATCTTTAACTCGAGACCTTAGTCAGATTGTCAAGGGAATTTGGAATTCTAGTGTGCTAGTGAAAGCTAAAAAACTTTGCAATATCAAGACCAAGTTTTAGAACAGGAGTACACGACCCTATTGAATACAAACTCATTTTTCAGGAAAATAAAGTAGTATTTGTCTAGGAATAAAATAGTTGTATTTGTATATTGTTAAACAAGGGTTGTAGTTTAAATTTGATAAATATTGGCGTTGTATTGTAACAAATTTAAATTCGGTTGCAAAAGGTTTCTCCACTTATAAAATAAGATTTTTATCTAGTGAATAGAAATTCGGGCCGAAAGAGTAATCCGATAACTGGAGTAGAGATGTACCAAATAGGTATATCGGGAATCAATATAAATTATTGTGTCTTGTAATTACTCATCTTATTAGCATTTATTACTATCATCACATCTAAAAAAACTTTTTTAAGTTAATATAAAATTGCCTAATCTAACTTTTCACGCTTTATTATTTTTAACTTTACAACCATATTTTTAATCATGAAAAGATTTTAAAAAATGGCCATTATTAATAGAATCTATTCAACTTCCACCCCCAAACCCCCCACAGACAAAGATTATATACGAACTCTATCGATTGGTATCATAATAGTGTTTTTTTTTAATGTTGTGTATCTTATGTTATTCCCAGATGGGTAATTGTATAATGGAGGTTAAATACAATTTTTGAATTTGTTCTCCACTGTAAAGATCACAATACAATCTGAAAATATATTGCGGAAATAAAAATACAATAGATTGTATCAATCAATAAAAAATGTATTTTATTGATATTGAATTTGAAATTACAATCTGGTTATCAAAAATTAATACCAGCTATTGAAATTTGTTTAAGTGTGAAGAGCTACAACCTAGAAAATAATTTCTAACTTCTCAATTTATGAAAAACTTGCTTCTCAAATTTTATGAATTTGCCGTGTATTACATAGTGAATAACTAAATAATCTCTCTCTTTGTTTTTGTGTATTCTCTTTTGTAATCTTTTTTTTTTTTTTTGTGTTGTTCTCTGTATATTTAATATACAACTTCTTATCTCTAATCTTTTTTACTTTTCAACAACTACTCTGTTCAATTAGAGCAACTTCTCTTTATTAGTCGTTGTAACAACTCTGCCACCTAACAACTTTGTTAAGTCATATTATTGTTACTTAAACTCTTAGTTTTAACAGATCAGCTTCCCAACTTTGTCAATCCAAATTGTGTCTTTGTTATAGATCTTGTTCGGATTCTCCTTTGTTAAAGAACTCTGGTAGAGGTCTGTAGTGTCAAGCCATTTATCCTTTGATGACTTATTGTGGCTGCCCTAAAATTCCACACGGGACCTGGGCGTTGTCAGAGGAAAGAACAAATAACAACACATCCATACAACACTAATGTACTAAAGTGATTAATAGTACGTCCTTACAAATATTCAGAGTATAAATCTTGCAGCGAAAACTAAGCTATTACAACAGCTTTAATCATCATCCTTACATGAAGTTGTGACCCGTAGGTCTTACAGACTTAACACTGCAATTGTGCCCTTACATCTTCAATCCTCTTCGTTTCCTCATCACTACCCACAGTTAACTCACAATGACCTTATGCATGTATATCTTACCTTTATCAACTGTAAAAAATTTTAACAACAACAAGGATGAGCGATTTATGCTCAGCAAGCATATAATCATATATGGTGGGTAACAAAGGTTCAAACTATTGGTGAGGTATGATGGATTCAATTGTCAAAACCTCTAGCACTTTTGAAAACATATCTTTGATTTTAGGATTTTGAACTCTTCCTTCCTTCCTTAACCATCTTGCATGTCTTATTTAGCTTAAAGGAGGTTCTCGTAAACTACGTACGACATCATTCCTCTTAAGATTAACATAAGCACTTACACATCCGTAAACATCCTCATACATTTGTACAGATATAAGATTGAAAATAATAACTGACAAATTCAGACTCAGTTATATCCATGCACTTTCATTTATATCATGCTAGCGGAAATTAAAGTATAGCATTCTGATTCACAAAAAAATCAAGACATAGAAGTCATAACCTTGTACGCACGTCGAATCAATTGACCATGCGTTGAAATAAGCATAGGAATGAGAATATACTTGTTTTGGTCCTTAGCTGAGCTAAATCTAATTCACTTGCTTGGTGAAATACCTCTGTAAAATATACATACGTTTACTTAGCATGAGAATCTAAGCTTGAATATAAATGTGATGTACAAATGTGATGTATGTGATGTTCGTGCATTCTTATTCTCTTGATGTCTTAATGTAATTATTTGTTGCATCAAAAAAATTGAGACTTTTCATTTAAACAAGCCTGAGGAAATGTTCAGACTGTTACACATCCATCAGGGAAAAAGAGTTTTGTTCGTTACGGAATGATCAATCATCAGTGGATAATTACCTGTTAGGGGATAGTCATCAGGGGATGATCTTGTTCTTCGCCAAACTCAGTTGGCTATCACCAAACTCCTCAGGAACTAATATCTTTAGCCATCAGAGACTAATATATTTTTGCCCATCAGAGACAACGGATGACGTCTTCAGGGACTAAACTTAGCCTGTCAGAGACTAAGGATGACGTCATCAAAGACTAATTTAAACTTCCTTCATCAGAGACTAACAACATTTCCTTCATCGTAGACTAAGAAAATCCTTCGTCAGAGACTAACATCTATCTCATCAGAGACTAAAGTATCTCATCAGAGACTAACATATTAGTCATCAAAGACTAACAAATATCTCATCAGAGACTAATGATGCCATCTCAACCCATCGGAGACTAAGGTTGACGTCATCAGAGACTAACATTAGAACTTGTTTTTGCTATAAAAGAAGATCTTCAAGAACAAGAATGAAGCCCAGAATGAACGAACTCAAACCTAGGATACATAATCATCCTTTCTGTGGTGCATAAGCTTCTTTTAATAAAAACAACATATTCTTTAAAAGCTTTATTCTTTCCTGAAGACTTAGCACACACAGCTAATACTCTCGGATGCTATGCAAGAAGGAAAAACAGAGGAGAACATAAGATTCTTACCTCTTGACTTGACGGAAGGGATTAAAGTTTGTCTGGAAGTAATTGTCCAAAGAAAGAACTTGAAATTGTATGAAGATGGTAAGTTTTAGAGAAGGACTTTAGAAGAGAAATTTTTAGAAAAGAGATTAAAATTTTACCTCCGAATGAGGTATTTATAGCAGACTAAGATTAAGCCTTGAGATAAGATGGTTGGTTAGTTTGGACGGTAAAACGGCTGCTTATCATAACTCTTTAACAACTAACAACATAATAAGTAGCTGCTGTCATACATGCAGCTTGTCTTTAATTAGTTGTTGCCACACAACCTACCTACTAATCAAGTAACTTCACACGTAACTCCTTTAATTCACGTACTCCTTTATGGGTAGTCTTCTTTAATTCACATACTCCTTCCATCTCCGTACAAGCTAAATTACTTAATCTCACACTCATATTCCATAACATCAATCTTTGTTCATGCTTGATTAAATTAATCTCATACAAAATTTTGAGATTATTGTATTCAAATCCCTTTGATGATTTTACAAAGGAAATTGAGGTTATAGAATTTTGGACATCACATGGACATAATACTCAAGCATTTAAAATTCATACCTCACACCTCATAGAAAATCATCTCATAAACATTTTATTTCTATTTATTTAAGAAAATAAAATTCTAGGTCGTCACATTCATCAATGGATATTTATCCCCTGATGACTTTATTCAATAGTAGATATTAATCCCCTGATGACTTTATTCAATAGTGGATATTTATCCCCCGATGACTAGTACATAACTGGAGATTTATCCCCTTACCAGCTTCGTCCCCTCATGATCACCTGCAGTCTCTGATGGTAGTCTCTGAATAGTACACTACTTTAGGATCTAGTACAATTCCAAGTTCTAACAATTTTTAATATTATACATATCATCAAATGTTATAATTCCTAACAATCTCCCCTTATTTATGATAATCAAATGATAAGCATAAATCAAGGTTTGATAATAATGTCAAAATCTTATAACACAACTTACTTAGATTTGAAATTAAAGATGTGTAAACTCCATTGTACCAGTTCTATTATGCTAACAGTGATGACTGCATTACTAGCTTTGTTGGCTTTATGCAATTCTTCAAGCTCAGTCATCATTCTGTTAACATCTTTAACAATTTTCCTCGTGTCTTCATTAGAATTACTTTTTACTCCCCCTAACCTGATCATTCTCCCCCTTTTTGACATCACGAAAATGATAGATTAGGTTGACTTAGCAAGAAGAAATGTTTGAGCTCAGTTGGAAGACCAGTGATCATGTTTCTCTTTTATGTGTTGATCAATATTTCATAAACATCCTGTGAGTACAACTGCACTTGATCCTTGTGTGATCAAATATTCTGGTATGAGGTGTGATGCTGTATCATTTAATACTTCTTGTTTTGTTTACATCCAACCAAGCATCCCCAATTTTTGGTTCAGATTCATTTACAGTTTGTGAGATTTGATAGTTGTCTCGATAATGTCCTTATTAGACATGTTAGTTAACAATTATTGTTTTGCATCTCCTGAACTAACTCTTTTCTCAGTATCCTCTGATGTCTGATTAGAATGGTGATTAGAGAATACATGAGCTGTAAAGGCAGTAGCGTGTGAACAATTTCTCTCTATTTTTTTCTTCAAGGATCTTATCCTTGCTCACACCTTTTCTTTTTGCTTGACTTTTACAAGTTAGCCTCTCACACTCACTTTCTTTACATTTTTGTTTTAATCTCTTTTACCTCACCTCTTTTCAAACACAAGGTCTGACTCTCATTTAGTATTCTCTTAGGCTCACTAGAAATATGAAATTTTTCTGTTGTAGGTGACTTAGAGTGGTGTAGGAAATATAGGCAGTAAGTGTTTTGCATCAGTGGATATTTGATAAAGTACAGTTGTATTGTCCACTGATAATGTGACAGTCCCAAAATCCCACACGGAACTCGGGCACCATCTGAAGAAAGAAATAGTCAACAACACATCCATACAACATCAATATACTAAATATTATTAGTACATTCTTACAAAATTCAGAGTACAATTTCTGTAGCAAAAACTAATCTTTTACAACTGTTGCAACTATCTTCCTTGGATGTTCTTTTAGGCTACTCCATTTATTCTATTCTCTTACCATTGCGGTCCTATGCCTTACTCAAGTATTGAAATTGTGAACTTAACAAGAATGAACGATTTACGCTCAACATGTATATAAACACAAAGGAAAATAACATAAAATTTCTGAAGAACTTAATCAATAATATAACTCTGTTTGTGAGGTTGGGTGAAGCAATACCACTACCTCGAAGTTCTTCTAAACTTTCTAAGGATCTCAGATGATAGCACAATCATATGATCCTCCTTGAATAAAACAACCTCTTATCCATCGGGGGCTAAACCCATTTGATATGTTAACTATACCATAATCAGTGGGCCAAACTGTACAACATGGTTCTATTAGTTAAGTTACCTCTAGGTCAAACGACCTGTAGTTACCTCTAGGTCAGGTGACAGAACACATCAACACCTTCCCTTTCATCTTGCCAACTACGTGGCATGTTCCACATCTTAAGGAAAATAAAAGTCTCATGCCCTTTTTAAGGGACATAACATTCTCATTCATTTGCACGGATATAATATTGAAAAAAATAACTAAGAAATCAAAGCTCAGTTATATCCATGCGCTTTCATCCATATCATGCTAGCGAAAATTAAAGCATGACATTCTGATTCACAAGAAACTTTAACCATAAAAGTATTAACCTTGTACGCATGTCAAATCAATTGATCATGCGCTTAACTAAAAGAAGCATAAGAGTGAGAATATACTTGTCTTTATCCTTAGTTGAGATAACTTAATTCACTTGTTGGGTGAAATACTTCTGTAAAACATATATATGTTTACTTAGCATGAGAATCTAAGGTTGAATATAAATGTGAGTATGTACATGTGTGATGTATGTGATATTCGTGCATGATCAGGGGATGGTCATCAGGGGATGTTTCACTTGTCAGGGGACGTCTTGTCATCAGTGGATAAATTACCTGGCCATTAGGGGACGGTCCCCTCATCAGGGGGTACATTGCCCATCAGGGGATAAGCGACCTGTTAGGGGATAATCCACCCGTCAGGGGATGGTCTTCGACCATCAGGGGATGAATTTGTTCATCGCCAAACTCGTTGGTAATTCAATTGACTACCGCCAAACTCAGTGCCAAACTTATCGGTGGATAATTATTCAACGCCAAACTTATTAAGTTAGAACCAAACCCATCGGTGGATAATTGTTCAGCACCAGACTCATTAAGTCAGCGCAAAACTCTTTGGAGACTAGCATTATTTACTCATCGGAGACTAACAAAAAATTGTTCCTTAGAGACTAACAACAAATTTCTCCTTAGAGAGTAGCACAAATTGCTCCTCGGAGACTAACATAAATTGTTCCTCGGAGACTAACATAAATTGCTCCTCGGAGACTAACAAAAATTGTTCCTTAGAGACTAACAGAAATTGCTCCTTGGAGACTAATTTTATATTGTTAAAACTTGTCTCTGCTACAACGAAGGACCTTTTAAATGATCATGGATGATGCCTAACAATGGATAAACCCAACTTAGGGTGCATCACTATCCTATCTACTATATGTATCATTACGTAATACACATAACCGCAAATGCAAAAGAATACTACTGCAACTTTTAAAGGTTTATTCTTTTCTTGGATAGCTTAGCATGTACGACTAATACTTTCAAATGTTATGCATGAGAGAATAAAATAGAACAGAGCAGAGTAAACCATTTGTATAAAATCTTACCTCTTCGTCTTTAAGGAAGAAGTTAAAAGCTCGGGCTACTCTAAAAAAGGACAGTTGCTCTAGAAAGTAAACTTGAATTTTATGTGGGTGGTCGGCTAAAGAGAAGTTTTAGAAGAGAGGTTAAGATGATACCTCCGATGATGTATTTATAATGCTCGTAAATCAATTAGAGCAGTTGGATCATTTTGATAAATAATTCTTAGTCGTTGGCTAGAACACCGACTGCCAAAAATATTATTTAATCACTTATAATAGCCGACATAATATTAAGCAGCTGCTGGCGCACATGCAGGTCCATCTTTATCACTTGTTGACATACAAGCAGCTTACTAATCAAACACTAATACACGTGATCCCCCAACACTCTACTTAAATACACGTAATCCTTTCATCAACTTATCTCCACACATGCTTGATTAATTGATCTCATATGAGATTTGAGATTCTCATATTCATATCCATTTGATGGTTTTACAAAGGAATTGACATCATTAAATTTTGGACATCACATTGATATAAAACTTATGCATTTAAAATTCATACCTCATAGGAATTAATCCTATTTACATTTTATTTCTATTGTAAACAAAATTCTGGATCCTCACAGATAAGTTGAGAATTGCTATTTGTGTTTTAGAGCATATCTTTTCTTTAAGATATACATAATATTTACAAGTCCAAATAGAACCATATGAAGTAGTTGCATTGGACTTGTAATTCATGATATCTCTTTGCTCTTGAAGGAAGTCTTCTTTTTCTTCCTTTTTTGACAGACTCCACACAAACCATCTTAAGTGTATTTGTTTTTCTCGTGGAGTAATTGTAGGCGGGGCGGGGGGGGGGGGGGGGGGGGGGGGGTTGAATACAATTTCTAACTTTTCTTTGAATTAAACTGTTTAATACAGTTTAAAACTTATGAACGGTTAAAACAAATTTATTGAAAAGATATACAAGTGAAATAGTAAAGCAAATTGCAAGTTATGAATATTAATCTACAATATGTATATTTATTGTAAATCAATTTGAATTTTTACAATTCTTTCTGGTAGTGATTACTAGCTGGAGACAATCTCTGTTTAAAATAACAACCACACTCTAGAAAAAATAATTTCTAGCTTCTCTCAAGTTTATGAAAACTTGCAACACTTTCTGTAATATAATTACAATTGCTATTAATCTAAGATGTGTTTGATTCACTGAGATATGTTCTTATAGTTTACAGAAATATTATGCATTTCAGTTATTGTATGATGTTTGTCTTAGCTGCTCCATGTCTCTATTTATAGACATAGCTCCCTTGACCTCCAAGATTCTTTGTATGAGTTGCCTCCAAAAATATCTTTGATATTTTTTGGTAATTACAGCTCTATCACATAACTTCTTTTTTATTTTTTGCATGACCTTCCTTGCATGCCAACCTGTTATGTAACATCTCTGGTGTATCAACACCCCAGCTCCCTTAATTTCCTCTTGGAGTTCCCATGATAAGTTATTTCTATAGTAAATAACTTATCTCTATGAGCTTCCTGGTTTTTGATTGGACTAGTTTCCACTTTTTCTTCCTTCAAGTTTCTATAAGTTATCTCTGTAGTTTTCACACAAGCAGCTATATACGCATGCTAGTGTATAAGTATAACTTATCTCCAAATTTTACTTTATCAGTGTTCACACCTATAGTGTATAACTTATCTCCTTGAAGTTTCTTTGGTAGCCAATCTCTCTTTATTGGACCATCTTTTATATTTTAATTCCACCGCCGCTAACTTGAGTCTGTGGACCTGTGAACTCAGCCATATGTCACTTTTAGTCTCTAAATTTATCCCTTGACAGTCTGGTGCTTGAGTAAAATGTCTTTGGTGAGATTTAACTTCAAGTTTGGTGCTGGTTTTGGTGATAATATTTCATCCCCTTATGGCTTGAAATTACTGAACAAATCATCTCCTAATGTTTTATCCATCAATAGATGTTATCCCCTGACGGGCTATTTAGTACATCAGTGGTTGTTATCCCCTGACAAGCTCTTTTGTACTATCAGTGGATATTATCCCATGATGCAATCCTTTGTTTATCAATGGAGCTTTTATGAAATGTTCCCTGACCAGCTGCATCCCCTGACCATTCTTCAATGCAATAGATAGTCTTGCCTTAGTCTCTGGTAATTCAAACATTAGTCTCCGGTAGGCTAAAATTTTAGTCTTTAATAGGCTAAAATTTTAGTCTCTGACAGGCTAAATTTTAGTCTCCAATAGGCTAAATTTTAGTCTCCGACTGGCAGAAACTTAGTCTCTGACTCTTAGTCTCCAATAGGCTAATCTCTGAGAGGCTAAATTTTAGTCTTTGATAGGCAAAAACTTAGTCTTTGACTCTTGGTCTCTGATAGGCGAAATTTTAGTCTCCGATAGACAAAAACTTAGTCTCCGAGAGGCTAATTCCTTAGTCTCTCTGACAGACTAACTCTTAGTCTCCAATAGGCTAAATCTTAGTCTCCGATATGCAAAAACTTAGTCTCTGATAGGCTAATTTTGCTTGACCAACTTTGACTTTTGTTGAACTCTCCAAATGCATTCCTTGTAGTCTCTGATGCTCACTTGCAGTCTTTGATAGTAGTTTCTCATAGTGTACTACTGTAGGTACATGTACAATTACAAATCAAACAATTCTAAGTGTTTGTATATCATCATTAAATGCTATAATTCCTAATAGTATTCTAGTTGTGGAAGTCTTGTCACTAATCCTTTCTTCACAAGAGTGTTGATCATCTTGAAGTTTAGGTGAGAAAGTTTCTTGTGCCATAGCCAACTTTCTTCTATTGATGCTTTACTATAAAAGCATGTAGTTAGTTCTTTATTTGATGAGCTAAAGTCAGCTATGTAGAGGTTACCTTTCCTAACTCTAGTTAGAGCTATTTTTCCATCTTTGTTCTTGCTTATCAAGCATAGTTCATCCTTAAAAGTAACATGGTAACCTATGTCACACAATTGGCTGATACTAGACAACTAATGCTACATTCTCCAAGATGACATTTCCATTTGTATCTTTGTCGTATCCCAAGGTATATTATTTGTTGTCATCTCCAAAGAAAACTCTCGAGCCAACTCCCTCATCATACAGTGTCAGCAGGGTCTTATCTCTAGTCATGTGTCTTGAACAACCACTATCCAAGAACCAAACTTATTTGTTTATGCCCTGCACATAGTAAATAGCTAAATTAATTTTGGAAGCCAAACCTTCTTGGGTTCATTGATATTTGTAGCAGTTAACTTGGCAGAACTTAAAGTCTTTTCAAATTTAGCATCCTTTTTCGCCCACTACATAAAAGAAATTACTTTCTTCTTAGCCTTAGGTGCTTCAAATTTTAACATTAACTTCTTAGGAGGTTTTACATAATTTTTTTTAACCATTATAGCATGCAATTGGTTCTTAACAATTAATGTCTTCTTATTAGGGGTGGTTGTCTAGCATGCATTTTCCTAGGTGCATTTTGACATTTAAAGGCAAGGTGGTTAGGATTCCCATATTTCCAACATTCTTTCCTAGAAGCATTAATGATAAGAGAATAATTAGTATACTGTTGATTCCCACCTTTCCATTTATGTTCTTCTTTAGTTCATTATCCCCTGATAGGTGAATCAGCTTTTTATCCCCTGATGAGTCTATTTTCCTCTGATTGGAGCTTTTGACTCTTTACTCATTTAACTTCTTTTCTAGCTGAATCACTCTTTGTTCTAGCACCTTTTCTTTGGTTTTTTCCTCAATTGCTCCTACCTTAACAAATTTTACTTTCTTAAAAGTGTGGACAATAGTTATTGGAGTACTCTTGCTAGTGCTAGCTTCTGAAATTCAAGTGATTGATAACTCCTCAATCACTGGCTGCTTTTGTTAGACTTTCTTATAACCTAGTCCATTAGTTTGATTAGTACTATATTTTTCTATGGCTTCCCTCACTATGTTAAAGAAATTGGTCCATTCTTTTATGAGATCTTGTTTTTTATTTTTAGTTCGGCCCTAAGCCATTCTTCTATTTCTAGAGCATAAGCAAGTCTCTCTCTTTTTTTCCCGCACTCCTCTCTAACTTCTTCTAGCTTAATTAACTCAGTTTCCAGTAAAAAATTCCTAGTGACTAATAGATCATTCGCCTTTTGAATTCTTTCATTATCTTTTATAGAATACCTTAATGTAGCATACATATTGTAAATTTCAGTTGACATTCCTTTTATTTTTTGCTTTACAATCTGAAAGAGACATGTTAGAGGGGTCAAGTATTACATTAGTGCCATGAGACAAGCTATTGGATTGAGATATCGTCCCATCAGATGATATTGCCATAAGTGCAAGATTGATGAATTCCTCATCATCTGATTGGTCTGAATCCGCCTAATCCTTTCCCTCTACAATGAATGATTTATTCTTCTTGTTGATGACTTCAAAGTATTTCTTTTTGTAGTAGTCATCATCCTTCTTGACTTCTCTAGTTTGTTTGACAGACTTTTCCTTGTTGGATTCATTTGCAAAGTGTCCAAGCTCTTGACAATTGTACCATTTGATCTTTGATCTCTCAATAATACTAGAGTGGACAGACTTCTTTGTTGGTGCTATTTTTCTGAAGTCTTTGCCCTTCCTAAATCTCATCTTCTTGAACTTTTTTACGAAGAAGGCCATGGCTTCACCAACAACCTCATGTTCCTCTGGAGTGTGACGACCCCATAATCCCATACCGAACTAGGGCATCATCATAAGAAGGTAAAGATAACCATTCATCCATTCATAAATAAATACTGAATAAAAACAGCATTTAAGAGTTATTACAACCCAAGAATTAAGTAAATTACAGCGGAAGTTATTACATCATTTCTTAATAACAAAATAAATCTTATTAACTCTTCAAACGTCTTCCTTCTTTCCTTCCTTCATTCCTTTCTTTCCTTCATCAGTTCTATCAAAAGGATAAACACTTAGTAGCTTATCATCTTTGCTTTCCCCTTATCAGAGGGTTCAGCTTTAGCTTTCTGTCCTGCAAGACATTAACATTCAACATGGGTGAGCGTTTTACGCCCAGCAAGTATATACACATTGAGGAAAATATGAATAATTCAACGAATTTCATCTGGAATCAAAGGAGAGAAATTCAAATTCTGTTTGTGAGGCTTGGTGAAGCAATGCCAAGACCTCGGAAACCTTCAAATATCCTTGAGGATTCACTGATGATATACAACTTGTGATCCTCCCTTGAAGAAAGTCAGGTATACACCTGATCATAACTTTCTCAAATATCCAACGGGGGCTACACCCGTGGATCTGCTAACCATACAGTACACAGCTGGCCAGGCCGGACCGCATGATCCCTCTGAGTGACTACGTAGTCAAATAACATTTCCTCTTGGTCAGGTGAAGAACACATCAGCACCTTTCCTTTCCTCTTGTCAACCATGTGGCATAACCCCCATAAGGGGCATCATTCACATTCTCATTGCACAGATATAAGATTGAAAACATAGCTGAAATTCAAAGCTCATTTATATCCATGCATCATCATTCATTGAATGCTAGCATAATCAAAAGCATAGCATGCTCATTCATCAGAACAATTAAAGTATAAATCCAACCTTATACGCATATCGGAACAAATGATAATGCGTTAAACTGAAATAAGCATGAGATTATGAATATACTTGCCTCAGTCCTTTACTCACGACCAAAATTTAATTTACTCGTGAGTGGAAAAATTCTGTAAGAATATACATATCACAAGATGAATTTAATATCTGGGTTAAAATATGAGGGAAAATGCACATGTAATGTCCTTAACTTTTAACGTCTCAATCTGATATAAAAACTATTGAGGTTAAGAAATCAATTTAAACATCTTAAAATAATTTAAGAAAATAACATTTATAGTTTTAAAACAAACTGCCCATCAAGGAATTACTACACTTTAATTCATCGGAGACTAATAACTCATCGGGGATTATCAACCCATCGGGGATTATCAACCCATCGGGGATTAATAACCCATCAGGGATTATCAACCCATCGGGGATTATCAACCCATCGGGGATTATTTTACAGGATCAGAGACTAATTCAAACCCGTCAGAGACTAGGTTAAGGTCTGTCTCAGATACAGGGTCGTCTTCCTCACTCCTCCATGTGTGGTGCCCTCAACCATAACCACACTTAGGTCAAAACTCATCATTCTCTCAGTGATACGTAACATTTCCTATGATCTGCATGCCATCCTAAACACGGTTTAGGGTAAAAAAATCAGATTAAAGAATACTCAAGCATGGGGTTGCAACTACTGACAAAAGAATGTTTGGTAGTTAAAGGTTTGTCCACCAGGTGGTTGTCAACAACACTACACCCATCTTAGACAACTTGAAATAAATGACATTAACTCCGATCGTTAGAATATGCATTAAGTCATACTTTTGAAAATAAATGAACATGGTATAAAATGTGGTAGGTAGAGCAGAGATGCAAGAAATATAGCAAGACTTAAATGAGATGCTCTTACCTCCTTACTGTAGGAAGGAAATAAATGCTCCGGTTTATCCTTCAAGAAGAACTGCTGTCTCGAAAATTAAATTTAAGTTTGATGGAAGTTTAGAAAGGTAGAATCAGGGTTACAACAGCGTGATGTGTATATATATCACTTGATTGAACTACAAGGACTGTCGGATCAACTTGATCTCAGCCGTTGGCTATGAAAAGAAAGGAAATGACTGAAGAAGGAAAGAGTGGTTGAAATGGCTGCTGTGTCCATCGGTCATCTTTCATAGCTGACTCTAGGGTAATGATAGGGATGATGAGCATTTAATGCTGCTGTTTCCCCCAGTAGTGGAGTATTTAAAAAGAAGACGGGTACTGTAGCTACCCGAGGCATTCTCGTGAAACACTCCTTTAAGGGTAGAACAACTCATAACCTCATGAGCTTTACAAAATCATTTAAAAATCTTTTGGACATCACATTGCAGATAAATTTTTCATAAGAAAATATAATTTTAATATTCACAACTTATAAGAAAATAATTTTCATGAAGAAAAATAAGCTATAATAATTAAATTTCATAACGGAAATTTATTTACAACTCTGGGTCTTCACATGGAGTATAGATCTCTTCATCTTCACTATCTACTCTTAACACCACTTGCCTCAACTTCATTTTCTTCTTCAATCAGAAATGTCGTCCCATGAAACTTCTTGCTCGAACTTCTAGCTACAAGTGCCACTGATTTTTCATTTCTATGGTCTTAACTTAGACTTTTTTTTTTGTTAAACCTCTAACTCATAAGTTTTGAGGTTCCCTTAGAGCTTCTCCAAGGATATTAAGCTCATATCCTTGGCTTCCCTTATGGTTGTTGTCTTGGCATACCAACTTTTTGGCAATTACCTTATAAATTTTAGATTCACATACTTGTTGGTATAAGTTTTGCCAAAGATCCTCCAGTCATTGATCAACCTGTTGAATCTATAAAATAAGCTTGTTAGAGAGTCACCAGGTTTTCTTATGAATAGCTTATGCTATTCGATTAACAAGGACTGCTTATTCTCCCTTATTTCCTTAGTCCCTTCACACAACACTTGTATTGTCTCCCAAACTTCTTTGGCAGGCTCACAATTAATGACATTGTTAAACATGTCATTGTCCAAACCATTATAATGAATGGTCATAAATTTAGCATCCTTCAAGGATTTTTCCTTTTCTTTAATTGTCATAACTTTTGGAAGTATGGGGATTAAATGCTCAAGGACTATTTGGCCATCTATTGTTGCCAAGGGAACAAGCTTCTTCGGTTTAGGATGTCCTTCTTCCAAGGTTGTTATGAAGGAAGGATCTGTAGATTTCAGATGCATGTACATCCTTCTCTTCCATAAGAAATACTCCTCCCTCACCAACAGTGGGGTCTTCACATTTCCACTTTTGTTACTCATCTTGATCTTCTACTAGGTTTGTTAACTAGAAAGGTTCTAATGCCAATTATTATTCCAAGATGAGTAATTGTAGAAGGGGGGCTGAATACAATTTTCGAATTTGTTCCCCAATGTAAAGATCACAATACAATTTGAGAATATATTGCAGAAATAAAAACACGTCAGATTATATCAATAAATAAAGAACGTATTTTATTGATATTGAATCTGAAATTACAATCTAGTTATCAAAAAAATGATACCAACTATTGAAATCTGTTCAATTGTGAACAACTATAACCTAGAAAATAATTTTTAGCTTCTCAAGTTATGAAAAACTTGTTTCTCAAATTCTATGAATTTACTGCGTATTACAGAGTGAATATCTGAATAATATCTCTCTTTGTTTTATGTATTGTCTTTTTAATCTGTTTTTTTTTGTGTCGTTCTCTGTATATTTTATATACAGCTTCTTATCTCTGATATTTTTTGATTTTCAACTACTACTTTGTTAAATTAGAGTAGCCTCTCTTTATCAGTAGTTTTAACAACTCTGTTACCTAATAACTTTGTACATCATTGTTACTTAATCCCTTAGCTTTCAGAGATCAGCTTCCCAACCTTATCAATCTAAATTGTGCCTTTGTTATGGATCTTGGTCGGCTTCTCATTTGTTGCAGAACTCTTATAGAGGTCTGTCAAGTAATTTATTCTCTGATGACTTATTCATCAGTGGATATTTATCCCTTGATGACTTTATTCATCAGTGGATATTTATCCCCCAATGTCTTATTTATCAGTGGATATTTATCCCCTGATAACTAGTTCATGAGTGGAGATTTATCCCCTGAGCAGCTTCGCCCCTTGATGATCACCTGCAGTCTCTGATAGTGGTCTCTGATAGTACAATACTGTAGGTTTTAGTACAATTCCAGTTATAACAATTCTAAGGATATATATTGAAAAGGCCTAAAGGTGTGGCGAGCCATTGAAAAGGAAATCAAAATTTCTACCAAAATCACCACTAAAGGCAAAGTCATAGAAAAAGATATTTGTGAATACACTCCCGAAGAAGAAGAAAAGATGAATCTTACAATAAGAATGGAAATGGTACAAAATATTAGTGTTGTATTGTAACAAATTTGAATTTGGTGGTAAAAGGTTTCTCCGCTTGTAAAATAAGGTTTCTATCTAGATGATAGATACTCTAACTAGGAGAGAGATGTGGGATGCTATCCCCTAAAACACCAGTTAAGGATGGCCCAATGTAATGAGCTAATCTATATTAATTAATTAGGGTTGGAGCCCATAATTGGAACCTTCCAGTTAAGTCTAGCTATGAACATGGTTGATAAACAAACTTCTAAAGGGGTTAGGATTTGTAATCTGATAAGGTATATGAATCCTATTCCTATTCTACTTTTGTTATGTGTTCCTAGCAATTATAAATATTTATCACAACTCTTCGATCAGGTTCACAATCTTTACCAGTTACACAAATTATTTTCTCTAGTAGATACTTATTTTCACACCGGAGGGTCTTTAAAGGATTGCAACACCACCCCTTGAAGGATTTTTCTACAGGTTTCGCGAAGGACTTCTAGGATGTGGTCAACGTGACTTTATGCTGGTCAGTTGACACATCAATTGGAACCATCTGTGGGAATTCGTACATAAAATCCAAAAGCTTTAATTATGGTAAAGACCATATCTTCTCAGCATGTGGAGGTTTCCAACTCATGAATCCTTCCTCCTATCATACCAACAATAACAGAGCAACCTAGAGTAGTGACACAATCCCCTCAACAAGACATTGTTCATGTTCTTCCACCCAATCCGATTCCAAATCTCCCCACGGACGTTCAAGGAGATAATATGCAATCTATTCCAATGGAACCTCAACCAACTCACGAGGGCCCTGTGGAATTCAATACTAACACAACTATTGGAAACCGTCGGAATGAATCTCATAGATGGCAAACCGACCTTTGTGAGGACCTAGATCGCCCAGGCCATGATAGGCGTGCGCGCCCAGGCCGTGAATAAGAATTAAGGAACAACCTCGCTCAACTTCAAGATTTATTAGAGTGCACCAACACTAGGGAGCCATTTGTGAATTCTAAGTTGGTTAGATAAAAGGATTGGGGCTGAGGTTCAAAGAAGAATCCTAGAAAGATAGTGAATAGGGGGCAGCGAGAATGCCACTAATACAACAACAACCCCAAGTTACATATGTCACGCCAGTCAGACCAATTACTCCAGCTACACCGGTGGTACAATCCAATATATCTGCCATGACTTAAAGGGTTGTTGCCTACCCTTTCACATCACGGATCATGAATGAGCCCCTTTTAGATGGGTTCAAGATGCCACAAGTTGATAGGTATGAAGTGTTGGGGGACCCAAATAGCCATGTACAGTAGTTTGAAGCCTTATTGTTATTACACAATGTGTCTGGTGCTATAAAGTGCAAAGCATTCCCTCAAACCCTCAAGGGGTCAACTCAGGATTGGTACAGAAAACTCCCACCAGCCTCTATCAATTCGTTTGAGCAAATATTCAAGATGTTTGTAAATTAATTTATCGGAGGGAAGATACACGCGAAGACCTCTACTTCACTGATATTAGTGAGACAAAGAAGTAGATAAACTCTTTGTGATTATATAGCATGATTCACGAAGGAAGTACTAAAGGTTCCTAACTTAGACCAATTGGTAGCAATCATTGCCTTGACGGAAGGAATAACCAACCAGGACTTGAGAGTCTCGCTGGTCAAGAAACTTCCAAAGTCCATGACAGATCTCTAGAATCCTGCTTGCAAATACATGATCATCGAAGAATCTCTTGACAAGGATCAAGACGATGAGGAAGTCAAGAAAATGAAGGCTGAAGACCCAAAGGGTTAAGGGAGTAAAAAGAGAGCCAAAGAAAAAGAGAAAAATCAAAAGGAATCCACAAGTAAAAAGTTTGTAGAATATACTCCATTAAGCCAAATTGGGAGTCAAATACTCATGGAGATCTCCTCTGAACCATATGTTCGATGGTTGAAGCCACTTAGGACAAATGCTTCAAAAAGAGATTCATCTTAGTATTGTCATTTTCACAAGGACCACGACCATAACACGGAGGATCGTAGGTAGTTGAAGGATGAAATTGGGTTCCTCATCTGGAAAAGGCACTTGGGATGGTTTGTAAAAAGAGAAGAGCCACGAAGAGAAAAGGGAAGAGATAGGCTCAAACGCCAAGAAGAACCCCTAAGAGAAGAAGGGTGACATGTTGTAATAAATGTGATCAACGGAGGTCCTACTACAGGATGAACATGCAATTTAACAAGGAAAGAATATGCGCATGAAGTACTGACTGTAGAGGTTCCACCCAAAAAGACTAAGATGGAACATGTCATCTCATTTTCTGATGAAGACTTGGAAGGGGTAAAGTTTCCGCAAGATGACCGCTTGGTCATTGAGATAACTATTGGAAACTTTATTGTCAAAAGAGTCTTGGTGGATAGTGGATGTAGTGTGGATGTACTCTACTATTAAGCCTTCAAGGTGATGGGATACCAAGACAATCAACTGAGCCTTTTAACAACACCACTGCATGGCTTCCCTAAAGCATAAGCTAAGATTGAAGGAAGTATCTTGCTGCCAGTTATATTCTAAGAAGCACTAAAGCATGTTATGACAATGGTCAACTTCCTGGTGGTAAAGGCTTCTTCATCCTATAACATTATCTTTGGAATGGTGAAGGTCGACCAAAGGTAACGGTGCTACTTAATGGCATTTAAGATGAACGGAGAAGGGGGGCAAGTCATGCCCGTGGAAACTATGGATAGCCGAGATGAGACGAGGGAGCAAAGGGGAGAAACCATTGAGGATTTGAAACCAATCCCCCTCAGTGATACAGATCCTAAGAAAATCATCTATGTGGGGTCGAAGTTAGACCCGAAGTTGAAGAAAACATTCACTAGTACAAAAAATGTCTTATGCGTCGCCTTATTTGTGTCGATTGTTTAATAGAACTATCACATATAGTAGTGCGGTGGCATTGTCATAAATAAAAGAAAAAGTATTTGCGTCGGTCCTTTTAAAGGACCGACGCAAAATATTTAAAAAATAAATTATTTCAACATTTGCGTCGCTTAGTTTAAAACACCGACGCAAATAGTTTTAGATTATTTGCATTGGTTATTTTAAAGAACTGACGCAAAATATGTATAAATAATTAAAAAATAAATTAAAAAAGAATTTGCGACGCTTGTTTTAAAGAACCGACGCAAATGTTTTGGAGAATTTGCGTCGTTTCTTATAACGGATCGACGCTAAATCTTTAAAAATAATTAAAAAAATAAATTAATAACGAATTTGCGTCGCTTATTTTAAAGAATAAACGCATATTCTATAATATTAGTAAAGTAGATAAGTTATAACTTTTACTACGTTGGGTTCGTAAGAGAGGAGGGAGAGGTAGTTCATCTTCGGCGGGTTGCTTGGCTGAGTTTTGCATGTTTCTTTCTTTCGTGTCTCCGACCCGATAGGCTGCTTTGTGTTTTAAGTCATTGTTAATTAAAATAATACATTTATTATAGGCATTATTTAAAATATCAGTATGTATGCTCAAACTATTGTGTGTCCACATCTGATTTATCTATAAAGTTGTTGTGCTTAGTTAGTTATACATGGATTGTCAAAGATGGATGTACAATATATTGAGCGCCGATGACACATATGTGAGAAGGGTTAACGAGTTTATTACATGTGCGATTGAACACCAAAAAAATAGAAAGGAACAGGGAAAAGAAGACATGATTGTGTGCCCATGCCGCCTTTGTGGTAATTTAAAAAATATTCTAGTGTGGAGACAGTGCGTGAACATTTATTTCGTCGGGGTTTTAAGAAGGGTTATACGAAGTGGATTTGGCATGGTGAGGGAATAGACTCTGATATAACTGGTAGCTCAAGGTTAAATTATGCAACCGAGTGCGATAAATCAGTCGATAATGACGAAGATGATGTGGACATTGATAGGGTGGAAGATATGATACAAGATCTGCAAGACCATATGATACCACAACCGGATATATTTGAGAGCTTGGTCCACGATTCTAAGAAACTTTTGTATCCTGGGTGCAGCGACGAGTTGACAAGGTTGTCAACAGCTTTGAAGTTATGCAAGTTGAAAGTAAAGAATGGATGGAGTGACAAGAGTTTTACAAAATTGTTAAAACTTTTACGAGAAATACTTCCGATGAATAACAATCTTCCGACTTCCACGTGCGAGGGAAAAAAGATGTTGTGTCCTATAGGTATGGACGTGAAGAAGATACATGCATGTCCAAATGACTGTGTGTTGTTTCAAAATGAGAATGAACATTTACACACATGTCCTAAGTGTGGAGCATCTCGGTACAAGCAGGAGGGTAATGATTCTTCAAAGGTTGATAAAAAAGGGCTCTTACCAAGGCGGTTTGGTATTTACTCATAGTGCAACGATTCAAATGCCTATTTGCAAATGCAAAATATGCAAAATATTTGAGGTGGCATGCGGAAGGGAGGAAATTAGATGGGATGCTTAGACACCCAAGTGACTCTCCACAATGGAGAACCATTGATGGAAAGTTTCCTGAATTTGGTGGAGAAGTTAGGAATCTATGGCTTGGACTTTGTATGGATGAAATGAATCCTTATGGCACTCTAAGCTGTCAACATAGCACTTGGCCAATTCTTTTGGTGATTTATAATTTGCCTCCGTGGTTGTGTATAAAGCGCAAGTATATTATGTTGTCCTTGTTAATCAAAGGCCTAAACAACCTGGGAATAATATAGATGTTTATCTTCAGCCGCTTATTGAAGATTTAAAACTTTTGTGGGATTAAGGTGTGACGGTGTTCGATGCAAATACTCAAATGGATTTCACATTACGTGTGATGTTATTTTGCACCATAAATGACTTTCCTGCTATTGGAAACTTGTCAGGGTACACTGTTAAAGGAGCTAAAGCATGTCCAATTTTTGAAGATGCTACTATTGACCACCGTCTAAATAATTGCAAGAAAAATGTGTTTATGAGTCACCAAACATTTCTTCCTTGTGATCACCCTTATCGTAAGATGAAAAAGGCTTTTGATGGACATATCGAGACTCGAGAAGCCCATTTGCCTTTAACTGGGAAAGAAGTCTTTGAGCAGGTTAAGGATATTGATGTTGTATTTGGAAAGTTGTATCAACCTCCTAAAAAGAAGAATTTTTGGAAGAAGAGATCCATATTTTGGGATCTCCCGTATTGGGAACACATACAAGTTAGACATTGTCTTGATTTTATGCATATTGCGAAAAATGTTTGTGATAGTATTGTTGGGATATTGTTGAATATACCGGGAAAGACAAAGGACGAGATCAAAGTCCGAAAAGATATGAAAGAAATGAGTATACGACTAGAGTTAGCACTGCAAGAATCGGAGAAACGTATATATCTACCTCCAGCTTGTTATACTTTGTGTAAAAAAGAGAAAATTGATTTTTGTAAGTGTTTGTTTGGTGTGAAGGTTCCATATGGATATTCTTCAAACATCAAAAGGTTTGTGTCGATGAAGGATTTGAAATTGTTGGGTATGAAGTCACACGATTGTCATGTGTTAATGCAACAGCTATTACCAATTGCAATTCGAGGGATATTGACGAATCACGTGAGATTTGTTGTTATGAAACTTTGTTTTTTCTTCAATGCCATCTGCAGCAAAGTGATTGAACCTATCACATTGGATAAATTACAAGCTGATATTGTTGTCACACTATGTCAGTTTGAAATGTATTTTCCACCTTCATTTTTTGACATTATGGTACATTTAGTTATTCATTTGGTTAGAGAGATTAAGTTATGTGGCCCGGTATATTTGCGGTATATGTATCCTTTTGAGAGATTCATGGGTATCTTGAAAGGATATGTGAGGAACAGATATCGGCTGGAAGCTAGTATAGTTGAAGGATATTTAGTTGAGGAGGTTATTGAATTGTGCATAGAGTATTTAGTAGTTGTCAATCCTATTGGAATTCTCAAATCTCGTCATGAGGGAAGACTTCACGGTGAGGGTACATTGAGATCCAAATTGATCTCTCCTGGGTGTGAACTGCGCGATAGAGTGCATCTCTTTGTACTCCAACACATGACTGAAGTTCGTCCTTACTTAGATTGTCATGTAAATTTAATTAGGAGGCAGAATCTTTCAAAAAGTGGCATTTGGGTCACAACTGAACATAATCGCTCATTTGTTCGATGGTTTAAAGACCGTGTAATGTGTCAGTTGTCAGATATACCAAATGTTGTTTTTAATACGATAAAATGGTTAGAATATGGCCCCAACACGCTTGTGAGATCTTATGAGGGTTATGATGTTAATGGATATACTTTTTACACCCAACGTCAAGATGGAAAGAGCACTATGCAAAATAGTGGAGTTACCATGGAAGCTTCATCAACAGAATTTTGTAGAGGCAAATCTTCTGGATTGAAAGATGTGAAAAACTCATACTATAGGGTGATTGAAGATATTTGGGAGCTTGAGTACCGAGATTTCAAAGTTGGTCTCTTTCGTTGTACTTGGATTGATATATGACGTGGTGTTCAAAAGGATGACTTAGGATTTACATTGATAGATTTTAGTCAGTGGGGTCACGTGGACGACCCATTTATACTCACAACGCAAGTAAAACAAGTATTTTATATCAAAGACCCCGCCAATCCTGAGTGTTCAATTGTTGTTCAAGGCAAGAGAAATATTCTTGGTATTGATGATGTTGTTGATGAAGACGAGTATAACCAATTTGATGAGAATCCTCCTTTCTCTATGGGTCTACCTACCTCGTATGGTGACAATAATGTAGAAACAAACTACGTACATAATGACCATGGTGAAGAGTTATGGATTGATCATGGAAACTAAGTGACCAGTGTTTCAAATTTGTACATTAAAGAAGTTGTAATTACAAATTTGCAAATAATATCGATGAGCAAATTATTGTACCTATTAATTTGTTTTATTCCAATAGTTGTAACTGATTGATTTGTGAAGTAAATTTTATATACATGAAAAGGTTGATTTTGGGAAGTAGTTATTAGCAACAATCATACAGCAAAGTGTGCATTGTAATTATACAGCATAGTGGTCTATTAATAGGAAAAAAAAGAAAAATTAAATTGCGTCGGTGCTTTAAAAGATATGACACAAAAGATATTATTTGCGTCGGTCGGAAAAAAAGACACAACGCACATGTTTATGTGACGACCCCAACAAAATCCCTTACCGGACCATGGCATCGTCAAAAGAAGAAAAAGATAACATCACATCCATTCATAGCATAAATACTAATAAAAAGGAAATAGTGGCGAGTTATTACAACTCAAACTATTACATTTTAGCGGAAGCTAATTCATCTATAAATTACAGTTCCTAATCATTACAACTTTGAATATCTTCCTTCCTTCCTTCCGTAGCAACACTCCAAAAGGGTTAATAAAACTCAGTAGTCGATCATCTTTGCCTTCCCCTTGTCAAAGAGTTCAGCCTTTGGATCATGCCCTGTTAGGTTTTAGAACATTTGATGATGATTGTCTTTAGATTACTTAGAGTACAAATGTATAGAAAGTGTTAATTAGTAACACTAAAGTTTTGTAGCCAGTAGTTATCTCTTTGTTTGTAATTCATTCATACTTTGTAAAGAGATATAGTTATTTCTTATTTATAAGTAACTGCTGGAATGGAGTATCAAAGCTTCAGTAAGTCGAAATGTGTATTTGATCCGTTAGAGTTTACAAAAAGGCTTGTCGGAGACTAGGAAAACTTGTCAGAGACTAAGGATTTTTTTATCTACCGGACACTAGTTTTGCCTGTCGGAGACTAAGGCTTACGTCATCAGAGACTAAGTCTAAAGGAGTCAGAGACTAAAGCTTACGTCATCGGAGACTAAAGTTAAAAGCATCAGAGACTAAACTGACGTCATTGGAGACTAAGCCTTAAAGCATCGGAGACTAAATAACTCTATCGGAGACTACACAATCTAACGTCATCAGGGACTAAAAGCACCAGAGACTAATTGATGACGTCACTAGAGACTAAAGATGAAGCATCAGGGACTAATCGTGATTTAATTCCTGAGAGATACAGAGTTCGAATTAAATAAGGATTGTCTTCCACGTAAATCAAGATATTATTGGAGACGTAGCTGGTAAGGAAACTAACCAGAAATCTCTTCCTAATCAAAAAAGAAAGATTGTATTTGATTTGAATAAGGAAGCTGAATCAATATTGATTTAGAATAGGAAAACTGAAAGTTTTTTTTAAGAAGCTGTAATTAGGTTTATAGAAAATTTTGTAATTTGAAGCTGTATAGGTTTTTCATAGTTTGTATCTTTTCCTATACATAATAGAAAAGAAGCTGATGATCATATTTATTATGATTGTTAGAATTTGTAATCAGTTGTGAAATCAATATAGCAATTGTTTATAAATTGTTTTGAGTTCTTGTTCTTTATATTCCACAAAAAAATTTAATTTCTTAAAGAACAAGTAATTCGAAAGGTATTCAAAGAACTTGTATTCAACCCCCCCGCCCCTCTTCTACAAGTTCTTGACATCTCACTGGGAAAACAATTGGTATCAGAACCTGTAATTGAATTTATTCAATTAATACGTTCCAAGAGATGGCCAATGACGAAACAAGCAGCTCTAACATAATGGCGTATGCGGGAAGTCGTGATGGTGGTACCAGAATTCCAATTCCTAAAAGAGAAGAATATCCGATGTGGAAGCAAAAGATGTACATGCACTTAAGAGCAAGATATCCAGATTATATTGATAGGATTGAGAAGGGTCCCTATCTACCAAGGAAATTTATTCCTGCTAAAACCGTCGATGGATCAGTTATGGCGGAACACTTTGAACTTGCTCCAGAATGTGATTATACAAACGAAGAGAAGTTGCAAGTGTTGAAGGATGCTAAGGTGATGAACATACTCTATAATGGAATTGATAAAAATATGCTCACAAGCATCATAAATTGCACAACATCTAAACAAATCTGGGACACCATCAAAGTCCTATGTGAAGGAACTGACCAAGTCCGAAAGAACAAAAGGTCATTGTTGACACAACAATACGTGTTCTTTCAAGAAAAGCCTGGTGAACTAATAACGTCAGTTTATGATAGGTTCAACACTTTGCTCAATGATTTGAAAATACTTGGTAAGTTCTATGACAATGAGGATGTTAACACCAAGTTCGTGAGATCTCTCCCTCCAAGTTGGATCCAAAAACAACAGCTATAAAAGAGGCTCATGACTTAGACATACTCACACTAGACAAGCTCTACGGGAACTTAAAGACTTATGAACTCGAAGTAGAGCAACGACAACACATGCATGGCAGGGACAAAGGAGCTACGTTGATGATTGAGACAAGCAAGTCTCAAGAGAAGCTTGATGAGGAGTCTTCCAATGCTAGCTCGACTGATCAGGAAGATGAACTGGACACTGATGATGACATGGAGGAATTCATGGCATTCATGGTCAAACTTCTTTTATGATTAAGTAACGTACGATCATTGAATCCGATGTACGTGAAAAGATGTTAATAATTGAAATATGTGTTATTGGGTGGTTGCTAGCTGTTTAAATTTCCTAGCACACCAAATGATGATAAAGATGATGTTTGGGTGTTGCAAGTCATGGACTTGTATGCACACCCAAGTAACTTCTGTATGGATATATATAGTTCCGCCTGTGATGATCACTGTCTTTTAATTGTTGAGCACGCCAATATGTGTTGTTGACAGTCGCTGCTTTTAAATGATTAGCACGTCAAGGCTATTCAAAATCAAGAAAATGTTTACAAGAAGATATATCCATATGGAAAGTTAAGGGGCTGTTGAATACTTTCGCCTGGTATTCTGGCCAATGATGATAAAGAATGATAGACCGAGGCAAGGCATCGGTAATGTGATTCTTTCCACAGACCATATGCTTTCTGCGAAGGACTACGTATGTTAAATGATGAATTAAACGATCAGGCTGACCAGCTGGGATGAAATTTTATTATGTATGGAAGTCAGGTAATGATCAGTCTGGTCAGGTGATGCATTATCTGATGAAGAGAGGGTGAATCAAGGTTTATTTGTAAAGAGGGATAACTCATTGATATCACTCGGGAACCCTAAATGATACATGTTTATATATCAACACCAGGTGTTGGTAAATGATACATGTTTATTCATTATCACGAGGTTTGGCATTGCTTCGCCTAATCTCAATGAATATTAAAGCTTCAGAATTATATATTCTTCTTGCTTATGATTGTATACTTGCTGAGCGTAAACGCTCATGTGGAATGCTATGTGTTTTCCCAGTGAGATGACCTAGAACTTGTAGAAGGGGGGTTGAATACAAGTTCTTTGAAAATTCTTCGATTACTTGTTCTTTAAGAAATTAAACTTTTCTGCGGAATATAAAGAACACAATCAAAACTCTATAAACAATTGTCTTTATTTGATTTAACAATTGATTACAAGTTTTCTAACAATCAAGACAAGCTTTGATCGTCAGCTTCTATTCTGTATATTAAGAGAATACAACACTTTCAATTATATACAGCTTCGTATATCTATTCTGTAAATTTTTTAATTACAGCTTCTAAAAACTAAGTTACCAAAAACCTAGCTTCCTAATTCAAATCAAATACAATCTTTCCAACTGAAAGATTTCTAACAAGTTTTCTTGTCAGCTACGTCTTCAATAAAGTCTACGTGTGCATGAAAGACTTTCCTTCTTTGATTTGAACTCTAACTCCATCAGTGATTAAGTCCTCGACTAGTCTCCGATGGCTTCTTTAATTAGTCCCCGATCACTTCGAGTAATCTCCGATGCTTTGGCTTTAGTCGTTAGTGACGTCAGCTTTTAATCTCCGAGGTATTGTGTTAGTCGTTGATGACGTCAGCATTAGTCTCTGGCTCTTTAGTTCCAATCCCTGATGACGTAAGCTTTAATCTCCGATGACCAATCCTTCAATCTCTGATGAACAAAACTTTAATCTCCGATGAAGGATTCTTCAATCTCCGATGGGCAAAGTCCAATCTCTGATGAACAAAAACTTAGTCTCTGGTGGACTTTTCCCTTAGTCTCCGACAAGCCAAATTCAATCTCCGAAGGACTAATAAATTTAAAACAACTTGTTGAACAAACTCAACAAGTATTCCAGCAGTACATACAAATGAAATAAATCTATCTCTTTATTATAATGACTAATTTACAAACAAGAGATACTACTGCTAGCTACAATACTAAAGTGTTACAAACCAACACTTTTCTGTACATTTGAATTCCTAAGTATTCTAAGAACAATCATCATCAAATGTTTATAAAACCTAACACTAAGAATGTTTTTTAGGTTATGTTGTGAAGGCTGAGTCCCCTAAGAAAGGGAAGGAGAGAATGGCTTAAGGGTGTTATAGTTGTAAGGCCATATGAGCCATCTAGAGTTTTGTTTCCGCTGCAGCTTGTTTATTTTCAAGCTTTGAGGTTTTGTAAGATGATGTGGACCTTAAGATTTTGTAATAATGTATTTTGGAAATATATTTCCCACATGTATGTTGTTAAGGCTTGACTGTGTTATTTGTTTTGTTGTTATGATGTTGTGTTGTAGTTTTCTGGTGCAGCCCAGAGTTCTAGCCTAGGGATCTGGGGGACTGTCACCCAAATCGCTGACAGTGTCCGGGGCCCGGCTCGGGGGATTTTCCGGGGGTGCCACACAACAGGAAAGGAAGAAAATCGTCAAGGAAACCTAACCCTAAACGTGAAAGTCAAATGGTCACCTTCGACTTAAAGAAGATAAGATGTTACAATCATGACGGGTTAGGGCACTTTGCCAATGAGTGCAGGAAGCCTAGATCTAGTGATAGATCTAAGGATGAAAAATCAAGGAAAGACTTTGCCGACAAGAAAGCTAAATCAAATAGCAAAGCCTTAATTATAGAGGGTAAAGATTGGATTGACAGCGACTCTGATGAAGAAGTTGTCAACTTTGCCTTAATGGCTCGTAGTGACAAGTCAAGTGATTCTACAAAGGTATGTGATGCAACTTAGAATTTTAATGTGCTTGATTTACTTGACACATCTAGCATTGAAAGCATACAAAAAGATATGTCTGATTTGCATGTGAGTTTTAGATCTTTAACTATTGAACATACCAATGTAAAAGAATCACGTGACATTCTCTTGAAAAGAAACAAGTTTCTTGAAGAGAGATTGACACAATTTGACACTATCAAGTCTGACTTAAACAAAGCTCATCATATGATTGATGCTTTGAAAAAGAGGGAATATTACTTAGTAGAGCAGCTTGAAAATGCTCAAGCTAAGATTAAACAATGGAATACTTCCTCTAAAAAGTTGACAGACTTGGTAGATTGTCAAACAATAGGTCAAAAATCTGGACTAGGTTATGATGAAATTCTAGACAAGAGTTCAGATCTAGATGATCTATTTGAAGCTGTTAATTTCACTACTAGTAAGCCAAATATTTTCAAAAAAAAGAATTAATTTTGTCTTTCCTGTTATTAAACCCAAATTCATTAACACTCAAGATCAACAAATCACTGCAAAAACAGAAATTGATCAAAAGACAGTGAATGTTGTTGATAAGAGTGAAACGAAAAGATTAAATATTGGGTTCATGACAAAGACACAATTAAATAAAAAACTGAAAAATCTTCCAGACAAAAAGGCTGAAAAATTAGTGGAGTTAAGCAAAAAGAAGAAAAATAGGAATGGAAAAATTGACATTAATAAATATACAAAGTATGCTAGAATGCCTGATGCTCCTAGAAAGACATGTCATGTATGTGGTAACCCCAACCACATAGTTGTTAACTGTAGGAGCAAAAATAAAATTTCTATAACTGAGACTGCATCTTCAAAGAGAATAAAAGATAAATCACCTGTAAAAAGGTTAAATAATCTTTGCATTAACAATGAAAACTCTAAGCTTGGCAGTCTCTCACAACCAAGTAGCAAGACTAATGATTGTCCAATTAAAGTCAAAACTGCTAAAAGACAATCAACTCAATCTGAGTCAAGTCTTGAGTCTACAACTAGTGAGAAAGAACCCAAGAAAGTCTGGGTTCCAAAAATCTCAAACTAGTTACTCTCTACTGTGCAGGGCAAAAAGAAGAAAACATGGTACTTGGACAGTGGCTGTTCAAGGCACATGACAGGAGATAAGACTCTGCTAAAACAATATGAAGAGAAAAGTGGCGCAAAAGTCACTTTTGGAGATGACAGCAAAGGCCATACGAGGGGATATGGTAGTGTTGAACATGGAGATGTCATCTTCACTAAAGTAGCACTAGTTGATGGCTTAAAGCACAATTTACTAAGTGTGAGTCAACTATGTGATAAGGGATTCAATGTCACCTTTAAAGAAGATCAATGCTTGGTGTGTGACAAAGAATCTGATAATGTGATTTTGACAGGGAAAAGAAAAGGAAATTTGTATGTTGCAAATCTTATTTATTTTACTGATCAAATCACATGTCTCTATAGCAAAGCTTCAACTGATGAAAGTTAGCTTTGGCATAAGAAGCTTTCCCACTTGAATTTCAAGAACATCAACAAGCTTGTGAGGAAAGGACTGGTAGCTGGCATTCCACAATTGGAATTTACACAAGATGGATTGTGTGAGTCATGCCAGAAAGGGAAACAAAGAAGTGTGTCATTCAAAAGCAAACCAGCAACATCAATCACTGACCCTTTACAGTTGCTGCACATGGATTTATTTGGTCAAGTGAATATGATGTCAATCTTAAGAAATAGATATGCTTTGGTTATTGTGGATGATCACACGAGGTATACTTGGGTAAAATACCTCCATACAAAAGATGAAGTTGCTCAGTTGATAGTTGATCATATCAAGAAGATAGAAACTGAGTCAGGAAAAACAGTAAGGGTGATAAGGAGTAATAGAGGAACAGAATTCAAAAATTCCCAAGTTACTGAATTCTGCACTGAAAAAGGAATAACTCATCAATTCTCAGCTCCAAGAACCCCTCAACAAAATGGAGTTGTTGAGAGGAAAAACAGAACCCTTATTGAAGCAGCAAGGACTATGTTACAAGAAGCTAAGCTTCCTACTTATTATTGGGAAGAAGCTATTAGCACAGCTTGCTTTACACAAAATAGATCCTTGATAAACAAAGCATGCAACAAAACACCTTATGAATTAATGACTGGGAGAAAACCAACTCTCAAGTTTTTACATGTGTTTGGTTGTAAATGCTTTGTACTGAGAGACTCATCAGAAACAAGAGGAAAATTTGACAACAAATCTGATGAGGCAATCTTCTTAGGTTATTCTTTGTCAAGCAAGATATACAGAGTCTATAATCTAAGAACAAAAGTCATTGTGGAATCAATTCAAGTTGTAATTGATGATAAAAAGATTCCAGGAATGATTGGACAAGGATTGCATGAACCTCTCAGTTTTGAGAATGAATTGGATGCATGGGAATATCCATCAGAGACTACTGAAAAACCCCAAGATAGCAATGATCCCTACATAATTGAGGGGGAGTTAATTGTTGTGCATAAAGTACCAAGAACTAATACACTATCAGAGACTAGAGTATTAAATGAAACTCAAGAGACTGGTGAAATTAGTATTCCATCAGAGACTAGAGACACTGATGCACAATCAGAGACTATATTGACACCAGAGACTATAGAGATAAACAGCTCAGGGGGAGCTAATAATGAAGAAGTCAATGGTTTAGGGGGAGCAGTCTCTGATCATGAAGCTAGATTGAATAACATCAATCTAGAAAATGAAGCCTCCACTTCAAGGTCAAATCTGCCATGTGCAATTCCATGGTTGAGAGACCACACACCAGATTTGATTATTGGAAGTCTAAAGGATGGAGTCAAGACTAGAAGTGCAACTCAAAATGAATGTTTATATCTCAGTTTTCTCTCAAAGATTGAATCAAAGAAAATTGAGGAAGCACTTCAAGATCCTGACTAGATAATAACCATGAAAGAGGAATTAAACCAATTCACTCGAAACAAAGTCTGGAGACTGGTACCCAAACCAAGGAATAGATCAATAATTGGTGCCAAGTGGGTCTTCAGAAATAAATTGGATGAAACTGGTACAATTACAAGGAATAAGGCAAGACTGGTTGCAAAAGGATATTCTCAAGAAGAAGGAATAGATTATGATGAAACTTTTGCACCAGTAGTAAGACTTGAAGCAATCAGAATCTTCTTGGCTTTTGCAGCCTACAAGAACTTCAAGGTGTACCAGATGGATGTCAAAAGTGCTTTCTTGAATGGAAAATTGGAAGAGGAAGTCTATTTTTGCCAACCCCCAGGTTTTGTGGACTCCAAATTTCCAAATCATGTCTACAGGTTAGACAAAGCACTTTATGGCTTAAAACAAGCACCAAGAGCCTGGTATGATACTCTATCCCAATTTTTACTTAAAAATAAATTTGTTAGAGGTATCGTAGATAAAACTTTATTTTATAGAAACCAAGGCTCTGACATTATGTTGGTGCAAATATATGTAGATGATATTATATTTGGGTCTACAAATGAGAAACTTTGTGAAAAATTTTCAAAACTTATGCAGTCTATATATGAAATGAGTATGATGGGAGAATTAACATTTTCTTAGGATTGCAAATAAAACAATCAACTGATGGAATTTTTATCAGTCAGTCTAAGTATATCAAAGACTTATTGAGAAAATATGATTTGGTTGATTGTGCATCTGCAAAAACACCCATGCCTACTGCTACTAAACTAGATAAAGATTTAAAAGGAAAGAAAATTGATATTACTAGCTATAGAGGCATGATAAGCTCTCTTTTATATCTAACTGCAAGTAGACCTGATATAATGTTTGCTACATATTTATGTGCTAGATTTCAAGCTGACCCTAGAGAGTCACATTTGATTGCTGTAAAAAGAATACTCAGATATCTAAAGGGTACCCCAAACCTTGGTTTATGGTATCCCAAAGAATCTGATTTTAAACTAATTGGTTATTCAGATGCTGACTATACAGGTTGCAAGCTTGATAGAAAAAGTACAAGTGGAAGCTGCCAACTTCTTGGTGGCAGACTTGTTTCTTGGTTCAGCAAGAAACAAAATTCAGTTTCTACTTCAACAGCAGAAGCAGAATATATCGCAGCTGGGAGTTGTTGTGCTCAAATCCTATGGATCAAGAATCAACTCCTAGACTATGGTATGTCATTATCCAAAATTCCTATCTTTTGTGATAATACAAGTGCCATAGCAATAATAGAAAATCCAGTGCAACATTCAAGAACAAAACACATAGATATTAGATATCACTTCATAAGAGAACATGTAAGTGAAGGTAATATCGAATTACACTGGGTAACAACTGATAAACAACTTGCAGACATATTCACAAAACCTTTAGATGAATCTATCTTTTCTAGATTAGTTTCTGAATTAGGAATGTTGAATTATGCCTCTAAAATTTGATTAAATTTTGAAAACAAGTTGTTTAGTTGTATGTATCTAGAATTAGATTTCTGGATTGAAGCTGTTTATTTTAATTAAACAGAATTTTAGAAGCTAGAATTTAATTTCTGGAATGTAGCTGCTATCAAATAACTTAATTTTTGAAGCTAATAATCATTAAACTTGATTGTTGGAAATATTTAGAAAGCTTAAGAGAAAGAGACTATCTTAGTCCCTGATAGTGTTTTTAATTAGTCCCCGACTGAATTGAAAATTGAACTATCGGAGACTACCTTAGTCCCCGACAGTTGTTTTTAATTAGTCCCCGACTGAATTAATAAATTGAACTATCGGAGACTACATTAGTCCCTGACGTCGTTTTTGATTAGTCTCTGACTCAATCAAAAATGAACTATCATAGACTAATCGGGTCTAGTCTCTTATGAGTGACCTTATAAGAGATTAGGGCAATCTCCGATCGAGGGTAATTTGGTAGTTATCCTACCCACGATCGAAAAACGGTTCACTATCATTAGAATTGCAAACATTTCTAATACTTTGCTAAAAGTAAAATCAAACAAATTTGCAATCACAATCTCTCAAAGCTTTGAAATTATTTTCTCTCTGCAAATTCTCTGCAATCTAACCCTATTTTAAGTTTCTTCAAAGTTCACAGATCTCTTCAAATGGCCGCTAAAACAGTCTGTTTTCAGTTTGGAGATTTTGATTTCATAAAGACTAACCATGCAGGGGTGGCTAATAAGCATGAATTTGGAGCCCAGTATCACCCCTTTGTGGATTTTCTTCAAAACTCCACTCTATCATATGTCATTTATGAAGCTCCCATCCAAGCCGCTGAAGTTCTCACGGCTGTCTGGTCCACTGCTACCATCCAGGATGAGAACACTAACTCTCCTGTGGTAAGTTTCAGGTATGCAAACTCTGTTTATAATATAGATCATACCGTAGTTAATAATGTTTTACACTTGCCAATCTATGAAAACTTTGACTCCCCTGCCTCTGATGAAGAACTTCTTTCTATGTTTAAAAACTTAAATTATTCTGCTTAAATTAGTTCTGTTGGGTCTATTACACGACGCCATCTAAGGCAAGAGTGGTTACTGTTCTTTGATATAATCACTAAAGCATTTACGTCTAAATGCAGTGGCTATGATGCTATCACTACCCTCACACAACAAATTGCTTTCAGTGTGTTGTATGATAGACATCTAAACATTGGGCTTTTAATTTTGCAAAATCTTTTGGTAAAACTGAAATCTGGTAATAAAAATAAAATTTATTATGCTAGGTTTTTGATGATGATTGCTTATTATCTAATCCCTAACCTTAATATTACTGGATCGCAAGTTGTACCAACTGTTTTGCAGAGTAAAAGAATTTTTACTGATGTGAAGCATAAATCTGTCAAGGTAAAGGTTCCCCTATTTTTCCCTCCTGTCATGAGAGCTATTCTCATTGGCAGGCTTCCAAATCTTTATTCTTTGCAATTCTTTGAGGATTTTAACAGCCAAAACCCCATTAATCCTCCAACCACTTCACAACAACAATCCTTAGCCTCCTCCACAGTTTCCCAAAAGTCTGTGGTTGTAAAAACAAAGACAGCTGAGAAGCTCCCAATCAAAAGAAAAATAATTTAGGGAGTAAGTGAAGATGAGGAAGAACTAGAAGCTGAAGTTCTACTTCAAAGAAAGAAGAGATTAATAACCTTTAGCCAAAAGCAATCCATTGCTTCCCAACAAGCAATGGAGGTTATAAGGAAAAACAGTGAATTGTCACCATCCTCCCAACAGGATGTTGACATTGAAGAAAGTTCCCAACCAGGAACACACTGTACAGAGTCTGCACAACCTCTTGTTCACCAACAAGAGCAACCCCAAAGAGAGATAATAAAAGAAAAGAGTGACACAAGGAGTGCACCCACAGAGTCATCACTTGATGTTTCTCAATTTTCAATGTCTGAGGAACAGCCAACACTCCACACTGTACATTCTTCTCCTTCTTCTCCCATACTTGATTCTTTTGATATTACACATTTAAATTTAAATTCGCTTGATTTTTCCCAAGAGGAGCCAATACTCGAGACAAGCTCTCAAACATATTCCATGGATAGATCCCTAGCCCAAGATACACAAAGGGAACCCCCTATCCATGCCGTCACAAGTACTTCTCAAACCCCCACTTCTGTAGGACAAAGTGCACCTATCCATATGAGTGAGGAAGTGAGAATAAATAGTGAGAGTCAGGCTCCTAACCTGGAAAAAGGAGAGGATATACACAAACAAGAAAGTCAAGCTTTAGAAAGCTTGGAAAAAGGAGAGCAAGAGAAGCCGGGTGCCCAACCCCAGGAAAAAGGAGAGGGTGTGAGCAAGGATGAGATCCTTGAAGAAAATAAAAGAGAGAAATTCTCAGCAGGTGATTTTTTGAAACCTCTTGAGACATCCACCACACGTGAAGCCCAAATTTCCTCTGCTCCACCATCAACACCAACAGAGGACATTGGGGGAAGCTCCAAGACAGGGGATGCCACATTACAAGTAATATCTGAAATGTCAAATGCCAACTTCGAGACACTCTATGGTTTACAATAGTCTCAAGATCACATCTCTGCATTAAAGACATCTCTGGCAAATGAACCTGTCCCTGGAGAACTTGAAGAAGAAAATGTGGATGTGTGGCTTGATGCACAGTTCACCAATTCTCTGGAGGATGCAGCTGCTCAACTCAGGAAATATTATGTGACCAACATAGGGTCAACAACAGCTGCACCATCTCCCAAGGACTTACTTGAAGAAATAACCAAAGTGGACAAGAAACATACCAAGTTTCACCACTTTTTGGTTATTGGCATAAATGCGGCAGTCAAGGAGATGAAGCAGCAAATGGAGATTGAGACTGATAAAATTAGAAGGAGCTATGAAGGACACTTGCCAAGGAGGACTGTCACTGCAATTGATTTTCTCATCAACGACAAGTCCAAGACTGACAGTAAGATTCAAGCCCTTGAAGCCAAAATCAATCTCCTTCTCCAAAAGTAAGATCGAATGGAACAGCTCATGATGCAGGCACTACCACATTTGGCTACCTCCTCCATACCCAAAGATGCTGATGTCAAAAAGGGGGAGAGTGGTCATCTCACCAAACAATTCAAACAACCTGTACAAATATACAAACATACTTCCTTGCAGATGGAGTTGCAGGCATTGAAAGAAAAAACAATAAAACAAAATGCTGCACTGCAAGCCTACAAAGAAAAAATTCTAAAGAAGCATGCTGATCTTGAAACAATAACAGCAACAACAACATCATCAACAACAACATCATCAACAACAACACCAGCAGCAGCAACAATTCCTCTTCTTTCCAAATCAACCACAGAAGTCCTAACTTCATCAAAAGACAAAGGCAAAGGTGTCATGGTTGAAGATCCAAAGAAACTTACTCTTACTCAACCAGGACAACCTAAGCTATTGGGGGATGCTATGAAGACTGCTCACTTTCCCACCCCTATTGAGTTTGAACTAGGAGGGAAAGTTGAGTTAGTTAATCCTCGAGATCCAAGATTAATAAATGCTGATGCAATGCTTGCTCAGAAACTTCAACAAGAGGAAGACATGGTTGCAGAACAAGAAAAGAAGGACCCTCATTTAAATAAATCTCGATTCGCCCTCTCTTCACCAGATAATGCATCATTTGACCAGCATGATCACTATCTGACTTCCTTTAACAATCAAATTTCATCTTAGCTGGTCAGCCTGGTCGTTTGATTACATCATTTGACATACGTAGTCACTTGCAGAAAACATTGGTTTGCAAGGGTCTGATTACCGATGTCTCAGCCTCTCATTCCCTATCATCATTGGCTGGAATGCCAGGCGAAAGCACTCAACAGCCTCTTTACTACCCATATGGATATACCTTGAAAACATTTTCTTTCTATAAAACTTTGGCGTGCTCAGCCAATTAATAGTGGCGACTACTAAAAAAAAACTTTGGTGTGCTCAACCAATTAAGAGCGGCGACAACCAATAACTTTTATATATATATCCATATGGGACATGCTTGGGTGCGCATACAAGTTCACGGCCTGCAACACCCATACATCATCTTTTGGTGAGCTAGTGAATTTTAAACAGCTAGCAACCACCCAATAATACATAGCTTAAACATCAACATCTTTTCACGTACACGGAGCAATGATCATACGTTATTTAATCATAAAAAGAAATCATCATCTTGCATAGGCATTAACATCATTCATTTACGTAAATCGAAATAATGATTCTACGTAATCAGTAAGAAAGGAAGTGGAATGAGTATATATTTGCCTTGGTCCTTAGCTAGTTTCTAATCTCAAAATACTGGTGCGTGAAAGGTTCTGAAAAATATGATTGTTGATATAACATGAGAAATCCATCTTTTAAAGGATAATATAAAACTATGCATAAATAGAGAATGATCATTAGGGACTAAATTAACCATCAGGGAATTAATCATCCATCAGGGGATGATCTTTGATCATCAGGGGATGATTTCTCGGTCATCAGGGAATAGCTTTCGACTATCAGGGGATAATTCACCCGTTAGGGAATAGTCATCAGGAGATGACTTACCCATCGGGGAATAATTCAACCATTAGGGAATAGTCATCAGGGGATGACTTACCCATCAGGGGATAATCTTATTCATCGCCAAACTCGTCAAGTGATCACTTGTTCAGCGCCGAACTCCCCTAGTCATCACTGAACTCATCAGTGGATGATTTGTCCAGCGCTAAACTCCTCGGTGGATAAATGTTCAGTGTCAAACTCACTTGTTCAACGCGAAACCTGTCGAAGACAAATCATGGATGCTCATCAGAGACTAACATCATTAGTCATCAGAGACTAACTTTTACCCATCGGAGACTATAGTTGACATCATCAGGGACTAAACTTAGCCTGTCGGAGATTAAGACTGACGTCATCAGAGATTAATATTATCTCATCAGAGACTAACTTTGTCCCATCAGAGACTAACATTAACTCATCAAAGACTAACATTAGAGCTTATCTCCATTTCGATAGAAGGCCTTACATGAATAAACTCAACCTAGGATGCCTTATGAACATGAATATACAAATGGACGCAGCCTTTCCTTTAAAGCTTTATTCCTTCATGGAAACTTAGCACATACAACTAATACTCTCGGATGTTATGCAAGAAGGAAAAATAGAGGAGATCATAAGATTCTTACCTCTTGACTAGATGAAAGGGATCAAAGCTTGTCTGAAAGTAATTGTCTGAAAGAAAGAACTCGAAATTGTATGAAGATGGTAAGTTTAGAGAAGAACTTTAGAAAAGAAATTTTAGAAAAGAGATTAAAATTTTACCTCTGAATGAGGTATTTATAGCAGACTAAGATTAAGCCTTGAGATAAGATGATTGGTTAATCTGGACGATGAAACGGCTGCTCATCATAACTCTTAAACAGCTAATCAACATAATAAGCAGCTGTTGTCACACATGCATTTAAGTTTCATCAACTAATGACACACAAGTAGCTTACTAACCCAAACATCATACGTACATGTTAGGTCCCAAAGGGTAAAAATACTAGAAGGGGGGGTTGAATAGTGTTTTTCAAAAATTAAGTCTTGCTTAGAAAAATTTACTGATTTAAACATTTCTTGCTTATTAAAAGAGTTTCTTATATTTTGAAAAAGTTTAGCAGCGGAATTTGTTTAAGCAAAGCACCCCTTAGTTTTTGTAGCAAAGGTTAATGGCTAAAAGGAGCAAAGATAGTAAGCCTTTGCTGATAGAGTTCAGCAGGACTTAAGCAAAGCACAGAACAAAGCAAGTAAGTAATAGGAAAGATAAGCAGGAATAAAGATGAGAATTTTTATAGTGGTTCAGACTAAGTCTACTCCACTCTTCTTCTCTTTTACTTGAGAAGGCGATCACAAAAACTTGTTCACACAGAACAATCAGCAGGCGTGTTCACACAGAACAATTAGCAGGAGGACACTTAGTCCAATTTACACTAGGTCACTTAGACCAGATTAGTCACACAGACTCTAAGCAGATTGAGTAAATCTTGCTTGCTATCTTCAAGTAGAGTGCTCCTTAGTTGAGCAGATTGATAGCACTTGTTCAAGCTTTATGATGTCTTGCTGAAGTCTTTAATATGTCAGAGAGGATGTTCAGACTTTGCTCAGTTTGTTGGAGGTTAGTCATAAATGAAATTTATGACTCCTATTTATACTTTTCCAGAAAATCTATCGTTGGGAATTTGAAATAGATCCGTTGGAGTGTACTGAACTTGATGTGACTTGTACCTTTTCAGCATTCCTTGCTTAGTTCAAAAAGTTAGCCGTTATTCTGCCTTCTAGTGCCTTTCAGAAGAGTCTCCTAGAAGTTGACTAAGCAGGGATAAAGATAACTTTTCTGACAACTTGACTTTGATCAAGCAAAGAATCTTGCTTTCTTAAGTTCTTGCTTATTTTCATTCTAAGCAGGACTAGGAAAATTCTTCATGTCTTCAAAATCCTTCTTGACCAATAAGCAATCTTCAGTGAGGTTATCATATCAACAGACTTCAAAGGTGATCAAACTCCTTGCTTAACTAAAAATTATATCCACCTAACAAATTGGATGTTTTTCTATGTCTTTTTACAATACTTAAGCAAGGACTATATTACATCATCAATTCTTATATATTAAACAATAAATAAACGTTTAAGCAAAGATTATATAAGCAGGGGTGTAACAACAATCTCCCCCTAATTGATGATGTCAAAATTAGTTATTTTGATCACCACAGCAAGAACCAAAAAGAATTTCATTTTATATCAAAATGTTTGAACTTATAAGATAAAATGAAATTACAAGATAAAATTATAATTATTCAGCAGATTCTTTTGAACCCTGCTGATCTTCTCCTTTGCCAAAATTCAGCAGCTCTTGCCTCCGCCTTTCCTCCGCTTCCTCCTTTTCTCTTTTCCTTGCTTCCTTTTCCTCCTTCCTCCTTTGCATCCTTTCTTTCTTTTTGTTGTACTCCAGCTGAATTTCTTGTACCCTGAGTCGCTTCATTTCCAACTCATACTGCTTGATCTTTGATTCTAATACTTGATACTTGCAAGCAACTTGAGACTTTCAGCAGGCCCTGACTTCATTGATATGACATCAACTTCTTCAAGAGCCTTCTGAAGTCTCATGTACGGGGAAGGACTCATAATTTGCACAGCAGACTCAGGGATATGCTTAGGAAGTCTTTTTCTTTTTGGTACAACAACCGGAGCAACAGCAGGGGTAGTTTCAGCAGGAAGATCAACAGAGGTTGGAAGGGTAATAGTTTGTTCTGCTTGTTCTTGCTGGGCTTCATGACCTCTCTCCCCCTTTTTGATATCATCAACCATTATGGGGAGGAAGTCAATCAGCTTATTTAGAGTTTGCTGAAGCTTTTCAAGCTTATTTTCCATTTTAGTCAGCCTGGAGTCGAAGGCAGAATCAGCAGGAGGGACTTTGGCAGAGTCGTCAGCAGGAAGTCTTGCTAAACCTTGTTCCAGTTGGGCTTCAAGTTTAGCAAGCTTCTGTGAGGATGGGGAGGAAACCTTGCTAACAACAGGTTGAGGTTCAGATTCAGTAGGTTCCTCTTCCTCGGGTGCCTCTCCTTCAGCAGCATTGTCCTTGAGCTCCCCCTCAATAGCTAGCATTTTTTCAGCAGAAGTTTCTCGAGTAGGCTCCCCCTCGGTCAATACCCTTGCTGGAGAAAGGTGACTAGGGCCTTCCAGGATGTTCTCAGCAAGGTATGCCTTGGGATCCAAGCCAGCTTCCTCAGCATCTTGTATCAGCAGAGCTTTGATGACTTCCTCAAATTGTAGTTCCATTCTACATTTTGGAGGAATGTCATCAAAGCTTTCGGAATCACTGCTGCTAGATACTTGTGTTTGTTTACCCTTGCCTTTGCCTTTGATAGCAACATGTTTTCTTCTGGGAGGAAAGGTCGGGTCAGCAGGTGAATGGATAGCAAAGCCGGGGAGGACAAGTCTTCTTGCAGCAGAGGGTTTTGTGATTAGCTCAGTTGGCTCAGCCGTCGCTACTGGTGGCTCCTTTGGGGACACTGCTGATTGATCAATTTCAACAGTGTCGTAAGCAGGAGGAGGATTGACTTTATTGGCAATGTGGATTGCAATCTCCACTTCAGCAATTCATGTGATGGGGTCTGGAGTATCATCAGACTCCAAGACCTCTGTGAGCTCCAGAACTTCAGTGGGAGTGGCCGGCTCAGCTGCTGAAGTCTCAGCAGGGATCGGTTGGTTAGCAGCAACAACCTCCTCTGTGACTTCATTAATCTCTTTGAAGAGTTCGTTGGAAGAACTCTTCTGATTATGAGCAGGCATTGGGGACTGGTCAGCAGGGATGTAGTTGTCAATTTCATCAAAAATGTCATCCCCTGCTGACTCAGGTGTGAGAGGAACGGCGGTGGGAATTTCTTGTTCGTCTTCAGAGGGAGGCTCTATGTCAGATCCTCTAGCAGCTATAGCTTTAGCAGCAGAGTCTTCATCGTAGAGCTCCATGAAGAATTCATAAACCTCCCTTTCCTCTTCATTCAAAGTCGAGGGGTCAAATTCAGCAGGCATTGCCTTCGATTTCTTTTTGGGCCTCTGAATTTGAGCCGTTGCTCGCCTCTTCTTGCTAGGTTGGACAGCAGGAATGCGTTCGTCACTTCTAGCATTCAGGGTTAAGGATGTTTGGATTTGGGACTCTATTGATCCCCTTGGTCTCCTTTCAGCAGCAGCTTTGGCAAGGGCAGCAGGGTTGCGCCCATAATTTTTCAGCAAAGAAGGGGTAATAACATTGCTGCTGATTAACTTCTTGGACTGGGTCCCTGCTGGGAAGTTTGCTCCGAGAATTCCCTTGATCAGCAGGGACATAGTTCGTCCATGACGAATCTTCGTCTTCCTCTTGCTGGAGAATGATTCAGCAAGGACTTCAAAAAATATTTGAGCCCAGTTAATTGGCTCCCCTGACTTCAGCAGATAGACGATTGAAATGACCCTTGCTAATGCCTCGTCCTGGGAGGTGAACTTACACAGCAAGGTCTTGTGAAGGATGTCTATCAGAAGGTCCCATTTCCTTGGGAAATCCTTCCTCTTCTTGTTGGCATGAGTCTTGACATAGCCCAGCTCAGTAAGCACAGCAGGAGTGACTGTGGGTGGAGTCAGCAAGCCTTGACTTGGCATCTGTAGAACTTTAGCAATGCTTGCTGGAGTGATAAGAACTAGCTGACCACTTGCACGTCCGATAATGCTGTGATCACGGACTTGTATGGTTGAGCAGAACTCTCTGATTACTTCCCCATATATGGGAGTATCAGTAGAGATTACATATCTTACTGCACTGCTCAGTAGGGTTATAACTTCAGTGATTTCTTCATCTTGGATATCAGCAAAGGATTCCAAGTCAATGATTGACTTAGACTCAATCTTGTCTAACCAGTTGACCATATCTGCTGATATTTGATCGGAAAAGGGGTCGGAGAAGGTTTACGGCAGATTTTAGAAGGGTTTGTAGAGTGATTTGAGAAAGTTGAATATTTTTCTTCGATAAAGATTTGAGAAGGGGTAAATGAGTTTATATAGGAGGTAAAAGAAGTTGAACGGTTTAGAGAGTGGTAACTGATATGAGAAGATGAAGAGTTAGTGGGAGAAAAATATAGGTAGTGGTGAGAATTAATTACCGAAAGGACAGCAGCCGTAAAAGATCATGGGGCAGAGTGACATTTAATGCGGAGAGAGAAAATAAACGGCTAAAGTCATGATAGCCTATTTTTCTGGCTGTAATTGCGTAACACGTTTCTTGTTAATCAGCAGGGACAATATCCTTGCTGGTCTTGTAGCTTCCTCTTGAGATGGGTCTCAGCAGGGTCTTGTAAGCAGTAGTCTTCCTTTGCTCATTTTGGATTTTTCAGCAAGATCATCCTTTGCTTATGAGATAAGCAAGTCTTTGAGTTGGTTTCTGTAATGGTGCTAACGTCAAAATGTCTCTCCTTTTCTTGACATTTTCAGCAATGTTGATGTAGATTTTCAGCAGCATGTGTTGAACTTGATCAGTAGGGGTTCTTCTTTTAGCAGTGTCTTTGACGTTTAAGCAGGAACTTTACATAGTTTTTGAAATAGCTCTTTTGTCTGGACGTCTCCCCTTTTTCGGAAATTTTCAGCAATGTCATTGTTGATCAGCATGGACTTTATCAGCAGCATCTTTATTCATTTCAGCAATGTGAAATGTGTATTTCAGCAGGGATAAGAAGCTTGCTTAGTCATCAGCAATGCTTTTTCTTCTCCTGAAATTAACTTGATAAGAACAAAAGTCCTTGCTTAAGCAAACAAGATGTTAGTAGCAAAAAGCTTATTCACAATTTAACATCCCTAATTCACTTATTAGTTTATTAAAACGATTTTCATCCAACGGTTTTGTAAAAACATCTGCTAATTGATTTTCAGTAGGAATATAGTTTATCTCTATAGTACCCTGCTGAACGTGATCTCTAATGAAATGATGCCTTATATCTATATGTTTAGTTCTAGAGTGTAAAACAGGATTATAAGCAATGGCAACAGCACTAGTATTATCACAAAATATAGGGATAGACTTGAAATTAAACCCATAATCAGCAAGTTGATTCTTCATCCACAGAATTTGTGCAACACAACTTCCTGCTGATATGTACTCAGCTTCAGCAGTAGATGTTGATACAGAGTTTTGCTTCTTGCTGAACCATGAGACAAGTCTTCCTCTAGAAATTGGCATATACCACTAGTGCTTTTTCGGTCAATTAGAATCTTTTGGATACCATATTCCTAAATTAGGAGTTCCTATGAGATATCTGAAAATTCTCTTAACAAAAGCTAAATGTGATTCCTTGGGGTTAGATTGAAAACGTGCACAAATACATGTAGCAAACATAATGTCTGGTCTACTAGCAGTTAAGTATAGCAAGGATCCGATCATACCTCGATAACTTGTTATATCTACTGATTTAGCTTGCTCATGTTTGTCCAACTTCGTAGCCGATGACATGGGAGTCTTTATTGGACTTGTTGTTTCCAATCCAAACTTCTTCAGCAGGTCTTTAGTGTACTTGGATTGGTTGATGAAAATTCCATCACAGCTTTGCTTAATTTGGAGTCCAAGGAAGAAATTCAACTCTCCCATCATACTCATCTCAAATTTACTCTGCATTAGCGTAGCAAATCTTGCACAAAGTTTTTCATCAACAGAACCAAAGATTATATCATCTACATAAATTTGTACCAACAATGTTTTATCTTTATGTTTTTTAATGAAAAGTGTAGTGTCTACTTTACCTCTACTGAAACCTTCATCAATTAAAAAGGAAGATAAAGTATCATACCATGCACGTGGAGCTTGTTTAAGACCATATAAGGCTTTATCAAGCTTGTATACATGGTGAGGATTAGCATGATCAGCAAAACCTGGGGGTTGCTCCACATAGACTTCCTCCTGAAGTTTTCCATTCAGAAATGCACTCTTGACGTCCATTTGAAACACCTTGAAGTCTTGATAATCAGCGTCAGCAAGAAAAATCCTTATGGCTTCAAGCCTTGCTACTGGAGCAAAGGTTTCATCATAGTCGATTCCTTCCTCCAGAGAGTAGCCCTTAGCCACAAGTCTTGCCTTGTTGCTTGTGATGATTCCATCTTATTTCGGAATACCCACTTGGTGCCAATTACTGCATGATTCCTTGGCCTAGGAACAATATTCCAAACTTTGTTCCTGCTGAATTGGTTTAGCTCTTCTTGCATAGCAAGGACCCAATCACCATCAGCAAGAGCATCCTCAATTTTCTTAGGTTCCATTTGGGATAGGAAGCTTAGAAAACTACTTTCGTTTTGAGTAGATCTTCTAGTCTTTACTGAACATGTAGGATTTCCAATTATCAAGTCTTCTGTGTGAGACTTGGTCCATTTCATCCTTCTTGGTAGATCTGTTTGAATGTCTTGCTGTCTTAGTTCCTCCAAGTTGGGTTCATCACCTTTTATTTCAGCAGGGGTGCTATCCAATGAATCAGTGCTTTTTGAATGTACTTCAGCAGGGTCTTCCTTTGTTTCTACAGCTTGTTGATTCTCCTTTGGTTCCTGCTCAACTATAAGAGGGAGTGAACCGCTTGGTTCCTTATGGTTAGTTTCATCAAAAACTACATGGACTAACTCTTCTACTGTTAGAATTCTCTTATTAAAAATACGAAAAGCTTTGCTGTGAGTAGAATACCCTAAGAAAATACCTTCATCAGATTTTGCTTGAAATTTAGTTAAGTACTCCTTACCATTATTATGAACATAGCAGGGACATCCAAAGATTCTAAAATAGCTTATGTTCGGTTTTCTTCCTTTCCATAGCTCGTATGGAGTTTTGCTTAGTGTTGGATGAATGAGTGATCAATTTTGAGTATAGCAAGCAGTGTTTACTGCTTCTGCCCAGAAGTACTCAGGAAGTCTAGCATCAACAAGCAATGTCCTTCCAGCTTCTTCCAAAGTTCTGTTCTTTCTTTCAACCATTCCGTTTTGCTGGGGGGTCCTTGGTGCAGAGAAGTTAGAGAAATTCCTTGCTTATCACAGAACTCAGTAAAGCTTCCAAAGTCGAATTCTATTCCATGATCACTTCTTACTAACTTGATTCTGAGTTCCTTCTCATTTTGCACTTGTCTGCTGAATTTCTCAAACTCTGCTAAGGCATCATTATTGTGAGCAAGAAATAATACCCATGTAAATATTGTGAAGTCATCCACAATAGTGAACGCATATCTCATTCCACCAAGACTACTTGATATAAGGCCAAACAAATCAAGATGTAATAGTTGGAGGGGCATAGAGTTTGATTTTTCAGGTTTGCTTAAGAAAGATTGTTTTGTTTGCTTACCAAATTGACAAGCTCTACATGGTTTCTCTTTTTCAAAGGAAAATTTAGGCAAACCTTTTACAAGATCTTTAGAAGCGAGTTTTGAAATAGATTTAAAGTTTAACTGTGAAAGTCTCTTATGCCATAACCAACTAGCATCTGCTGAAGCTTTAACAAGAAAGCAGGTTGTTTCAGAAGGACTTAGCTTAGCCAAATCTACTACATAAACATTCCCATTTCTTGAACCAGAAAGCTTCAGAGAATTTGTTTGAAGATCTCTTACCTGACATTGATTATCTAGGAAGGTGACCTTATGCCCTTTGTCACACAACTGGCTTATGCTAAGCAAGTTATGTTTGAGATTTTCCATATAGGCAACCTTGTTGAACCAGACTAACCCATTTCCTGCTAAACCATATCCCTTAGTTCTTCCAGCACTATTATCTCCAAAGATCACTTGAGGTCCATCATTTTCTTTAAAATTGGTGAGCAAGGCTTTATCTCAAATCATATGTCTTGAACATCCACTGTCCAAGTACCAAATTTGTTCCTTACTCACATCCTGCAAATCATAAGCAATCACTTTGGTACCCAGCAAGACTTGGGTCCATTTAGGTTAGTACCCATGGGGACCCATACTTGACTCATTTTTGGTTTTTGAGACCAACCAGTATAGTAAGGGTTAACAACACAAAGAGAAGCTATGTGACCAATCCTATGGCAACAATAGCATCTCAAATGCATCATGTTGTGATGTGTGTGCTGCTTACCTCTTGTCTTAGGTTGAGGTTGTTTCCAGTGTTTGCTCCCAACCCAAACTTTGCTAAATTTCAAATTCCTCGCATGGTTGTAATTATGAGCAGGAGTAACACGATTCTTGCTAAACTTTCTACCCTTGGTCTGTTTAACACCATGTCCCTGCTTATAGTTACGGTCAGTAGGGAATTTGTTCTTTAGCAACGCAACATTTCTGTTACCTCTGGTTGTAGTAGGAGGTTCACACTCTGGTGAATGCATAGAGATTGTTCTGCTGATTGATTCAGCATCACTTTCTCCACTCCCTTCAGTAAGGACTTCGCAAGTCCCAAATCCAATTCCACTTCGATCTAGCATGCTTCTTTGGCTTTTCAGCAAAACACAAGTGTTTGAAGAAGACTTGTTCCATGTGGAGATTGTAAAAGTTAATTCCTCAACATGGGAGGTTAACTTAGACTCTCTCTCTTAAGAGTCTCTGAGATGCTTTCTAAGCAGAGTCCTCTCATCATTAGCAGCAAGTAACTCCAAATTCTCAGCTTGCACATTTTCAAGTGTAAGCAAGATTTCAGAGTTCTTGCTCCTTAGTTGATCCGACTCTGCTGAAGCAATCTTCAGCAATCTTCTATATCTATGCCACTGAGATGCAACATCTTTGAGCAAAGAGCGCAACTCAGCTTCAGTAATATCAGGAGAGTCAAAATCAAATACCTCAGTAAGGTCGACTTCCTTGCTGGGTTCGGATTCTCTTGCCATTAAGCAAAGGTTGGCAGTCTCTGGTTTGGAGTCTTCTGAATCATTTTCACTCTCACTCCATGACTTTTCAGTAATAAGACCCTTGTCTTTCTTGAAGTTTGAGGAATTGTTCTTTTGCTGGTACTTCTTTTTATAGTACCCTTTTCCCTTGCTTTTGTCGTTAGCAGGGAATTTCTTTTCCTCCCTTGCTGAACTTCGGCAGTCAGCAGCGTAGTGGCCTGGCTTCTTGCAATTGTAGCATAGATCCTTTGATGAATCTCTTTTGTTGCTGCTTGTATTTCTTCTGAAGTTTCCTCTGTCCTTCCTCATAAACTTTCTGAACTTCCTGGCTAACATAGCCATATCTTCATCACTATCAGCAGACTCTGAGTCAAAATCTACTTGTTGCTTTGGCTCAGTAGCCTTCAATACAACTCCTCTATCTTTCCTTCTTGGCTTAGATGTAGCCTCTCTCTGAGCTAACTCCATTTCATATGTAAGCAGGTTTTCGTAGAGTTGCTGGAGGTCAGTAGTGTGTAAGTTTCTCAACTCTTTGACAGCAGTGGTCTTGGGGTCCCACTGTCTTGGTAATGATCTCATGAATTTGAGATTTATGTCCTTTGTGTTATAGGTTTTCCCTAGAGCACGCAAATTATTGAGCAGGATAGTAAATCTTTCGTACATAGCAGTGAGATTCTCCCCCTGCTGCATGCTGAACATTTCATACTGTTGAATAAGAAGGGATTGCTTATTCTTTCTGACTTCTACTGTACCTTCATTGGGTACCAGCAAGGCATCCCATACCTCTTTAGTAGAGGTACAGTTGGACACGCTTTAGAACATTTTTTCTTCAAGGGCCATGAAGAGAATATTCATTGCCTTTTTGTTGTAGCCTACCAATTTCATCTCTTCATCAGTCCATTCCTTCCTTTGCTTAGGAATGAGCTTATTTGGATCATCAGCAGATAGTTTCTCTGGAATGTAGGGTCCAACTTTTATTGCTTCAAATAGTTCCCTCATCAATGACATCCATGTACACTTGTATTCTTAATTTCCAATTAGCAAATCTATCTCTGGTACATATAGGAGGCTTGCCACCAAAATCACTTCTTAAAGCCATTAGAAAAATTTAGTTAGGATCCTCTCAAGCTTTAGGGCTTAGCAAAGAGTGTTAAGCTCTTATACCACTTGTTAGGTCCCAAAGGGTAAAAATACTAGAAGGGGGAGTTGAATAGTGTTTTTCAAAAATTAAGTATTGCTTAGAAAACTTTACTGATTTAAACACTTCTTGCTTATTAAAAGAGTTTCTTATATTTTGAAAAATTTTAGCAGTGGAATTTGTTTAAGCAAAGCACCCCTTAGTTTTTGTAGCAAAGGTTAATGGCTAAAAGGAGCAAAGATAGTAAGTCTTTGCTGATAGAGTTCAGCAGGACTTAAGCAAAGCACAGAACAAAGCAAGTAAATAATAGGAAAGATAAGTAGGAATAAAGATGAGAATTTTTATAGTGGTTCGGATTAAACCTACTCCACTCTTCTTCTCTTTTACTTGAGAAGGCTATCACTAAAACTTGTTCACATAGAACAATCAGCAAGCGTGTTCACACAAAACAATTAGCAGGAGGACACTTAGTCCAATTTACACTAGGTCACTTAGACCAGATTAGTCACACAGACTCTAAGCAGATTGAGTAAATCTTGCTTGCTATCTTCAAGTAGAGTGCTCCTTAGTTGAGCAGATTGATAGCACTTGTTCAAGCTTTATGATGTCTTGTTGAAGTCTTTAATGTGTCAGAGAGGATGTTCAGACTTTGCTCAGTTTGTTGGAGGTTAGTCATAAATGAAATTTATGACTCCTATTTATACTTTTCCAGAAAATCTATCCGTTGGGAATTTGAAATAGATCCGTTGGAGTGTACTGAACTTGATGTGACTTGTACCTTTTCAGCATTCCTTGCTTAGTTCAAAAAGTTAGCCGTTATTCTGTCTTCTAGTGCCTTTCAGAAGAGTCTCCTAGAAGTTGACTAAACAGGGATAAAGATAACTTTTCTGACAACTTGACTTTGATCAAGCAAAGGATCTTGCTTTCTTAAGTCCTTACTTATTTCCATTCTAAGCAGGACTAGGAAAATTCTTCATGTCTTCAGAATCCTTCTTGACCAATAAACAATCTTCAATGAGGTTATCATATCAACAGACTTCAAAGGTGATCAAACTCCTTGCTTAACTAAAAATTATATCCACCTAACAAATTGGATATTTTTCTAAGTCCTTTTACAATAATTAAGCAATGACTATATTACATTATCAATTCTTATATATTAAACAATAAATAAACGTTTAAGTAAAGATTATATAAGCAGGGGTGTAACAACAGTACATATGAGGTAGTTACTCTCACGTAAGCCATTCAAACTGTTCTTAATGAAACTCGCTAATCTTCACACTTGTATTCCTTTAAGTAATTTACGAACATCACTAGAAATATAAACATAAATTGCTTGCCCCCATCTCAGACATCAAAATCATAATATTAACTATACACGTAAATAAGAAATTAATTTCCTAATACAAATATGAGTGGAGAAAAAAAAATTAATTGTAGACAAACTAATTTTGAGGTCGTCAAGGTTAGTAATTGATCATTTGTGATCCAACAAGTTTAGTAAAGACAAGAAGGGCTGCTCAAATTCAATGCAATTACTTAAGTCTTCATTTGCAAATGGAGCCAAAGAAAATCGAAGAAGCCCTTGCTGATTTTGATTAGATTGTAGCAATGCAAGATGAATTGAATCAATCCAGCATAAACAAAGTGTGGAATCTAGTACTAGCATCAAGGAATCATCCAATCATAGGAACCAAGTGAGTTTTTAGAAACAAGATGGACAAGGATGGAGTAATCACAAGGAATAAATCAAGTCTTGTAGCAAAGGGTTATTCTCAAAAAGAATGAATAGACCATGATGAAACCTTTGTTCTAGTTGCAAGATTGGAAGCTATCAAGATATTCCTTGCTTAGACAACATAGCAAAAACTTCTAAGAATATTAAATGGACATGAAGAGTGCATTTCTAAATGGAAAGATACAAGAGGAAGTCTACATGGAACAACCACCAGGTTTTGCTGACTCTACTCATCCAGACGATGTACACAAGCTTGACAAAGCATTGTCTGGTCTTAAGCAAGCATCTCAAGCCTGGTATGATATGCTCTCAACTTTTCTTTTAGAAGAATGTTTAAGCAGAGGTAAAGTAGATACAATGTTGTTTATTAGAAAACATAAGGATAAAACACTACTTATACAAATATATGTAAATGACACAATTTTTGGTTCTACCGATGAAATATTTTGTGCGAGGTTTGCTAAGTTAGTGCAGAGTAAATTCAAGATTAGCACGATGGGAGAGCATTTTTCTTAGGACTGCATGTTAATCAAAGCAAAGATGAAATTTTCATCAATCAAGCAAAGTACATTAAAGACTTGTTGAAAAAGTACGGTATGGAAGCAGTAAGTCCTATGAAAACTCTCATGGCCTCAACAACAAAGTTAGATAAGTATGAACAAGATAAATGTTTAGATATAACAAGCTACATAGGTATTATTGGATCTTTACTTTACTTAACTGCCAGTAGACCTGATACTATATTTGTCACATGTATTTGTGCGCATTTTTCAAGTTAACCCAGGGGAATCACACTTACTATTTGTTAAAAGAATTTTCAAATATCTTAAAGGAACTCCAAACTTAAGAATTTGGTATCTTTTTAAAGGAACTCCAAACTTAAGAATTTGGTATCTTTGATCTTGTTGGATACTCTGATGTGAACTTTGCTGGATGCAAGATAGATAGAAAAAGCATTAGTGGAACCTGTTGATTTTTTGGTGAAAGACTTCTCTCATGGTTAAACAAGAAACATAACTCGGTGTCAACTTCCACTTACTAATTATGGGTTTGTTCTTAAGTCTATTCCTACCTTTTGCGATAAAACTATTGCAGTTATTATTTCTTATAATCATGTCTTGAACTCTAGAACTAACCTTATACGTATAAGGCATCACTTCGTTAGAGATCATATTTAGCATGGTACTATAGATGTAACAGCCCCGCCTTTTTGAGAAACCCAAACAATTCACTCATAAACTAGTTTGTTCTAAGTAAACACAAAGTTTGAACATAAACTCAAAATAAAGTCGTTTCCAATTCTCATATTCGAAATAAACCACTAAAAAAGCAGCTACAAAGTCTTATTCAAAATCCAAATTTGCTTAAAGAATAGTTAAATAAAACTAAGCATCAAAATCCTCAAGAAAGCTTCAGCCGTTCCACACCTTGCTAGTTAATCCGTCTCCAAACCTGGAAAAATAAAAAAAAAATTGTAGTCTCAAGAAAGCTTCAGCTAGTTACGAAGCCCGTCAAGCAATCAACCTCCCTAACTAGCCGGACCAAGCGTTTTACTAATTTTTACACATTAATGACATATAGTGCTAGTTCAAAATTTAACCACAAATGCAAAACAATTATCATATCTCACAAATATACAAATTCAAATTGATTGTACAACAGTCCACGGTTCAAATTCAAAAATTTAAAATATCAGAAGTCACGCGTCATACTAAATATTAAAAAGTGCATGCCCACAAAACATATAAGAAATTGTGCCTTAGTACGGTGTCAAAGATTAGTCCTGGAACTAGCGTAACAACTAATAGGGTCAGATATCCATCAGAATGAGGTACCAATTCAAAAATAAATATACAATTCAAAACTCATAAATTCATATGATATCAATTTCAAAGTACCAACTTGATCCAAATTTAGTTATGAAATTACATATAAATATAATTTCACAAACATTATAATTATCACTTTAAAAGAAGATAAGAGATATAATTTATAATGTGAGAATCTAATCGAAACGAAACATATAACGTATACTAATTTTAAAAAAGACTTGAAAGTTCGATAGATTTAGTTACTCAAATGCGCAAAATCACACAAGACGGTAATCCATATAAATTTAAATATTCAAATAATTTCCTATTAGTACAATGTTTAATCATATTTTGTTATCCTAGACCACAATATCATCTCTTACATTATCAAATAAACAAAACAGGACAAATACGAAAATACAACTACTTAAACTATTTCTGTTATAACATATCAGAATACTTTACTACTATTTTTGACTGATTAAAGATGTAATTTGTAAAATCACAGAGAAATAAAGTTTTAGATCTTTTAAAATCTTTACAGGATGGTATGACTCATAAAATTCGGACGTAAAACGAATTTATAACAATTTCTACAAGTTCGCTTTCCAGAATCCCGTTACAGAATGGACAGTCAACACAAAACGAAATTTTCGACCATGTTCTGTACATTTTGTCGGAAAACTTGAAGAAATAAAGTTGTAGAAAATAAAATTATCTTTAAAACGGTATATGGTTCGTCAAAAAAGGATTTATAATGAATATTTACAGAATTATTTGAAAATACTACTGATATGCTGGAATTTTATCTACGGGTTTCAATATTCAAAACTTATGTTTTCGTGTTTCACTTTGTTTCATAGAAGCATTATAAAGGCTCTAGACTACTGTACTCTCCGTCACTTCCATAATACATACAACCTATGAATTCTATCATTCTTTTATTTAAATCCTGATAACTAATTTGTTTACACCAAAAGTTTATATGACCACTTTATCAATCTATTAACAATTCTTTAAAGATTCAAACCATCCATGTCAGTAATATAAATTCTCTGTTGCTTTCTTTCCATTGCCTACCTCAATTATCTTTATTCATCTAATATAATAATTTATCAATTCAACAAAAATAATTAGAATTAAGGCAATTATTAGATTACTCACTTGGAATTTGGAATGTAATACCCCAGAATTTATTACAACATTAAGACTATTAATAAAAAAAAAAAGAATTTTTTAGACGAAATTTCAAATTTTTTTGCATAAATAAATTTTGGACGAAATTATTTATGAGCACAAGAAATTATTCCTTTATAATTACCGTAAGGAGTAATTTGTTAATTTGTCATCTGAATTAATTTTGGTAGTAATCTGAGTTATTATTACTGCAGAATTAATTTTTGGGTGTAGGATATTATTGGAATTAATTTGTATGTACAAGTTAAATTAAATTTTGGTACTACCGAAAATTAGTTTAAAAGACAGTGATATGAATTATCACTATGCCTATTATGAGAAGGGTAATTGGGTGTTTATCCTGTATAGTGAGTAAGCGTACTGTAATGAGTATATATCACAGGTGTTGGGTTGAGTTTTAGTGACTAAGCGTCACTAAAGGTGAGTCATATAACCCACCACTTGACACCTATTACTATTCATACTTATCATACTTACGTGTATTAGTAATTTAGTAAATTCAAGTTCTATAGTAATCCAAGTAAGAAATATCTCTGATATTTTTACTTTCCTAAAACACCTATAAAAGGAGAACATCTACTACTCATTTTCCTCACAACACTCTCAAATACACAAATTTCCTAAACCCACGACTATATTCCCTTAGTTAGTTCTACAGTAGCAGTAGCAAAAGCTTGTAAGGTAAATATTAAATGCACTTATTAAGTTATTTAATTTCATTATTTGGTCATCTGTATGAAACCTTAAAATTATGTTGTAAAAGAAAAAAATAATAATAAAGTCTTAATCCCCGATGGGCAGAATTTCTTAATCCCCGATGGGCAGAATTTCTTAATCCCCGATGGG
>CM025783.1:43288797-43316391 GCA_014636745.2 Centella asiatica | reverse complement strand
TTAATCCCCGATGGGTAAAATTTCTTAATCCCCGATGGGTAAAATTTTGCTGGTCCCTGATGGGCAAAAATTTGTTAGTCTCTTATGGGCAAATTCTGCTAGTCTCCGATGAACAAAATCCTGCTAGTCTCTTATGAACAAAATCCTGCTAGTCTCTTATGACCAAATCCTGCTAGTCTCTTATGGGCAAAATCCTTTAGTCTCATATGGGCATTAAACTCATCCCCTAATGCAGGCTTAGCATGACTTACATGTTATAACCTAAACATAGCTATAATTCTAATTCCTTTTATTTATTCATGAATTATAAAACAGATTTCGCAGGAAACCAAGTAGTCACCGGTCAAGGCAAGTAATCTATTTATTACATAAATCTCAGTTGCTCTGAGATTTTGTTAATAACTTATTTGTTACATATATCTCAGTAATTCTAAAATTATACAAGTAATGTTTTCAACGTATAATATAACTGTTCTGTTATACGTAAAGTATTTCCAAAGTGATATATTTGTCATCTTTCTAAAATCTCAAACGTAAATATGATGTATATTTTAAATTAGACGCATGATCATTTAATTCGATCTGTGTTAAACTATGACAAACAAGGACTTAAACATTTTTTTTACGTATACATAATTGTTTCGTATGCGTACTAATAGAGAATCATTTATTCAACTAAAGTTAATATTATTTTGAGAAATGCTTGACTAAAACATCTTGTTCACAAGCATCTAGCTATTCCATGTCGATATATGACATCTTGAGCTATATTCAGCTTAATTATATTCAGTTATTACAAGGTTAATAAATACCTTGTGACCTTCACTGAGACTACAAGAGTGCTGTGTGATCGTCTTGATAAGTCCCCTGAGGTCAGACCCATATCGGAGTTACAAGGATGCTATGTAGTCACCTTGGTAAATTCCATTGAGGCGTCGAAATCTTATCCACTATAAGGACTTTACTTTGAGTAGGGGATCAACCCGGATATGAGAATGAGATACTCTATTCTGCCGGCCCCATGAGAATGTAGATGTAATTAAATCTACTATTAAATGTCATACGTATGTACATAGCAGATCACATTGAGGTAGCTCTGGCCCGCTATTGTCATGTGATAAGAGATATTCTCAGTAGGCCCATGTGCCGAACAGAATTGATGATCAAGTAAGTCATAGTACCGAAAGACATCATGAGAGAGATGTTCAAGTAAGTCATCGTACTGAAAAACATCCGAGAACTTATGTGGATTTCTTTATTCCTTCAAAGGCATGATATTGCCAATATTCCTTCTAGTTAAAGACTTGGGTTCTCCTCATCTGAATCCAATAGTTGAGATTCTCAATTTTTTTTTAAATAGTTTCAAACTCTCACATATTTTGGAATATTATATTACTTGCTGAGCTTTTGTTGCTCATACTTGCTTGATTCTCTTTCAGTTCAACCCAAGCAGGAAGAAGGTTCTAAGGGTAAAGAAAAGTTATACCAGTTTCAATAGATTTGGTAGTTCGGGGCTCATAAATATGATTTTCGGTTGGTTTGATCTTGTTTTGTTTTAAAGAAAAGTTATGTTTTTTTTTTCCGCTGCTAGAAACTCTCAAAATAATGTATTCTCTATTTTGAAATTAATATAATAAAGGGAAAGATGTTGTTTTCTTGGTGTGATAGTTCTTTGGTACCCCCATTGACGACCCAATTTTCCACCGATTCTAAGGTTGGAAAATGGGGCTGTCACATGGAAGTTCTTCTTTTCCTTCTTTCTAGTCGATGATTGTCTCCTGGCTTTGATCCTCCCCTCTCTATCGTACGTAATATTTTCTTTTGTTATGTACTATACTGCTAAGTTCTACCTTTTTTTTTTTCACCCACGTACAAGACCTTCAATTGTAGTCAACTTTTAGATAGTATGCTATTGGGATAAGATTTCAAGATTTTTATCTGTATTTAACAGATTTTAAAAATTCAAATATTCAAGAGTCTTTCTTATCTCAAACTTCTCATTAGTATCTTTTTTTTTCTTATTATTATTTTATTATTATTATCTAATAAAAATACGGGTATCACAATAGAGATACATTACATTCCTACTAAAAAACAGTTAACAGGTGTTTTTAGAAAACCATTAAATGAAACTCGTTTTAACAAGTTAATAAGTGAATTAGGCATGCTTAACATAGATAGTAGCTAGATACTTTCTATGTACTAACATTCAACAGAACAAGAAGAATTAAGCAAAGAAACTCTCGTTCACTTTCTACTTATTGCGAAATTTGGGTGATCCACTGAGTGGAGGAACTCAAAGAATTTTCCTGTTGAAAAGAGTTAGTTATGGAATCAATTTTAAACAAGGTAGTATCTCAAGCCTTGCTTAAACTATCAAGGATGAGATCCACTCAGCAAGGAATGTAAGTTATGCAATAATTTATGAACATCTTTGCTTAAGCAAGGAACATGATTAATCACTGCTTACAACAACACCAAGGAAATATACTCAACAAGGGACAAGTAACAACCCTTGCTTAGGGACAAGTAACAACCCTTGCTTACATCCTTATAAGCAAAGGATCAATGAAGTCTACTTAAACCACAACCCTTGCTTATAACCCCCTCCTGGGTCGGGACACTAAGCAAGGATCAAGCATCGATTCATGCTTAATTTGTCAATACTTAATTTTTGCATCCACTTTCAAAAGGATCAGGAGCAAACTCCTGCTTAAACCCCTTCATGAGTAGGAACCCTAAGCAAGGATACACAAAAGTTGTCTACTTAAATCTATACTTGGATTTTTCACAAGCAATCAACAAGGAAAAATGTATCAAACCTTGTTGATACCCTTACCTAAGTGACCCACTCAACAAAGATCATCCTTATTATATCATGCTGATTTAGTACTTAGTTTTTGTAAGGATATACAACAATGATCAAACTTCAGCAAGATACGGAGTGAAGCCTACTGATCGGAGAAATTTTTCTATGTCAAAAATTCAGCAAGAACTTGGAAAATGGAAGTCTGCTGATACCCTCACCCTTTAGATGAAACTTGTTTAAACAAGTTAATAAGTGAATTAGGCATGCTTAACATAGATAGTAGCTATATATTTTATATATACTAACATTCAGTAGGGCAAGAAGAATTAAACAAATAAGCTCTCATTCACCTTCTGCTTATTGCGAAATCAGGGTGACCCACTCAGTGGAGGACTCAAAGAATTTTCCTGTTGAAAAGATTGAGTCTTGGAATCAAATTTAAGCAAGGTTTGTTTGTCTCGTGGGTTAAATATAATTTTTAACTTTTTCTTAAATTAAACTGGTATAAATAATCTAAAACTCAAGAATAGTTATATCACCTTAATGATATGATAAAACAATTGAAATTATAAAGCAAATAGACAAATTTGAATGATAATCAACAATAAGTAATTTTATTGTTAACCAATTTGAATCTTTACAACTCTTTCTGGTAGTGATCACCAACTGCTGCCTAGAAAGTAATTTCTAGCCTTTCAAGTTCTAAGAACTTGTTGCTCTCTGTATCTCTTACTCAATATTTTAACTCTCTATTTCTTTTGATAAAACTTCCCTTTCTGTAAGTGAATTATAGCTTCTCGAGTTCTAATAACTTGCTTCTCTTTTTGTAAATCAATTACAATTGCTAGCTCTCAAATTTTCTCTCAATATGTATAGAGATGTATTAGATGCTCTGAGTTGGTGTATATGTGTTCTCAGTTGTGTTCTTAGATTGTGTCTCAGAGATTGTATTGAGATGGTGTATTCCTCAGTTGCTCTGTGTCACTATTTATAGACATAGCTCCCTTGTTTTCCAAGCTTCTTCTTTGAGCTACCTCCAAAAATATCTCTGATGTACATTCTTGAGTAATTGCAGCTCTGTCACATAACTTCTCTTTTACATGACCTTCCTTGCACGCTAATTTGTCATGTAACTTCTCTGGTACGTACTCTCTTCTTATTGCACTAGCTCCCTTATTTTATTCTTGAAATTCTCAAGATAAGTTATCTCTATAGCGTCTGAATTTGTATAACTTATCTCTTTCAGCTTCTCTAGTTCTTATTGGACCAACTTCTATATGTTTTTTCTTCAAGTTTGTATAAGTTATCTCTATAGTTTTCACACTTGCAGATTTATATCGATATATGTATATATATAACTTATTTCCTTGAAACTTCTCTGGTAGTCAATCTCTCTTTATGGACCACCATTTTTATTTTAATTTCACAGCTCTAACTGAGTTAGTGGACTACTGCAGTCAGCCATATGTCATTTTCAATCACCGATGATGATAATTTATCCCCTGATAGCTTATCCACTGATGAAGGAATTATCCCCTGATGAACAAATTATCTACTGATGAACAAACTTTGGTGCTGAGCTTTTTATCCACTAATGACACACACTATGGCGCTTAGCCTTTTAACCCCTAATAGCGAATACTTTCGCGCTTCAAAACTTTGTTTTGGACCTTGGTGCACGTGGAGATTACCCGACGACTTGACTCCATTTGACTTCAACGATTGTGAGACTTTGGCGCTATTATTTAGAGTTAAGCATTGAAGTACTTAGCACTAACTTTGGCGATAATGAAATGGAGACTCAGAAGATGATGAACAAGAACATGTTGTTGCTGAAGAAGAGCCAAGAGAGAACTTCACGCCGCCGAACATTGATAATGCATCTTTATCCAATGCAACTTCAGAAAATGATAGAAACAATTTTACTAAAAATTTAATTATTGAGATTAGCCGCAACTCAGGGGAGTTTCGGATCCACTAGCTCAACTCATGATGATCATACCACAAATGAAGTCTCCTCATCAAGAAGAAATATGTGAGTGAAAAGGAGGTGGAACATAAGTTATCCTTTTTAGTTAATCATTGGAGATCATGAAAGTGGTGTGAGAATAAGGAGAGCTACACAAAATGTGTGACAACCCTGTTTTCTCAACCATAAGCCAGAGTCGTCAGTTTATTATCACTGTTGTGACTCTAACTTTCAACGGAAAGCCAGGCCATCAATGGGATAATTGAACCAATAATAAGTAATCCTTCCTTCATAATACTTATTTAGAACAAAGTATACTCAGTAATTATTACAAATATTGTTTGAAAGATTCTAGCAGTGAAAAAAAAAACTCTCTATTACAATACCAAAATTGAAATTTGTATTCATGAGTCCTTAACAGCCAGTCCTACGGATACGTCATCTCCTTACCTTTTAAACTTTCTCATTTTTCGTGTTTAACTGAAAGAGAATTCAGAAGTTTCAAGTTTCAACAAGTTCAGAAGTTGTCCCTGAGGATACTCAAGTGGCTAGGTTGATGGCTGAACTAATGAGAATTCAAGATGAGAACAGAGAACTTGATAAAGCCATCAAGTCTAGTCTTTCAACAACAATAGCAACAACAACAACAACAACAACAAAAACAACAACAACAACTACAACAACAACAACAACAGTTCCTCCTCCTTCTACTGCAATGGCTCCAAGCATTAAACAAGATAAGGGCAAGGGCATCCTGATTAAGGATCCAAAGAAGAAAAAGTCTACTCAACCTCAATCAGGACAACCTAAGATATTAGGAGACGCCATGAAGACTGCTCATTTTTCCACTCCAATGGAGATAATAGTGGATGAGAAAGTAGAGTTAGTTTTTTCGCAAGAGCAGAGATTAATTGAATCTGATGCATTGTATGCTCAAAAATTACAAGAGGAAGAGGAGATGGCAGCAGCAAGGGAAGAGGAAGCAGTAAAGAAGAAGGCACTGATAACAAAGAAAGTAAGAGCTCAAAAGTCTGCAAAGACGAAAAAGAGAAATAAGGAGATTGAGCAGGCTGAGAGAAGTGTCAGGAGGAAACCAGTGATGAGTGAACATCAGGAAAAACCTAAAACTGATCTGGTGACTTTATTTAAACCTCGTCAATGTACTTCAGTCCCGAGTAGTAAAATCTCCAAGATTGGGATGGCTAACATTTATGAGTTAAAGGAAGCTGGCAAAAAGAATGTTGAGTCTATCAGTCTTGAAAAGAATAAAAAGGACAAGGAGTATCTCAAAGTCATTCAAAAAGATAGAGAGACTCTACGTTTAGTTAAACCAAGCCTGAAGATAAGGTCAATCAAAGATCTGGAGTGGCTGTTGTCTGTTGTACTTGAAAATTATGTGCCTAATTTGGAATTCAGGAGGAAAATTTAGAAGGAGCTTGTAGAGATGGAGAAGTTAATTAAACTGCCACGAATAGATATTCCCCCACTTCCTTATGGATTATGGTATAAGAATTTTCAATAGGATGTGATTTTCTTTGACTATGAAAAGTAAATCAATACAGCAAGTAAACGTGAACTTGAAGGATTTATTGCATTACTTGATAGTACAAATGATGAGGAAGACATCAAGTTCAGAAAGCTGTTAGAAGAGAAAGTCAAGGAAATCAGTAAGAAGAAAGGTTGATGATGTGGTTGTGAAGTTTATTTTTGAAGTCAGACTTATAGGATTTAAACCTGAGTCTTGGTGAAGCTGAATTTAGGATCAAAGATCTTAGTTCAAGTACATTTGTATTTAACACATTCTTTAAATTTTTAGTTCTAAGTTATTCTTGTAATTTTTTGAGTTTTGACATCATCATCAACCTTGATTTATGTTTGTCACTTTGATAATCATAAATAGGGGGAGATTATTAGGTTTTATAATATTTGATGATGATTGTACTTAGAATACCTAGATATACAAATGTACAGTTAGTGCTAGTTTATAGCATTCGAATTTTTGTAGCTGGTAGTTTACTCTCTGATTCATGTAATTCATTTTTATTTTATATATGAGAGTAAGTTTATTTGTATTATAAGAGACTACCAGAACTGCATTAGAGATTTCAACAAGTCAGAGATTATGTTTAGACTTATCGAAGACTAAGGCAAAAGCTTGTCGGAAACTACAAATTAAATTATCGGAGACTAAGCTTAAAGCATCGAAGACTAAACTTAAGTTGTCGGAGACTAAACATAGTTAATCAGAGACTAAAAAGTTGAAGCAATCTGTTTTCCCAGTGAGATAGCCGAGAACTTGTAGAAAGGAGGGGGGGGGGGGTTGAATACAAGTTCTTTGAATTCTTTTAGATTACTTGTTCTTTAAGAAATATGAATTCTATACAGCTTCGAATTACAATTCTCTGTAAACCTAATTACAACTTCTTTATCTGAATTACTCAGTTTTTATTCTAAATCAATAATGATTCAGCTTTCTTATTCGAATCAAACACAATCTTTCCTTTTTGATTAGGAACAGATTTCTAGTTTGTTTCCTTACCAGCTACGTCTTCAATAGTATCTTGATTTACGTGGAAGACACTCCTTATTCAATTCGAACTCTGTATCTCATCAGGGAATAAGTCACGACTAGTCCCTGACGCTTCATCTTTACTCTCTAATGACATCATCACTAGTCTCTGGTTTTTTAGTCCTTGATGACGTCAGATTGCATAGTCTCCAATAGAGTTATTTAGTCTCTGATGCTTTAAGACTTAATCTCGAATGACGTCAGCTTAGTCTGTGATGCTTTTAAACTTAGTCTCCGATGACGTAAGTTTTAGTCTCCGATAGGCAAAACTTAGTCTCTGATAGATAAAATCCTTAGTCTCTGACAAGTTTTCCCTAGTCTCTAATAGATCAATTTTCTTTGTACTTTTCTTCAGAGCATTGATGATTTCTTCTGTACTAGCCATTTCAACCTTATAAGACATCCTTGATGGAACTGCTTGTGGATTTGTTGGTCCACTCACAGCCACTAAGGCAGTCTCGGTTGGCTTTGGAGATTCTTGAGAGGTATGCTTCTTGATAGGTGCTTTGATCACAGGTTTCTTTGCAAATTCCTAGACCAAATTTTTTTTTTCTTGATTTCTTTTCAGCCTCTTTCATCTCCTTATTTTTCTTCTTGGTGATGGCTGCTTTCTGTGCACTTGATCTCCTTGCAGAGATTTTCTTCTTCTTTGCCTCCTCCTCCTCCCTTACTACTGCCATGTCCTCCTCCTCTTGTAGTTTTTGAGTTAATAGAGCATCAGCTTCTATCAATTTTTGCTCTTGAGGCTAGACCAACTCCACTTTCTCATCCACTATCAGATCAACTGGAGTGGGAAAGTGAGCAGTCTTCATGGCATCCCCCATTAGCTTAGGTTGTCCTGGTTGAGTAGTGGTTTGCTTCTTTGGTTCCTCAACCATGACTCCCTTGCCTTTGTCCTTTGTGCTTGAGGCTTGTGCAGTGGAAGGAGGAGATACTGCTGTTTCTGTTGCTGTTGTTCTTGTTGTTATTGTTGGAAGTTATGTTGTTGTTGTCTGAAGATCAAAATGTTTCTTTAAGATCCTGTCCATCATTGCTTGCAATTCTACATCAAGGACTGGAACAAGACCATATTTTGGTTTTTGTATAGGAACATTTTGTTTGGATTGACCACTCTCCCCCTTTTTGACATCAGCATCTTTAGGTGAAGAAGAGGTGGCCAACTGTGGAATTGTCTGTAGCAATAGTTGTTCCATTCTGTCTTATTTTTGGATCAGGAGTTGGACATTTGCTACGAGGGCTTAAAGTCTACTGTCAATCTTGGACTTGTCTTTGATAAATGTATCAATTACAGTGATAGTCTGCCTTGGCAAGTGTCCTTCATAGCACCTTTGTATCTTGTCAGTCTCCAACTCCATCCTTTCCTCCATTTTGTGTATTGCACCATTGATCCCAGTAACCAAGAAGTGGTGAAACTTTGTATGTTTCTTATCCACCTTGGTTACTTCTTCCAGTACATCCTGTATAGATGTGCAGCTGCAGTTGACCCTACATTGGTCACATAATCCTACCTGAGTTGGGCAGCTGCGTCCTCTAGAGTATTTGTATAGGTGGCATCAAGCCATTCATCTATATTTTCTTCTGCAGGTTCTTCAGGCACAGGTTCATCTGCAAGCCTTATCTTCAATGCAGAAATGTGGTCTTGTCTTTGTTGTAGACCATATAAAAGTTCAAAATCTGCATTGGACATTTTTGACAGAAAATGTAATGATGCATCCCCTATGCTTGAACTGGTCCCAATTTCTTCTGTTTGGATTGTAGTGGAGGGAGCAGAAGAAACTTGAGCTTCTTGTGAGTTGGTTTCAACAGGTTGTAAAAAGGCACCTGCTAAAAATTTCTCTCATTTATTTTGTTCAAGGATCTCATCCTTGCTCACACCTTCTCCTTTTGTCTGGGGTTAGGCACCCAACTTCTCTATCTCTCCTTTTTCCAAGCTTTCTAAAGCTTGACTCTCTTGTATGTTTATATCCTCTCCTTTTTCCAGGTCAGGAGCCTAACTCTCACTAATTATTCTCACAACCTCACTTATATGGATGGGTGCACTCTGTCCTACAGAAGTGGGGGTTGGAGAATTACTTGTGACTGCATGGATAAGGGGTTCCCTTTGTGTATCTGAGGCTAGAGATCTATCCATGGAATATGTTTGAGAGCTTGTCTCGATTATTGGCTCCTCTTGGGAAAAATCAAGAAGCTTTAAATGTGTAATATCAAAAGAATCAAGAATGGGAGAAAGAGGAGAAGAATGTACAGTGTGGAGTGTTGGTTGTTCCTCAAACATTGAAAATTGAGGGACATCAATAGATAACTCTGTGTGTGCACTCCTGGTGTCACTCTTTTCTTGTATTTTCTCTATTTGTACTTGACAATTACATGTTTCAATACTTCATATTTTAGGGGTAGTTTTGTCGTCCAATTTTCAGCATACTAAATGGCTGAATCGTAGCTTGGTGTCAAAATAAAAGTTGTAGCCCTTCATTCAAGCTTTCCGACGCCTATTTAACCGCAATAAACGGAACTCTAGAGAGAAAGTTATGGGCAAAATACTGAAGTCTGTCCAAATCTAGCGAATTTGGTCTTTTATATCCGAAAATAATGCTTTTTCTCCGTCTTTTCCTTTATATGAGCATAACTCATAAAACCTACAATAATTAGACAAAAAGTGTGTTTAACCCATAAAAATATTGCCAAAATATTAATAATCAGAGGGTATAAAATATATATAAAAATAACACTTATCAACTCCCCCACACTTAAGATTTGCTAGTTCTCGAGCAAAAACGAATAAAACCCATAACACTTTAAATATGACATCCAAATCAATATATGATAATGTTCTTTATTTACTTTCAAAGTCACCTACAAATATTTTCAGCTCGGTTAACAAGTAATGCATACAAGAACCTCTCTCTACTCGCAAAGTATTCAACCAACTAATTAGCCAACATAACACCTCTTAAGCGCCTCATTTAAACTAAAGTTACAAATATACTCTTATTTTTCACAACTCGTTCTACTATTCTCGATCACACATCATTTACTCTAAAAGATGGGTCTTGGTCAAACCAATTAATTTAAGGTCTTTTAGTTGATTAGTACTTCCACTTCCGGTACTTCGACAAACGTCAAAAGAACAAGGATCGTTCTCCCGGTTACCTAAGGTATACACGATACCTCAACGACAATACTAAACAATAATAGCAATAATAAAATAAACATGACGATTTTTTTTTTCTTTATTTTTTTTTCTCTTTTTTTTGTCTTTTTTTTTTCAAACTCGTGCAACGTCTGGTTTATTGCTTTCTATGTTACCCATGTAGCGAGCTTTTGAACCAACGACTCCCAGATCCACTAGGGACCTTAGGGCGCTATGTGTAAAGACAATCCTCTAGGGTCTACTTGCTCGAGTAACAAAGGCTACAACCGAGATTTAGAGCTTTCAACAATTCTTTTTTTTTCTTCTTTTTTTTTTTTTTTTTTGACTCCCGCCCATTTGGACAAGGCATTAGGCATTCCCCCAGTACTAATGACCAGGTTCCCTCGGATCTAGTAGCTCGAGTCACAAGATAGATAGACTTTGACACTTGACATACTTAACACTTTGAGTCCGAGTAATTTCCTTTCAGTCATTTAAAGGAGTCACCACAAAAGTAAAGTACACAAACTAAGACCAGTCTAACTCACCCCACACATCTAGACTCAACGGAAGTGATCAATATCCCTAAAACAAGTGTTATTCTTCAGAGTATATATCTAAGTTTACTTTAAATGAGGCCTAAAACATGTTATGTTAGAAAATTAATCAACCCAAATTTGCTAAAGAGGAAAGAATCAATGCACCATGACTCACTAACTTAAAAAAAACATGTTGTAAATGTCACTAATCTGCCAAAAATCCGACAGCATTTCCACTAAAACAGGACATATCCAATTTTTTTTTTTTAAGAACATATAAGAAGAAAGACATTTTATGAGAATTGGAACACCACATCATAAGGTCTTGACCTCTCCCCCACACGTAATCTTGACATTGTCCTCAATGGAAAAGAAAATAAAGCACAAATAAATAAACAAAGGGAAAAGGTACTTAGCAGAGTCACATATTGCAGCAGCACGGTAGCAAGTCAGTTTTCAAACTCTCCTCGTCCTCCAGCCATGGTTCTTCAAATAAGCACAGCAGTTACCTACAAAACAGGCATCTTGACCAAGACAAGTGAACGAGAAAAAAAAAAGCAAAACAATAATAAATAACATAAACTAAAAGAGAACATGTGTATTTATTTTTTATTTTTTTTATTTTTTTTTAGAGAAATTACTAGTAAACTAAAGCAAATAAATAAAAGAAAATAGTAAAAATACAAAATTGGGTTGCCTCCCAAAAAGCGCTCGTTTAAAGTCAATAGCTTGACTTTCATATCAAATCAAGTGGATTTTGGTTCATCTAAGGGGTAAGTTACTCCCTTAGGCACTATCTCGCCGGCTAAGTACGGTTTAAGTCGAGAGCCATTAACCTTAAAAGGATCAGAATTAGCACCTTTAATCTCCACTGCACCATAAGGGTATACCTTAACTATGGTGAAAGGACCAGACCACCTAGACCGCAACTTCCCTGGAAAAAGTTTAAGTCGGGAATTGAAAAGTAAAACTTGTTGTCCTTCCTCAAAATTTCTATGATTAATGTGCTTATCATGCCAATGCTTTGTTTTCTCCTTATATAACTTGGCACTCTCATACGCATCTAGCCGAAACTCTTCTAGCTCACTTAATTGCAACATTCTTTTAGCTCCAGCAGCCTTAAGATTCATGTTCAACTCCTTAATGGCCCAAAAAGCTTTATGTTCCATCTCCACTGGCAAATGACAAGATTTTCCAAATACTAGCCTATGGGGAGACATGCCCAATGGTGTCTTAAATGCTGTCCTAATAGCCCAAAGAGTGTCATCTAACTTACTGGACCAATCCTTCCTAGAAGTGTCCACTCTTTTCTCCAAGATTTGTTTTATCTCCCGATTTGCAAGTTCTGCTTGACCATTAGATTGAGGATGATATGTTAAGGCTACTTTGTGCCTAACTCCATATTTCTTCAAAAGTGCCTCAAAAGATTTTTCACCAAAATGGGATCCTCCATCACTTATGATTGTTCTAGGAACACCAAATCTGGAAAAAATATACTTTTTCACAAATTTAACCACAACTTTTGCATCATTAGTAGGTGTAGCAATAGCCTCAATCCATTTATATATATAATCTACAGCCACCAAAATATATTCATGGTTGAGGGAAGGGGGAAAAGGACCCATAAAATCAATACACCATACATCAAACAATTCAACCTCAATAATATTAGTCAAAGGCATTTCAGATCTCCTAGAAATATTACCCACTCTTTGACATCTATCACATCGTTCCACAAATAATTTGGTATCTTTATACATGGTAGGCCAATAAAAACCCGATTGCCAAACTTTAGCTACTGTTTTATTTGTGCTAAAATGACCACCACATTCTAACGAATGACAATGATGCAAAATATCATGAACATCTTCCTCCGGCACACATCGTCTAATAATACCATCAGCACAAAATTTGAACAACAAAGGTTCTTCCCAAAAATAATGTTTCACATCCCACATAAATTTCTTCTTTTGATGATAACTGAACTCACGGGGAATAACACCACTAACCAAATAATTCACTAAATCAGCATACCAGGGAATACTAGATACAACAAACAATTGTTCATCAGGAAAGTTTTCGTTGATGGGAACATCGACATGTGTTTCAACTTTCAATCTAGACAAATGATCAACAACTGTATTCTCAATTCCCTTCCTATCTTTAACCTCTAAGTCAAATTCTTGCAATAAAAGGATCCAACGAATAAGTCTTGGTTTTGCATCCTTTTTGGTCAATAAGTACTTCAGAGCAGAATGATCGGTGTAGACTATGACCTTAGACCCTACCAAATAAGATCTAAATTTATCCATGGCAAAAACTACAGCAAGCAATTCCTTTTCAGTTGTTGCATAATTTACTTGAGCATCATTTAAGAGTCGACTAGCATAATAAATAGCATGCAATTTTTTATTCTTCCTTTGTCCTAAAACAGCACCAAGAGCAAAATCACTTGCATCACACATCAATTCAAAAGGAAGACTCCAATCTGGAATTACCATAATAGGTGCAGAAACTAACTCTTTCTTTAACATGTTAAATGCATTCAAACAATTAGAATTGAAATCAAAGGGTACATCTTTATTCAATAAGTCACAAAGGGGTTTAGAAATTTTTGAGAAATCTTTAATAAAACGGCGGTAGAAACCCGCGTGGCCTAGAAAACTTCTAACTCCCTTAACATTCAAAGGTGGTGGTAATTTTTCAATAACTTCTATTTTAGCACGATCAACCTCAATACCATTCACAGAAATTTTATGTCCTAGTACAATACCTTCTTGCACCATAAAGTGACATTTCTCCCAATTAAGTACTAAATTGGTGTCTTCACAACGCTGCAATACAAGAGAAAGATTAGCCAAGCACTTATCAAAAGAAGATCCATAAACAGAAAAATCATCCATAAACACTTCCATGATCTTCTCAATATAATCAGAGAATATAGCCATCATACAACGTTGGAAAGTAGCAGGGGCATTGCATAATCCAAAAGGCATTCTACGAAAAGCATAAGTACCATAAGGACAAATAAAAGTAGTTTTTTCTTGATCCTCAGGTGCAACAGGTATTTGATTAAAACCAAAATAACCATCAAGAAAACAATAAAACTTATAACCCGCAACCCTTTCTAACATTTGATCTAGAAAAGGCAATGGAAAATGATCTTTTCGAGTAGCGGCATTAAGTTTTCTATAATCAATACAAACTCTCCACCCTGTCACTGTCCTAGTGGGAATCAATTCATTTTTCTCATTATGCACAACAGTCATCCCACCTTTTTTTGGTACTACTTGCACAGGACTAGTCCAAGAACTATCAGATATAGGATATACAATTCCAGCATCTAACCATTTAAGAATTTCATTTCTTACAACTTCTTGCATATTAGGATTCAATCTCCTTTGATGTTCAATAGTAGGCTTATAATTTTCTTCCATTAAAATCCTATGCATGCATAAAGAAGGGCTTATTCCCTTAAGGTCAGAAAGTGTCCATCCTATGGCCCGTTTTCTTTCTTTCAAAACATGTATCAATTCAGCAAGTTGTTCATCAGACAAAGAAGCATTCACAATAACAGGCAATGTATCATTCTCACCAAGAAAAGCATATTTCAAATGTGAAGGTAATGGTTTTGGTTCCAAAACAAGAGTCTGAACATGTGAAGGAGGGGGAAAAGGCTTACCTTTACCTAGCTCCTCAAACTTATTACCTCTTGTTTTCCATGGTGGACATGCTTCCAATGCACAAACCATTTCAGCCACTTCTCGGCTTTTGTCTAAAGAAGGCCCTGCATTCACTAAACAAACCTCAAGAGCATCTTGAATAATTGCAGTTTCAGTAGCTTCTTTATTTGCACTATCAACAAAATCAACTCTAAACACATGATCAGGAAAAGAAGGATGTTTAGAAGATTGAAACAAATTAAATTGTACCTGTTCTTCACCGATTTTTAATGTGAGTTTGCCATTCTTAACATCAATGATAGCACCAGCAGTGGCTAAGAAAGGTCTCCCTAAAATAAGGGGCACTTCTATGTCTTCATCCATTTCTAAAACAATAAAGTCAATAGGAATAATAAACTTATCAACTTTCATTAAAACATTCTCTACCACTCCTAATGGATATTTCACAGATCTATCAGCAAGTTGTAAAGAGACCGTGGTAGGTTTTAATTCATTCAATCCCAACTTTTTGCAAATAAACAAAGGCATGAGTGAGACACTTGCACCTAAATCACATAATGCCTTAGAAAAATTAGTATCACCAATAGTACAAGGAATAGAAAAACTTCCTGGATCCATCAATTTTGGTGGAAGTTTCTTTTGAATGACAGCACTACACTCTTCAGTTAAAGCAATAGTTTCATACTCTTCCAATTTCCTCTTTCTAGTCATGATTTCTTTTAAAAATTTTGAATATGAAGGAATTTGCATCAAAGCATTAGCAAAAGGAATATTAATATGCAATTGCTTAAACATCTTAAGAAATTTCTCATACTGATGATCAATTTTACTTTGTTTCAGCCTTTGAGGAAAAGGAATAGGAGGAACATAAGGCTTAACCGAAGGTGATGGGGGTGAAACTGATTCTTTTTCATTTGTTTCATCATTTTCTTTTTCACTAATCCTCTCCACAACATCATTTTCAGAGTCCTTTTCTACTACTGGCTCAATTAGTTGCTTACCACTTCTCAAGGTAACCACCTTGCATTGTTCTTTAGGATTCACCTCAGTCTTACTGGGTAAAGCTCCTTGATTTCTAGAGTTTATGGCATTAACAATTTGTCCTATTTGAATTTCAACATTTTTGTGTGAACTAGCTAATTCATCAACTTTAGACTCTAGTTTCTCTAACCTATTTGAGGTAGCATTTGCAAGTTTTTCAATAGCTAACTCCCATGAAGGCTTATTTTCTTGTTGTGGCTTTTCAAGGAAACCGGGTGGGTTTGATGGCCTAAAATTGCTAGTTTGGGCTCCCTGGTTGTTCCAATTGAAGTTTGGATGGTTTTTCCAGCCTGGGTTATAGGTGTTAGAATAAGGATTATTCTGTTGTGGTCTACTAAAATTAGAGACATATTGAGCTTGTTCTACTTGGACACAATCAGAACTCATATGAGGACCCCTACACCAATCACAAGACACATTGGGGCTGGAAACAAAATTCACATTAGACGACTTACCAATTAACTTAGTAAGATTATCTAGCTTAGCATTCAACATGTTAATAGCATCCATATCCTGAGTATTGGGATTTTTCTTTGGTAAACTTCTATCACTAGACCAATAATAATTATTAGAAGCCATTTCTTCCAACAACTCTATAGCTTCATCCATATTTTTACCCATTAAAGCACCACCTGCCGCTGCGTCTACATTTATTTTAACCGCATTGGTTAAATTATTGTAAAACGTTTCGACAAGCAGCCAATTAGGTAGACCATGATGAGGACATTGACGTTGTAAATCCTTAAACCTTTCCCATGCCTCATATAAAGATTCCCCATCATATTGCTTAAAACTAATAATATCATTTCTCAATTTAGCAGTTTTACCTGGGGGGAAAAATTTACTAACAAAAGATTGTGCCAAATCATTCCAGGTAGTAAAAGAATTAGCAGGATTAGAATTCAACCATTTTTTAGCATTATCTCTTAGTGAAAAAGGAAAAAGTCTAAGTCTAATTGCTTCATCAGTAACTCCATTGATTTTAATTGTATCACACTTTTCTAAAAAATTAGCTAAGTATTCATTAGGATCCTCAATAGGAGTACCACCAAACTGGTCTTGCTGCACAATATGAATAAGAGATGCTTTAAGCTCAAAATTGTTAGAATTTACCGACGGCCTCAAAATACTTGATGATGCACCATTGGAGTTGGGCATTGCGTATTCTCTCAGCTTCTTTTGAGGTTCTTCGTTTCCTAACATCGTTTCTACTTCAAAATCACTTCCTTTGGTAGCCGAGTGTTATGCTTCCGTTCCCTGAAACCTCTTTTGCTTCCTAATCTAACGTAAAGTTCTTTCGATTTCTGGATCAAAAGGCACAAGAGATTTATCAGTATGTCGCATAAAATAATAACAACAAAAATAAATAAAAATAACAATAGTTAAAAATAGAAAATAAAAAAAACTAAGGTCTAAATTAATAAAGAAATTCCTTTGGTATGATATTGAACTAAACACCGCTCCCCGGCAACGGCGCCAAAAACTTAGTCGGTCAAAAACCTACCGCAAGTGTACGGGTCAAGTACTATAGGTCAAAGCGAGCAAGGTATCGTTCCCACGAGGAAGGGTAGTCAAGTACCAAATTAAGAAATTCCTATTATTATCTAGACAATCTAAAAATGGTTGTTTTAATGTAACAAAATTTATTATTAAAACTGGGTAAACACGAGAGATTTATAGCAAGAAAATATATGGGTAAAGGTTCTAGGACTAGGACTTTGTCAGTTGACTTACTCCAATGGAAATAAATTAATTTCAGGGTTAAGGATTTATTAATTACAATGGTCGAATTTCCAAATTTATATAATTTCCTCTGTCGAGGTAAACTATGCATGCCTATAAAAACGTTATGTCTACTTTCGTGATCACAACAGTGGATATAAACTCATTAAAAACAGTGAAATTCGCAATTGCTTGAAACCACGTCAAGTGTATAACTATCTCTAAAATTATACTACAAGAAGTTTAATAATCCTACGAACTAATATTGAACTTCAACTGTCGTTCCATCATTCAATACCTTGGATTTGTAACTATTTGGCCAGAATAATTACAAGAATAATAACAAGATTATCAAATTGTAACTAAATAAATTCAACCCATTTAATTTAACTACTCCATTGAAATAAAATCAAAAGACTACATCCTTGTCCTAGAAATAGAGAAATTAGCCACACGTGATATTGAAAACAAACGCAAAATCAATTGTATATAATCTAAAAATCATCATCTAAATAAGAATAACAACTTAAAGATTAATAGCAAGAGATTGGAACAGAAAAACCAAATTAGATGAGAATCTGCAGCCCTTTCTTGCTGCGTCTCTTGCTGCGTTTCTGCTTCTCTCTCTCTGTCGTGGCTGCCTCACTGCAGCCCTTCTCTTACTCTAGCAGCCTCTCACCCAAGACCCCCCGTGGACTGCTCTCTTACTATCTCGTGGCTGCTGTACGTTTCTTCTCTAGGTCTAGCCGTCTGTTTTTTTTTCCTTTTACGCTGCCCTCCTTTCTTCTTTTTTTCGCTTCAGTCCCTTTTTTTTCTTTTAATCGCTGCAGTCTCCTTTTCCCTCTAGGTCTCGCCTCTCCACCAAAGAAACAAGTGGGCTGCTCTGGTGTCTTTAGTATTAGCTGGGCTTGCAATTCCTTAACTGGTGCAGCACATGGGCCATGCCCAATAACTTATACTTGACAATTACATGTTTCAATACTTCATATTTTAGGGGTAGTTTTGTCGTCCAATTTTCAGCATACTAAATGGCTGAATCGTAGCTTGGTGTCAAAATAAAAGTTGTAGCCCTTCATTCAAGCTTTCCGACGCCTATTTAACCGCAATAAACGGAACTCTAGAGAGAAAGTTATGGGCAAAATACTGAAGTCTGTCCAAATCTAGCGAATTTGGTCTTTTATATCCGAAAATAATGCTTTTTCTCCGTCTTTTCCTTTATATGAGCATAACTCATAAAACCTACAATAATTAGACAAAAAGTGTGTTTAACCCATAAAAATATTGCCAAAATATTAATAATCAGAGGGTATAAAATATATATAAAAATAACACTTATCAGGTGCCACCTCAGCTTCTTTTTCTCCCTCATCCTCACTTACTCCTTCAATTATTTTTCTTTTGATTGGGAGTTTTGTGATGGCTGTTTGAGTCTTTGCAACCACAGTCTTTTGGGAAACTATGGCGGGGGCTATGGATTGTTATTGTGAAGTGGTTGGAGGATTAATAGGGTTTTGGCTTTCAGAATCCTCAAAGAATGTAAAAGAGTAGAGGTTTGGAAGCCTGTCAATGAGAGAAGATCTCATGACAGGAGGGAAAAATAAATGAACCTCTACCTTTGCAGATTTATGCTTCACATCAGTAAAAATTCTTTTACTCTGCAAAACAGTTGGTACAACTTGCATGCCAGTAATATTAACATTAGGAATTAGATAATAAGCAATCATCATCAAAAACCTAGCATAATAAATTTTATTTTTATTATCGGATTTAAGTTTTAGCAAAAGATTTTGCAGAATTAAATGCCCAATGTTTAGATGTCTATCATACAACACACTAAAAGCAATTTGTTGTGTGAGTGTAGTGATAGCATCATAGCCACTGCACTTGGAAGTAAAAGCTTTAGTGATTATATTAAAGAACAGTGACCACTCTTGCCTTAGATGGGGTCGAGTTATGGACCCAACAGAAATAATTTCTGAAGAATAATGTAAATTTTTAAACATAGAAAAAATTTCTTCATCAGAGGCAAGAGAGTCAAAGTTTTCATAAACGGGTAAACGTAAAGCATTACTTACTACGGTATGATCTATATTATAGATAGAGTTAGCATACCTAAAACTTACCATAGGAGAGTTAGCATTCTCGTCCTGGACAGTAGCAGTGGACCACATAGCCGTGATAACTTCAGCGGTTTGTGTGGGAGCTTTGTAGACGGCATAGTAAAGTGTGGAGTTTTGAAGAAAATCCATGAAAGGGTGGTGCTGTGCTTCAAATTCATGCTTGTCTACCACCCCTGCATGGTTAGACTTCATGATATCAAAGTCTCCAAACTTGAAGCATACTATTTTGGCGGCCATTGAAGAGATCTGTGTGACCTTGTGAAGAAATTCTTTGGAAAAGGGTTAAATTGCAGAGTGTTTGTAGAGAGAAAATAATTTCAAAGCTTGAGAGATTGTGATTGCAAAGGTGTTTGAATTTACTTTTATCAAAGTGTTAGAAACGTTTGCAATTCTCATGATAGTGAACCGTTTTCGATCGTGGGTATGAGTAACTACCAGATTACCCTCGATCGGAGATTGCCCTAATCTCTGATATGTTCACTCATAAGAGACTAGACCCGATTAGTCTTCGATAGTTCATTTTTGATTAAGTTAGAACCTAATTAAAAACACTGTCGGGGACTAAGATAGTCTCTGATAGTTCAATTGTTAATTAAGTCGGGGACTAATTAAAAAAACTGTCGAGGACTAAGATAGTCTCCGATAGTTCAATTTTTAATTAAGTCGGGGACTAATTAAAAACACTATCAGGGACTAAGTTAGTCTCTTACTCCAAAGCTTTCAGGGACTAAGAAAATATAATCCCTGCTACAATTTTGTTTTTCAAAACATTTCCAACAATCAACTTAATGATTATTAGCTTCAAAAATTGTGTTTAATTAAAAATAGCTACATTCCAGAAATTAAATTCTAGCTTCTAAAATTCTGTTCATTAAGAACAACTGCAATCTAGAAATTAAATTCTAACTTCTCACAACTAAACAACTTGACTTCTGAGATTTTAATCAATTTTTAGAGACATAGTTCAACATTCTTAACTCATAGACTAATCTTGTAAATGAAGATTCATCTAAAAGTTTTGTGAATATGTCTGCAAGTTGTTTATCAGTTGTAATCCAGTGTAATTCGATATTACCTTCACTTACATGTTCTCTTATGAAGTGATATCTAATATCTATGTGTTTTGTTCTTGAATGTTGCACTGGATATTATGTTATTGCTATGGCACTTGTATTATCACAATAGATAGAAATTTTGGATAATGACATACCATAGTCTAGGAGTTGATTTTTGATCCATAAGATTTGAGCACAACAACTCCCAGCTGCAATGTATTCAACTTCTGCTGTTGAAGTAGAAACTGAATTTTGTTTCTTGCTAAACTAAGAAACAAGTCTGCTCCAAGAAGTTGATAGCTTCCACTTGTGTTTTTCCTGTCAAGCTTGCAACCTGCATAGTTAGCATCTGACTAACCAATTAGTTTAAAATCAGATTCTTTGGGATACCATAACCCAAGGTTTGGGGTACCCTTTAGATATCTGAGTATTCTTTTTATAGCAATCAAATGTGACTCTCTAGGATCAGCTTGAAATCTAGCACATAAACATGTAGCAAACATTATATCAGGTCCACTTGCAGTTAGATATAAAAGAGAGCCTATCATGCCTCTATAGCTAGTAATATCAACTTTCTTTCCTTTTAAATCCTTATCTAGCTTAGTGGAAGTAGGCATGGGCGTTTTTGCAGATGCACAATCAACTAAATCATATTTTCTCAATAAGTCCTTGATGTACTTAGACTGACTGATAAAAATTCCATCAGTTGATTGTTTTATTTGCAAACCTAAGAAAAATGTTAATTCTCCCATCATACTTATTTCATATCTAGACTGCATGAGTTTTGAAAATTTTTCACAAAGTTTCTCATTTGTAGACCCAAATATAATATCATCTACATATATTTGCACCAATATAATGTCAGAGCCTTGAGTTCTACAAAATAAAGTTTTATCTACGATACCTCTAACAAATTTATTTTCAAGTAAGAGTTGAGATAAAGTATCATATCAGGCTCTTGATGCTTGGTTTAAGCCATAAAGTGCTTTGTCTAACCTGTAGACATGATTTGGAAGTTTGGAGTCCACAAAACCTGGGGGTTGGCAAACATAGACTTCCTCTTCCAATTTTCCATTCAAGAAAGCACTTTTGACATCCATTTGGTACACCTTGAAGTTCTTGTAGGTTGCAAAAGCCAAGAAAAATTCTGATTGCTTCAAGTCTTGCTACTGGTGCAAAAGTTTCATCATAATCTATTCCTTCTTCTTGAGAATATCCTTTTGCAACCAGTCTTGCTTTATTTCTTATGATTGTACCAGTTTCATCCAATTTGTTTCTGAAGACCCATTTGGCACCAATAATTGATCTATTCCTTGGTTTTGGTACCAGTCTCCAGACTTTGTTTCTTGTGAATTGGTTTAATTCTTCTTGCATGGCTAATACCCAATCAGGATTTTAAAGCGCTTCCTCAATTTTCTTTGGCTCAATCTTTGAGAGAAAACTAAGATATAGACATTCATTTTGAGTTGCACTTCTAGTCTTGACTCCATCCTCTAGACTTCCAATAATCAAATCTGGTGTGTGGTCTCTCAACCATGGAATTCCACGAGGCAGATTTGACCTTGAAGTGGAGGTTGCATTTTCTAGACTGTTGTTTTCTAATCTAGCTTCATGATCAGAGACTGCTCCCCCTAAACCATTGACTTCTTCATTATTAGCTCCCCCTGAGCTGTTTATCTCTATAGTCCCTGGTGTCAAGATAGTCTCCGATTGTGCATCAGTGACATTAGTCCCTGATGAACCATTAGTCTCCGCTGGTTCACTAATGTCACCAGTTTCTTGTATTTCATCTAATACTCTAGTCTCTGATAGAGTATTAGTTCTTGGTACTTTATGCACAACTGTTATCTCCCCCTCAATTATGTAGGGATCATTACTATCTTGGGGTTGTTCACTAGTCTCTAATGGATATTCCCATGCATCCAATTCATTCTCAAAATTGAGAGGTTCATGCAATCCTTGTCCAATCATTCCTGGAATTTTTCTGTCATCAAATACAACTTGAATTGATTGCACAATGACTTTTGTTCTTAGATTATATACTCTATATGTTTTGCTTGACAGAGAATAACCTAAGAAGATTGCCTCATCAGACTTGTTGTCAAATTTTCCTCTTGTCTCTAATGAGTCTCTCAGTACAAAGCACTTAGAATCAAACACATGTAAAAACTTGAGAGTTGGTTTTCTCCCAGTCATTAATTCATAAGGTGTTTTGTTGTATGCTTTGTTTATCAAGAATCTATTATGTGTAAAGCAAGCTGTAATAATAGCTTCTTCACAAAAATATGTAGGAAGCTTTGCTTCTTGTAACATAATCCTTGCTGCTTCAATAAGGGTTCTGTTTTTCCTCTCAACAACTCCATTTTGTTGAGGGGTTCTTGGAGCTGAGAATTGATGAGTTATTCCTTTTTCAATGCAGAATTCAACAACTTGGGAATTCTTGAATTCTGTTCCTCTATCACTCGTTATTACCCTTACTGTTTTTCCTGACTCAGTTTCTATCTTCTTGATATGATCAATTATCAACTGAGCAGCTTCATCTTTTGTATGGAGGTATTTTACCCAAGAATACCTCGTGTGATCATCCACAATAACCAAAGAATATCTATTTCTTGAGATAGACATCACATTCACTTGACCAAATAATTCCATGTGTAGCAATTGTAATGGGTCAATGATTGATGTTGCTGGTTTGCTTTCGAATGATACACTTCTTTGTTTCCCTTTCTGGCATGAATCACACAATCCATCTTGTGAAAACTCCAATTGTGGAATGCCAGCTACCATTCCTTCTCTCACCAGTTTGTTGATGTTCTTGAAATTCAAATGGGAGAGCTTCTTGTGCCAAAGCCAACTTTCATCAGTTGAACCTTTGCTGTAGAGACATGTAATTTGATCAGAGGAAGAGATAAGGTTTGCAACATACAAATTTCCTTTTCTTTTCCCTGTCAATATCACATTATCATATTCTTTGTCACACACCAAGAATTGATCTTCTTTGAAGGTGACATTGAATCCCTTATCATATAGTTGACTCACACTTAGTAAATTGTGCTTTAAGCCATCAACTAGTGCTACTTCAGTGAAGATGACATCTCCATGTTCAACACTGCCATAACCCTTGGTATGACCTTTGTTGTCATCTCCAAAAGTGACTTTTGGGCACTTTTCTCTTCATACTGTTTTAGCAGGGACTTGTCTCCAGTCATGTGCCTTGAACAGCCACTGTCCAAGTACCATGTCTTCTTCTTTTTGCCCTGCACAGTAAAGAGTAACTAGTTAGAAATTTTTGGGACCCAGAGTTTCTTGGGTCCTATCTCACTAGTTGTAGAATCAAGACTTAACTCAGATTGAGTTGATTGTCTTTTAGTATTTTTGATTTTAATTGGACAATCACTAGTCTTGCTACCTTGTTCTGAGAGACTGCCAAGCTTAGGTTTTTCATAGTTAATGCAAAGATGATTTGACCTTTTTACAGGTGATTTATTTTTTATTGTCTTTGAAAGTACAGTCTCTATTATAAGAATTTTATTTTTACTCCTAGAGTGCATAGCTATGTGATTAGGATTACCACATATCTGACATGTCTTTCTAGGAGCATCAGGCATGCTAGCATAATTTGTGTATTTGTTAATGCCTATTTTTCCATTCCTATTTTTCTTATTTATGCTAGGCTCCACTAATGTTTCAGCCTTTTTTATAGAAATATTTTCCAATTTTTTGTTTAATTGAGTCTTTGTTATGAACCCAATGTTTAATCTTTTATTTTCACTATTATCAACAACATTCACTGTCTTTTGATCAATATTTGATTTTGCAGTGACTTGTTGATATTGAGTGTTAATAATTTTGGGTTCATTAACAGGAGAGACAAAATTAATTCTTTTTAAAGCATTTGGCTTAGTAATAGTGGAGTTAGCAGCTTCAATTAGATCATCTAAATTTGAACTCTTGTTTAGATTTTCATCATAACCTAGTCTAAATTTTTGACCTATTGTTTGACACTCTACCAAATCTGTCAACTTTTTAGAGGAAGTATTCCACTATTTAATCTTAGCTTGAGCATTTTCAAGTTGCTCTACTAAGTAATATTCCCTCTTTTTCAAAGCATCAATCATGTGATGAGCTTTGTTTAAGTCAAACTTGATAATGTCAAATTGTATCAATCTCTCTTCAAGAAATTTGTTTCTTTTCAAGAGAAGGTCATGTGATTCTTTTACATTAGTATGTTCAATAGTTAATGATCTAAAACTAACATGCAAATCAGACATATCTTTTTGTATGCTTTCAATACTAGATGTATCAAGTAAGTTAAGCACATTAAAATTCTGAGTTGCATCACATACCTTTGTAGAATCACTTGACTCGTCACTACGAGCCATTAGAGCAAAGTTGATAATTTCCTCATCGGAGTCACTGTCAATCCAATCCTTGCCCTCAGTAATCAAGGCTTTGCTTTTTGATTTGAACTTCTTGTCAGCAAAGTCATTCCCCGTTTTCCTTGATTTTTCATCCTTAGATTTATCACTAGATCTAGGCTTCCTGCACTCATTGACAAAGTGCCCTAACCCATCATAGTTGTGACATCTGATTTTCTTTTTGTCAAAGGTCACAGTTTGACCTTCACGTTTAAGGTTAGGCTTCCTTGACGACTCCCTTCCTTTTCTACTAGCCCTAAATTTCTTGAACTGTTTGACCATGAATGCCACAAATTCCTCCCTGTCATCATCGGTGTCCAGTTCATCTTCCTCATCAGTCGAGCTAGCACTGGAAGTTTCATCATCAAGCTTCTCTTGAGACTTGTTTGTCTCAACCATTAATGCAGCTCCTTTGTCCTTGCCATGCATGTGTTGTCGTTGCTCTACTTCAAGCTCATAAGTCTTTAAATTACTGTAGAGCCAGTCTGTTAGTGCAATATAACCACAAGTGTTTGTAGAAGGGGGGGATGAATACAAACACCTGAAACTTTTCGCTCTTTTAAACTCAAAAGTGCTCACTGGAAAATAGTTGTAACAAACAGAAAAACTAAAGAAATGAACACACAGATTCAAGTTAAAATAGTTATATTAAAACTTGGGGTTTTTCTGGAAATCTGTATAATCACAAATGTGATTTACAGCTACAAGTTTCTGCAAATAAAATTCACAGCTTCTCACACTCACTAGCTACTAAAACTTTCTCTGAAAAATAAATCTCTCACGAAATATATTTCTGAGCTTCCTAGTGTTGTGTGTTTCTTTGTTTGTTTGATCTGTTGGATAGATTCAATCTCTCTCTATTTCTCTTCTATTTTGTAATGAGAACTCTTTTGCTTATATGTTGATCAGTTGATGAAATCACGTGCTAGTGACGTGTTGCTTTTCTCAACTTAGCCGCAAGTATGTCACATCGTAGCCCTATGTGTCAGATTGCTGTATGCTTTGTTGCTTCTTTGTCTTCCCCTGATCTGTGAGCATTTAATGCGAGAGAGTTCTCATTGGATCAAAAACAAACTTCAAGAAATATCTTTCCAGTTGATATTTCTTGCTTCTTAAACACGTTACGTTGATTTCCGTGTAAGAACTGATGACGGATGCATGCTGTCATAACGATCCACTGACTGCCAGCCCTGATGGACTTTGATCAGTGCTTCTGGATCCCCTGATGCTTATTGACTGGATCAGGGCTTCAACCTTCACTTGAGTTTCACTCAGTGCTTCTTGATCCTGATGGTTATGACTGACGGCATACACTGATGGCTTCTACTGATGTCATGTTGGTCATTCCCCCTGACGGGTTACCCTGATGCATTTGCCTGACACTAACATGTCCTGAAGTGTTTCCCTGACGGATTGGTCTGCCCTCGTCATACCCTGACAGGTTTCCCTGACAGGTTCCCCCTGATGGGTTCCCCCTGATGGGTTCCCCTGATGGGTTTCCCCTGATGGGTTCCCCCTGATGGGTTTCAATCAACACAACTTTGTTTAGAATTTCTGATGTGCGGAACACTTTGACTGTTTACTAATAGCATCAGACATTCTTCTTCACTTTGTCAAGTCCTTTGAATGTTTCTATTTTCTGACTTGCCTTGTGAAGTTATTGACCATCCACTGATGAATAAGTTTATCATCAGCGGATGCAAAACTTGTGCTGATCTTAAGGTTTATAAAATACCTCAAGTATTTACAGTTTGCACAATTTATTACATAATCATCATCATCATCATCATCATTTATCTCTAACATTGTCCAGTGTAAGTATGTCTAAGTCATGAGCCTCATTTATTGCAATAGTATTTGGATCCCAGTTTGGTAGGAGAGATCTCATGAACTTGGTGTTGACATCCTCATTGTCATAGGACTTTTCAAGTATTTTCAAGTCATTGAGCAAAGTATTGAACCTGTCATAGACTAATGTTATTGGTTCACCAGGCTTTGCTTGAAAGAACTCATATTGTTGAGTCAACAATGATCTTTTGTTCTTTCGGACTTGATCAGTCCCTTCACACAGGACTTTGATGGTGTCCCAGATTTACTTTGATGTTGTGTAGTTGATGATGCTTGTGAACATATTTTTGTCAATACCATTGTAAAGTATGTTCATAACTTTAGCATCTTTTAACACTTGCAACTTGTCTTCATTGGTATAATCACTTTCAGACGCAAGCTCAAAATGTTCAGCAACAACAGATCCTTCAACAGTTTTAGCAGGAACAAATTTCCTAGGAAGATAATGACCTTTTTCAATCCTTTCAATATAGTTTGGATCTGTTGCTCTCAAGTGCATGTACATCTTTTGCTTCCACATAGGATATTCTTCTCTTTTAAGAATAGGAATCCTAGTACCACCATCACGACTGCCTGCATATGTCATTATGTTAAAGCTGCTTGCTTCATCGTTAGCCATCTCTTCGAACGTGTTAATTGAATAAATTCAATTACAGACTCTGATACCAATTATTTTCCCAGTGAGATAGCC
>CM025783.1:43220492-43283797 GCA_014636745.2 Centella asiatica | reverse complement strand
TATATATATATATATATATATATATATATATATATATATATATATATGTGGTAGTAGTTAGGGACGAAGCTAGGATTTCAAGGTCATCAGGGCTAAAATTTTATTCTTTCTGTCTCCAAAAAATGTCCCAAGTACATCTCAAAATTTTTCTCAAAATGATGTTTAAAAGTATACGTTTTATATTTATTTTTTTTCTTGTACTTTTTTTTCTCACCTTAATATGTGTATTTGTGTATACTTAGATCATCCTTTCGGAACAAAGAAAGCATATAAATTTTAATTTGGAAAGCTAAAAATAAAATTTAATATTATATATAATTAAGTTGAATGATTTGCAAGCATAGAATTTATACTATAATTTTTTTAATGTCATTGTACGATAATAACTAAGATTTGCCAATGTAATATCTCGTAGAGAGCAAACATAACACATAATTGTGTTAACTAAAATAGAATGATTCAATATAATAATACATGGAATAATGAGTTGGAATAATCTTAAAGAATACAGTACATGTCTACTAAAATTGACATTAAGAATCTGCCATTCTCTTTATTAACATAGAAAATAATTGAACATATCTCAGTGTCATAATTCATTTGTATGTTGTATCTGAATATAAAATATAACTATAAAAAGATCAAAGTATAATAAAAATTAGATTGCATAAGTAAATAATAAATACTCCCTATATTTAACCTTGGTCTCAGTGGTCATCCACTACTTCATATAAAAAATGAGAAGTCGGGGTTTCAAAAACTAATAAAAAATCTTACAAAATAGTTGATTAATGTGTAAATATTTACCTGAGTTTTTAGATGGTTAACTTTTAAATAGAATAATTAGATGTATAGTAGAACTTTTTATTGCAATAGGTAAGATCAGACTAAATTAAAAAAAATAGATTGTAGTTAAAGGCCAAACAACTTTTATAAAACAGTAGATAGAAATAAATAAATAGATTGAATGTTATATATCTATGCGATCTAATTTATGCCAATTTAGGCAACATACATATGCGTAAATAATTTTTTCAAATGTAATTATTTTTTTTAAAACAGTGAGAGTAATTAAAAAATAATAATTTTACTACGCCGTTGCCATGATAAAAAAGATTATACGAGAGAAATCCCAAACACTATCATTGTAATATGGAAATCCGCCAATATTGTCTCCTTAAAATAAGCCTAAATTAAAGAATGAAGTTAAGGAGATAAATACACAAATCTGTTGTAATTATGGTAAGTATTGATGTAGTAGAACTTTTCTCATTACGTAATAATCTGTATTTATTATCATATTAAATAGAAAATAGTCACCTCCGCAAGAAGCTAAAGCTAAAACGGCATGTAATGAGAGAAAACAAAGAGATGATGTCGATTTCATAATTTTAAATGTATCAAAATAGACAAGCTAATTAAGAAGTAATCCCAAGAATCAATCCAGAAGTATGTAGAAATTTCTATTATAAAAAAGTTGCCAAAGTAACAAAAAGAACAAGTCAAAAGATATATAAACTTTCTCAAAAACCATGAATGTCCCATGTACATGTCACTATCTATCGTATGAATATAATACATACAGTACTAACTAATTAAGATACAATTGTTATTCCGTTGACCCAGAAATGTACGGAGTACATAAATTCAGATTTCCAAAAATCAATAAACTATATACGCGTTGCATAAGCTTAGCTAGCAATTACCAAAATTTGTTTGTGAATATGTAGAAAAGTAAACGCCAGATTGGCTACACTATTGAATCTATGTAGACTTTTAGCCCCATATATATATATATACAATTTTCTTTGTTTACTAAACCTCATTATTTCCTTGCCGATACTTTTGATTTGATACTTGGCCGGAAAAAATATCAACCATGGCTACTACCGTACCACTAGCTTACCAAAACAACACCTCCTCCAACCCGGACTGGCTAAACAAAGGAGACAACTCATGGCAGATGATAGCTGCCACCATCGTGGGCCTCCAAAGCATGCCGGGCCTTGTCATCCTCTACGGTAGCATCGTCAAGAAAAAATGGGCGGTGAACTCAGCTTTCATGGCCCTCTACGCATTTGCGGCCGTTATCATTTGTTGGGTCGTTTGGGCTTACAAAATGTCTTTCGGCCATAAACTTCTCCCCTTTTGGGGAAAAGCCGGGCCGGCTTTGGGTCAAAAGTTTCTTATCGGGCAAGCTGAATTGCCCGCGACAACACACAAGTTTGATAATGGCACGGTTCAGACCGCCATGATCGAACCGTTCTATCCCATGGCATCAATGGTTTGGTATCAAGGTGTGTTTGCGGCAATTACATTGATTTTGCTGGCGGGCTCGTTGTTGGGCCGGATGAATATTAGGGCTTGGATGATGTTTGTGCCACTTTGGTTGACATTTTCATACACTGTTGGGGCATTTAGCCTTTGGGGTGGGGGATTTTTGTTTCAATGGGGAGTGATAGATTACACCGGAGGTTTTGTTATTCATCTTTCTTCTGGGATTGCTGGGATCACTGCTGCATATTGGGTTAGTATCAATACTTCTCTTTATCACTTTTTCCCCCTTCTAGCTAAATTCGTAGTTGATAGAATATGTTCATGTGCCCCCGAACTCTTAGAATTGTTCAACTAATGCCTTTGGACTTTAAAATATGTTTAAATACAATGATCATTTAATTTTCTGATTACAAGGGAGATATTGCCTATAAATGGCACTCATGCACGCCCACACTCGTAATAACCGTAGCTTGTAAGGTTAAAATAGGCGGTCGTATAACCATTTCAAAGACATATCAAGTCATACAATTATAATTTTAAAAAGTTTTGTTTGACCTTGATTAACTAACGAGGAGCAATTGGAACAGGTTGGACCAAGATCAAAGGCAGACAGAGAGAGGTTTCCACCAAACAATATACTACTGATGTTGGCAGGGGCAGGGTTACTGTGGATGGGGTGGGCCGGATTCAACGGTGGGGGGCCTTACGCTGCCAACATTGACTCGTCGATGGCAGTCCTCAACACCAATGTTTGTGCAGCAACCAGCCTACTTGTATGGACCTGGTTGGATGTCATTTTCTTCAAGAAACCTTCTGTTATTGGAGCCGTTCAAGGCATGATTACTGGCCTTGTTTGCATCACTCCTGGTGCTGGTACGTTATCTATCTTTTCTTTAGAATTGTTAATATTTTGGTATGAATTACTCAAAAACTGCATATTGTTTTAAATACATGGTTTCAAATATCTTACTCCACTGTGTATCTTATTTCCTAAGTATTACTCCCTCGAATCCAAAATTAGATAAATATTGTTTTTTAAATTTTTTTAAAATTAAAGATACATTTATATTTTTGGAGTATAAAAAGTAATGAGTTCATTAAATATCATTTCACAATTCTATTACTTCAATTAACTTTACTACATCCAGGTAGTGTTGTCTCCGCCTTAACTCTCATTATTATTAAACAACATAATAAATAAATATATTTGAAATATAAAAATTATCTTTAAAAATAGTTATTAAAAACCATTATTTTAGAAACATATCTCTAACTTTTTAAAAGAGGGAGTATTACATAGTGTTATATAATTTTTATTGTCTAGAAAAAAGAATAAATAATAAATGTGACACATGGTACCATATGAATAACATGTGAGAAAAGATGAGATGATCTGGTCTAAAATAGAGTCTAAACAACATAAATTCCGCCTTCGAGTTTGAATCATACAAGCAACGCTGCCAATTATTTGTAACTAAATATTATTATTATCTCATAACTATATTTGAATATCTCTTGATGACTAAGATAGTACCTATTTAAAAAATCAAATCTTATCAATTGAACTTTTTAATAAATGCATTTTGAGTTTAGAAGAGAGACAATAGTATAATTTTGGCTAACAAATTTCGACCAAACAAAAAAAAAAAAGCAAGTAAACCTTCATTCTCTTCTTTAAAGTCGCAAGCAAAAGAATTTGAGAGAAAAATGAACACAAATCAAATCAAATCTCATGGTCTCCAATCAATCAAATGTCCTTTTTGGGTCAACGAAGACTTGAACCTTCGGTGGAAGGTATTTTGGTCATCAATACGGCAAGATGTTGCGTCCATGAAATCAAGTCTACGAGAGAGAGATTCACTAACTTCCATATAGTGATTTGTAATGGACCCCTTTTGCTTTAAGTTCTTTACATAGAAATTTCCTAACATAAATACAAAAGTAAACTCTTAATAATTAAAGTTGACCAAATAGTTTCACGCACCGAAATCCGATACTTTCACATTCACCTTTTGTACGAGTCAAGCAATGAAATATTGGGTAGGAGAGAATTGGTACTCAAAAAGATACTTTCCCTCTTCAAAATAAGCATCTTAAAATTATTTGAGTGCTTAAAAGTTGTACGTATTTTATATAGCTGAAAGGGTATGGGACATTCTTATTGGTGGACTTAAACTTTTGAATTTCGGTTTTAGGAAAAAAAATTGAACATGTGTTAGAGGTGATGCATAATGTGCAGTACATAAATAATGCTTCGAAACTTCGTATCAGACAAGTAAAGCGTTGCTGTATAAGGCTACATTTACTATCTCTCTTTTTCTTTTTTCTTTTTTTTCATCAGAAATTTGTCATTTTCCTTCCTTTTTTATTATTTTCTCAGAAATATTCGTATTTCAAAAATAAAGTTACATTTCAATTTTTTTTTGTGAAATCTTGAAGTTCAATATCAATATTAGTTCAATCTAAGATGCCACAATCATAATTCAGATAATTGTGTGTGGACAACTAACTACCTTGCGAAGAACCACATCCCATAACCAAAATATAGATTTTTTTTTGTAAAAGAAAGAAAATATTATTTATTTACTAACATTATGTTTTCTGAGATGTCTTTCGCTCATTTGTATTAATTTTAAAAAATGCATAAAAACTTTATTTTGAGTAAAAGTCTCTCTCTCTCTCTGAGACACACACTCTTCCAAAGTTGCAAATTCCTCAAATTTATTAATTTATGTATGCATATATATTAAGAAAAAGAAAATTGAGTTATGGTTTATTTTTATAATCTTAATCACTTGTCTTATACTTCTATTTTCATATATAAAAAAAATATAATTGTACGGATTCAAAAGTCATGCAGAAACAATGCAATATGAGAAATTTTTGAATTTTTTCGAGCTCATTTATATAATTTTATAATCATGTAAAAATCAATAAATCCTAACTTTTGAAAATATATAAATTTTACATGGTTATAAAACCATGTTATACACCACAAAAGATGAACAAATTTATATATCCCTCTATTTTTTGACACACCTTCAATCCACGGTTGAATTTTCTAAATAACTTTTAAATTCATAAATATAAAAATAGTTGTGAATTCATGTCATTTTATTGGTTGTTAGTAGTGGTGACAATTTTCGACATGACACGATAACCCGACACGAACACGACACGACTTAGTAGGGTTTGGGTTGGCTTATATGAGTTTGGGTCATAAACAGCTCGACCTGTTTAAGACACAACTAAAATAACCGGTTGGCGGGTCAACCCGTCAAAACCCATTTATGACCTATTTAACCCGATTATGAAAACAAAAATATTTAAACATTTTATTAAAATAATCATGTTATATTTTTATTATTTCTTTTAAATTAACTAATTAAGTATACATTATAAATTTTGAATTAGACTAAATTTTATCAATTAGTTATTGATTAGTATATATGAATTTGTGAATCATATTTACTAAGTATATATTGACTTAGTAAGTCATATATACTTAACATACTTATTTATCATTCTAAAAAATCTAAACTCACCTTATAACATTAGTTATTGGTTAATATATATGAAGTAATAGTTTTTTCTATATATACATTAAGTTAATATATATATCAAACATATAAGATGAGTTTATATTGTAATTATGACTAGCTTATATAATTTTTAATGAATAAAAATATACTAATATAATAATAACTAATAATTATATATATAATTTATAAATAATATAAATTATTAAATTATTTTTATTGACATTATTTTATATAGATTAATTTACAAAACAATATTTATAACAAACAAAAAGTAATTTTATGTTTAAGAAACTTAAGAAAATATGTTATTTTGCCAAAAGACTCAAAACTATGTAAAATTTGAGTTACGTATTTGTAAAAGTTTAATTTTAGAGTAATGTTAAGTGAGTTATTCAAGTAGTAATGTGTAAATGGGTTATCTGAGTTATTTAGGTTATATGGGTTATTCGGGTTATATGGGTTATTCGGATTATCTAGGTTAACTAGGTTATCTGGGTTAACCGTGTTATTTGTGTCGTGTTATCCGTTTAAAAATCGTGTCGTGTTCGGGTTTCAAATTTTGACCCATTTATTAATCGTGTCGTGTTCGTGTTATACTTAATTGTGTCGTTATATGGGTTGACCAAACACAAATATAATCCATTAACCCATTTTGCCACCCCTAATTGTTAGTTGCATCCTTACAATTTACCATTATTGATGCCTACTTAATTATAAGCTTTTTGATTTTTGTTCATCAAACACATGTATTTGTCTGCTATCTATTTGTATGCTTCTATTTTCCAGTAAAGAACAAAAAGCGTAACACGTTTTGACGTTTTTTTTCCGTTTAAAGCATATGCGGTAACTTATGATTGTTTGAACTTAAATTTCAGCTCGGGGTAAAAAAACAAAAAAAGAAGTTGAAGATGCGCAAGATACACTACACTAAAATGAGTCTAAAATCTACAAATTAGATTTCACATTGCACACGAAAACAACTCAATCTAATCCTCTTTTTATGGGGGCTTAAAAATGTTCAAATTTCTCACTGTTTTATTCTATTTAAGTATTAGTATTAATTATTATTATTATCATTTTTTTTTTGTATTTTGAAAGGTCTTGTACAAGGATGGGCTGCCATAGTGATGGGAATTTTATCAGGCAGCATTCCATGGTGCACAATGATGATCATCCACAAGAGATGGAGTCTACTCCAAAAAATCGACGACACGCTGGGCGTGTTCCACACCCATGCAGTAGCCGGCTACCTAGGAGGCTTTCTTACCGGCCTCTTCGCTGAGCCAACACTCTGTTCCTTATTTCTGCCAATTCCTGATTCCAGGGGAGGAGTTTATGGCCACAAGGGCGGAGTTCAGATGCTCAAACAACTCGTTGGAGGCGGTTTTATCATCGGTTGGAATATCGTTGTAACATCTATCATTTGCGTTCTGATAAGTTTTGTGATTCCGTTGCGTATGTCTGAAGAACAACTAATAATTGGAGATGATGCTGTGCATGGAGAAGAGGCATATGCATTGTGGGGAGATGGGGAGAAGTATGATGCTACAAAGCATGGAAATTATTCGGATGATACAGATCATATGAAACCATCTATTGGTATTACTCAGATTATGTGAAATTATTCACACAACATGGAATGAGGTGAATCATGAATGTTTTCATCATGCCTTCTTTCTTGGTATCGTCGTTTAATTATTCTAAGAACATAATTTATTTGAAGTGTTTTAAAATGTGGTTAGTACAATTCGATTATAGGAACTAAAGATGTTAATACTGTGAATAGTTTTCACATTTTAATGTTCTAGCATTGAATTGATATTAATTTTCATGTTTGTATCAGATTGTTTAATGTATGGTTATATAATCATCTTTTGAGCTTTGAAAAAACTAGAATCTAGAAGATGAAAGAAAAGCTTCATTGATTGTAAAACTACAAAAATTACAAGTGGTTGAAACGAACACGTGTTAGAAAGTATTTATATAGTAGCTATTACCATAAACTTCTATTTACATGGACTTTTGATCAACTGCAACAAGCCTCACCACACTGGACCTTCAACGGCTTTTGTGGCACTCTAGCAAATGGGATTTAATAGAACCTTGTGTATAAGCTTGTAATAATACTAGCCATGACAGCTGCATATTCCTTTTCTTCCTATTACCATCACTAATTCTGATAAACCCCCGGATTTGGGTTGTGACCCACTTTAAAAGGCTATTGGACTAGTCCGAATGAGACTAAAGAAGGCTGAATCCCATAAGCAGAACCCTCTGGAAATATCCAGATACAAACATAGTCCAGATAAGGACGTATCAAATAGCAAGCTTGAGCTAAAAGACTAAACTAATTTGAGAGAGGATCAAAACATGCGTTCTCCAGTAACTATAAATAAAGGTTCTTATTTTCATTGTCAGGTAAGCAAATTTTACCAATCGAACAATTTTTACTCTCAACCAGAATTTATTACTTTCACACTAGATAGTCTTCCAAGAGTTGCAACACCACCTCTTTGAGGACTTTTTGCTGGTTGTCATGAGCAAGGGAAAACTGAGAGATATTCTCATGGTTAAACAATATTGATCAGGTCAGTTGACACATCAATTAGTGTCGTTTGTGGAACACTAATAAAAAGCTTAATCAACAATGGTGCATATCTGATCATCTCAGCGAGTGGAAGCATCCAATACCAGAAATCCATCACATGTACCATCACAAGCGGAGCAACCTCCGACCACTGTGCAAGTCCCACAACAGGATGTTGCTCCGGTTATTCAACTAAATCTAAATCCAAATCCGCCATGGGATGATCAAAACAGGATCAGGCAACCGCCTCTTATGGAGCCTCAACAGACTCATGAAAGTCCCACAGACACGGACACAAATAAAATTGTGAGGGAACATAGGAACGCAACCTCTCCTCGGTGGAAAGACCTTCGTGAAGACATAGAGAAACGATGACGAACAAAAGGTCTTCGCGATCATATCTATGACAGACGGGAAAGAGTTAGTCATCGAAGTAGGCCCACTCAACAAGGCCCCCACGATGAATTGAGAAACAATGTCCTTTAAATCCAAAATTTGTTAAATCAATTGCGACAAACAACTGGAAGGGAACAATCGGTTAATTCTAGGCTTGTGAGGGATGAAGAATCAATCGATGCAGACGCCTAAAGAAGGCTCCGAGGGAGACAATGAATTGGAACTGTTGGAATGCAAACTCCATAGCTATAACCACAAGTCACTCTGATAGTGCAATCGAACCTCTCCTTTGCCACATATAAGGTTGTAGACCCTCCATTCGTTCCTCAAATTATGGATGAGACCCTATCAGAATGGTTCAAGATGCCTCGGGTAGACAAATACAAAGGATTGGGTGACCCCAACAGTCATGAGTAGCATTTCAAAGGTCACTTTTGTCACATAACGTTTCAGACGCTATCAAGTGGAAAGCTATCCCACAAAATCTCAAAGGGCCGACTTAAGACTGATATAGACAACTCCCTCCAACCTCTAGCAGTTCGTTTGAGAAAATATTTAGATGTTTGTGAATCAATTCGTGGGACGAAAGGTTCATGCAAAAAACTCAACGTCGTTAATTTCGATGTGACAATAAAGTGGCGAGAGTCTCTAGGATTATATCGTTAAGTTCACTAATGAGGCACTTAAAGTCTCGAACCCAGACCAATCTGTGGCCATTGTATCCATGACCAAAGGAACAACCAATCAGCACGTGAGGGTGTCGATAGCAAAGAAGCAACCAAAAACCATGATTGGACTCCAGAATAGGTCTGACAAATACCCCAATGATAGAGATGATAAGAAGAGAAAGACATAACACTAGAAAGGGCAAGCAAGCAAGAAGAAGGTGAACGAAGAATGGGGACCCAAAAGAAGTCCCCAAGTCAGAAGTTCACCGAGTATACTGTAAGTGCAGAAAATTATAGACAACGAAGCGAAAGCATAAAAATAGCAATTTAAAATTTTTTTGCAATCCCAGGAATCACCTTATATGATATTATTAATTGAGGAAGGATTAAAATCATACCGTTGTAAATTCGACGACGTTGATGTAGAATCTTTACGCACGAATTAACACCGCAATCTTTATCCTTCACGCTCCAGTCGATCCCCTTGATCCGTCTTGCAATTTATTCCACGTTCTTGATTGTTCCACTAGATCTAACGTTTACTACTCAAGTGTGTAGTACTCTAAAGGTGATCACCAGAGAATTTTGATTATGAAGAATATTGAATTTCTCTCACAATATTTTGGTGACAAATATTATGGAGGCTACCAATTATTATTTCAGTTAAGGTTTAATCTATTATAAGTCTCCTTATATAGACAACCCCTAAACTAATTCCTAAACCATTTAGGAATTGGTTATTTATTAAATAATAATAAAACTCCATTATCTAATTCCTAAACCATTTAGAAATTGGATTCTTTATTATTAAATAATAACACCACTTTCTAATCTAATTCCTAGACTACTTAGGAATTGGATTATTTATTAAATAATAATAATATAAGAATAATTCTTATTTATTTATAATTAGTATTTCTAAAATACTAAATTATAAATATTAAGCCATTTAATTTATTCCACCATGGTATAAATTAAATTACTTAATTATTATTATTTCTCAATATCTTCATAATTTATTATTTCCCTTTTATGGTATGACCCTTTAGGTTCAATATTAAGCTGGTTGTAAAAATAAATTAAATTAGAACTATTCTAATTTTATTTATACGAATTAAACACTTTAATTCATTAAATAGAATTAATTATATTAATTATACTTATTCTACATCATGAGGGATACCTCTCAGCATATCATGACTATCCGGATAATATGAAATCAACGTTTAATCACAAAGAACCTATTCAGTGAATAGTTACCGTACAATTCCATCTTTCTACCACACAATGTCTCGATTAAATATAAGACATGAAATTACTGTCAAGTCTTATTTTATTTAATCATATGCATTCCGATTCATACATTCACAACTCAATATATTGTCAATTAGAAACACATTCTAATTATCATTTCACTATGGCCAGAGATTCCCGAGTTGTCACTAATGGAATCGCATAGGACATTCTCTCCCTTTACTGAAAGCGGTAGATCCTTTGTTGATCATTCACTTATCTCCATGTACACTTTATTATACCCGAACATACACTTATATACACTGCTTGAGCTAAGATATATGACAAAGTATAATTTAGTGTACAAAAGATAACCGCAACGATTTCAAGTCTAAGGATCACTTGTACAACTATCACTAGATGAACTCCTATTGACAAGCAGGTAAAACTCCATTAGGTGTTCATTTAAGCGAGTCACGTTTAGTGAACTTATTCTCTAATAAGCACCTACATACTTGCTTTAATGTCGTCACACAAATGATTATGAGATCAATCATCCTCTTGTTAAGAGCAAGCACAATATGTACTAATCTTTCCGGATTCACTAACACCCTTATTAGTGATCCTACGATTAGGAATATTTTTAGTTTCGAGTTAACATATTTTAGATCTCATTAGCATGATCTCATCATGATCCTAAAATATAACTCTAAACTATGGGTTAATATATTTAACAACTTAAACATATAAATAAACGCCTTTGACTAAATAATTCTTTTATTAATAAATGAATAAGATTACAAAATAAATGCTCCATCACGTCTAACGTAATTGGCTTAAGGGCATATTACTTTCATATACTCTATGGAGCCAGACTCAAAACCAAATACTCATGAAGATATCCTTTGAACCCTATGTGAGATGGCCAAAGCCACTTAAAACCAATGTCGAAAAGAGGGATACCTCCTACTTTTGCTGATTTCACAAAGATCATGGCCACAACATGGAGGATTGCAGGCAGCTCAAAGACGAGATAGAATTCCTCATTCAGAAATGGCATTTAGCCCAATTTTTCAAGTGAGAAGAGCCCTAAAGGGGAGATGAGGGGGATGATAGGTGTGAACACCAAGTGGAACCTCCAATGGAGGGAAACAGACGTTTTGTGATCAATGTGATCTCAGGTGCACCAGCAGTGAGAGGCATAAACAACTCATCTAAGCGAGCTTATGCGCATGAAGTGCTCACAATGGAGATGTCACCCAAAAGAGCAAGAATATAGAAAGTCATCTCTTTTACTGATGAAAATCTGGAAGGGGAATATTCCCGTCCCGCAAGACGACCCACTCGTGATAGAGATCAAGTATTCTTTTAATGTCTACTTAAGTATAGAATATTTCTGAATCATCTGTTGTTTGGTAACACTTCTTGATGCATCTCGGAAAGATCTGTTCTTAATTTTAGTAGAACTAAAGTTTTATGACACTATGATCTTTTAGATCTACACTATATGGAGCAACTGTGGTTGGTCGATGATGGACGTACACAATCCTACAGATGCTTTTAACAAAACTTTGGGTCATAACATTTTATATCTATAAAGAATACCAGATTTGCCAATTGTTTATCAACAAGAGTTATAAAGTAACAAATTTTGATTCAGATCTACCTATCCTTCTAAAGATATTAATTAAATATAAAATCTTACGGAACCCGATGATGGTTTCTTGGTATCAAGGTGCTCGAAAGTTTAGTCTCATACATTTTTGCATTTTCACTACACACACACCACACACCATGAGCCTCTTCCATTCCTTCTCCTCGTCCTCTTCTTCATCTATGATCTCTTCCAATCCTTCTTCTTCTAAGATCAAAGAAGAGATCCATCTCCCGGATCTCCAACAATCTATAGACAACTGGAAGATCTCTAAGCATCCTACCAGTGATGTCTATGCCAAGAATAGATGGAGACCTATGAGTGACTATGTCATTAAGACTGTTGAAGATACAATCTCCTTAGATTCTGATCATGAAGATATTAAATTGATTTCCCCTAAATCTATAGAAAAGTTATAGCAAAAATACAATTATCTTCATCTTGACCTTATAGAAGTTGCAACCAAGCCTTTATCCCGTGAAGGTCTAGACACATCTATCCTTCCTTACCTTAGAGACAAAAGATGGTTTGACTTTGATGATTCCCTTCTCGGAATGGTTGGAACCAGCCTCTATAGTGGACCAATTTACTTTGATTGTTTTCAAATTTCACTGTCTCTCTTAGAGATAGAAATATCCTTGATTCCTTAACCCTTAATGTTAAGACTAATAATTTCAAAACCAAGGCTGGAACCCAACCAGTAGCTATTATCTATAGAATTCAGTACAAAGCCATGAATTCTGTCTTCAATACTGGAGCTATGAGAACTTTTCACAAAGGTGAAACAGTTCTCTTTCAAATTAATTTGCAAAGATCCCACTTATCAATCCCTAAACCCATTTCCTGGAATAAGGTTAGTTTATCTCAAAACTGGCTTCTTAAGAATGTCGTTCTAGCCAAGAAACCTGAGAACACTACCATCTCTAGAATACAATAATTTTCTAGTGGGTCAGTCTCGATCTCTTTCCAAAGGTCTAATAGTCATCGGTCTTTTAGCCAAAGAATTGATAGTCTTCCAGTTGAGATCTTAATTGACCATCAACAACCTAGACATTCTGTCTCAACTATTATCACTCAACTTCAAGATCTGAACCTTGAATCCAGAATTCCTCAAGCCCATTATATTGTTCAATCCGCACCTACTGAAACCGCCCATCAAGAGGCAGAAGTTGAGAGCCCAATTTGACTCTCCTCACAATAGTTCCAGAAAAGAGTGGTTTCTTCAAACTTTTCAAGGATCTACTAGACAAGAGATCCAAAATCAATATTATGAGTTTTTAAATTTTATCAAACAGCAAATTGAGTTTTTTGAATGGTTTGAAGCTTACGTTGAATTCAAAAAAATTTATTACCCGTTTTCAAAAACCTTAAATGTCTCTAGACTTTGGCAGACAATTAAAGGTGAAAATATCACTTCTGAATTTCTTCCACCTAGAGGGGTTAAAGTTCATGTTGATCCTATAAATGTTTTAAATGCTATACATTTTAAAAGAAAAGATGGAGATATTCTTCTCCCTAAAGATATACAACATATTTATGAGCAAAACAATTATACTAATAAATATTTACAAGTCATTGGAAAATATCTTGCGACCAATCACCCACAGCCTTCTACTTTGGATCAAAATCTTTCAAAACCTACCTAGTCTTCCAATATTTCTTTATTCAAACCCCATGAAATCCCACAGAAGTACAAAAAAGAACTTTCAAAAAGGAACTCAGATAAACATCTGATTACTGAACTTCAAAAGAAAATAGCTGAAATACAAGCCACCATTCCGGTTACTATCCATGAGTCACCTTGCATTCCTCCCCATAATTCTACTAAGAACTCTGTTGCCGTTCTTAAGGAAACAGATTCTGATAATGAATCTCAAAATACCAATCAGGAGCGACAGAATTATCCCCTTTGACTTTGGAATAGCTCCCCTTAGGTTCAACAATAGGCAAAACTGGCGGACCTCCCAAAAGTTGTATTACCTAAGAGCCACGCACCCTGATGTGGCACTGGAAGAACAACCCAACATTCTTCAGAATTGCTATAATGGAAACAATATCTATGAACGGAACATAAAATGGAGATTCTAAATATCATATCTTGAATAAACTCTAACAAATGTCTATGGTTGCAACAACTTATAGGACAACCCACAATGCCTCTGATCAGTTAGTTGTTCATATAATTATTGCCGATTTTACTGGTTAACTTAAAGGTTGGTGGGATGAACACCTTCAAGAAAATGATAAACATGATATTCTTCTTGCTATTAAGCTTGATTTTGACAATCAGTCGATCTTTCATGATGGTGAAACCATCTCTGATGCTGTTGCCACTCTTATTTACACCATTGGCAAAACCTTTGTTGGAAATCCTGACATTTTCTGTGAAAAATCCACTAAAATCCTCAATAACCTTAAGTGCAAGACTTTAACAGATTATCGATGGTACAAGGATACCTTTATGACTAGGATTTACTTTAGAGCTGATGGTAATCTCTAGTACTGGAAAGAAAAATTCCTTGATGGATTGCCAAAATCTTTACGTGACCTAGTTGGTGAAGACCTCAAGGAACAATACAATGATGTCATTCCTGTTAGTGCAGAAAAATATAGACAACGAAGCGGAAGCGTGAAAAATAGCAATTTAAAATTTTTCTGCAATCCCATGAATCACCTTATACGATATTATTAATTGAGGAAGGATTAAAATCATACCGTTGTAAATTCGACGACGTTGATGTAGAATCTTTAACGGAATCCAACAGAACGGCGTCTCTACGGTATCCACACGAACACCCCACGAATCGTCTCACGATTCAAAGCAAGGAGAAACACAGTACTAGCTGTAGAATCTATATCTCTCTATCTTCCTCTCGACTCTAGTCTCTCTAATATGAGCGGCTAGGGTTTTCAGAAAACGTATGTTCTCAAGAGAATAGCCAATATATCCTATATATAGTTGTGTGTAGAGTAATTCCAAAACCTAATCATATTAGGAGAATTAAAATTCGAATTTTATATTTATTAGATATATATATATATATATATATATATATTTAATCAAGTCTCACTTAATTAATATATATATACAAATAAATATATATATTCGTATTTCCTTCCAAAGGACTCTACTTTATTTATACAGATTGCTTATATATAATTTAAAGTCATGATTTAATTAAATCAATCTTATTGATATATATTAAAATCATTGATATTTAAATTATATCTCCTTAACGAATGTTCTTTGTGTGTGACCCTGTAGGTTATTATTACGTTGGCAATAATTTTAAATCATATTATAAAATTATAAACAGTGAGTGGCATCTAGTAATACATCACTGTTACCCAAGTAATAATAAAGTCATAGATTTGACGTAACCTTTCGTGACCAATGTTTCAATGTAATTTAATCCTTTTAACCTTGATATCTAAGATTAAATTCAAGGCATGGTTGTGTCATCCTCTTCATAATTTAATCTCAGTTTTCTTGATCAATGAGTAGACTATATGAAACAAATCTCTATTTGAGCATGGCCATGCATTTCATAGTCTCACTCAATCAAGAGGCCTATAGATATCACCCCTAATTTATAGGAGTATTAAATTCCATCTACATCATTCCCATTTCTCACATAACTCATTATGCATCCAACGATCACCTTTATCGTCCACCCGGTTAAAGGTGACTTTTGATAATGTCAAAACACATAATTCCTTATGTAGAAATGTCATGACTTCAGGTCGAAGGACCATTACATCATTGTCACTATGAGAATTACTTATGACACATAGCATAACGCTCCATGTAGAATTCTCATTGTGGGTTTGTCCAATACAATGTTCTCTAACATGTACATATGCATCAACTTAATATATCTCGTATATATTTATGACCAATAAGATATGGCCATCAGTCAATCCACATACTAGTCTCAATGTATTATTGTTGTCCCACTGACAATAATACTCGACTAGGGACATTTAAGAATAATGATACATAATATATTTATATGATCTCATATTCAAGTCACATACTTGAATCCATATAATTAGTATCATTCTTCTAAGGACATTTATTATGTTAACATTTATATAACGCAGTAAATAGAACATAATAAATTATCATTTAACCAAAATATAACATAAATATAGTGTCACAATCATTACATAATTGGCCACTAGGGCATACACTCTAACAATTCCCTAGCAGAACATCACTTATGGTCAATTATCCAGTCAAATCCAGTAGGTCGCCCTCAAAAATCTGTCGTCAATATAAAATGATGAGGCACTTAACTAAGGATAGAGCCCAAAGAAGCAGAGACTTAGGAAATTTCTGTGAGCAATTTAGATTACCTTCCTACAACACCAAAATCCACAAAAGGTCCAAGAAAAAACTTATACATAATGAGTCTTATAAACCCCCTTATAAGCCCTTTAGAAAATTTCAATCCAAACTGAGATTTTATCCCAAACTAATAGCAACCATGCTCTATTAAGGGAGACTAATCATGCTAAACTAGCCTTACCTGCTCCCAATAATAACCTTTGTTTCTAATGCCGTAAACCTGGTCACATAGCAAAATATTGTCGTTTTTCCAAGAGGCTTAGAACCCTTTCAGGAATTGATGATTCTTTACTCGACCAGATCCAGAATCTATTAATCGAAGATAGTGACAATTCATCCGAAGCTAACAATGAATGCCTTAATCACCTCCGTGATGATGGATTATACTCTTTTTCATCCGATCAATCCACTGATAAAGAGGACCACAAAACTATTAATGTCCTTACTAAAGAGTAAGACCTTCTTCTTGAACTTAGAGGGAAACTTTCTGATCCTGACCAAAAACAATCTTACCTTAACCAATTCAAGAAGACTTTAGAAAAACCTTCTTCTTTTGAAAAAACTTCTCATAAAGACCCAAGGTTTAATAATACCTATAATTTTAAAGACATTCTTGATCAGTTTCCTATCAAACCAAAAGTTATCACTGTCCAAGATATCCAAACAGAGATTGCCATCCTCAAGGAAGATATTAGGCAAATTAAAGCCTGTTCTCCAGCAACTAGTCAGCCAAACAAAGATCTCCAAACAGAGATTGCCATCCTCAAGGATTGATCAACTGGTTCTCTAGTAACTAGTCAGCCAAAACCCGGGTCCTTCTTGTGCTACCCCACTTGACTCGTCCCACCTTAAAGATGATAGTTTTTTAAACTATATGTCCAAACTATCCATCCAGAGATGGCATGTAAGACTTACCTTGCAGATTAAAGATTTTGTCCTTGATATCCCAACCTTACTCGACATTGGGGTAGATCTTAATTGCATCCAGGAAGGCCTTATCCCCACAAAGATTTTTGAAAAAACTACTGAAGGGCTCCGTGCAACCAATGGTAAGAAGTTAGGAATTAGCTACAAGATTTCAGATGTTACTGTAAAAATTCCTAACTCTGACATCTCCCTCAAAATCTCTTTCTTTTTAGTTAAAAATATTACCAATCATATTATCTTAGGAACCCCTTTTATCTAGTAGATCATCCCCTTTATGGTCACAAACCATGGTATCTAGATTGAGTATCTTGGTACCTCCATCATCCTCCCTTTTGATAGGCCTCCTATCCACAAAGATCTTCATTTGTTAAAATCCAAGAAAGTGCAAATCAACTATCTCAAAGAAGAAATAGTTCATTAGCACATCGAAGACTAACTGCAAAATCCTTCTATTAAAAACAGGATTCAAACTTTTGAAACCAAGATTATTACCCAGGTCTGCACTGACGTACCAAATGCTTTTTGGGATCAAAAAAATCATAGTATTTAGACTCCCTTACGAGCGTGATTTTGACGAGAAAACTATCCAACTAAAGCTAGGCCCATCCAGATGAGTCATGAGCTTATAACCCACTGTCAAAAGGAGATTCAAGATCTTCTGAAGAAAAGGATTATATCTCACAACAAATTCCCTTGGAGCTGTGCAACCTTTTATGTCAACAAAAGTGTTGAAATTGAAAGAGGAGCACCTCGTTTAGTTATTAATTACAAACATTTAAATCAAGCCTTAAGATGGATTAGATACCCTATAAAAAAGATCTTCTTTAAAGATTATATGTTGCTCATATCTTTTCAAAATTTGATTTAAAATCTGGATTTTGGCAAATACAAATCGATCCACGGGATCGTTACAAAATTGCTTTCACAGTCCCATTCGGGCAATACGAATGGAATGTGATGCCTTTTGGCCTCAAAAATGTTCCTTCAGAATTTTAAAAAATAATGAATAATATTTTTGATGATTAATCGAAATTCATTATCGTTTATATTGATGATGTTTTAGTCTTCTTTGATGGCCTAGAACATCACTTTAAACACCTGCATATTTTTTTTAACATTATCAAAACTAATGGTTTAGTTCTTTCAAAAACTAAAATCTGTCTTTTTCAGACAAAAATCAAATTCTTAGGACATAACATACAATAGGGAACTATTGTCCCTATCAATCACTGTATTTTATTTGCTGATAAATTTCCTGATCAGATTATCGATAAAACACAACTTCAAAGGATCCTTGGTTGTGTCAATTATGTCTTGGAATTTATCCCGAGATTAAGCAATCTTTTCAAACCTTTACATGATCGTCTTAAACAACCTCCTCCTCCCTGGACTTCTGTGCATACTCATGTAGTTCAAGAAGTAAAAAAGAAAGTCAAGCATTTACCATGTTTATCTTTACCTGATCCTTCTGCATATAAAATTGTTCAAACTGATGCATCTGACATAGGATATGGAGGCAACTTAAAACAAAAGAAAGACGGTAAAAAACATATCATTGCATTTACTTCAAAGCATTGGAATAGTTCCCAGCAGAACTATCCCACCATTAAAAAGGAAATTTTAGCTATTGTGTTATGCATTACAAAATTTCAGGCTGATTTATTAAATCAAAAATTTTTAGTCAAAATTGATTGTCAAGCTGCAAAATATGTCTTACAAAATGACGTAAAAAACCTTGCCAGCAAGTAAATATTTGCTAGATGACAAGTTATTTTATCAATATTTGATTTTGATGTTGAATATATTAAAGGAAACTTTAACCATATTCCAGATTTTCTAACCAGAGAGTTTCTCCAAAACAGATATGCCACCAAAGAAAAAAGATAAGGCAATTGCCTTAAAAGTTGCCTCAACTCAGAAATCAGCTCGCCAATCATCCCCTCAATCTCAAGATTCAGTTGAATCTTCCCAAAAACCCAAGCCAGTCACATCTTCCGATTATGCTACTAAAGTAGTCCAGACTTAAAACCAGTTCTCTGCCCTTGCAGACAAAAAACCATTAGCCCATGACAAAGTCAAAAGATGGGCTGATATTGCTGCTGAGGATGAAGATTCTCAGTCCTAATCTTATTATCCTGAAGAGTTCCTCTCCTGGTGCAAAAGTATGGGAATTTCTCCCCCTCAAGTAATTCCTCAATACCAAAAAGTGCAGGCTACTGAATCTCAGATTCTTTGCCCCATTTCTTAATCTCAATCCGTGGTGGGTAAGACCCCAAGAACACTAACTCCCTATGTTCCTTCCCCAAAATCATTCTCTTCTTTTTTTGAGGCACCCCAATACTTTAACTCAATCAGTCTAACTGATTGTCCAAATGGAACCAGATTTCTGGAACCCTGACCCAAATTTGGCTACCAAGCAATTACTTGGTGACTGAAGATTTATCTCTTCTCATCCCCATAAAACCCAAAGGTTTTTTGAATTTATCTTGGTAGATTCTAAATCTATCCTTTTAAAATAATATCAAGATAAATCTGGTAGTTTTATTATCATACTACCATCCAGATTATGAAGATTATTTCCCCCTCAAAATGGATCAAAACTCACCTAATCTCTAAAGGGTCTCCTGACCTTACCAAGTTTCAACTTTTATCTACCCTTGTGTCTTTACCCCCCCCCCCCCCCCCCCCCCGAGTTCCAACTACTACCATTATATCGATGCATAGAAATTTGCATTCACAAATGTTAGGTTTTATAACATTTGATGATGATTGTACTGAGAATACTTAAATATACAAATGTATAGTTAGTGCTAGTTTATAACATTTGAATTTTTGTAGTTGGTAGTTTACTCTCTGGTTCATGTAATTTATTTTTTATATGAGAGTAATTTAATTTGTATTATAAGAGATTACCAGAACTACATTAGAGATTTCAACAAGTCAGAGATTGTGTTTGGTCTGTCGAAGACTAAAGCAAAAGCTTATCGAAGACTACAACTTAAAGCCATCAGAGACTAAGGTTAAAGCATCGAAGACTAAGCTTAAGCTATCGGAGACTAAACAGTTTATCAGAGACTAAGGTTGAAGTAGTCAGAGACTAAAGTAAAATTACTCTCTGATGCGGTATAGAGTTCTATTTGAATTAAAAGTTATCTTCAACATGGACAATGAAGAGTTATTGAAGATCAAGCTGGTTACAAAATAAAAAAAATGTTACAATTCGAATTGTAGAGAGAATTATTATTGAATAGGATTAGAAGCTGAATTCTGATTCAGATTTGGAAGCTATAATTGATTTTACAGAGTTGTGTTAGAAGCTGTATGATTATATAGATTTGTATATATATAGTACAAAAATTGAAGCTGACAATCAATTTGTGATTGTTAGAATTTTTAATCAATTGTTAATCAATAAAAGCAATTGCTTATAAATTTTTTCTTGTTCTTTAATTTCCACAAGTAATAATACTTTGAAGGACAAGAATTTGAAAATATTTCAAGAACTTGTATTCAACCCCCCTTCTACAAGTTCTAGGCTATTTCACTGGGACAACAATTGGTATCAGAGCGTATTGATTGATATACTTCAATTAACAAGATCCAGAGATAGCTAATGATGAAGGAAGCAGCTTTGGCATAATGGCATATGCAGGAAGTCGTGATGGTGGAACCAGAATTCCAGTTTTAAAAAGAGAAGACTATCCAATCTCGAAACAAAAGATGTATATGCACTTGAGAGCAACATATCCCGAATATATTGATAAGATTGAGATGGATCCCTATCAACCAAGGAAATTTGTTTCTTCAAAAACTGTGGAAGGAATAATTATTCCTAAACACTTTGAACTTGCTATAGAAAGTGATTATACCAATGAAGTCAAGTTACAAGTGTTAAAGGATGCTAAAGTGATGAACATACTTTACAATGGATTGGATAAAAATATGTTCACAAGCATCATCAACTGCACAACATCAAAACAGATCTGGGACATAATCAAAGTCTTATGTGAGGGAACAGACCAAGTAAGAAAGAATAAAAGGTCATTGTTAACACAACAATATGAATTCTTTCAAGCAAAGCCTGGTGAATCAATAACATCAGTTTATGATAGATTCAATGCTTTGCTCAATGACCTGAAAATACTTGGAAAGTCCTATGACAATGAAGATGTTAATACCAAATTCATGAGGGCTCTCCCACCAAGCTAGGATCCAAAAATAACTACAATAAGGGAAGCTCATGATTTGGACATTCTCATTTTGGATAGGCTCTATGGAAATCTAAATACTTATGAACTTGAAGCAGAGTAAAGACTAAAGATGCATGGTAGGGACAAAGGAGCTGCACTAATGGTTGAGACAAAGAAGTCTCATAAAGAGCTTGATGATGAAACCGACACTACAAGCTCGACTGATGAAGAAACTGAATCCAACACTGATGATGACATGGAGGAATTCATGGCCTTCATGGTGAAGCAATTCAAAAAATTTAGAGCTAGTAGGAAAGGGAGAAGATCATCAAGGAATCTTAACCCAAAATGAGAAGGTTAAACTGTGACCTTTGACAAAAAGAAGATTAGATGTTACAATTGTGATGGGTTAGGACACTTTGCCAATGAGTGCAAGAAGCCTAGATCTACAGAAAGATCTAAGGTTGAAAAGTTTAGAAAATTAGGGAATGACCTCGTTGATAAAAAGTACAAATCTAAGAGCAAGGCCTTGATTACTGAAGGCAAAGATTGGATTGACAGTGACTTTGAGGAAGAAATTTTCAACTTTGCTTTGATAGCTCGAACTAATGAGCCAAGTGATTCTACAAGGGGCAAAAAGAAAAAATCATGGTTCTTGGACAGTGGATGTTCAAGGCATATGACAGGAGACAAGTCCCTACTTAAATAGTATAAAGAAAATAGTGGGCCTAAGGTAACTTTTAGAGATGATAACAAAGGCCATACAAAGGGCTATGTCAATGTTGAGCATGGAGATGTCATCATCACTGAGGTATCACTAGTTGATGGCTTAAAGCACAATCTGTTAAGTGTGAGTCAACTATGGGATAGAGGATTCTATGTCACCTTTAAAGAAGATCAATGTCAGGTGTGTGACAAGGAATCTGGGGATGTGATATTGACAGGGAAAAGAAAAGGAAATTTGTACACTACAAACCTAATCCTTTCCACTGATCAAGTCAAATGCCTTTATAGCAAAGCCTCATTTAATGAAAGTTGGCTTTGGCATAAAAAGCTCTCCCACTTAAACTTCAAAAACATCAACAATTTGGTGAGAAAAGGTTTGGTAGCTGGCATTCCTCAATTGGAATTTACACAAGAAGGGTTGTGTGATTCATGTTGGAAAGGAAAACAAAGAAGTGTGTCATTCAAGAGCAAACCAAGAACATTAATCACTGACCCTTTACAGTTATTACATATGGACTTATTTGGTTAAGTGAATGTGATGTCAATATTAAGAAACATATATGCTTTGGTTATAGTGGATGATTACATAAGGTATACTTTGGTAAAATATCTTCACTCAAAAGATAAAGCTGCTCAATTGATTATTAATCATACCAAGAAAGTAGAAACTGAGTCAGGAAAAACAGTAAGGGTTATAAGAAGTGATTGAGGAATAGAATTCAAAAATTCCCAAGTAAATGAATTCTGCACTGAAAAAGGAATATCTCATCAATTCTCAGCTCCAAGAACCCCTCAACAAAATGGAGTTGTTGAGAGAAAAAATAGAACCCTTATTGAAATAGCAAGGACAATGCTAGAAGAGTCAAAGCTTCCAACCTATTTTTGGGAGGAAGCAATTAGTACTACTTGTTTCACACAGAATAGGTCCTTTATCAACATGACTTACAACAAAACACCCTATGAGTTAATGATTAGGAGGAAACCAACTCACAAGTTTCTGCATGTGTTTGGTTGTAAGTGTTTTGTTCTGAGAGATTCATCAGAGAAAAGAGGAAAATTTGATAGCAAATCTGATGAAGCAATTTTCTCAGGTTACTCTCAAACAAGCAAGGCATATAGAGTGTATAATCTAAGAACAAAGGTCATTGTGGAATTCCATTCAAGTTGTTTTTGATGATAGCAAGATTCCAGGAATGGTTGGTCAAGGATTGCATGAAACTCTCAGATAAGAAAATGAATTGGATGCATGGATGGATCTATCAGAGACTGAAGAATTACTCCTAGATGACTATGTTCCTTCAATTAGTGAGGGGGAGTTAACGGTTGTGCATGAAGTACCAAGGATTAATACTACATCAGAGACTAGAGTATTAGCATCTAATGAAACACAAGGGACTGGTAATACAAGTACACAATCAGAGACTACTAAAGTCGACAGTCAAGATGAGACTAATAGCTGAGGAGGAGTTAACAATAAAGAAGTCACTGGTTTAGGGGGAGCAGTCTCTAATCCATCAACTAGATTGGACTATACTACTCTAGTAAATGAAGCCTCGTCTTCAAGATTAAATCTGCTACCTACAAGACCTTGGTTCAGAGATCATACACCAGATTTAATTATTGGAGATTCAGAGGAAGGAGTCAAGACAAGAAGTGCAACACAAAATGAGTGTCTTTATCTCAGTTTTCTGTCAAAAATTGAGCCAAAGAAAATTGAAGAAGCACTTCATGATCCTGACTGGGTAATAGCCATGCAAAAAGAATTAAACCAATTCACAAGGAATAAAGTCTGGAGATTGGTGCCCAAACCAAGGATTAAATCAATAGTTGGTGCCAAGTGGGTCTTCAGAAACAAATTAAATGATGTTGGTACAATCACAAGGAATAAAACAAGATTGGTAGCAAAGGGTTATTCTCAAGAAGAAGGAATTGATTATGAAAAAACCTTTGCACCAGTTGTAAGACTTGAAGCAATAAGGATTTTCTTGGCATATGTAGCCTATCAAAACTTCAAGGAGTACTAGATGGATGTCAAGAGTGCTTTCTTGAATAGAAAGTTGGAAGAAGAGGTCTATGTTGAACAATCACCAGGTTTTGTAGATCCCAAGTTTCCAAATCATGTTTATAGGTTAGATAAAACACTTTATGGCTTAAAACAAGCACCTAGGGCCTGGTATGATACTTTCTCTCAGTTTTTGATTAAAAATAAATTTATTAGAGGTATCATAGATAAAAAAATTTTTTTATAGAAAACAAGGTTCTGATTTAATACTTGTGCAAATATATGTGGATAATATTATATTTGGATCTACAAATGAAAAACTATGTGAAAGATTTTCAAAGTTGATGCAGTCTAGATATGAAATAAGTATGATGAGTGAGTTAACATTTTTCTTAGGATTACATATAAAACAATCAACTGATGGAATTTTCATAAGTCAATCCAAGTACATCAGGGACTTACTAAGGAAATATTATCTAGTCGATTGTGCATCTGCAAAAACACTCATGGCTATAGCCACTAAGCTAGAAAAGGATACTAAAGAAAAGAAAATTGATATAACTAGCTATAGAGGCATCACAAGCTCACTTTTATATTTAACTGCAAGTAGACCTGATATAATGTTTGCTACATGCTTATGTGCAAGATTTCAAGCGGACCCTAAAAAGTCACATTTAATTGTTGTTAAAAGAATACTCAAATATGTAAAGGGTACCCCAAACCTTGGGTTATGGTATCCTAAAGAATCTGATTTTAAACTAATTGGCTATTGAGATGCTGACTATGTAGGATGTGAGCTTGATAGAAAAAGCACAAGTGGAAGCTGCCAATTTCTTGGGGGCAGACTTGTTTCTTAGTTTAGCAAGAAATAAAATTCAGTGTCAACCTCAACGGCTGAAGTTGAATACATTGCAGCTGAGAGTTGCTGTGCTCAGATCCTGTGGATCAAAAATCAACTCCTAGACTATGGTATGTCTCTATCCAAGATTCCTATTTATTGTAATAACACAAGTGCCATAGCAATAACTGAAAATCCAGTATACCATTAAAGAACAAAACATATAGATATAAGGTATCACTTCATTAGAGAACATGTTAGTGAAAGAACCATTGAATTGCACTGAGTTACAACTGATAAACAACTTGCTGACATATTCACAAAGCCTTTAGATGAACCTACATTCACTAGGTTAGTCTATGAATTAGGTATGTTAAATTAAAAATTGAGTAAAACCTTAGAAAACAAGTTTTTAAAGCAGTAAGAAGCTAGAAGTTAATTTCTAGGCTGAAGTTGTTCTTGATGGACAGAATTTTAGAAGCTAGAATTTAATTCCTAGAATGTAGATGTTATGAATGAACAGAACATAAGTTAGCTAATAATCATTATATTGATTGTTGGATGACAATGGAAATAAGATTGAAGCAAAGACTAGTTTAACTTAGTCTCTAAAGGAATTAGAGTGGGATACTAGTTAATATTAGTCCCATATAGTTGTTTTTAATTAGTCTCTGACAAGTTAAAAATAACCTATCGGAGACTAGTTAATATTAGTCTCTGATGAATGAACGTGGCAGAGACTAGGGCAGTCTCTGAAAAGGGGTAAATTGGTAGTTACTCATATACCCACGATCGAAAACTGTTCACTATCTTTGGAATTGCAAACGTTTCTTATACTTTGTTCAAATAAAAATCAAACAACTGCAATTTCATTCACTCAAAGAACTTTCTCTCTCATATTTGTGCAATTTAACCCCTTTGCAAAGAATTTTTTCAAGCTTTTCACAGGTATCAACAATGGCATCCAAGACTGTGTGGTTCAAGTTCGACGACTTCGACTTTATCAAGACAAATCATGCTGGAGTCTCCGACAAAAATGAGTTTGAAATGCAATACCATCCATTCGTGGATTTTATTCAAGCTTCACCTCTGTTGCATGCCATTTACGAATCCCATTCAAGCTGCGGACATCATCACTTTCATGTGGTCCACTGCTATCATTGAGGATGAGAGTGAAGACTCCCCAGTGGTAACCTTTAGTTTTGAAAATGTCTCGTAAAACATTAATCATGAAGTAATTAACAAAGCTTTAAATTTGCTTATCCATGATACATTTGATCCTCCTACCTCTGACGAGGAAAGTTTTTCCATGTTTAAAAACTTGCATTATGATGAAGAAATTGTAACTGTTGGTTCAATTACTAGACCTCATATCAGACAAGAATGGTCTCTGTTCTTTGACATTATCACTAAAGCTTTCACCTCTAAATGCAGTGGTTATGATGTCATCACTACACTCACACAACAGATTACATTTAGTGTGTTGTATGATAGACACATAAATTTAGGGTTGTTGATCATGCATAACTTATTGGCTAAACTTAGAACTAGTGGTAGAAACAAAATTTACTATGCTAGGTCTTTGATGATGATTGCAAATCATTTAATTCCTAACCTAAATATCACTAGTATGCAAGTTGTGCCTACAGTTATGCAGAGTAAACGTATCTTTACTGATGTGAAGAACAAAACAACAATGGTAAAAGTTCCTCTTTCCTTTCCTCCTATCATGAAATCAACTCTCATAGATAGGTTTCCAAACCTTTATACTTCTTCTTATTTTGAGGATCTTGAGCAACAAACCAGAAACCCTGTTGATCCTCCAACACCTTCTTCACAACAACAATCTGTAGCCCCCTCCACAGTCTCTCAAAAGACTGTGGTTGTAAAAACAAAGAAAGCCGCAAAGTTACCTATTAAAAGAAAAACAACAGAGGGTGATAGTGAGGCTGAAGGAGACAAGGAAACTAAGGTAGCACCTCAGAGAAAGAAGAGATTGATAACCTTAAGCCAAAAGCAATCCATTGCCTCTCAAAAGGCATTGGAGGTTAAAAGAAAAAGCAGCACTCTGTTAACATCCTCCCCAAAGGATGCTAACATTGAAGAAAGTTCCAACCAGGAACAATAGGTGCATAGTCTGCACAATCTCCTGTACATACAAAGGGGCAAGCTCAAAGAGAGAGAAGATAAAAAAGAAAGCGTGACACAAGGAGTGCACACACAGAGTCTAGTCAACTTCATGCTCCTCAAATTTCTGTTCTCGAGGAGCAGCCAACACTCCAATCTGTACATTCATCTATCTCTTCTCCTATTCTTGATTCTTTAGAACTTGACAGTTCAAATTTACTTGATTTTTTCCAAGAAGAGCCAACACCCCCAGTGGATCAAGCTAAACCATCAGAGACTAGTTCTCACATGGACTGGTCGGAGACTAGTCAACCACCAGAGACTAGTTCTCCACCAGAAACTAATGCTTGTATCTCACTAGAGACTAACACACAAGAACCACTTGTTAAAATTACAAATGCAGTTAGTTCCCCAACTCTTTCCTTGGAGAGATCCCTAACCACTGATATACAAAGGGAACCCCCTTTCTATGGAATCACAACTTTTTCTTCTTTACCTCCTCTTTCTGTAGGACAGAGTGATACTATCCAAATGAGTGAGGTAGAAAGAATATTTAGTGAGAGTCAGGCTCCTGACCTGGAAAAAGGAGAGATCACACACACTGTGAGGACCCCAGAATCCCTCACTGGATCAGGGCTTTATCAAAAGAAGGAAAAGATAACCACACATCCATTCATATAATAATTACTGAAAGAAACCATATAAAGAGTTATTACAACCTAAAATATTACATTGTTAGCGGAAACTATACTGTTTCTATACTATAATACAAAACATCACTTCTCAGATCATCTTCCTTTCTTCCCTCCTTATTGGAATTATAAAGGCTTGCCAACCTCAGTAACTGATCATTTTTGCCTTTCCTTTGTCTGAGGGCTCACCCTTTATATTCTGTCCTACAAAACATTAAAATTCTACAAGAATGAGCGGTTCACGCCCAGCAAGTATATAGACAATTTGGGAAAAACAATTCTGGAATGTTTCAAAAAAATTCAATTCTGCTAAGAGGCTCAGTGAATCAATACTAATGCCTCAAAAATCTTTAAGGAATCTTTAGGACTAATGATGATAAACAATTGTGTAATCCTTCTTAAAAAAAAGCATAACTTCCTTGAAGTAAAAATATCCATCGGGGGCTAAAACCGCTGGATCTACTAACCATACAGTATACAGCTGGCCTAACTGTGCCCGTATGATCACTCCTTGTGTGAACGTACGTAGTAACATAAAATTCCTCTAGGTCAGGTGAAAAACAAATCAGCACCTTTCCTTTCCTCTAACCATCCATGTGGCATCATCATTCAAGGAACATAGCATTCTCATTTGTTGCACAGATATAACATTGAAAAATAGCTGAAAGAGTAAAGCTTCTTTATATCCATGCACTTTTATTCATATCATGCTAGTGGAAATTTAAAGCATAGCATTCTGTTTCACAAGGAAATTTAAATATAAATATCATAATTTTGTACGCATGTCGAATCAATTGATCATGCGCTTAACTAAAATAAGCATAAGAGTAAGAATATACTTGCATCAACAAAAATCAAGTAAAAGAATGAAAATATACTTACTTCAACTTCAAATAAATAGAAGAGTGTAAATATACTTGCCTCAGTCCTTTGCACAAAATTCAAATCAATTTACTTGTGAGAGAGAGATTCTGTAAATTATGCAAGTAATATTTTAATACCTTAATAAGAATTTATGAAAGAAAGTATGTATGTGATGTCCTTAAACTTTTACTATTTTAAAGAATAACATCATAAAATAATTTTAAGAAAATAATGTTTTATAGTCTTGATAACAGACTATGCATCGGAGAATAATTTTCTCATTAACAAACTCATCAGGGACTGATATCCTTAGCCATCAAAGACTAGGAATTTCCTCTATCGGAGACTAAGAAATCTCCTTCATCAGAGACAGCAGAATTTCCTTCATCAGAGATTATGAATGACGTCATCAAGGACTGAACTTAACCCATCGAAGACTAAGGAATGACGTCATCAGGGACTAACAACTCATCAGGGACTGATGACGTCATCTTAATTCTATCGGAGACTAACAGTGACGTCATCGGAGACTAACTTCTCATCAGAGCCTGATGACGTCATCTTAATTCTATTGGAGACTAAGAGTGACGTCACCGGAGACTAACTTCTCATCAGAGACTGATGACGTCATCATGGACTAAACTTTAACCTATCGGGGACTAAAGCTGACGTCATCCAAGAGTAAATAACCCATCGGATACTAATGACGTCATCGGGGACTAAACTTTAGCTTGTAGGAGACTACGACTGACGTCATCAGAGACTAAATAATTCATCAGAGACTGATGACGTCATCTTAACTCATCGGGGACTAAGGGTGACGTCATCATCAGAGACTAACAACATCTCATCTGAGACTAAAATTATCTCATCAGAGACTAAGAATATTTCATCAGAGACTAAAAATATCTCGTCAGAGACTAAGAATATCTAATCAAAGATTAACAACATCTCTTGATTCTGCTACGATGGAAGACCTATCATGCTCAAACCCAGCTTATGATGTCTTATGAAGATGCAAAAGAATAAGAACTTAGCATAAATCTTGATGCTATGCACGAAAGAAACAGAGTAGGGTTCCAGGTTCTTACCTCTTTGTTTTCAAGGGTGAAATCAAAGCTGGTCTGAAAATAATTTTCCGAAAGAAGAACTTGGAAATTTATGGAGATAATAAGTTTAAACAAAACTCTGAAAAGAGAAATTTTGGTAAAGGAATTAAAATTTCATCTCGAATGAGGTATTTATAGAGTTCAAGAGCAGTAAACTAAGGTTACGCATTGGAATAAAACGATTGGTTAATTTGGACGGTAAAACGGCTGTTCATCATGACTTCTTGATAGCAAACAGCTGCTGTCGTACATGCATGAAAACTTAGCCACCTAAACAGTTTCTAATCACACACGTAATCACAAATGCTACGTAACCCTCTCCTCTTCCTCCATGCTGTTCAATATAATCTTATATGGGGTTTGCTAATCCCCTTTTTGATACCTTTTTAAGGAACTTAACCTCATCATCATGGATATCACATCATCATCAAAATTTTCATTGTAGATATGAATTTATCATTCATATTTAAAAAGGCTATCTTCATAAAAAAAATATAATAACACAAAATAAAATTATTTCTTACCATAAAATACATTTAAAATTTTCGGGTTCTCACATCCTTCCCCCCTTAGAAGAAGTTTCGTCCTCGAAACTTAACTATGAAATAAATGGGGGTACTTGTTAATCATAGCACTTTCAAGCTCCCAAGTAGCTTCCTCTATACTATGGTTCCTCCATAATACTTTTACAGAAGGGATTTCTTTATTCCTAAGAGTTTTAACTTGTCGATCCAAAATCTGAATTGGAACCTCTTCATAATTCAAATACGATTGCAGCTCTATCGGTTGATAATCAATTACTCCTCCATGGTCTGCCTTGTAAGGACGTAGCACAGATATATGGAATACATCATGAATGTGGCCCAAAGTCGGTGGCAATGCTAGTTGATAGGCCACTTCTCCAATCTTCCTTACTATTTCGAAAGGTCCTACATAATGGGGACTCAACTTTCCTTTCTTACCAAAACGTAGTACGCCCTTCCAGGGTGATACTTTCAATAGTGCATAACTTCCAACTTCCAAAATTTGATCCTTACTATGTTGATCAGCATATTGTTTCTGTCGGTCTTGAGCTGCTTTCATTCTCAATCTGATTATCCTAATTGCCTCCTCAGTTTGTTGAACTATCTATGGTCCAATTAGCTTCCTTTCTCCTACTTCGTTCCAGTAAAGTGGAGTTTTGCATTTTCTACCATACAATGCTTCAAAAGGGGCCATGCCAATGCTAGCATGATGACTATTATTGTACGCGAATTCGATTAGTGGCAGATGGTTATCCCAATGGCCTTTGAAGTCGAGAACGCAAGCTCAAAGCATATCTTCTAGTGTCTGAATCGTGCGTTCAGATTGACCATCTGTCTGGGGGTGATAGGCTGTGCTCATATCTAATCTTGTTCCCAGATAATCTTGGAAACTTTTCCAAAATCTTGAGGTAAACCTTAGATCTCGATCAGAGACGATGGAGACAGGCACTCCATGTCGACTCACAATTTCTTTAACATATAACCTTACCATTTGATCCATCTTATATGTGTACTTGATGGCCAAAAAGTGCGCCGATTTGGTCAATCTATCGACTATGACCCAAATGGCATTCATCCCTCCAAGCGTGGTTGGTAATCCAACTATGAAATCCATTGTGATAAATTCCCATTTCCATTCGGGGATTTCCAATGGTTGAAGTAGTCCACTTGGTTTTTGATGTTCTGCTTTAACCCTCTAACATGTTAAGCATCTACTTATCCATTCAGCTATTTATTTCTTCATGTTGGGCCACCAAAAGCTTTGTTTCAAGTCTTGGTACATTTTCGTGCTTCCTGGATGAATAGAAAACTTTGAGTTATGAGCTTCGTGCAACAGTTCGTGTTTTAATTCAGCCTTTGCAGGAATCCACACCCGACCTTCATATCACAGCAATCCATCGCTATGCATGCGATATCTGCCTTTATCTCCCTTAATTAATCTGTCCATTTCTTTGCAATGCTCTCCTTGTGCGATTTTAATGAGATCATGCAATTGAGGCCGAACTCGAATTTCTTTTTCCATATCTATCTTCTGAGCAGTGGTAAGGGGATGAAGTTGCAAGCGTTCGAATTCTTTTCTGATCTCCTCTTGAATGGTCATTACATTCAGTCTTTCACAACGACTAAGCGCATCGGCAACTACATTTGCTTTTCTGGGATGGTAGTTGATAGAACAGTCATAGTCCTGAAACAACTCTAACCAACGCCTTTGTCGCATGTTGAGTTCTTTTTGCGTGAATATATACTTCAAACTTTTGTGATCCGTATATATCTCGCACTTCTCACCATAAAGGTAATGCCTCCAAATCTTCAACGCATGAATGACAGCTGCCAATTCTATGTCATGCGTAGGATATCTTTTCTCGCAATCTTTTAGTTGTCTTGATGTATAAGCAATCACCTTCCCATGCTGCATCAAAACTGCTCCAAGTCCTCATTTTGACGCATCACTGTAAATAATGAATTCTCCCTTGTCGTCTGGTAATGTCAGAATAGGGGCTATAGTCAACCTTGTCTTTAATTCCTGAAAGCTCTTCTCACAATCCAGGGTCCAAACAAATTTTGTAGCCTTTCTTGTCAAGTTTGTCAAAGGTACAGTTGATTTTGAAAAGTCTTTAACGAATCTTCTGTAATAGCCTGCCAAACCTAAAAAACTCTTTACTTCAGTTGGGTTTGTTGGCTGTGGCCATTTCGTGATTGCTTCTATCTTATTGGGGTCCACTGCAATACCAGTTTCATTGATCACATGACCAAGAAACTTTACTTCCTTTAGCCAAAATTCACATTTGGAGAATTTGGCATATAACTGTTCCTTTCTTAGAACCTCCAGCGTTATCCTTAGATGTTCCTCATGCTCTTTTGCCATCTTTGAATAGATAAGAATATCATCAATGAAAACGATAATGAACTTATCCAAGAATGGCTTAAAGACACGATTCATTAAGTCCATGAAGGTTGCGGGTGCATTTGTTAGTCCAAATGGCATTACCAAGAACTCATAGTGACCATAGCGAGTTTGAAATGCTGTCTTTGAAATGTCCCCTTCTTTGACCTTCAATTGGTGGTACCCTGAGCGTAGATCAATTTTAGAGAAGTACCTTCCTCCTTTAAGTTGATCAAAAAGATCGTCTATCCTTGGCAGGGGGTACTTATTCTTGATCGTAACCTTATTCAGTTCCCGATAATCGATGCAAAGTCTCATCGATCCATCTTTCTTTTGAATAAATAACACTGGTGCTCCCCATGGTGAAACACTTGGTCTGATCAGCCCTCGCTCTAAGAGTTCTTGCAACTGTATCATCAGCTCCTTTAATTCGGATGGTGCCATTCGATACGGGGCCTTGGATATTGGCGCGGTATCGGGGATCAAGTTAATTTCAAAATCCACTTCTCTATCTGGGGGTAGTCCAGGTAATTCTTCTGGAAATATGTCTACAAACTCCCTTACCACAAGAACATCCTTGATTTTACTTTTGTTCTTGTTGACATCGTGCACATAAGCTAAGAAAGCTTCGCAACCTTTGCGAATCATTTTCTTTGTCTGGATCATGGTCAAGAATGGCGAGAATTTCTCCATTTTAGTGCCATGGAACCAAACCTTCACCTTCTGGGGAGATCGTAAGACAACTTTCTTCTTCTTACAGTCAATATTGGCCTGATATTTGAATAACCAATCCATTCCCAATATTACGTCGAATTCTCCCAAAGGAAAAGGAATAAGATCAGCAAAAAACTCATGTTAATCTATCTTCAAAGTACAGTTAAGGTAAATGTGAGAAACGCTTATCACCTCACGATTGGCAACTACTACATCTAAAGGCTTCGATAGTAGTTCAGGTCGAGTTAACATGTTCCTAGCTAACTGTTCAGATATAAAACTTCGAGTAGCACCTGAATCAAACAACACATGAGCATGTAAGGAGTTCACTAAATGTGTACCTATAACAACATCATCGGAAGCCATAGCATCTTGCACCGTCATATTGTAAGTCCTTGCTTGTGGTCGTACCGGTATAGTGTTGGCTCCCGTCAGCATTGGTTTCCCACCTTTCCTTTGAGGGCAATTGGGGGAGATGTGTCCTTCCATTCCGCACGTGAAACATGTCCTTACTGCGGCCAGCGGTCTGTTATTTTGCTGAGGTTGTGGTGGTCTTCCTTGGAGCGGGGCAGCAGTGGAGTTCAAAGTCGGACAATTTGAGGAAAAGTGCCCCGGTTGGCGACACTTGAAGCAAATATCCTTCCCTTTCAAGCATGGGGTTGTGCCATGGTTCTTTCCACAGTTTGCACACACAGTAGCCCTCCTTGTAATGACCTCAGATGATTGCTCCCTCCACTTCCTCTTTCCACTATTGCTCAGAGTAATATTATTATTGCTTCTCTCTTCTTTTTTTACACTTACACCACCAAGGTTCTGGTGGCTTCCCTTATCATCTCCCTTCCTCCTATCTCCCTTCTTATTTTCCCGATTGAAATCATATACTATCTTGTTACTCCATTCCACAATTCTTGCTTTCTCCACAACTGCATCAAAGTTTCCTAGTTGAAAAATTGCTACCTGCCTCAAAATCCAAGGATTCAATCCTTGCTTGAATCTTCGGGCCTTTCTCTCTTTATCGTTTACCTGGTGAGGAGCATACCTCATTAGTTCATTAAACTTTGCCTCATACTCGTCCACTGTCATGGACCCTTGCTTCAAATTTAGGAACCTTAGTTCCATCACATTGGAGACACTAGGGGGGTAAAATTTCTCCCTAAACCTTTGGGTGAACAGTTCCCAGGTTATTACGATGTTTGTGTCCCTTGTAGCTTCCCTTTTTGTTAACTCCATTCTTTTGGCACCTTTCCACCAGTGATTGGCTTCCTCTTTCAGCATGAAAGCCGCATACTTAGTTTTGCAATCCTCTGGCACGTCTACTAAATCGAAAGCTTTTTCGATCTCTTCCAACCAATATTGTGCTACAGTAGGTCCTCCCTTACCATCAAAAGTTGGCGGGTTAATGCTTGTGAACTCTTGGATACATAGCCTACGAGTAACAGGCTTTGGAGCTGGAGGTGGTGGTGGCGTTGGCTGGTTCATAACTACAGCTTCACGAATAATCTGAAGAAATTGAGCTAGCGGGTTGTCGTTTGCATTCCCTGTAGCATTGTTGTTGGCAGAATCATTGTCATTAACAGGGGTCGGTGGCGGAAAATGTGGGGTATTGCGATTCATTCCAACAACCTCCTCTGAGCTATCATCCTCTACAACCACTTTGTCAACATTACCAGCTTGGTTTTCTCTTTCTAAATTTTCCAAATTTTCAGACCTTGAAAGGTTGTTATGGAGATTACTTCTCCCGGGTCTTCCTGGTCTCATTCCTCTGACCATAATCTAGTATAATATACGTAAAGAGTTAAACATCCTTTACGAAACATTCCATTTTTATATGGCTCAAGAATTTATAACTCAATAAGGTGAAGAGCATTAAGCAACACATAAGCATTTAGATGTGTCCAAATATTTATCATTCATGTACATAGAAGACTGTCATAAACATCGTTCTCTAACATTCTTAAAACAAGCCATACATAAATCAAAATACATTTGAATACATCTGAGATAGTCGCAACTATCCAAGTAGAGTTCAAAATACACACAAAATAACCTCCATCTAAATTTTACATCCACTTCTATAACTAATCCTCCTCATCTTCCGTGTCCAAAAATCCTTCACGTTTCGCCTCCCTTTCCCAATGTCGAGACTGTATACGTGTCTCCTCGATGCGGCGCGCACATTGGTTACTCATTTGCTCCAAATGCCTCACCGTGGGATTAGCTGCTGCTGCTGCTACCATCTGTGCATGCATCTCTAATGTCAGCCGATGGTACAAGCTCTGAGTCAACCAAAAAGAAGATTGCCATGCTGATGCTGCTGTGCGAAACCTAGTAATAGTGGCAACTTGTCGTCGAACTGTCATGGTGCGAGCTGCCAAACGATAGTGAACTTTTGTGTCGTAACTACGTACGATCTCGTCATGGGATGGCACTGCTGCTTGTGGTGAGGATGAAGCAGGCCTTGGAGTATCACATTTTATCCTAGGGGTATCTTGTGTCACAACATGATCGCGATCAGAACGTTGGCGTATTGTGCTTTTCCTTGCTGTGTGACGAATGCGCGGCCCGCGGCGAACAGTGGAAGGTCCGACCTTCATGGCGAGGCTGGGACCTTTATATACTGGTGATGGTGGATGTTCGTTCAATGGTGTAGGGGTGAATAGTGGAGACTCCACACTAGGCTCCTCTCCCTCTTTAGATGAAGAGTTATAAACTGGGAGATTTATTCTAGGAGAACGTGTGGGGGATCTAGAACGATCTCTGGCCATCTACATGAAACAATCCAAGTCAATAAGTCTGAACTTCTTAATAAACAATGCATGCAGCAATATATCTATGAGGTGGTGCCTGTATTTCAGTCTTATTTTCCCTTAGCAGTTTCTAACCCTAAGGTGTTCAACAACCTTAATGTCCAACATAAGTCTTAGTCCTTGGCCCATTAACCTATCCTAGTACTTCAGTTCTAGCATCAAATTCTTAAATTCCTCTACTAGAGTAATTCTGGGACATACCACTGTACTCCCTACTCCTAGATGTGGCTTACGGGCAGTGTTTCCTTACGAATCACTTCTGGCCTTAACTGTGCTCTGATACCAACTGTGACGACACCAGAATCCCTTACTGGATCAGGGCTTCGTCAAAAGAAGGAAAAGATAACCACACATCTATTCATATAATAATTACTGAAAGAAACCATATAAAGAGTTATTACAACCTAAAATATTACATTGTCAGCGGAAGCTATACTGTTTCTATACTATAATACAAAACATCACTTCTCAGATCATCTTCCTTTCTTCCCTCCTTATTGGCATTACAAAGGCTAGCCAACCTCAATAACCGATCATTTTTGCCTTTCCCTTGTCTGAGGGCTCACCCTTTATATTTTGTCTTGCAAAACATTAAAATTCTACAAGAATGAGCGGTTCACGCCCAGCAAGTATATAAACAATTTGGGAAAAACAATTCTGGAATGTTTCAAAAAAATTCAATTATGCTAAGAGGCTTAGTGAATCAATACTAATGCCTCAGAAATCTTTAAGGAATCTTTAGGACTACTGATGATAAACAATTGTATAATCCTTCTTAAAACAAAGCATAACTTCCTTGAAGTAAAAATATCTATCGGGGGCTAAAACTACTGGATCTGCTAACCATACGGTATACAGCTGGCCTAACTGTGCCCGTATGATCCCTCCTTGTGTGAACGTACGTAGTCACATAAAATTCCTCTAGGTCAGATGAAGAACAAATCAACACCTTTCCTTTCCTCTAACCATCCATATGGCATCATCATTCAAGGAACATAGCATTCTCATTTGTTGCACAGATATAACATTGAAAAATAGCTGAAAGAGTAAAGCTTCTTTATATCCATGCACTTTTATTCATATCATGCTAGCGGAAATTTAAAGCATAACATTCTGTTTCACAAGGAAATTTAAATATAAATATCATAATTTTGTACGCATGTCGAATCAATTGATCATGCGCTTAACTAAAATAAGCATAAGAGTACGAATACACTTGCATCAACAAGAATCAAGTATAAGAATAAAAATATACTTACTTCAACTTGAAATAAATATAAGAGTGTAAATATACTTGCCTCAGTCCTTTGCACAAAATTCAAATCAATTTACTTGTGAGAGAGAGATTCTGTAAATTATGCAAGTAATATTTTAATACCTTAATAAGAATTTATGAAAGAAAGTATGTATGTGATGTCCTTAAACTTTTATTGTTTTAAAGAATAACATCATAAAATAATTTTAAGAAAATAATGTTTTATAGTCTTGATAACAGACTATGCATCGGAGAATAATTTTCTCATTAACAAACTCATCAGGGACTGATATCCTTAGCCATCAGAGACTAGGAATTTCCTCTATCGGAGACTAAGAAATCTCCTTCATCAGAGACAGCAGAATTTCCTTCATCAGAGACTACGAAATTTCCTTCATCAGAGACTATGAATGATGTCATCAAGGACTGAACTTAACCCATCGAAGACTGAGGAATGACGTCATCAGGGACTAACAACTCATCAGGGACTGATGACGTCATCTTAATTCTATCGGAGACTAAGAGTGACGTCATCGGAGACTAACTTCTCATCAGAGACTAATGACGTCATCTTAATTCTCTCAGAGACTAAGAGTGACGTCATCGGAGACCAACTTCTCATCAGAGACTGATGACGTCATCAGGGACTAAACTTTAGCCTATCGGGGACTAAAGCTGACGTCATCCGTGAGTAAATAACCCATCAGAGACTAATGACATCATTGGGGACTAAACTTTAGCCTGTCGGAGACTACGGTTGACGTCATCAGAGACTAAATAATTCATCAGAGACTGATGACGTCATCTTAACTCATCGGGGACTAAGGGTGACGTCATCATCAGAGACTAACAACATCTCATCTGAGACTAAAATTATCTCGTCAGAGACTAAGAATATTTCATCAGAGACTAAAAATATCTCATCAGAGACTAAGATTATCTCATCAGAGATTAACAACATCTCTTGATTCTGCTACGATGGAAGACCTATCATGCTCAGACACAGCTTATGATGTCTTATGAAGAAGCAAAAGAATAAGAACTTACATAAATCTTGATGCTATGCATGAAAGAAACTGAGTAGGGTTCCAGGTTCTTACCTCTTTGTTCTCAAGGGTGAAATCAAAGCTGGTCTGAAAATAATTTTCTGAAAGAAGAACTTGGAAATTTATGGAGATAATAAGTTTAAACGAAATTCTGAAAAGAGAAATTTTGGTAAAGGAATTAAAATTTCATCTCTAATGAGGTATTTATAGAGTTCAAGAGCAGTAAACTAAGGTTACGCATTGGAATAAAATGATTGGTTAATTTGGACGGTAAAACGGCTGTTCATCATGACTTCTTGACAGCAAACAGCTGCTGTCGTACATGCATGAAAACTTAGCCACCTAAACAGTTTCTAATCACACACGTAATCACAAATGCTACGTAACCCTCTCCTCTTCCTCCATGTTGTTCAATATAATCTTATATGGGGTTTGCTAATCCCCTTTTTGATACCTTTTTAAGGAACTTAACCTCATCATCATGGATATCACATCATCATCAAAATTTTCATTGTAGATATGAATTTATCATTCATATTTAAAAAGGCTATCTTCATAAAAAAAATATAATAACAAAAAATAAAATTATTTCTTACCATAAAATACATTTAAAATTTTTGAGTTCTCACACACACACTTGAGAGTCCCACTTTAGACAGCTTGGAAAAAGGAGAGATCGAGCACCTAGATGTCCAACTTTAGGAAAAAGGTGAGGGAGTGAGCAAGGATGAGATCCTTAAACAAAACAACAGAGAGAAAAATACATTCTCAGCAGGTGATTTTCTCAAACTTGTTGAGCCCTCCACCTCCAATGAAACTCCAGTTTCCTCTACTCCAACAACATCTTCCCTAGCAAAGGAACTTGGGGGAAGCTCACAGCCAGGGGATGCAGCTTTACAACTACTTGCAGAAATGTCCAATGCTGATTTTGAAATCTTATATAGTCTTCAACAACAACAAGATCAAATATCAACATTGAAGACAAGAGTTGCAGATGACCTTGAGCCTATTAAGATTGAAGAAGAGAATGTGGATGCTTGGCTGGTTGCAAGCTACACAAACTCTTTGGATGAAACAGCTGTCCAATTAAGACAAGATTATCTTACCAATATAGGGTTTGGTGCTACTGAGTTTACTTCTGGTGCAGTCTCTGAGGAATTGATCAAGATTGACAAGAAACATACGAAGTTCCAGCACTTCATGATCACTGGTCTGAAGGCTGCACTCCAAAATATTGAGAATAAGATGGACCTGGAAACTGAAAAACTAAGAAGTTACTATGAAGGACACCTTCCCAGGAGAATGCTTAATTCAATTGATACACGACTAAAGGAGCAATCCACAACTGAGAGGAGACTTCAAGCACTAGAATCAAACGTCCAGTCCATCATGCAGAAGCAAGACAAATTTGATATTGCCCTTCAACATCTCACACAACTTCTACAACATGCCATTCCCACACTGGCTACTGCTTCTCCTACAACTTTAGATTCTGATGTCAAAAAGGGGGAGAGTAGTCAGTCAAAAGAAGTTGTTCATGAGAAAACAAGCTATGTTAGTTTGATGGCTGAAGTGACAAGAATTCAAGATGCGAAGAGAGAACTTGATGCAGCCATCAAGTCTAGCATTACAACAACACCAACAATAGCAATAACAACAGTAGTTTCTCCTTCCACTGTAATAATTCAAAGCACCCAACAAGATAAAGGCAAGGGCATTCTAGTTGAGGATCCAAACAAGACAAAGTCTACTCAACCAGGACAGCCTAAGCTGTTAAGGGACGCCATGTAGACTGCTCACTTTCCCACTCTAGTTGAGTTAATAGTGGATGGGAAAGTAGAGTTAGTTTTTCCTCAGGAGCATAGACTGATTGAAGTTGATGCAATGCTTGCTTAGAAACTACAAGAGGAAGAGGAAATGGCTGCAGCTAGGGAGGAGGAGGAAGCTAAGAAAAAGGCCTTGACAACAAAGAAAACAAAAGCTCAAAAGTCTGTCGAGACTAGAAGGAGAAATAAGGAGATTGAGCAGGCTGAGAGAAGGGCTAGGAGGAAGCCATTGATGAGAGAACCTCAAGACAAATCTGAAACTGCTCTAGTGACTTTATTTAAACCTCAACAGTCTACATCAGTCTCGAGTAGTAAAGTCTCCAGGGTTGGGGTGGCTAACACTTCTGAGTTAAAGGAAGCATTCAAAAAGAGTGTTGAGCCCATTAATCTGGAAAAGGATGGAAATAACAAGAAGTATCTCAAAGTCATTCAAAAAGATGGAGAGACTCTGCTATTAGATAAGCCAAGCTTGGAGATGAGGTCATTCAAACAAATGGAGTGGTTGTTGTTTGTTGTTCCTGAAAATTCTGTGCTCAGTTTGGAATTAAGGAGGCAAATTCAGAAGGAACATGAAGAGATGAAGAGATTGATTACATTGCCATGACTAGATGTTCCTCCACTTCCTTATGGTTTTTGGTATGAGAATTTTCATGGAGATGTGATTTTCTTTAACTATGAAAAACAAATTGGAACAACTAGCAAAAGTGAACTTGAAGGATTCATTGCTTTACTTAAAGATTCAACTGGTGAAGATAAGGTCAAGTTCAGGAAGCTGCTAGAAGAGAGAGTTAAAGAGATCAACAAAAAGAGAAGTTGAAGTTGTTGATATTTTTTTTTGAAGCCAGACTTATAGGATTTAAACCTGAGTCTTGGTGAAGCTGAATTTAGGATTGAAGATCTTAATTTAGGTACATTTGTAGTTATCATATTCTTTACATTTTTTATTCTAAGTTATTCTTGTAATTTTTGAGTTTTGGCATCATCATCAACCTTGATTTATGTTTATCACTTTGATAATCATAAATAGGGGGAGATTGTTAGGTTTTATAACATTTGATGATGATTGTACTAAGAATACTTAGATATACAAATGTGTAGTTAGTGCTAGTTTATAGCATTTGAATTTTTGTAGTTAGTAGTTTACTCTCTGATTCATGTAATTTATTTTTATATGAGAGTAAGTTAATTTGTATTATAAGAAACTACCAGAACTGCATTAGAGATTTCAACAAGTCAGAGACTGTGTTTGGTCTGTCAGAGACTAAGGCAAAAGCTTATCGGAGACTATAACTTAAAGCCATCGGAGACTAATCTTAAGCCATCATAGACTAAGGTTAAAGCATCGAAGAGTAAGCTTAAGCTGTCAAAGACTAAACAGTTGATCAGAGACTAAGGTTGAAGTAGTAAGAGACTAAAGTAAAATTACTCTTTGATGCGGTACAGAGTTCTATTTGAATTAGAAGTTATCTTCGACATGGACATTGAAGAGTTATTGAAGATCAAGTTGGTTACAAAATAAAAAAAATGTTACAATTCAAATTGTAGAGAGAATTATTATCGAATAGGATTATAGGCTGAATTCCGATTCAGATTTGGAAGCTGTAATTGATTTTACAGAGTTGTGTTAGAAGCTGTATAATTATATAGATTTGTATATATATAGTACAGAAATTGAAGCTGACAATCAATTTGTGATTGTTAGAATTTATAATCAATTGTTAATCAAAGTTGTATGATTATATAGATTTGTATATATATAGTATAGAAATTGAAGCTGACAATCAATTTATGATTGTTAGAATTTGTAATCAATTGTTAATCAATAAAAGCAATTGTTTATAAATTTATTCTTGTTCTTATTCTTTAATTTTCGCAAGTAATAAAACTTTGAAGGACAAAAATTTGAAAAGATTTCAAGAACTTGTATTCAACCCCCCTTCTACAAGTTCTAGGCTATTTCAGTGGGACAACAACAAAATAAAACCCAATAGAAAAACATTCTTGGTTTTTCTATTTTAAACGCAATTAAGACTTCCAATTTCTGAATTGGTTCATCAATCAATGGTAGCCTATCTTTGGCCCTTCCTTTGAAGTTCTTCCATTTCTTGTCCAAGATGGGTACCATTATTTTTGTAGTAGGTTTAACCTTCCAGAATCTGCTACAGCACTCATGTCTCTGTAATTCTTCTCTAGATTTTCCCTGGCATGGATTCGTTGCCAAAAGGTGGAATTCCACAAACAAGACAGTTCACAAGGTCTCCCTTTCCTCGCCCTCCGCGAATACTCAAAATGGTGGAAAGACTTCAATTCCAGTCATGCCACCACCCCAGCAATCCAACAATGGTTCAAAAAGAACCCCCAATACATCAAGACAACGGAGGTTGAACAAACCTAGTTCCTAGCTCAAAAATCCATCTTATTAGTCAGCCTGGCGGCAGCTTCGAATGAGGATGACCTCCTCAAGATCATGCTTTAGTTATCCAAGAAGATGAGTACCAAATCTCCCGGAGCAAGCACTTCGGCAACAAAGGACAAAGATCTACTCCTCAACTCTGACTCTGAAGATGAAGACTATCTCTTCTCTGAAGAAGAAGAATAAAAAAAAAAATCATCGACTTTTTACTATAGCAAAATTGACTTTTTACTGTAGCATTTTTACTATAGATTGTCACTGTAGCAGTTTGACTTTCACTGTAGCACCTTTACTGTAAGTCACTGTAGCAATCCAAAAATTTTCTATTTAAAGCGACCTCTTCCTTTCTGAAGAGGCATGTAATTTTTAGGCAATTCTCCCCGAATCCTCTCCAAGGTAGCATGCTTCATTAATATTTCAATCTTGTAATAGTATTTCAATCTTGTAATTTCAAGTTTCAATCTTGTAATAGTTTTAAATATTGTAATAAAATCTGAAATCGGTCAGCATACTACGGATACTTCCGGAAGCCTGATCTTTTACTTATCTATGTTTACATTTTGCATTAATTTAGCATCTGCATTCATATGCGCCCTTATTCCCCACTCTGCTAGTTTTATTTACTTTTTAGCATTTGCTTCCGTGTACCTATATATATATATATATATATATATATATATATTATGATAGAGAGAGGTTGTCTATTTATAGGCATTTTTCTTGTTCAGCACCCTTTGTTTGCATGGAAGCTTGTAAAAATATATAAGCAAGATTTGATATAGTAAATATATGAAAATTTTGCTTTCTGTCTATTCCTGCTTTTCTCTAGAACTTTTTCATCTCTTTTTCTTGCCTTTCGTGTTGTAAACTTGCCAGGATTAGAAAAGTAGTGGAAATAGTCCAAGCACTTTTCTTTCTTGTTTTTGTAGCTCTGTCATGTCGGCACGATCATCTTTCCTTTTGGTGCATGAAATCGGTAGACTTTGGCGATTGTCAAGAATAGACATTCACGCTGAGTTCATTATTCCCTGATGGTACTCACTTTGGCACTAAGTCTTTTAACCATTGTTAGAGAATACTTTGGCGCTATGCTTTTTATCCATTGATGTCGAGCACTTTGGCGCTTCACAAAAACTTTGGTTTTGACTTTGGCGCATATGATTACCTGACGACTTTAGCATTAAGTAATTTTGAGTTCATCGTTTGTGAGGCTTTGGCGATAGCTAAATAACTTTGGCAACAATCAAATGATTTTGGTGTTGAAGTACCTTGCACAGACTTTGGCAATAGTCAAATAACTTTGGCGACAGTCAAATAACTTTGACACTGACTTCTTGAGTTAGGCGATGAACACTCTTTGATTCCATTATTTAGTGTAAAATGCCTTAGAAATATTCTCACCATTTGTTTGTTTGATGAGACATGAACATCTTAATGAACTTCTCTCACCAATCTTTATTCCCATGATGAACTTGTATTTCCCTTGACTTTCCACTTCTGTACTGTTGTCGCAAGTTTGGTGCTGATAAGGACTTTGGTGCAGTTCAACTTGAAACACCTTGAAAAATTCTAACTCTTTTGAGCTTGGTCTTTAACTTTAGTGACAGAGCAAATTCACAGCAGTTGCATAATTTGCTTCTAAATTTGACAAGACTAAGTTTGTTAAGTTATCTATTCCTAAGTGACAAATAGGTAATCACCAAACCCAACAATCTCCCCATATTTGTTTTTATGAACATAAACACAAATTCTATGAATGATAATTTATTTAATCTAATGAAGGCAGAAGCTAACAAATCTTTAAGCTTGTACAAATTTACATTATTGAATAACATAGTACAATTTTTTTCAGTTGTGTTTCTTTTGACAATCACAAGTAATTGCTCCTTTAGATTGAGTTGATAAATATGAATTTACTAGGATGTTTGGCCTTGCTAGGCAAATTCTTCCTTGAAGAGTTTTTCTTTCAATATCTACAACATGTTTTTTTCATGGAACTCTTGAGGATCTCAGAGGAAGGCAATGAAGTTTCTGAGAGTACTTGGTCCTACAGCGTTGAGTTGGGACAGGTCAAAAATAAGGTTTCTATTACTCTAGTCATAGTAATTCAACCTGGTTAGATTGAATAGTGTTTGGAATTATATCATTTGATGATAATGTATAACACTTTAAATTGTTAGATTTTGTAATTGAATGAAGCCAAAAGTGCAGTTGGTTTTGTTTAAGTATTATCCTCTGAAAGTATAAACTATTCATAAATGGGTTATATACAAACCAGTGGAAGGTATCCTCTAAAAATGTAAAATGCACATCAAGATATAACTCAAAGGATATTTCATCATAGCAGTTATAAGAAGATATTTTGCAACAACTAATAAGCAAAGATTGAAGATTGATAAACTCGATTGGAATTTGACAATGGACAAAGTCATTTTGACTATCGCCAAACTCATTTCCAAAGTCTTTGGGTAAATCAACAATAGCGCCAAACTTAAATGACTATTGCCAAAGTCATCAGGAAGTCTCCCAATCGCTAAAGTCAAATAAATCCATCAAGGATTAAATCCTTCATCAGTGGATAATTACATCGGCAAATAATTTCATTATCAGCAGTTAAATTCTTCATCAGTTGTTTGAAGATGACATATGGCTGACTACATAGTCCACTAAATCAGATTGGGGCTATGAAATTAAAAAAAGATGGTGGTCCAATAAGGAGAGATTGACTACAAGGGAAGCTTTAAAGAGATAAGTTATACATACACACACATGTGTATAAAGCTGCAAGTGTGAAAACTGCAGAGATAAGTTATAAAGAAAAAATAAGAAAATAAGTTATACATATACATAACATGTGTATAAAGCTGCTTGTGAACACTACATAGATAACTTATAGAAACTTGAAGAAGAAATTATGGAAGTTGGTCCAATAAGAAATAGAGAAGCTCAAAGAGAGAAACTTGAAGAAGAAATTATGGAAGCTGGTCCAATAAGAAATAGAGAAGCTCAAAGAGATAAGTTATACATATTCAGATGCTGCAGAGATAACTTATCTTAACAACTCCAAGAATAAAATAAGGTAGATGGTGCAATAAGAAGAGAGAGTGTACCAGAAAAGCTACATAACATATTGGCGTGCAATGAAGGTCCTGCAAAAGAGAAGTTATGTGACAGAGCTATAATTACCCAAAAACATCAGAGATACTTTTGGAGGCAACTCAAAGAAGAAGCTTGAAGATCAGGGGAGCTATGTCTATAAATAGAGACAGGGCAGCTGAGGTAAAAAAAAAACCATCTCATGACAACAACTTAGAGCAAGAAATACCTCTATGTACATATTGAGAGAAAAATTGAGAGCTAGCAACAGTAATCAATTTATAGAAAGTGAGAAACTGTAATTCATTTATAGAAAGAGAAATTGTATAAAAAAGAAAGTGAGTTAAAATATTAAGTGAAAGATACAGAGAGCAGCAAGTTCTTAGAACTTGAAAATATAGAAATTACTTTCTAGGCAGCAGCTGGTGATCACTACTAGAAAGAGTTGTAAAGATTCAAACTGATTGACAATAAAATTCCTTATTGTTGATTACCATTCACATCTTGCTATTTTCTTTATTGTTTCAATTGTTTTATCATATCAGTAAGGTGATATAACTATTCTTGGATTTTAGACTATTCATAATAGTTTCATTCAAAGAAAAAGTTAGCAATTTTATTTAACCTCCCTTCTACAATTACTCTGGGACAAACAATTGGTATCAAAGATGTTCAAGATTAATTCAATGTAGTGATCATGAGTAATTCAAAGGACAACACCAGATTTTTATAACTCAAGAAGGGTGAATACTCATTCTAGAAATAAAGGATCTTAAGTTATCTTGATGCAAAAGATGACCAATCCTTGGAGATTATTGAAAAAGGTCCTCCAGAAATAAAGAAGATTGTTCTTGGTCCCACTCCTGAAAGAGTTATTGCACCAGACAAATATGAAGCAAATAATCCAATATTTTATACACTCAATTAGAGAATGAAGAGGCTCCAAAGATAAGAAGATCAAAGATATTTGTATCACGACACTTGAGAACAACATGCTATATAAGGTTATGAAGTGAAAAACATCCAAAAAGGTATGTGACAAGCTTACTGTCCTATGTGAAGGGAAAGACCAAATCAAGTTAAACAAGCAACTCCTGTTGATTTAATAATATGAGTTGTTTACTGCCAAGGATTATGAATCTCTTGATGATCTATATGAGAGATTCATCCAATTGATAAATGATCTATCTACCTATGGCCAGGAGTATTAAGTTCTTCAAGAAAATCATAGATTCCTAAGAGCTCTTCCAAGACATTGGGATTCAAAGACTACTACAATCAGAGAAGCCAACAAGGATCTAGGTCTTCTAACACTAGATGAGATATATGTAAACTTGAAGACTTATGAGTTGGAAATCCAGCAATAGAATAAGCAACACTCCAAGGAAAAATTTGTTGCATTGATTGCAGAACCAAAGAAGAAGAAACTTGGTGGCCACATGAAGGTATCCATTGAGGAAGAGGAGTCTAATTATGAGAAGGAAGTAGGAAGTGATGTTGAAGAAGATGAATTAAGAATTTATACACTTGAGGAGTTGGATGAGATTGATGAAAGCTTGGCCTACATTGCTAGAAAATTTAAGAACCTGAGGTTTCAAAGAGGGAGAAAGTTCAGGAAGGGCTCATCATCATCAACATCTATTGCTGCCAAGCCAAGTTAATCATCCATGATCGAGAAATCCAAAATTACGTGTTATAAGTGCAATGAGTTTGGTCATTTTGCTAGTGATTGCAAGAAGCCCAAAGTTGAGAAGAAGAAAGACTTTAATGATGATCAAGTAGATTAAAAAAAGAAGTACTTTGATCTTTTCAAGAAAAAGGGAAAGACATATATAGTTGAAGGCAAGGAATGAGTGGATTTAGATGAATTTGATGTTGATGAAGAAATTGTAAAATTGACTTTAATGGCTAAATCCTCAAGCAATTCTGAAGGAGGAGAAGCTGAATCCCAGAGCTCATCAATAGCTAAGGTACATAACTTCAATATTACTTCTGTTTCTAAAAATGAATGTGATGTTACCATTCAAGAAATGACCAAAGAGATTTATGATTTGCATGCTAGTTGAAGATCTCTTACAAAAGAAAACAACATGATTACTTAGACCAATAATGATTTTTCCAAGAGAAATACTTTTTTAGAATCTGAATTGTTAATCTTAGAACATGCAAAACCTAAAGCTCTTATCGCTAAGAGACATCTTAGTGATGCCTTGATTCAAGAGAAGAATATTTTACTGAAAAACACAAGGCTGAACAAGATAAAATAAAGTAATGGACACAATCCTCACATAAAGTGCAAGATCTTCTAAACTCAAAAAACCCTAATAAAAAAGCTGGATTAGGATATATAGATATGCCTATTGCTGTATCAGTTGGTGAACAACTCATCACCACTAATAAAGGTAAAAAAAATAGATGAAGAAGCTAGCACAAAGCCTAAAACAGTAGGTAAATTAAAACCAATAAAATTTGTGAAACCTACTAGGATTGAGATAGGTGAAAACTCTAAAGTTGTAAAATTCACATATGTGAAGAAAACATTGGAACCAGTGCTAGACAAAAGGACTACTAATAACATTTGCTTGCTTATTAACAAAAAGTTAAAAGGAGAAGTTAGAAAGCATCCCAATAACTAAGCCTACGAAGAACATAAATGATAAATTAGGTATTAAAAAATACAGTAATTATGCATCAATACCTAATGCACCTAGGAAAACATGCACCAAGTGTGGCAACATCAACTACCTTGCTTTTCAATACACAAAAGTTATTGATAACATGCATGTTCCTTGTGTACTATATGAAACTCCTTATCAATACATTACACCTCCTCAATATATGTCATGTTATTATTGTGGGGATTTTAGACATCCATCTTATGTTTGCAATGTTTATGAAATATGTTATTATAGTTATCCCTCTATGCCTAATGTCTCCTCAAAGGTTAAGGTTTGTTCATAAGCCACCTAGGACCAAGGTGGATCTTTCACCTCCTAAGAAGAGGAAATAAAAGAAAAAGAATAAAGAATCAAAAACCAAAATTGAGCCTAAGATTAAAATTGTTAAATCAAAACCCAAGTAAGCTTGAGTTCCTAAAATATCTAACTAGTTTAAATGTGTGTGTAGGGAAAGAGGAAAAAACAGTTGTGGTAGTTGGATAGTAGCTATTCAAGACACATTATTGTAAATAAGTCCCTGCTCTCACAGTTTGAGAAAAAAGTTGGCCCAAAAGTGTCCTTTGGAGATGACAACATTAGATACACTATGGGATATGGAAAAGTAGTTCATGGTAATGTTATCATTGAAAATGTAGCTCTGGTTGATGGTCTAATGCACAATTTACTCAGTATTAGTCAAGTTTGTGATATAGGCTATGAAGTTGTTTTTAAGGATGAACAATGCCTTATAACCAACATAAATACTAGAGATGTTACATTGTCTGGAGTCAGAAAAGACAATGTATTCGTAGCTGACTTATGCTCATCAAAAGAAGGACAATACACATGTTTTTGCAGCAAAGCATCAGCAGATGAAAGTTGGCTATGGCACAAGAAGCTGTCTCATCTAAACTTCAAGACTATCAATAGTTTGGTGAGAAAAGGATTAGTGACAAGAATATCACAACTTGAATTTTCTCAAGATGGTCTTTATGGATCTTGTCAGAAGGGAAAACAAAAGAAGATTTCCTTCAAAAGTAAAGAAGCATCATCAATAACAAGACCAATCCATCTAATACACATTGATTTATTTGGTCCTGTTAATGTGATGTCAATATCCAAGAGAAGGTATGCATTTCTAATTGTTGATGACTACTTAAGATACTCATAGGTTAAGTATCTACACACCAAGTATGAAACTCCCCAACTGATCATTGATCACATTAAAAGGATAGAACTTGAAGTTGGTGAGAAAGACAAGGCCTTAAGGAGTGACAATGAGACTGAATTCAAGAATTCAATGGTTGAGATGTTTTGTGTGGAAAAACGCATCTCACATACCTTCTTAGCTCCAAGAACTCAATAAAATTAAGTTGTTGAAAGAAAAAATAAGACCTTGATTAAAGCTGCAATAACTATGCTTGAAGAAGCTAAGTTGCCTACCTACTTCTAGGATGAAGCTATCTCTACTGCTTGCTTCACTCAGAATAGATCAATGATAGTAAAAGCTCATCAAAAGACTCTATATGAGCTCATGATAGGTGGAAAACCCACACTTATGTTTCTTCATATATTTGGTTGTAAATGCTTATGCTTTGTTCTCAAGAATCAATGAGAAAACCTAGGAAAGTTTGATGCCAAAGTTGATGAGACAATTTTCCTAGGATTTTCATTCACAAACAAAACATATAGAGTTTACAACCTTAAACTCCACATTGTTATGGAATCAGTACATATAGCCTTTGTTGATAAAAAGATTGAAGGAATGCATGTTGATACAGAAGGAAGCCATGATAAACCAAGGTTTGAGAATAAAGATGAGTCACAAGATACAGAAATTGACTCATTAGATGATGAAGTTGATGTGTGCAAATCAATAGAGAATCTAGTAATCCTTGATGTCAATCCAAGTCAGCTAGAATCCTTTTATTGGATAGAGTAAATCTCTTGGACAACAGATCAAGAAACTCTCAATCAGGAGATAATCCATCAGGGGAAAACTTAAGCCCTGACTTAAGCACTAATTCAGGGGGAGTTTTCTATGAAGCTGAGAGCACTGACACACTACGGAGGAAATTACAATGATGAAGCTTCATCTTCAAGATGATTACCTCCACAAATAAGATGGACAAAAGATCATACTCTAGAACAAATTAAAGGAGATCCAACTAAAGGTGTGACAACAAGAAGTGTTACACAGAATGAATTCCTATACCTTAACTTTCTATCAAAGATTGAACCTAAAAAGGATAAGGAGGCATTACTAGATGCTAATTGGGTAATTTATATGCAAGAGAAGCTCAATCAGTTTGAAAGAAACAAAGTCTGGAGACTAATGCCAAAACCAAGAAATAAATATATCATTGATACTAAATGGATGTTCAGAAACAAGCTGTATGAAGCTGGTACAGTGACAAGGAATAAGGTCAGACTGGTTGTAAAAGGTTATTCACAAGAAGAAGGGATTGACTATGATGAAACCTTTGCACCAGTAGCAAGATTGTAAGCAATTAGGATATTCCTTGTCTATGTTGTTCATGCAAATTTTAAAGTGTACCAGATGGATGTAAAAAGTGCATTTTTGAATGGGAAACTATAGCAAGAGGTGTATGTCTAGCAACCTCCTGGCTTTGAAGACTAGAAATTTCTAAATCGTTTCTACAAGTTAGACAAAACACTCTATAGAATTAAACAAGCATCAAGAGCATGGTATAATACTCTATCTCAGTTTTTAATTGAAAATAAATTTACTAGAGGTATCATATATAAAACTTTATTTCATAGAAAACATGTTGGTCATATAACACTTGTTCAAGTCTATGTTGATGATATTATATTTGCTTCTACTAATGAGAGCTCATGCTCTAAGTTTGCTAAGCTTAAACAAAGTAGATATAAGATGAGCATGATGGGAGAATTAACTTTCTTTTTAGGTTTACAGGTTAAACAAACCACAATTGAATTTTCATTAGTCAAACAAAATATGTAAAAGACCTTTTAAAGAAATTTAATTTACAAGTTGTTGCAACTTCTAAAACTCCCATGACAACAACCACTAAACTTGACAAAGACTCAACTGGTAAAAAGGTTGATATTTCATGCTATAGAGGCATGATAGGCTCACTCTTATATCTTACTACAAGTAGACTTGATATAATGTTTTCAACTTTAAACAAGCACCAAGAGCAATGGTATGACACTCTATCTCAATTTTTAATTGAAAATTAATTTACATGAGGTATCATAGATAAAACTTTATTTCATAGAAAACATGTTGGTCATATAATAGATGTTCAAGTCTATGTTGATGATATTATATTTGGTTCTACTAATAAGAGCTCATGCTCTAAGTTTGCTAAGCTTATGCAAAGTAGATATGAGATGAGCATGATGATAGAATTAACTTTCTTTTTAGGTTTATAGGTTAAACAAACCAGTAATGGAATTTTCAATAGTCAAACAAAATTAATAAAAAGACCTTTTAAAGAAATTTTATTTACAAGATGTTACAACTTCTAAAACTCCCATGACAACAACCAATAAATTTTACAAAGACTCAACTAGTAAAAAGGTTGATATTTCAAGCTATAGAGGCATGGTAGGCTCACTCTTATATCTTACTATAAGTACACCTAATATAATGTTTTCAACTTGTTTATGTGCTAGATTCCAAGAAGATCTTAGAGAATCTCATTTGATTGTTGTTAAAAGGATATCCAGATATCTCAAGGGTACTCCAAATCTTGGTATTTGGTATCCTAGAGATGACTTAAGATAGCAGTAGTTGATTATCTTCTGATGACAAATTTATTGATCAACAAATAATTATACTGAGAAACATTAGTAAATAATTATTCATATAAAAGGATAATTATCAAGTGATAATGCAGCAGTGACTAATTATCCTCCAATAGTTTAACTGTCAGGGATAATTATCCCCTGATTATTTATATTAGAGAAACTAATATACTATTCAGGATTCCTTATGTTTAATGTTCATCTTCTAATTAAAGATCTTGTAATAGTTGATTCAGGTATTTTCTTAATGAAGGATAGTAGTAATGATCCAACTTCTTCTGCCCAAGTTGCAAAACCCTCTATATACAAATCTATAACAAAAGCTACATCCTCTATCTCTCAATAGCTAAAGGCTGTAAAATGAAAACAAACATAACCAGAAATAGCTGAGGGAGAGGGTGAGCATTTAGGTGACGTTTAGAGGAAGAAATAAGGAACAATGAAAACCCTTGGGATACTATTTAATATACTCTCAAAGGGATATTGAGTCTAATATGAAAAAAAAACATCTCGAGGTGCAACCTCTCAAAAGACTGTATCTATTGAAAATAGTCCACATCCAAGGACATATGTATTTGAGCCTACCATGATCACATCTTTAAATACCTTTCAAAGGAAGAAAAAGAAACAAGTTCTGATCAATGATCAATGTTAAGTATAATTGAAGATGGTGATTTTAGTTTTGTTTGTGCATCTGTACATACTAAAGGTGTTCTATAAACCTAAGTATTTGCACACGTTTTGCATCCACTGATGATCAACTTAGTCATCAGGGGATGAAGTATAACTCACTAGGCAAGTCACCAGCAGAAATTATTAAAGGACTTGATAGTGAAGAGGGATGCTTGTTGTTACTCAAAAACACTTAAGTATTCCGCACATCAGACATTCCAAATGAAATCAACAAAGCTTTAGTGAATAAGACCATTAGGGGAATCCGTCAGGGGAACCCATCAGGGGATGACATAGGCAAGCCAACTCGTCAGGGTATGGAAGTGGCAAGCCAAACTCATCATGGGGAATGCGCCAGGGCATGACATTGACATGCCAACCTGTCAGTGGAAATCATCAGGGTATGACAGTGTCAAGCTAACCCGTCAGGGGAATGCTTAGTACAACATCAGTGGAAGACATCAGTGTATGCTTTGACTCTTAACATCAGGGGATCAAGAAGCACTTGGATAACTCAAGTGAAGTTTGAAGCACTGATCGAGTCCTAGAAGGGAATTGTCATCAGGGGATCCAGAAGCACTGATCAAGTTCACATCAGGGCTTGTCGTCAGTGGATAGTTATGACTGCATACACTCATCATCAGATCTTACACCTAAATCAATGAAGCTTGTTAAAGAAGCAAGAGATATAAACTAGAAAGATATCTCTTGAAGTTTGGTGGTCCAATGACAACTCTCGATCATTAAATGCACGCAGATCAGGGGAAGAAAAAGAAACAACAAAAGCAACAACAGTCTGACACATCATTCCTAAAGGACATCGATGTGACATATATGCGGCTAAGTTGAAAAGTGCAGCACGTCCAAGCACGTGGGTTCAACTACTGATATTCTATATATGCAAAAGAGTTCTCATTACACAGTATCAATCCAACGGATCAACCAACACATTAAAGCACACAAACACTAGAGAGAAGATTTGTAATATATCTTGAGAGAAATATTCAAAGAAAGTGTGAAGCTAGTGAGTGTGAGATTGTAGCTGTAAGTCTTTACATAATTTGTAGCTGAATAATCACATTTGTGATTAACCAGATTTCCAGAAAAACCTCAAGTTTTAATACAACTATTTTAACTTGAACTCTTGGGTGTTCATTTTAAAAGTCATTAAAGTTTTTCTGATATTGTAGCTTTTCTATCAGTGCTTAACAAAATGTTTTAAGATCGAAAAAGTTTCGAGTATTTATATTCATCCCCCCCGGCTCCCCTACAAATACTTGAGCCTATTTTGTGCTAACAATCAACCTATCACTAAGAGTGCACACACAGAGTGTCAAATTGAATTGATGCTCCTATTTTCTCTATTCCAGAAGAGCAACCAACACTCAATTCTATACTTTGATTCTTTCTTCTTCTCTCCTTGATATTTCTTTAGAAGCAATGAAAATCTAATAATTTCGTTGGTTTCAGATTCTCTGATATTTCAATCATCAGAGAAGCCAATTCTAGTAGCTGAAATACCTATAGAAGCTCTCAACTCATCAGCGAATAATACAACTGTTATTTCTCAAATATCCACTAACCAAGAACATTTACTTCCTATGTGTCCTACACCACTCCATGTCACCTTCAATAGAAAGATTTCATATTTCTAGCGAGCCTGAGAGAATCTAAAATGAGAGTCAGTGTGGCAATCCCGGGAATCCCTCGAGCCGGGCCTCGAGCACTATTAGCAATTTGGGTGATAGCCCCCCAAGGTCCCCAAGCTGGAACCCCGGGCTCCGCCAGAAAACTATAACGCAACAACACAATTGCAACAGATACATCATATGCAAGCATTAACATTAAAAAAAAAATACAAGAATTCTATTCTCAGGTACATCATGTTCAAAACATCAAAGCTTACAATCTCTTACAAAACCTCAAAATTCTAGTAAACGGACTGCAGCGGAAACAAAACTTTAGAAGGCCCATCTGGCCTTATAATCTAAACATTTCTATGATGACCTCTCGTTTCACTTTCCCTCTAAAGGCCATCCATAAGAAAGAGATTAAGAAGCTCTCAATATGCCATTTTCTCTTTTCCTTTATTAGGCGACTCAGCCTTCTTGACATAGCCTATAAAACATTTCATAACATTCCACATGAGCGTTTACGCTCAGCAAACATATATTCATGCTCAAGAAGAACAAATAATTCAAAAAAAAATTAATATTCATTGAGGTTTAGCGAAACAATGCTAACACCTCTTGATAATTCAATAAACGTGTATCATTCAGGGTTCCCGAGTGATGTCAAGGGGTTAACCCTCTTTTAAATAAATCTTGATTCGCCTTATCTTCATTAGATAATGCATCATTTGACCAACATGATCACTATCTGACTTCCTTTACAATCAAATTTCATCCCAGCTAGTCAACCCGGTCGTTTGACTTCATCATATGACATACGTAGTCAGTGCATAAAACATTGGTATGCGAGGGTTTGATTACTGATGCCTCGACCTCTCATTCCCTATCATCATTGGCCGGAATGCCAGGCGAAAACACTCAATAGCCCCTTTACTACCCATATGGATATACCTTGAAAACATTTTCTTGCTATAAAACTTTGGCGTGCTCAGCCAATTAATAGCGGTGACTACCAAAACTTTGGTGTGCTCAGCCAATTAATAGCGGCGACTACCAAAAACTTTTGTATATATATCCATATGGGACATGCTCGGGTACGCATACAAGTTCACACCCTGTAACACCCTTATATCATCTTTTGGTGAGCTAGCGAATTTTAAACAACTAGCAACCACCCAATAATATATAGCTCAATCATCAACATCTTTTCATGTACATCAGATCGATGATCGTACGTTACTTAATCATAAAAAGAAATCATTGTCTTGTATAAGCATTAACATTATTCATTTACATAAATCGAAACAATGATTTTACGTAATTAGTAAGAAAGGAAGTGGAATGAGTATATACTTGCCTTGGTCCTTAGCTAGTTTCTAATCACAAACTAGTGATACGTGAGAGGTTCTGTAAATTGTGATTGTTAGCATAACGTGAGAAATTCATCTTTTGAAAGATACTATAAAACTGTGCAAAAATAGAGGATGATCATCAGGTATTGAATTATCCTTCAAGGGATTAATCATCCGTCAGGGAATGGTCTTTGATCATCAGGAGATGATTTCTCGACCATCAGAGAATAGCTTTCAACCATCAGGGGATAATTCACCCGTTAGGGAATAGTCATCAGGGGATGGCCGTCAGGGGATGGGCTACTCATCAGGGAATGGTCGTCAGGGGATAAACTTTTTCATCGCCAAACTCATCGGGTGGCCACTTCTTCAGCGCCAAACTCCCTAAGTCATCACTGAACTTATCAGTGGATAACTTGTCCATCGTCAAATGCCCCGGTGACTAGTTTGTTCAACGCCAAACTTCATAAGTTAGCGCCAAACTCAGCGCTGAACTCGTCAGTGGATACTTGTTCAGTGCCAAACTCACTTGTTAGAGACAAATCATTGATGCTCATCAGAGAATAACATCATTAGTCATTAGAGAGTAACTTTTACCCATCGAAGACTACAGGTGACATCATCAGGAACTAAACTTAGCCTGTCGGCGACTAAGGCTGACATCATCACGGACTAAACTTAGCCTATCGGAGACTAAGGCTGACGTCATCAGATACTAAACTTAGCCTGTCGGAGACTAATATCATCTCTTCAGAGACTAACATTAGAACTTGTCTCTGCTATAAAAGAACATCTTTGAAGAACAAGGATGATGCCCATAATGTACAAACTCAAACCTAGGATGCATAATCATCCTTTCTGTTAGGTTTTAGAACATTTGATGATGATTGTCTTTAGATTACTTAGAGTACAAATGTATAGAAAGTGTTAATTAGTAACACTGAAGTTTTGCAGCTAGCAGTTATCTCTTAGTTTTAATTCATTCATTCTTTGTAAAGAGATATAATTATTTCTTATTTGTAACTAACTGCTGGAATGGAGTATCAAAGCTTCAGTAAGTCAAAATGTGTATTTGATCCGTTGGAGTTTACAAAAAGGGGTCAGAGACTAAAGCTTACGTCATTAGAGACTAAGTCTAAAGGGGTCGGAGACTAAAGCTTACGTCATTGGAGACTAAAGTTAAAAGCATCAGAGACTAAGCTGACGTCATCGGAGACTAAGCCTTAAAGCATCGGAGACTAAATAACTCTATCGGAGACTACACAATCTGACGTCATCAAGGACTAAAAGCACCAGAGACTAGTGATGACGTCACCAGAGACTAAAGATGAAGCATCAGGGACTAATCGTGATTTATTTCCTGAGAGATATAGAGTTCGAATTAAAAAGGAATGTCTTCTATGTAAATCAAGATATTATTGAAGACGTAGCTGGTAAGGAAACAAGCCAGAAATCTCTTCCTAATCAAAAAGGAATGATTGTATTTAATTCAAATAAGGAAGCTGAATTAATATTGATTTAGAAAAGGAAAACTGAGTAATTCAGTTTTTAGAGAAGCTGTAATTAGTTTTACAGGAATTGTAATTTTGAAGTTATATAGGTTTTCATAGTTTGTATCTTTTACTATACAGAATAGAAAAGAAACTGACGATCATATTATTGTGATTGTTAGAATTTGTATTCAATTGTTAAAATAAATACAAGCAATTGTTTATAAATTGATTCGTGTTCTTGTTCTTTATTTTCGCAAGTAATTATTAATTACTTGAATAACAAGTAATCGAAAAGAATTAAAAGAACTTGTATTCAACCCCCCCTTCTACAAGTTCTCGGCTATCTCACTGGGAAAACAATTGGTATCAGAGCCTGTAATTGAAGTTATTCAATTAATACGTTCCAAGAGATGGCCAATGACGAAGCAAGCAGCTCTAACAAAATTGCATATGCGGGAAGTCGTGATGGTGGTACCAGAATTCCAGTTCTTAAAAGAAAAGAACATCCGATGTGGAAGCAAAAGATGTACATGCACTTAAGAGCAACAAATCTAGACTATATTGATAGGATTGAGAAGGGTCCCTATCTACCCAGGAAATTTATTCTTGCTAAAACCGTCGATGGATCTGTTGTGGCAGAACACTTTGATCTTGCTCCAAAATGTGATTATACAAACGAAGACAAGTTGCAAGTGTTGAAGGATGCTAAGGTGATGAACATACTCTATAATGGAATTGATAAAAATATGTTCACAAGCATCATCAATTGCACAACATCTAAGCAAATCTGGGACACCATCAAAGTCCTATGTGAAGGAACTGACCAAGTCCAAAAGAACAAAAGGTCATTGTTGACACAACAATACGAGTTCTTTCAAGCAAACCCTGGTGAACTAATAATGTCAGTTTATGATAGGTTCAACGCTTTGCTCAATGATTTGAAAATACTTGGGAAGTCCTATGATAATGAGGATGTCAACACCAAGTTCATGAGATCTCTCCCACCAAGTTGGGATCCAAAGACTACTACGATAAGAGAGGCTCATGACTTGAATATCCTCACACTGGACAGGCTCTACGGGAATTTAAAGACATATGAACTCAAAGTAAAACAACGACAACGCATGCATGGCAGGGACAAAGGAGCTACGTTGATGGCTGAGACAAGCAAGTCTCAAGAGAAGCTTGATAATAAATCTTCCAATGCTAGCTCGACTGATCAGGAAGATGAACTGGATTCTGATGATGACATGGAGGAATTCATGGCATTCATGGTCAAACAGTTCAAGAAATTTAGGGCCAGCAGGAAAGGAAGAAAATCATCAAGGAAGTCTAACCCTAAACGTGAAGGTCAAAAAGTCACCTTCGACTTAAAGAAAATATGATGTTACAACTGTGAAGGGTTAGGTGTAACAACGCGGAAAATTTGTTTATCTATAAATAATTTATTTATTCATATTATTTTTCTTTATATATACATTAACGTGAAAGTTAATATATGATGTTTTTGAATGTCTAATTATTTTTGGATCCATTAAAAGATTATGTTTGTTGGATAATGGATTATAAGATCAAGCAATTTATGTTGGTATTGCTTGAAGGAGCTCACTTTTCTGGTTTAGTAAATTCCATGAGGGATGTAATAATTTACGTAAAGGAATGACATCATGAGTACGTATGTAAATTTGATTAGTAAGCTGCTTTAGTAGCTGGCTTATTTACATGAAGGACAACAGGCTTATTACGTTGCTTAGCTGCTAAGAATCATGATGAGCAGCCGTTTTACCGTCCAGATTAACCAATCATTTTATTTCAAGGCTTAATCTCAGCCTACTATAAATAGCTCATTCGAAGGAACATTTCAGTCTCTTTTCTAAAGATTTCCTTTTCCAAAGTTCTTCTTTAAACCTACCATCTCCGTTTAATTTCAAGTTCTTTCTTTTGGACTATCACTTTCAAACATGCTTTGATCTCTTTCGTCAACTAAGGAGGTAAGAATCTCAAGTTCTCCTCTGTTTGTTTCTTTTTGTATGTCGTCCGAGAGTAGTAGCCGTGCATATAAGGGTATCAAGTAAGAATAAAGCTTTATAAGAAAGGCTGCATTTTTTTGCATATTCATGTTCATAAGATATTTTAGGTTGAGTTTGTTACTATAAGATCTTCCATCGAAACGGAGACAAGCTCTAATATTAGTCTCTAATGAGATAACATTAGTCTCTGATGAGTAAATGTTAGTCTCTGATGAGATGCTGTTAGTCTCTGATGACGTCATCCTTAGTCTCCAACAGGCTAAGTTTAGTCCCTGATGATGTCATCCATAGTCTCTGATGAGATATATGTTAGTCTCTGATGATGACGTCATCCTTAGTCTCCGACAGGCTAAGTTTAGTCCCTGATGACGTCATCCATAGTCTCTGATGAGATATATGTTAGTCTCTGATGATAACGTCATCCTTAGTCTCCGACAGGCTAAGTTTAGTCCCTGATGATGTCATCCATAGTCTCTGATGATATATATGTTAGTCTCTGATGATGACGTCAGCCTTTGTCTCCGATGAGTTAAGATGACGTCATCAGTCTCTCATGGGTTAAATAGTCTCCGATGACGTCATCCTTAGTCTTCGATGAGTAAAGATGACATCAGCAGTCTCTGATGAGTTAAATAATCTCTAATGAGTGAAATTTTCCCCGATGGGCAACCTCATGCCCTGATAACCATTTTCTAATCTGAATAGCCATCTTTTAAGTATGGATTTCTCATGTTATACCAACAATGATGTTTTATAGAACCCTTTCTCAACCAGTATAGTGAATCTAGCTAAGGACAAAGACAAGTATATATTCATTCCACCTCTTTCTTACGGATTATGTATAATCATTAATTCGATTTACGTAAATGAATGATGTTAATGCCTATGCATGATGATGATTTCTTTTATGATTAAGTAACGTACGATCATTGAATCCGATGTACGCGAAAAGATGTTGATAATTGAACTATGTGTTATTGGGTGGTTGCTTACTGTTTAAATTTCCTAACACACCAAATGATGATGTTTGGGAGTTGCAAGTCATGAACTTGTATGCACACCCAAGTAACTTCTGTATGGATATATAGTTACGCTTGCGATGGTCACTGTCTTTTAATTATTGAGCACACCAATATGTGTTGTTGACAGTCGTTGCTTTTAATTGTTCAGCACGTCAAGGCTATTCAAAATTGAGAAAAAGTTTACAAGAAGATATATCCATATGGAAAGTTAAGGGGCTGTTGAATACTGTCGCCTGGTATTCTGGTCAACAATGATAAAGAATGATAGACCAAGGCAAGGCATCGGTAATGAGACTTTTCGCAGACCATATGCTTTCTGCAAGTGACTACGTATGTCAAATGATGAATCAAACGACTAGGCTGACCAGCTGGGATGAAATTTGATTATGTAAGGTGGTCAGATAATGATCAGTTTGGTCAGGTGATGCATTATCTGATGAGTAAAAGGCGAATCATGATTTATTAAAAGAGGGTTAGCCCTTGATATCACTCGGGTACCCTAAATGATACATGTTCATTTATCATCACCAGGTGTTGGTAAATGATACATGTTTATTCTTTATCATGAGGTGTTGGCATTGCTTCGCCTAATCTCGATGAATATTAAAGCTTTTGAATTATCTATTCTTTTTGCTTATGATTATATACTTGCTGAGCATAAATGCTCATGTGGAATGCTATGAATGTTTTTCAGGTTATGTTGTGAAGGCTGAATCGCCTAATAAAGGAAATGAGAGAATGACATAAGAATGTTTACGTTGTAAGGCCTTATGAGCCATCTAAAGTTTTGTTTCCGCTGCTGCTTGTTTATTTTTAAGCTTTGAGGTTTTGTAATGATGTTTTGAGAATGTGTTTCTCACAAGAATATTGTTAATGTTTGGCTGTGTTGTTGTTACGATGTTGTGTGGTAGTTTTCTGGTGTGGCCTGGGGTCCCAGCCTGGGGATCTCAAGGATTGTCACCCAAATTGCTGACAGTGCCTGGGGCCCGGCTCGGGGGATTTCCGGGGGTGCCACAGTTTGGTATCAGAGCCCAGCAGCTAAGCACCAGCTCTAAGACCTGTTCTCTGCTGGAAAACAGAATTTGGGATTTAGTAAAGTAAGGAAATGATTGAAAGGATAAGGAGAATTGAATAGGAGATGTTTTAGTTGTGGTTAGGAAGGCCATATCTCCACTTTTTCTCCTCAGAAAAAGAGTCAGGGTAAAACCCCATTAGTAGGACCTAGCATGACAGTCAATCGACCTCAAGCTAGAACTTACAATATGACTGCGCAGGATGCACTGTTGTCTGATAACGTGGTTTTAGGTACGATATTGGCTAATTCAATTGAAGTACATGCTTTGTTTGATTCTGGTGCAACTAGATCTTTCATATCTGAAAGTCTTCCTAAGGATATGAATTTTGCTCTTGAATGTTTAAAAACACCTCTAGAAGTCATAATAGCTAATCAAGAGGTGTACATTGCCAAGAGTATACTACCTGATTGTAGTATAAGAATAGGAAAGCATGACTTCCCTGCAAATCTAATACCTTTTCCATTGGGAGAGTTTGATCTAATACTAGGCATGGATTGGCTATATAAATACCAAGCTAGTATAGATTGTAGGAAAAAGAAGGTTTCCTTAAGAACAACCTTAAATAACAAGGTGCTATTCCATGGATGTAAGTCTACCGAACCCTCTCATTTTCTTACAGTATTACAAGCTAATAAAATGTTACGCAAGGGATGCGAAGCATTTTTAGCTCATGTTTATGACAAGAGGATAGAAGGATTAAAGATTCCAGATATCCCTGTAGTAAAGGAATTTGGAGATGTATTTCCTGAGGAATTACCAGGTATACCCCCAGATAGACAAGTTGAATTTGGAATTGAGTTAGTACCAGGAACTGCTCCAATTTCCAAAGCTCCTTATAGGATGACCCCTTCAGAATTAAAAAAGCTTATGACACAGCTACAAAAGTTGCTAGACCAAGGATTTATTAGACCAAGTGTTTCACCTTGGGGAGCACCTGTCTTATTTGTAAAGAAGAAAGATGGATCGTTCAGGTTATGTATTGATTACTGAGAATTGAACAAGGTGACGGTGAAGAACCGGTATCCTTTACCTAGGATTGATGACTTGTTCGATCAACTCAAGGGAGCGAAGTACTTCTCGAAAATTGACTTGAGATCAGGATATCATCAATTAAAGATTAAGACTAAAGATGTCCCTAAATTAGCTTTTAGAACCCGTTATGGTCATTATGAATTTGTGGTAATGCCTTTTGGACTCACCAATGCCCCAACTGTTTTCATGGATTTGATGAACCGAGTTTTTAAACCATATTGGACTCACCCAAATTGCTGACAGTGCCCGGGGCCCGGCTCGGGGGATTTCCGGGGGTGCCACAGTTTGGTATCAG
>CM025783.1:43202807-43214213 GCA_014636745.2 Centella asiatica | reverse complement strand
TCATCATCATTTATCTCTAACACTTCTTTAACAAGTTTCGTTGATTTGAGTGTAAGTCCTGATGACCGGTGCATGCGGTCATAACTATCCACTGATAACAAGCCCTGATGAATTTGATCAGTGCTTCTTGGATCCCTGATGACTAGTCTTTGTTCAAGACTGGATCAGGGCTTCACCCTTCACTTGAGTTTTATTCAGTGCTTCTTTGATCCACTGATGTTATGATCTGTGACATACACCGACGGTTTCCACTGATGCAGTGCTGAGCTTTCCCCCTGAAGGGTTACCCTGACGGGTTGCCCTGACACTGTCATTCCCTGATGCCTTACCTTGACAAGTGACATGTCTTGATCATGCCCTGACATGTTCCCCTGATGAGCTTGATGTGTCACAGCCATACCTTGACGTGTTGCCCTGACGGGTTGGTCGGTCTTAGTCATCCATTGATGGGTTCCCCTTGATGAGTTTCCTCTGATGGGTTCCCCCTGATTGGTTCCCCTGACGGTTCTTAATCAACAAAACTTTGTTTAGAATATCTGATGTGCGGAATACTTTGACTGTTATTAAGTAGCATCAGACATTCTCCTTCACTTTGTCAAGTCCTTTAGATGTTCCATTTTTTGACTTGTCTTGTGAAGTGATTGACCATCCCCTGATGAATAAGATTATCATCAGTGGATGCAAAACTTGTGCTGATCTTAAGGTTTATAATATACCTTAAGTATTTACAGTTGCACAATTTATTTCCTAAACATCATCATCATTAATTAATTCTAACAATCTCCCCCTATTTATGTTTATCATTTTGATAACCATAAATTCCTAGAAGTACTGATGATGATGTCAAAACCAATACTAAATACAAGAAAAATTTTTGAATGAACTAATAAAAGAATTTCTGTACAAGTATTTCCTATATCTATTACAACAAAAATATACAGTTTTAGACATCAGGATCCTTTATCTTTTTCGCTGAGACAAAGGGCAATAGATGACTTGATTCAATTGGTTGAGAGTCACTTCCAAGGCCTTGTCTCCTTTGATCTGGATTTTGATTAGGAATCCTAAGTCTGTTGTTTTTCCCCTCCAGCCTCTAGTTGCTCCAGCTCCCTTTGAAAAAGTTTTTTGAAGTTGACATTGTTGACATTGCTGCTGGATTCCTAAGCTTCAAGGACATATTTTATTTCTTGAATATTGGTTGCAGCAAGTTGTGACCAGTAGAAGGTAATGATCTCCCCCTTTTTATTTTTGAATTGAACACCCATGGGGCTTATGATCATTTTTGGATATTCTTTAAATCCCTTTACTGGTGGCACATCCCTTACTGCAGTGTTCCTATCATCAGCTTTGGTTTCTTCAATCTCCTTTACTACCTTCTGAATCAACAGAATTCTGAACTGGATGACATGTTCATTTTTGTGATAAGCTATTTGGCTTAGAACATGCATCGCTTCTTCCAGGTCGAGGCCATCAACGTCTTTGATCCTTATGCTTTTCTCCAGCCCATCAGTGGATTTATAGAATAATTTCAGTGGCCTTTCTAGGGCTGTGGGCAGGCTCCTTTCATCGTTGATGGCTCTCCTCAGCTTGTTAATCATCCCCCTTAAGTCTCTGTTGGCCTTTGAAGATTTGGAGATTAGATTCAGAACTAATCCCAACTGTTCAACATCCATTCTCCTAAAGCAGTCCAATGTTACATTGAATTGTGACCCACTCTTGAGTTGTACTGTTATCAGCTGATCCTTACTATTGTTGAACCTGACATCTATGCTTTTTATGGAGAACATAAATGTTAGGTTTTTGCGCCTTTCTTCTTTGAGGGATTTAGCTAAAGTGGGTGGACCATATGCTGTGGTAATGGGAGAAGATGCTTGTTCCTTGGCTTCAGATGACTTAGGTTTAGTGGCATCAGGGTCTTCGGTTTTGTCTTGACTTTTATCCCTTGATGCACCTTTCGGGTTTTGAGCTCTTCTTTGCTGAGGATTCCTAAAGGTCCTGGGCCTGACACTTTTCTTCTTCTTTGCTTCCTCCTGTTCCTTTGCCATTTCCCTTTCTTCTTCTTCTTGAAGTTAATGTGCATAGATTGCGTCAGCTTCCATGAGCATTTTGTCATGAGGGTAGACCAGCTCCACTTTCCCATCAATTACAGCTTCAACAGGTGTTGGAAAGTGGGCTATCTACATGGCATCTCCAAGTAGCTTAGGTCCTGATTGAGTGTTGAATTTCTTCTATGGTTCCTCAATCAGGATGCCTTTGCCTTTGTCCTTGGGTTTAGGAGCAGGAACAGGAGTAGTCACATCCCCTGATGGTTGACTTGTAGATTTCTCAGCAACATCCCCTGACGAATGCTTGGTAGATTTCTCCCATTTTTTGACAGCATCATCAGTGGGAGCTGAGAGTCGGGATGTGACTTGAAGAACGTGCTTCAGAGTGTCAGCCATGGATTGTTGCAGAGTTTCCATGCTGGTCAGTTGAGTAGTGAGATCAGCAAGCTTTTTGTCTACATTGTCAGCTTACTTCTTCATCCGGAGCAGGGTCTGGCTGGTGACCAGGGAGTCCACAACTTGCTGTACATTGTTGATCTTTTCTGTGAAATGTGTGTATAGTTTCTTATTCTCAATATCTACAGACTGACCAATCATGATCTGTGATTTTAACACTTTGATCAAGATTGGATCAGTGGTCCTTGCTAGTTCTTGTTTTAGTAACTGTACAGTATCTGACATTTGATTCTACTGAAAGTACAAATCAACTCCGATGAACTGGGAAAAATCATCTTGTGGAGCATCATCTTCATCACTTTCAGAGCTTGAAGTGGTATTTACAGTAACTGTGTTTTCTCTCTGTTCTTTATTTACAAGGATCTCATCTTTATCTCGCTCATTCTCTCCGTTTTCTTTGCCTTCTAAGGCATCACTCGAATTCTCTCCTTTTTCTTTGCCTACTAAGGCAGTACTTTCTTCCTTTCCTTTTGCCAAAGTCCTCTCAGGCAATTGACTTTGCCTCTCTGCACTAAGTATTCTCTCAGCCTCACTCAAAATTGTCCTAGTAGGGCTCCTATGGGCTTGGAGATCAGCAACTGTGGCCAGTTCAAGTAAAGTATGTACAGGTTCTGGTTCAACAGTAGTGATAAGAGGAGTAGTAGAAATGTGTGTATGTATAATTGGAGAAGTGTATGTTTGTATAGAAGAAGTATTTACAATTGGGGGAACATAAAGACTTATTGCTGTGGTATATACATTGGAATTTATGTCCCCTATCTGATCATCAGTGATTGTTTCAAGGAAAAATGAGTCAACCATTCGAGAGTGGTGACTTTCAATCACTGTGTCAGGGAGTGTTGGCTCCTCCACGAATTGAGAAAGTGGAGAATCTGATCTTATGACACACAATGTTTGTGTCATAATATCTGAAGAAATTTGAGGAACAGAGAATGAAGGAAGTGGTGTAGATGGGAGTGTTGGCTGAATTACTGAACGAGGAGGTGATTCATCAAAATATGCTGTAGAAGAATGCTTATGACTCATGTTGATCTTATTGAGAAGCTTCTGAGCTACAACATCTTGAGTAGTGTGTGCACTCACTGTGTCAAATTTCTGCAAGTGGCTCTCAGAGACCCTGATGTTAGTTTCATCAGAGTCCATGGTCATTGTATGTGACTCACTCAACTGTGTCCCTGGTTGAGGACTATTTTCAATAACTAAATCCTTTTGAGAGGAACTAGTTAGAAATATGTTTAATTCCTTATCAAAGGTAGTATCCTTTTGAGAGGATACACCCTGGTCAGGCTGTTGGATAACACTCGTGGCTCCCTTCTTCTTCTTCAATCTCCTCCTATAGCCAATCACTCTCTCTCGTTACTTCCCCTCAGTTGATGTGGTAACTTCACTGGATTTTTTTAAAATCCCAATAGTCTTTTGGGAGACTATGGGTTGGGTTATTGAGAGTGGTTGAGTGGAAATTGGTTGTTCTACTTGGGTAGGCAGAAAGGTGGTTGTTTTCTCTGCCATCGTAGATGAAGGTGAAGAATTTACATGTTGGGAAGTAGAAGGTGAAGAATTTACTACCTGTACCATATGCTGCAGAAGTGCATATGGTTCAGTTGTATACGATTTCTTCATTATTTCTGCAAACAATTTCTTTGTTTGCTTGTATGTCTGTACAGGTATATCATTCTCAAAAGAAAAATTAGTAATATGATCCTTAATAATCATAAACAAGAATCTAGCATAATATACTTCAGATTTCTATTATTAATATTACCTAATTTATTTACAAGGCCATCGAAAATTATTTTACCTATATTTATATTTACATTATTAATCATGGCGTATGTTATTTTCATTGTTAAAAAGGTTATTACCTCAAAGTTAGAACACTTACCTGAGAACACCTTGGTGATGGTGTCAAAGAGATAAGAAATCTCCCGCTTCACGTTCACCCTCTTGAGATCCTTGAACTTTAACACTGTGTTGGGAGCAGCGTTGTAGCCCAGTTCCCTCAAAAAGTCGAGCAGTTCAGCATCACCAGGTACTTCCACCAGGTCTTGAATAGGTAGCCCCAAAGCAGAATTAATTATGGAAGGGGTTATTTTCCCTTTCTTAGAAGAAATCTTGAATGAGATTCCCTTCACCACATCAGGCCTTGTAGCAAAGTACATGAACTTTGCACTGGTCCAAAGTTGAGACGGTGCTTCCCCTAACATTTCTTCATCGGTGAAGATTGCTTGACTATACTCGGAGGTGAGTAAATAGTTCATTATATGCTTGAAGCAATCAATCACCTCATTAATGTCTGAGAAACCCACATAGTTTGTGGGTGGAACTATCAGGTTCCTTGGAATTTGTTGGCGTGCCATTGATGCTTTGAAGGTTTGAAGTTCTAGGGTTTCTGTGAAAACGAGAGAGAAAAAGAAAGAAAACTCGAGTAAATATCAGAAAAAGATTAAATGTTTTAGGGAGTTTTAAAAAGTAGGAGAGATAGAGTATTAATACCCGCCTGTTGACGTTTGAAAATTGCTCTTAAAAACATGTAATCAGGGAGTCATTTCAGTTTCTGTGATGACACGTCATCAGTGAGAGAAAAACACCCTGATGAGTTGTCATCACTTTACTGACCATAATCCCCTGATGCAGTTAAAAACATTTTACCTTACCCTGATGCTCTTTGTATATACATACCTTGATACTGATACATAAGTCGGATGTCCTGACACTGATTTCAAAGCAAGATACCCTGACCCTGATGCGCGAGTCTGATACCCTGACCCTGATGCGCCTTAATGGAGATCCTGACTCTGATGCATCAGTTAAAGACAAACACAACCAAGCAAAAATATAGAATATACAAGTACACTTATACATATTTACAGTAATAACATATATTATCATATATAAATTAATTTCATCAAGAACTTATGACATGAGTTAGGAATACCAGAACTTAGGCATTTGACCCTGACCCTGACGAATAATTCACCATTCCCAGCTCTCCCACAAGTTTGAAAAACGTGGCTTCATCAAGAGCTTTGGTAAAAATGTCTGCCAGCTGCTGATTTGATGGTACAAATTGTAGTTCAATGGTTCGATTCATAACATGTTCCCTGATGAAATTGTTGCACAGGATTTTTCAGCAATGACTATGGCGCTAGTGTTGTCACACCTGATTGGAATTTTGTTGAAGTTTAGGCCATAATCCATTAACTAAATTTTCATCCACATAATTTGTGCACAACAGCTTCCAGCTGCAATATATTCAGCTTCAGCAGTTGATGTTGAAATTGAGTGCTGTTTTTTGCTGAACCAAGATACAAGCCTTCCTCCTAGAAACTGACAGCTTCCTGTTGTACTTTTTCTGTTAATTCTGCATCCTCCAAAGTCAGCATCAGAATATCCTATCAATTTAAATCCAGATTCCTTTGGATACCAAAGTCCCAACTCTGTAGTGCCTTTTATATATCTCAAGATTCTTTTCACTGCAATAAGATGAGATTCCTTTGGGTCAGCTTGATATCTTGCAAAAAACATGTTGCAAACATTATATCAGGCCTGCTAGCTGTTAGATACAACAAGGATCCAATCATTCCCCTGTAAGTCTTCAAATCAACTTTATTTCCATCCTTATTAGGGTCAATCTTGGCGGCAGTGGCCATTGGTGTCTTTGCTACTTTGGAGTCCTTCATATCAAATTTCTTGAGAAGTTCTTTGGCATATTTTGTCTGATGAATGTAAATTCCATCAGTGACTTGTTTAACTTGCAACCCTAAGAAATATGATAACTCACCCATCAAGCTCATTTCATACTTGCTTTGCATGAGTTTGGAGAACTTTTCACACAGTCTAGTGTCAGTGGATCCAAAGATAATATCATCAACATAAATTTGAACCAAAATCAGATGACCTTGGTGTTGTCTAAAGAACAATGTTTTGTCAATGATACCTCTTGTGAATTTGTTTTCCACTAAAAACTTTGACAATGTGTCATACCAAGCTCTAGGAGCTTGCTTCAGTCCATAAAGTGTCTTTTCTAACTTGAACACATGATTTGGAAATTTTGAAGTTTCAAATCCTGGAGGTTGTTGGACATACACCTCCTGTTCCAATTTCCCATTTAGAAAAGCACTTTTCACATCCATTTGATAAACCTTGAAATTTGAATGTGCTGTAGAGGCTAAGAAAATTCTTATAGCCTCAAGTCTGGCTACTGGTGCAAAGGTCTCATCAAAGTCAATCCCTTCTTCTTGAAGATATCCTTTTGCAACCAGTCTTGCTTTGTTTCTTACAACAATGCCAGCTTCATCCATCTTGTTCCTGAATACCCACTTAGTACCTATTATAATTATGTTCTTGGGATTAGGTACTAGTTTCCAAACTCGATTTCTTTCAAACTGATTTAGCTCTTCTTGCATAGCCATTATCCAATCTGCATCTAGAATGGCTTCTTCAAATTTCTTTGGCTCCATTTGTGAAAGAAAGCAAGCGTATAGGCATTCATTAGATGTTGCTTTTCTGGTTTGCACTTTCTTGTTTGGGTCACCAATAATCAAGTCTTGTGAATGACTTCTGGCCCATTTAGGATTAGAGATGTATCTTGATGAGCTTGCTTGATTGACATCTCCTCCCCCTAAGACTGTGCTCCCAGCTTCTGAAAACCCTTCCCCTGAATTAGTGCTTAATTCAAGGTTCAAGTTATCCCCTGATGGTGCATGCCCTGATTAATGATCCCCTGATGGAGTATCCCCTGATTTGTTGTCCAGGAAATTGACTCTATCATTGGAAGGGGCTTCTATAGAACTTGGATTGACATCAGAAATGGATAATTTCTCCATTTGTCTGCACTCATCAGCTTCAACCTCTTGATAATCAGTTTCATCTTCATTTTCAAACCTGAGATCTTCATGAAAACCAGGGTCTTCAAGTTCAGAAATCTTTTGATCATCAAAAGCTACATTTATAGACTCCATCACCACCTGAAGTCTCTTGTTGTAAACCCTGTAGGCCTTAGATGTCAGGGCGTAACCTAAGAAAATTGCTTCATTAGCCTTAGGATCAAATTTTCTCAAGTTTTCACCAAAGTTCCTTAAGATAAAGCATTTGCATCCAAAAACATGTAGGAACTTGATGTTTGGTTTTCTCTCTGTCATTAGCTCAAATGGAGTCTTGTTGTGAGCCTTGTTGATTAATGACCTATTTTGAGTAGAGCAAGCAGTGGAAATTGTTTCAGCCCAAAAATAGGTAGGAATCTTTGCCTCTGCTAGCATTGATCTAGCAGCTTCTATCAGGGTTCTATTCTTCCTTTCCACTACACCATTCTGTTTAGGAGTCCTTGGGACAGAAAGTGTATGATTGATGCCTTTCTCCACACAAAATCCATCAACAGCTGCATTCTTGAATTCAGTTCCATTGTCTGTCCTCAACATCCTAACCACTGATCCTGACTCAGTTTCCACTTTCATGATGTGGTTAATGATTTGTTGAGGCACTTCTGATTTAGCATGCTGAAACTTTACCCAAGTGTATCTGGTGTAGTCATCCACAATGACCATTGCAAATCTTTTCTTTGACACTGACATAATGTTGACAGGGCCAAAGAGATCCATATGTAACAATTGAATTGGATCTTTGATCATGGTGGCTTCCTTGCTGACAAAGGATGACTTCCTTTTCTTCCTTTGTTGACATGCTGAACATAATCCTTCTTGGATAAACTCCATTTGGGGTAGTCCAGTTACCAACTCTCTCTTCACTAGATCATTAATTGACTTGAAGTTCAGGTGAGAGAGCTTCTTGTGCCATAGCCTGCTTTCATCAGGAGTTGCGTTGCTGTAGAAACATGATTCTCCACTTGCTGAATTAAAATCAGCAACATAGAGATCTCCTTTTCTTATTCCTGACAAAACCAGCTTCCCATCACTTTCATTTGAGATTAGGCACTGATCTCCTTTGAAGGAAGTGATGAATCCTTTGTCACTTAGTTGACTTATGCTTAGCAAATTGTGCTTGAGCCCATCAACCAGTGCTACATTTTCAAATGAGACATTCCCATTTGCTGCTTTGCCATAACCAAGAGTTAGTCCTTTGTTGTTTTCACCAAAAGAAATTAGAAATTACTGGACCAGCTTTTTCTTGGAATTCTGTGAGCAGGGCTTTGTTTCCTGTCATGTGCCTTGAGCAGCCACTGTCTAGAAACCAGATTTGACTACTTTTGACCTTTTCCTGCACATAACAAAATATTTAAATTGTTTTTGGTACCCAATTTGTTTTGGGTCCTCTAGGTTTAGTCATAGTAATAGGTAATACATCTTTATCTTTATTGGTGACTTTTGGTTTTGACAAATTTAAAACTTTCTCCTTTTTAGGAGCTTCAACATATGCTTTTGATTTCTCAACAATTATTTTGTCTTTTTCTTTTGAGGAGCAAGCTTTAACAGTTGGTAAATCATCAGCATATAAAATTGTGCCAGTCAAAATTTGTGGTTTCTTTTTGCATTGAAAAGATAGATGATTATTGCTACCACAATTCCAGCACACTTTCCTAAGGGTTTCATGAATGGAAGTGTTATTACTATCCTTGCTTATATATAGCTTTCCATTCCTATTCTTTTTATTATCCCCTGACAGGCCTTTTTCCCTTGAAGGGCTACGATGGCCTGATGCACTCTTTCCCCCTGACGACTGTGTATCCACTGATGTACAGCCTTGCTCTTTTTTGAATGGAGGTTTGAGTGCTTTGGCAAGAATTGGTTTCTTGCCACTCTCACCACTTGTGGAAGCTTCACTCATAGGGAAAACATTCCATTTTTCTAACTTTGTTACAGCCTTTACAAACTTGATAGGTTGTATTGGCCTTTTTCCAAAGCTAGCTGCAATATCAACCTCAAGGGGAGGTTGCTCCACTGGAGTCTCTCCATAGCCTAAACCAGATTTGGGACCAGATTTTTGACTGTTTAATTGATACTCCAGTTTCTTGCTAGACTCAGTCCATCTCTTTATGACTTCCCTTTCTTGACTCAGGACATTTGAGGTCCATTCCTCTCTTTTGACAGCACAGTCAAGAAGATTTTTTGTTCTTGAGAGTTCTTTTTCAAGATTCTCAAATCTGGAGAGTTCTGATTCTAAGAGAGTGTTTCTTGCAGTCAAATGCTCATTTATTTTCTGCACTCTCTCAGTTTCAGCTACAGCACTCCTCAGGGTGTCATAGAGATCCTTTATCTCAGAAGCCATTTCTTTAACAGTTTTAACACAATCAGTTTTAGACATGTTAGAGGAAATTTCAAGACTTACTTGTGAGCTGCTACTGTCAGTGGATGAGGCCATCAGGGCTAGGTTGACATATTCTTCAGCATCTTCATCATCTGAGTTAGCCCAGTCCTTTCCCTCAGCAATATATGTTTTTCCCTTCTTGTTTGCATTAAGAAGGTCAAAGTATTTCTTCTTGTAGTCCACTTCAGCTTCCTTGTTTTTGGATTCACCTTCTTTTGTGGCCTTGCGACACTCATTTGCAAAGTGGCCCATTTCATTGCAATTGTAGCACTTTATTCTAGATTTGTCAATAAAGTTTTTAGTGCTACTAGGCTTCCTTGCTGAAAATCTTTTGGTTCCCGCAGGCTTTTGGAATTTCAGCTTGGAAAACCTTTTTGCAAGAAAGGCCATGGTTTCATCCAGCTCCTCTAACTCTTCCAGAGTATATTCTTCTTCCTTGGAGTCAGCTTCGTTGTCCCCTTCCATTTCAGCATCTCCCAGTTCCTACTTCATCAAGACACTCGGTCTTGCTTCTTCCTTTTCCTTTTTGGCAGCCATCAGGGCTACAGATTTAAGCTTCCTAGCATCCCCTAACATTTCAGATCTTTGTTGAACCTTAAGTTCATATGTCTTTAGGGTGCCATAAAGCCTATCCAAGTTTAGGAGATTCATGTCCATGGATTCCCTGATGGCTGTTGTCTTAGGATCCCATGATATGGGAAGGGCTCTCATGAACTTTCTGTTCACTTCTTTATTTGCATATGCCTTCCCATATAATCTCAGGTCATTTACCAACCTGTTAAATCTGTCGAACATTTTAGTGAGTGTTTCACCACTTTTCATTGTGAACCACTCATACTGTTGTGTCAACAGCTGCAGTTTATTTTCCCTCACTTCCTCCGTTCCATCACAAAGGATTTGTATGGTATCCCATATGGATTTAGACGTTGTAAGATTCATGATACTATTCAGCATATCATCGTCTAAACCATTATACAGGATCCCTGTGACTTTGAGATCCTTTTTCACTTTCTCTCTTTCCTTAAGTGTCATTTCGTTAGTAGTCTTTGGGACTAATTTTTCAGGAACAGTGACTCCATTGACAACTTCTTGAGGAATGAGCTTCTTGGGAACATGAGGGCCTTCTTCCAAAATCTGTAAATATTCATCATCGATTGCTCTAAGATGAATTGTCATGCGTTGTCTCCAGAAGAAGTATTTTCCCCTTTCCAACATGGGGACTTTACTGTTTCCAGCTTTGTTGGCCATAGATGTTGATCTTTGTTAGCAAGTGTAATCTGCTAAGAGGCTCTGATACCAATTGTTAGAACAACAAAATAGGCTCAAGTGTTTGTAGAAGAGGGGGGGGGGGGGGGGGGGGGGGGGGAGGGGAGGGGGGGTTTTTTTTATGCAAACACTACAATCTTTTTCTTCTTTTTAAACTTCAGTTGTCTTTGGGACTAATTTTTCAGGAATACTGACTCCATTGACCACTTCTTGAGGAATGAGCTTCTTGGGAATATGATGTCCTTCTTCTAGAATCTGCAAGTATTCATCATCAATAGCTCTAAGATGAACTATCATTCTTTGTCTCTAGAAGAAGTATTTGCCCCTTTCCAACATGGGGACTTTACTGTTTCCAGCTTTATTGGCCATAGATAATGAT
>CM025783.1:43140503-43182447 GCA_014636745.2 Centella asiatica | reverse complement strand
TCTTTTGACGAATCCCTGATCCAGTGAGGGATTATGGGGTCGTCACACTCAATTCGTGGAGGAGCCAACACTCTCTGACACAGTGTTTGACAGTCACTATTCTCACATGGTTGACTCATTTTTACTTGATACAAACACTAGTGATTAAGTAGGGGACATAAATTCCACTGTACATACTACAACCATCACTCTTTATGTACCCCCAATTGTATATACTTCCTCTATAGAAACCTATACTTCTCCAATTATACATACTTACTTTATTTCTTCTCCTTCTCATATGACAACTGTCGAACCAGAATCTATAAATACTTCACTTGAACTGGTCAGAGTTGATGATTTCCAAGCCCATGGGAGCCCCTCTAGGACAATTTTGAGTGAGACTGAGAAAATACTTAGTGCGGAGAGGCAAAGTCAAACCTTTGAGAGGACTTTGGCAAAAGGAGAGCAAGAGAGTACTGCCTTAGTAGGCAAAGAAAAAGGAGAGAATTTGAGTGATGCCTTAGATGGCAAAGAAAAAGGAGAGGATGAGAGAGATAAGGATGAGATCCTTGTAAATAAAGAACAGAGAGAAAACACAGATACTGTAAATATTACTTTTTCTTCTGCAAGTGATGAAGATGATGCTCCACAAGATGATTTTTCCCAGTTCATTGGAGTTGATTTATACTTTCGACAGAACCAAATGTTTGATACTGTATAGTTATTGAAGCAAGAGTTAGCTAGGACTACTGATCCAGTTTTGATCAAAGTGTTAAAGTCACAGATCCTGATTGGTCAGTCAATAGATATAGAAAACCAAAAATTGTATACACATTTTTCCACAAAGTTACAAAATATACAACAAGTTGTCGACTCTTTGGTCACCAGCCAGACTCTACTCCGGATGAAGAAACAAGTTGACAATGTCGACCACAAGCTTGCTGATCTTTCTACTCAAGTGAACAGCATGGAAACTCTACAAAAATCCATGGCTGACACCATGCAACAACTTCTTCAAGTCACATCCCGACTCTCAACTCCCACTGATGATGCTGTCAAAAAGGGGGAGAATTCAACCAAGCAGTCGTCAGGGGATGTTGCTGAGAAAACAAGTCAACCATCAGGGGATGTGACTACTTCTGTTCCTGCTCCAAAACCCAAGGACAAAGGCAAAGGCATCCTGATTGAGGAACCCAAGAAGACATCCAACACTCAATCAGGGCCTAAGCTACTTGGAGACGCCATGAAGACAGCCCACTTTCGAACACCTGTTGAAGTTATAATTGATGGGAAAATGGAGCTGGTCTACCCTCAAGATAAAAAGCTAGTAGAAGCTGATGCAATCTTTGCACAGCAACTTCAAGAAGAAGAGGAGAGGGAAATGGAAAGGGAACAGTAGGAAGAAATGAAGAAGAAGAAGAATGTCAGGCCTAGGACCTCCAGGAAACCTCAGCCTAGAAGATTACAGAACCCTAAAAGTGCATCAGGGGATAAAAATCAAGATAAATCTAAAGACCCTAATGTCACTACAAAGAAGTCAGATGAAGCCAAGGACAAAGCACCTTCTCCTGTTACCAAAGAATATGGTCCACCCACTCTAGCTGAATTTCTCAGAGAAGAAAGGCGCAAAAACCTGACATTTATGTTCTCAATAAAAAGCATAGATGTCAGGTTCAATAATAGAAGGGATCAGCTAATTATAGTTCAATTGAAGAGTGGGTCAGAATTCAATGTAGCAATGGACTGGTTCAGGAGAATGGATGCTGAGCAATTAGGACTGGTTCTAAACCTGATTCCAAGATCCTCCCAGGCTAATAAAGACTTAAGGGGGATAATCGACAGGCTGAGGAGTGTCATCAACAATGAAAGGAGCCTGCCCACAGCATTGGAAAGTCCACTAAAGTTATTTTTATAAATCCACTGATGGGCAGGAGAAAAGTATAAGGATTAAAGAAGTTGATGGCCTAAACCTGGAGGAAGCAATGCATGTTCTGAGTCAAATTGCAAATCATAAGAACGAACATGTCATTCAGAGTCCTGCTGATTCAAAGAGTACTGAAAGAGATCGAAGAAACCAGAGCTAATGATAGGAACACTGCAGTAAGGGATGTGCCACCAGTAAAGGGATTCAAAGTCTATCCTAAAATGATCACTAGCCCTATGGGAGTACAATTCAAAAATAAAAAGGGGGAGATCATTACCTTTTACTGGTCACAACTTGCTGCAGCCAACATTCAAGAAATCAAGACAGTCCTTGAAGCTTTGGAAACAAGTAGAAATGTCAACATAGTCAACTTCAGAAAGCTTCTTCAGAAAGAACTAGAGCAGCTGGAGACAAGAGCAGTAGACAACAGACTCAGAATTCTTGATCAAAACCCAGAACAAAGAAGACAAGGCCTTGGAAGTGACTCTCAACCTATTGAATCAAGTCATCCATTGCCCTTTGTCACAACAAAAAGGAAAAGGGATTCTGATGTCTAAATACAACATTCTTTTTGTAATAAATGTAGGTTATACTTGTACAAAAATTCTTTTGTTAATTCATTCAAAATTCTTTCATGTATTTAGTATTAGTTTTGACATCATCAGTGCATCTAAGGATTTATGGTTATCAAATTGATAAACATAAACAGGGGGAGATTGTTAGAGATAAATGATGATGATGATTAAGTAATAAATTGTGCAACTGTAAATACTTAAGGTATTTTATAAACCTTAAGATCAGCACAAGTTTTGCACCCATTGATGAAACACTTATTCATCAGTGGATGGTTAATAACTTCACAAGACAAGTCAGAAAACAGAAACATTCAAAGGACTTGACAAAGTGAAGAAGAATGTCTGATGCTATTTGTAAACAGTCAAAGTATTCTGCACATCAGAAATTCTAATCAAAGTTACGTTGATTAAGTCCCATCAGGGGGAACCCATCAGGGGAACCCATCAGGGGGAACCCATCAGGGGAACCCATCAGGGGGAACCCATCAGGGGAACCCATCAGGGGGAACCCATCAGGGGAACCCATCAGGGGGAACCCATCAGGGAAATCCATCAGGGGAACCCATCAAGGTATGATGAAGGCAGACCAACTCATCAGGGAAACACTTCAGGATATGTCATTATCAGGCAAACCAATCAGGGTAACCCGTCAGGGGAAATGACCAACATGACATCAGTGGAAGTCATCAGTGAATGTCGTCAATCATAACCATCAGGATCAAGAAGCACTGAGTGAAACTCAAGTGAAGGTTGAAGCCCTGATCCAGTCAATAAGCATCAGGGGATCCAGAAGCACTGATCAAAGTCTGTCAGGGCTGGCAATCAGTGGATCGTTGTGACAGCATACACCCGTCATCAGTTCTTACACGGAAATCAATGTAACGTGTTACAGAAGCAAGAAATATCAACTGGAAAGATATTTCTTGAAGTTTTTTATGGTCCAATGAGAACTCTCACGCATTAAATGCACACAGTTCAGGGGAAGAAAAGTAGCAACAAAGCATGCAGCAGTCTGACACATAAAGTTTCGATGTGACATACTTGTAGCTAAGTTAAGAAGAGCAGCACGTCTCAAGCACGTGATTTCATCCTACTGATTTATATATAAGCAACGGAGCTCTCATTACAAAAATGAAAAAAAAAGATTGAATCTATCCAACAGATCAAACAAGCACTGAAGCACACAAACACTAGAGAGAAGCTTTGTAATATATCTTGAGAGAGATATTTCAAAGAAAATTAGAAGCTAGTGAGTGTGAGAAGCTGTGAACTTTATTCACAGAATTTGTAGCTGTAAATCACATTTGTGATTATACAGATTTCCAGAAAAACCTCAAGTTTTAATATAACTATTTTAACTTGAATCTGTGTGTTCATTTCATATAGTTTTTCTGTTTGTTATAACTGTTTTCCAGTAAGCCTTATAAGTTTTAAAGAGCGAAAAGTTTCAGGTGTTTGTATTCATCCCCCCCCCCCCCCCCTTCTACAAACAGTTGTGCTTATATTGCACTAACAGTATGTTTGGACCCCAACTTGTGAGAAGAGTTTTCAAGAATTAAAGAAAAGGTTAACCACCGCCCCTGTACTAAGTTTACCTGAAAACAAAGGAGATTTTGTGATCTATAGTGATGCCTCGATGAATGGATTAGGAGCTGTGCTAATGCAGCATGGAAAAGTTATTGCTTATGCATCTCGGCAACTTAAGGATTGCGAAAAACAATACCCACACATGACTTAGAATTGGCCGTAATCGTTTTCGTATTGAAGATTTGGAGGCATTATTTGTATGGTGAGAAGTGTGAGATTTACACAGATCATAAGAGCTTAAAGTACATATTCACCCAAAAGGAATTGAACATGAGGCAAAGACGGTGGTTGGAGCTAATTAAAGACTATGATTGTTCGATCAACTATTATCCTGGCAAAACAAATTTTGTGGCTGATGCTTTAAGTAGATGTGAAAGGTTAAATGTGATAACAATTCAAGAAGAGGTAAGGATGGATTTTGAAAAGTTACAATTAAATGTTATCACAACTCAACAAAGGAAAAAGTTAGAACAAGAGGTTAGGTTAAAACCAAACTTATTAACTATTATCAAGGAAACTCAAGAAGAGTATGTGGAAGATAGGGAAAAGTTGTTAAGGAGAGAAAATGGAAAATGTCGGATCCACGATGATGGATTGATGAGATTTGAGAATAGAATCTGGATTCCAACAAAATTGGAATTAAAAAGAAATCTACTACAGGAAGCCCATAACTCTAAGTTTTCGATACATCCAGGTGGAACCAAGATGTATCAGGATTTGAAACAAAATTTTTGGTGGCCTAACATGAAGAAGGAAATAGCTGAATGGGTAAATACATGTCTTACCTGTCAACAAGTTAAAGCAGAAAACCAAAAGCCTAGTGGTTTGTTGCAATCTTTGGATATCCTAGAATGGAAGTGGAAATGTATCACAATGGATTTTATGGTTGCATTACCAGTAACTCAAAAAGGGTTCAACACAATTTGGGTAGTAGTGGATAGATTGACTAAATCTGCACATTTCCTACCTATTAAGGATACCTATAAGATGGACCAATTGGTCTGATTGTATGTGAAGGAAATCTTTAGCCGTCATGGAGTGCCAATTTTAATTGTATCTGATCGTGATCCTCGTTTCACGTCTAGGTTCTGGCGGAGCTTTCAAGAGTATTTAGGAACAAGATTGGACATGAGTACTGCATTCCACCCGCAAACTGACGGGCAATCTGAAAGAACAATCCAAACCTTAGAAGATATGCTGAGAGCATGTTCTTTGGATTTTGGAGGATGATGGGATGAACATCTACCACTTGTCGAGTTTGCTTATAATAATAGTTATCAGGCCAGCATAAGAATGGCTCCATTTGAAGCTTTGTATGGAAGAAAGTGCAGAACACCATTATATTGGAATGAAGTTGGAGAAAGGAAGTTAGAAGGACCTAAAATAGTTCAACAAACTGAGAATGCAATCCGGACAATCTGAGCTAAAATACGAGCAGCTCAAGATCTACAAAAGTAATACGCAAACCAACACCGAAAAGATCAAGCACTAGAAGTAGGAGGTTATGCGTTGCTTAAGATCTCACCTTGGAAAGGCATATTGCGCTTCGGACGAAAAGGGAAGTTAAGTCCTCGCTTTATTGGACCTTTTGAGGTACTTCGTTGTATTGATGAAGTGGCTTATCAACTAGCACTACCTCCAGCTCTAGGTCATGTTCATGATGTTTTCCATGTCTCGATGTTATGACCTTATAGAGGAAATCATTATGGCATTATTGACTACCAACCCATTGAGTTATAATTAAATTTGCATTATGAAGAAACGCCAATACAAATTGTGGATCGTCAAGTAAAGGTTTTGAGAAATAAATAAATTGCATCTGTAAAAGTTTTATGGCGAAATCACAATGTTGAAGAAGCAACATGGGAACTGGAACAAATGATGATGCAAAAGTACCCTCAACTATTTCACCAATAAAGTTTCGAGGACGAAACTTATTGTAAGGGGGGGGGGGGGGGGAATTTAACAACCCGGAAAATTTGTTTATCTATAAATAATTTATTTATTCATATTATTTTTCTTTATATATATATTAACGTGTATAGTTAATATATGATGTTTTTGAATATCTAATTATTTTTGGATCCATTAAAGGATTATGTTTGTTGGATATTGGATTATAAGATCAAGCAATTTATATTGATATTGTTTGAAGGACCTCACTTTTTCTGGTTTAGTAAATTCCCTGAGGGATGTAATAATTTACGTAAGGGAATGACATCATGAGTACGTAGGTAAATTTGATTAGTAAGCTGTTTTAGTAGCTGGCTTATTTGCATGAAGGACAACAGGCTTATTATGTTGCTTAGCTGCTAAGAATCATGATGAGCAGCCGTTTTACCGTCCAGATTAACCAATCATTTTATTTCAAGGCTTAATCTCAGCCTACTATAAATACCTCATTCGGAGGAACATTTCAGTCTCTTTTCTAAAGATTTCCTTTTCCAAAGTTCTTCTTTAAACCTACCATCTCCGTTTAATTTCAAGTTCTTTCTTTTGGACTATCACTTTCAAACATGCTTTGATCTCTTTCGTCAACTAAGGAGGTAAGAATCTCAAGTTCTCCTCTGTTTGTTTCTTTTTGTATGTCATTCGAGAGTAGTAGCCGTGCATATAAGGGTATCAAGGAAGAATAAAGCTTTATAAGAAAGGCTGCATTTTTCTGCATATTCATGTTCATGAGATATTTTAGGTTGAGTTTGTTACTGTAAGATCTTCCATCGAAACGGAGACAAGCTCTAATATTAGTCTCTAATGAGTAAATGTTAGTCTCTGATGAGACGCTGTTAGTCTCTGATGACGTTATCCTTTGTCTCCGACAGGCTAAGTTTAGTCCCTGATGCCGTCATCCATAGTCTCTGATGAGATATATGTTACTCTGATGATGACGTCATCCCTAGTCTCCGACAGGCTAAGTTTAGTCCCTAATGATGTCATCCATAGTCTCTGATGAAATATATGTTCATCTCTGATGATGACATCATCCTTAGTCTCCGACAGGCTAAGTTTAGTCCCTGATGATGTCATCCATAGTCTCTGATGAGATATATATTAGTCTCTGATGAGATATATGTTAGTCTCTGATGATGACATCATCCTTAGTCTCCGACAGGATAAGTTTAATCCCTGATGATGTCATCCATAGTCTTTGATGATATATATGTTAGTCTTTGACGATGACGTCAGCCTTAGTCTCCGATGAGTTAAGATGACGTCATCAGTCTCTTATGGGTTAAATAGTTTCCGATAACGTCATCCTTAGTCTCTGATGGGTAAAGATTACATCAGCAGTCTCTGATAAGTTAAATAGTCTCTAATGAGTGAAATTTTCCCCGATGGGCAACCTCATGCCCTGATAACCATTTTCTAATCCGAATAGCCATCTTTTAAGTATGGATTTCTCATGTTATACCAACAATGATGTTTTACAGAACCCTTTCTCAACCAGTATAGTGAATCTAGCTAAGGACAAAAGCAAGTATATATTCATTCCACCTCTTTCTTACGGATTACGTATAATCATTAATTCGATTTACGTAAATGAATGATGTTAATGCCTATGCATGATGATGATTTCTTTTATGATTAAGTAACGTACGATCATTGAATCCGATGTACGTGAAAAGATGTTGATAATTGAACTATGTGTTATTGGGTGGTTGCTAGCTGTTTAAATTTCCTAACACACCAAATGATGATGTTTGGGAGTTGCAAGTCATGAACTTGTATGCACACCCAAGTAACTTTTGTATGGATATATAGTTACGCTTGCGATGGTCACTATCTTTTAATTGTTGAGCATGCCAATATGTGTTGTTGGCAGTCGCTGCTTTTAATTGTTCAGCACGTCAAGGCTATTCAAAATTGAGAAAAAGTTTACAAGAAGATATATCCATATGGAAAGTTAAGGGGCTGTTGAATACTGTCGCCTGATATTCTGGTCAACGATGATAAAGAATGATAGACCGAGGCAATGCATCGGTAATGAGCCTGGTATGATACTCTATCCCAATTTTTACTTGAAAATAAATTTGTTAGAGGTATCATAGATAAAACCTTATTTTATAGAAAGCAAGGCTTTGACATTATATTGGTGCAAATATATGTAGATGATATTATATTTGGGTCTACAAATGAAAAACTTTGTGAAAAATTTTCAAAACTTTTGCAGTCTAGATATGAATTGAATATGATAGGAGAATTAACATTTTTCTTAGGTTTGCAAATAAAATAATCAACTAATGGAATATTTATCAGTCAGTCCAAGTATATCAAAGACTTATTGAGAAAATATGATTTGGTTGATTGTGCATCTGTAAAAACACCCATGCCTACTACCGCTAAGCTAGATAAAGATTTAAAAGGAAAGAAAATTGATATTACTAGCTATAGAGGCATGATAGACTCTCTTTTATATCTAACTGCAAGTAGACCTGATATAATGTTTGCTACATTTTTATGTGCTAGATTTCAAGTTGACCCTAGAAAGTCACATTTGATTGCTGTAAAAAGAATTCTCAGATATCTAAAGGGTACCCCAAACCTTGGTTTATGGTATCCCAAAGAATCTGATTTTAAACTAATTGGTTATTCAGATGCTAACTATGCAGGTTGCAAGCTTGATAGGAAAAACACAAGTGGAAGCTGCCAACTTCTTGGAGGTAGACTCGTTTCTTGGTTTAGTAAGAAACAAAATTCAGTTTCTACTTCAACAGCAGAAGCTGAATACATCGCAGCTGGGAGTTGTTATGCTCAAATCCTATGGATCAAGAATCAACTCCTAGACTATGGTATGTCATTATCTAAAATTCCTATCTTTTGTGATAATACTAGTGCCATAGCAATAACAGAAAATCCAGTGCAATATTCAAGAACAAAACACATAGATATTAGATATCACTTCATAAGAGAACATGAAAGTGAAGGTAATATCGAATTACACTGGGTTACTACTAATAAACAACTTGCAAACATATTCACAAAACCTTTAGATGAATCTACCTTTTCTAGATTAGTTTCTGAATTAGGAATGTTGAATTATGCCTCAAAATATTGATTAAATTTTGAAAACAAGTTGTTTAGTTGTGAGAATCTAGAAATTTTATTTCTGGAATTGAAGTTGTTCTTTGTAAACAGAATTTTTATGAAGCTAGAATTAAATTTCTAGAATGTAGCTGTTATCAAATAACAGAATTTATGAAGCTAATAATCATTAACTTGATTGTTGGAAATATTTTGAAAGCTTAAGAGAAAGAGACTATCTTAGTCCCTAATAGTGTTTTTAATTAGACCCCGACTGAATTAAAAAAATTTTGAACTATCGGAGACTACCTTAGTCCCTGACAGTTGTTTTTAATTAGTCCCCGACTGAATTAAAAAATTGAATTATCGAAGATTAACTAGTTCCCGATAGTTGTTTTTAATTAGTCCCCGACTAAATTAAAAAATTTGAACTATCGGAGACTACCTTAGTTCCCGACGTCATTTTTGGTTAGTTTTTGACTCAATCAAAAATGAACTATCGGAGACTAATCAGGTTTAGTCTCTTATGAGTGAACTTATCAGAGATTAGGGCAATCTTTGATCGAGGATAATCTGGTAGTTATCCTACCCACGATCAAAAACGGTTTACTATCTTTAGAATTGCAAACGTTTCTCATACTTTGCTAAAAGTAAAATCAAACACATCTGTAATCACAATTTCTCAAAGCTTTGAAATTATTTTCTCTCTGCAAATTCTCTGCAATTTAACCCTTTTTCAAAGTTTCTTCAAAGTTCACAGATCTCTTCCAATGGCAGCTAAAATAGTCTGTTTCTAGTTTGAAGATTTTGATTTCATTAAGACTAACCATGCAGGGGTGGCTAACAAGCATGAATTTAAAGTCCAATACCACCCCTTCATGGATTTTCTTCAAAACTCCACACTAACCTACGCCATTTATGAAGCTCCCGTCCAAGCCGCTGAAGTCATCACGGCTATGTGGACCACTGCAAACCATCCAGGATGAGAATACTGACTCACTTGTGGTAAGTTTTAGGTATGATAACACTGTTTATAATATCGACCATACCATTGTTAATAATGCTTTACATTTACCTGTATACGAAAACTTTGACTCGCCTGCCTCTGATGAAGAACTTCTTTCTATGTTTAAAAACTTACATTATTCTGCTGAAATTGGTTCTGTTGGGTCTATTACTCGACCCCATCTAAGGCAAGAGTGGTCATTGTTCTTTGATATAATAACTAAAGCATTTACTTCAAAGTGCAGTGGCTATGATGCTATCACTACACTCACACAACAAATTGCTTTTAGTGTGTTGTATGATAGACATCTAAACATTGGGCTTTTAATTCTGCAAAACCTTTTGGTAAAACTGAAATCTGGTAATAAAAATAAAATTTATTATTCTAGGTTTTTGATGATGATTGCTTATTATCTAATCCCTAACCTTAATATTACTGGATTGCAAGTTGTACAAACTGTTTTATAGAGTAAAAGAATTTTTACTGATGTGAAGCATAAATCTGCAAAGGTAAAGGTTCCCTTATTTTTCCCTCCTGTCATGAGATCAATTCTCATTACTTGCTTCCAAATCTTTATTCTTTACAATTCTTTGAGGATATTGAAAGCCAAAACCCCATTAATCCTCCAAACACTTCACAAAAATAATCCATAGCCCCCTCCACAGTTTCCTAAAAGACTGTGGTTGTAAAAACAAAGACAGTCAACAAGCTCCCAATAAAAAGAAAAATAATTGAGGGAGTAAGTGAGGATGAGGGAGAACAAGAAGCTGAAGTACCACTTCAGAGAAAGATGAGATTAATAACCCTTAGCCAAAAGCAATCCATTGCTTCCCAACAAGCAATGGAGGTTTTAAGGAAAAACAGTGAACTGTCACCATCCTCCCAAAAGGATGTTGACATTGAAGAAAGTTTCCAACTAGGAACACACTGTATAGAGTCTGCACAACCTCTTGTTCACCAACAAGAGGAAACCCAAAGAGAGAAAATACAAGAAAAGAGTGACACAAGGAGTGCACACACAGAGTCATCAATTGATGTTCCTCAATTTTCAATGTCTGAGGAACAGCTAACACTCCACACTGTACATTTTTCTCCTTCTTCTCTCCCACTTGATTCTTTTGATATTTTTGATATAAATCTTCTTGATTTTTCCCAAGAGGAGCCAATACTCGAGACAAACTCTCACACACATTCCATGGATAGATCCCTAGCCCAAGATACACAAAGGGAACCCCCTATCCATGCAGTCACAAGTACTTCTCAAACCCCCACTTCTGTAGGACAAAGTGCACCTATCCATATGAGTGAGGATGTGAGAATAAATAGTGAGAGTTAGGCTCCTGACCTGGAAAAAGGAGAGGATATACACATACAAGAGAGTCAAGCTTTAGAAAGCTTGGAAAAAGGAGAGCAAGAGAAGCTGGGTGCCCAACCCCAGGCAAAAGAAGAGGGTGTGAGCAAGGATGAGATCCTTGAACAAAATAAACGAGAGAAATTTTCAGCATGTGCATTTTTACAACCTGTTGAAACTAGCTCACAAGAAGCTCAAGTTTCTTCTGCTCCCTCCACAAATATCCAAACAGAAGAAACTGGGAACAGTTTAGGCACAGGGAATGCATCCTGAAATATTATTTCTGAGATGTCCAATGCTGATTTTGAGATGTTATATGGTCTACAACAAAGACAAGACCACATTTCTGCATTGAAGACACGGCTTGCAAATGAACATGTTCACAAAAAAGCTCCAGAGATAAATGTTGAATGGTTGGATGCCACCTATTCCAACACACTGGAGGAAGCAGCCACCCATTTAAGGCAGGATTATGTGACCAACATAGGGTCAACTGCCTTTGCACCATCAGTTAAAGATATTCTTGAAGAAGTAACCAAGGTGGATAAGAAACATACAAAGTTTCACCACTTATTGGTTACTGGCATAAATGGTGCAGTGAAGAGAATGGAGGAAAGGATGGAGTTGGAGACAGAAAAAATGAGAAGGTGCTATGAAGGACACTTGCCAAGAAGGACTGTCACTGCAATAGATACATTAGTCAAAGATAAGTCCAAGACTAACAGTCGACTTCAAGCCCTCGAAACCAATATCCAACTCGTGATCCAAAACTAAGACAGAATGGAACAACTATTGCTACAGGCAATTCCACACTTGGTCACCTCCTCCCAACCCAAAGATGCTGATGCCAAAAAAGGGGAGAGTGGTCAACACAAACCTATCAAACCTATACAAAAACAACAATTAAAACCTGTTCCAGTTCAAATACCTGCTCCATCAAAACTTCCAAGCTCTGATGAGCTACAAGCAATGATGGACAGGATATTGAAAAAGCATGCAGATCTTCAAGCAGCAACAACAAAATCAACAACAACAACACAACTTCCAACAACAGCAACAACAGCAACAACATCAGCTTCTCCTTCTTCCTCTGCACAAGCCCCTACAATCAAAGATAAAGGCAAGTGGGTAATGGTAAAAGATTTAAAGAAGAAAATCACTACTCAACCAGGACAGCCCAAGCTACTGGGGGATGCCATAAAGACAGCTCACTTCCCCACTCCAGTTAAACTGATAGTGGATGGGAAAATGGAGTTGGTCTATCCTTAACAACATAAACTGATAGAATCTGATGCTCTACTAGCTCAGAAACTTCAAGAGGAGGAGGATATAGCAGCAGTTAGGAAGGAGAAGGAGACAAAGAAGAAGAAAATCTTTACAAGGAAATCAAGTGCACAGAAAGCAGCCATAACCAAGAAGAAAAATAAAGAGATGGAAGAGGTTGAGAAGAAATCAAGAAGGAAACCTTTGGTCCAGGAATCTGCAAAGAAACATGTGATCAAGGGAACTATTAAGAAGCCTACCTCTCAAGATCCTCCAAGGTCAACTGAGACTGCTTTGGTGGCTGTGAGTGGACCAACAAAGCCACAAACAGTTTCATCAAAGAAGTCTTACAAGGTTGAAATGGCTAGTACAAAAGAAATCATCAAAGCCCTGTAGAAAACCACAAAGAAGATTGATCTGATAAAGGGTAAAAATAATAAAGATTTTCTCCATGTCTTTTTGAAAGATGGAGAGTCTTTGAAATTTGAGAAGCTAGCCTTGGAGGGACAAACTAAAGAAAATCTGGAGTGGTTGATGACTGTTGTGCTTGAGACTTCTGATCTCAACATGGATCTTCGAAGCCAGATTCAAAAGGTAATGAAGGTGAAACATAAGGTGGATACAGTGCCGGAAGCTAATCCTAACCCTCTAGAATTATGGTATGAGACTTTCCATGGAGAGAAAGTTTTCTTCAAGTACAACAAAGACATTAATAGTGTCAGTGAGAGACACATCGAAGGATTTATCAGTCTACTCAAGGATGCTAAAGAGGAAGTTGAATTGATACTGAAAAAGCTGTTGATAGACAGACTAGAGTTGCTGAGGAGAAATAGAAAAGAAAGGCTGGAGTTGCTGAAGAAAAAATAAAAGGCAAACTGTTTTGTTGGAAGGTATGTTGTGTTGAAATAAGCTGTAATTTTTATTTTTGTTTTTGAAGCCAGACTTATAGGATTTAAACCTGAGTCTTGGTGGAAGCTGAACAACAGATCAAAGATCTTAGTTTAGAATACATTTGTAGTTAGCAATTCTTTATTCTTTTCTAAGTAATTGTAATGTTGAGTTTTGACATCATCATCAACCTTGAAATTATGCTTATCATTCTGATATTCATAATTAGGGGGAGATTGTTAGGTTTTAGAACATTTGATGATGATTGTCTTTAGATTACTTAGAGTACAAATGTATAGAAAGTGTTAATTAGTAACACTAAAGTTTTGTAGCCAGCAGTTATCTCTTTGTTTATAATTCATTCATTCTTTGTAAAGAGATATAATTATTTCTTATTTGTAAGTAACTGCTAGAATGGAGTATCAAAGCTTCAGTAAGTCAAAATGTGTATTTAATCCGTTGGAGTTTACAAAAAGGGGTCGGAGACTAAAGCTTACATCATCAGAGACTAAGTCTAAAGGGGTCGGAGACTAAAGCTTACGTCATCGGAGACTAAAGTTAAAAGCATCAGAGACTAAGCTGACGTCATCGGAGACTAAGCCTTAAAGCATCAGAGACTAAATAATTCTGTCGGAGACTACACAATCTGATGTCATCAGGGACTAAAAGCACCAGAGACTAGTGATGATGTCACTAGAGACTAAAGATGAAGCATCAGGGAGTAATCGTGATTTATTTCCTGAGAGATACAGAGTTCGAATTAAAAAGGAATGTCTTCCACGTAAATCAAGATATTATTGAAGACGTAACTGGTAAGGAAACATGCCAGAAATCTCTTCCTAATCAAAATGGAAAGATTGTATTTGATTTGAATAAGGAAGCTGAATCAATATTGATTTAGAAAAGGAAAACTGAGTAATTCAGTTTTTAGAGAAGCTGTAATTAGTTTTACAGGAATTGTAATTTTGAAGTTGTATAGGTTTTCATAGTTTGTATCTTTTCCTATACTGAATAGAAAAGAAACTGACGATCATATTATTGTGATTGTTAGAATTTGTATTCAATTGTTAAAATCAATACAAGCAATTGTTTATAAATTAATTCGTGTTCTTGTTCTTTATTTTCACAAGTAATTATTAATTTCTTGAAGAACAAGTAATCGAAAAGAATTCAAAGAACTTGTATTCAACCCCACCCCCCCTTCTACAAGTTCTCAGCTATCTCACTGGGAAAACAATTTCCATGGTGTATAAGCTTTTTTCATAAACGCAAAACAACATACTCTTTAAAAGCTTTATTCTTTCCTGAAGACTTAGTATACACCGCTAATATTCTAGGATGCTATGCATGAAGGAAAAATAGAGGAGAACATAAGATTCTTACCTCCTGACTTAACGGAAGGGACTAAAGCTTGTCTGAACGTAATTGTCCGAAAGAAAGAACTTGAAATTGTATGAAGATGGTAAGTTTAGAGAAGGACTTTAGAAGAAAAATTTTTAGAAAAGAGATTAAAATTTATCTCCGAATGAGGTATTTATAGCAGGCTAAGATTAAGCCTTGAGATAAAATGATTAGTTAGTCTGGACAGTAAAACGACTGCTCATCATAACTCTTTAATAGCTAACAACATAATAAGCAGCTGTTGTCACACATACACATAAACTTCATCAACTAATGACACACAAGCAGCTTACTAACTAAATCAACATATGTACATATGAGGTAGTTACTCTTACGTAAGCCATTCAAGTTGTTTTGAATGAAACTTGCTAATCTTCATACTTGCATTCCTTTAAGCAACTTACGAACACCACTAACACATAAATTACTTGCCTCATCTAAGAATTCCAAAATCATAATATTAACTATTCACGTAAAATAGGAATTTAATTCCTAATACAATAATTTATAGACAAACAAATTTCCAGGTCGTCACATTCTCCCGCCCTTAAAATAAGTTTCATCCTCGAAACTTCACTGGTGAAAAAGTTGAGGGTACTTTTGCATCATCATTTCTTCTAGTTCCCATGTTGCTTCTTTAACATTGTGATTTCTCCATAAAACTTTTACGGATGTAATTTCCTTATTTCTTAAAATCTTTACTTGACGGTCCAGAATTTGCATTGAAACTTCTTCATAATGCAAATTTGGTTGAAGCTCAATGGTTGGTAATCAATGATGCTTGAATGGTCCCCTTTATAAGGTCGTAACATTGAGACATGGAAAACATCATGAACATGACCTAAAGTTAGAGGTAGTGCTAGTTGATAAGCTACTTCGCCAATGCGGTGGAGTACTCCAAATGGTCCAATAAAATGGGGACTTAGTTTTCCTTTTTGTCCTAAACGTAAAATTCCTTTCCAAAGTGAAATCTTAAGCAATGCATAACCTCCTACTTCCAGAGTTTGATCCTTTCGGTGTTGGTTTGCATATTGTTTTTGTCGATCTTGAGCTACTTTTATTTTGGCTCGAATTGTTCAGATTGCATTCTCAGTTTGTTGAACCATTTCTGGTCTCTCTAAGTTCCTTTCCCTAACTTCATTCCAATACAATGGTGTTCTGCACTTTCTACCATTCAAAGCTTCAAATGGAGCCATTCCTAGGCTTGAATGAAAGCTATTATTATAAGCAAACTCAACGAGTGGTAAATGTTCATCCCATCGTCCACCAAAATCCAAAGAACATGCTCTCAACATATCTTCCAAGGTTTGGATTGTTCTCTCGGATTGCCCATCAGTTTACGGGTGGAAAGCAGTACTCATGTCCAATTTTGATCCTAAATAGTCTTGAAAGCTTCACCAGAATCTAGACGTGAAACGGGGATCTTGATCTGATACAATTGAAACTGGCACTCCATGATGACTGAGGATTTCCTTTACATATAATTTGGCCAATTGATCCATTTTGTTGGTGTCTTTAATAGGTAGAAAGTGTGCAGATTTAGTCAATATATCCACTACTACCCAGATTGTGTTTAATCCCATTTCAGTTACTGACAGTCCAATCACAAAATCCATTGTGATGTATTCCCATTTCCATTTTGGGATGTCTAAAGATTGTAGCGGGCCACTTGGCCTCTGGTTTTCTGCTTTAACTTGCTGACAGGTGAGACATGTGCTTACCCATCCAGCTATTTCCTTCTTCATGTTAGACCACCAAAATTTTGTTTCAAATCTTGATACATCTTTGTTCCACCTGGATTTATCGAGAATTTAGAGTTGTGGGCCTCCTGTAGTAGACTTCTTCTTAATTCCAATTTTGTCGAAATCCAGATTCTATTTTCAAATCTCATCAATCCATCATCATGGATTCGACATTTTCCATTCTCCCCTTTTAGCAACTTTTCCCTATCTTCCACATGTTCTCCTTGAGCTTCCTTGATGATAGTCAATAAGCTCAATTTTATACCAACCTCTTGTTCTATCCCTTCCCTCTGTTGGGTTGTGATAACATTCAATTGTAATCACTCCAAATCCATTCTTACCTCTTCTTGGATTGTCATCACATTAAACATTTCATGTCTACTTAGAGCATCAACCACTACATTTGCTTTACGAGGATGATAATTGATTGAATAATCATAGTCTTTAATTAGCTCTAACCACCGTCTTTGCCTCATGTTCAATTCCTTTTGGGTGAAAATATACTTTAAGCTCTTATGGTCAATGTAAATCTCACATTTTTCCCCATACAAATAATGCCTCCAAATCTTTAATGCGAAAACGATAACAGTCAATTCTAAGTCATGCGCTGGGTATCATTTTTCGCAGTCCTTGAGTTGCCGAGATGCATAGGCAATAACTTTGCCATGCTGCATTAGTACAGCTCCTAATCCATTCATTGAGGCATCACTATAAAACACAAAATCCCCTTTATTATCAAGTAAACTTAGTACTGGGGCAGTGATTAGTCTTTTCTTCAATTCCTGAAAACTTCTTTCACAAGATGGAGTCCAAATATACCTTTCTGTCTTCCTAGTTAAATTTGTTAATGGAACTGCTATCTTAGAGAAATCTTGAATGAATCGACGATAGTATCCTGCTAACCCTAGAAAACTTCGTACTTCAGTTGGTGTTTTTGGTTGTGACCAATTAATGATAGCTTCGACCTTTATGGGATCAACTAAGACTCCAAATTCATTAATTACATGTCCTAAAAATTTCACTTCCCTTAACCAAAATTCACACTTTGAAAGTTCGGCGTAGAGTTTTTCTTGTCTCAATGTTTCCAGTGCCATTCTTAAGTGTTCAACATGTTCTTCTTTCGTTTTGGAGTAAATGAGGATGTCATCGATAAACACAATGATGCACTTATCCAAGTACAGCTTAAAGACTCGATTCATTAGAACCATAAAGACAGTCGAGGCATTAGTAAGTCCAAATGGCATTACTATAAATTCATAATGACCATATCGAGTTCTAAAAGCTGACTTAGGAACATCTTTAGTCTTAATTTTTACTTGATGATATCCTGATCTCAAGTTAATCTTTGAGAAGTACCTTGCTCCCTTAAGTTGATCGAACAAGACATCAATCCTAGGTAAAGGATATCGGTTCTTCACCGTTACCTTGTTTAATTCTCGATAATCGATACACAACCTCAATGATCCATCTTTCTTCTTTATGAATAAAACAGGTGCTCCCCAGGGTGAAACACTTGGCCTAATGAACCCTTGGTCCAGCAATCCTTGTAGTTGTACCATAAGCTTTCTTAATTCTAAAGGAGCCATCCTATAAGGGGCCTTGGAAATTGGAGCAGTTCCTGGTACTAACTCAATTCCAAATTCAACTTGTCTATCTGGAGGTATACCTGGTACTTCTTTAGAAAATACATCTCCAAATTCTTTTACTACAAGAATATCTGAAATCTTTAATCCTTCTATCCTCGTGTCACAAATATGATCTAAAAATGCTTCGCATCCCTTGCGTAACATTTTATTAGCTTGTAACATTGTAAGAAGGTGAGAAGGTTTGGTAGACTTACATCCATGGAATAACAATCTATTGTTTGAGGGTGTTTTTAGGGAAACCTTCTTTTTCCTGCAATCGTATTTATGCAGCTAATCCATGCCTAGTATTAGATCAAATTCCCCCAAAGGAAAGGGTATTAAGTTTGCAGGGAAATCATGCTTTCCTATTTTTATACCACAATTAAGTAATACATTCTTGGCAATGTAAACCCCTTGATTAGCCACCACAACCTCTAAAGGTGTTTCTAAACATTCAAGAGCAAAGTTCATATCCTTAAGAAAACATTCAGATATGAAGGATCTAGTCGCACCAGAATCAAATAAAACATGCAATTCAACTGAATTAACTAGTATTGTACCTGGAACCACGTTTTTGGATAGCAGTGCATCCTGCACAGTCATATTGTAAGTCCTAGCTTGTGGTCAACTTGTTACTGTGCTAGGTCCTGCCAATCGTAGTTTACCTTAACTCTTTTTCGGAGGGCATGAAGTGGAAATGTGGCCTTCCTAGCCACAACTAAAACATGTCCTTATAGTTGACACGACATGGCTAGTACCTTGCGGTTGATATTGTTGCGGTTACAGAGGATACCTAGGTTGGGGAATGATTGGTGCTTGATTTGGGAAATTAATGGCAGTATGCCCAGATTGATGGCATCTAAAACACAAATTAGTTCCTACTAAACACTGAGAAGTTTCATGGTTCCTTCCACATTTGCCACAAACTATAATCCTCCTTTTGTTCTCACTTAAGTCTGCACTGAAATTCCTTTTCCTATTGCTGTTATACATATTTCCTTACTCTTGTTTCACCACAACCAAATTGGTTTGTGGTTTTCCTTGTCCTCCATTCCTTTGACTAAAATTGTTATTAAAATAACTCCCTTTCCTTTTTCCTTCCTTGCATTTCTCCCAGTTGAATTCCTAGAGTAGCTTGCCACTTTTCTCCGCTACCTTTGTCTTTTGAACAATTTCAGCATAGTTGTCCAGGCATAAAATAGCAATTTTATCATGCAGTCATGGATTCAAACCGTGTTCAAACCTTCTTGCCTTTCTTCTCTCAGTATCTATCAAATGTGGGGCATACCTTTGGAGTTTATTAAACTTCTTTTCATATTCTTCCAAGGTCATGTTTCCCTGTCTTAATTCTAAGAATTTCTTTTCTAGCTCATCTGCAACATTAGTTGAAAAGTACTGGTTATAGAAAAATTCTTTGAACTGGGGCCAGGTAAAAACTTGATCGACCTCAGTGGCTGCTTGCTCATTCCTAGCTGCCAATCTCCTAGTCATTTCTAATCATTCAGTATTTTCCCACCAATAGCTAGATTCTCCTTTTAATAGATATGTAACATATTCTGTCTTAGGGTCATCAGTTACTCCTGAGATACGGAAAGCTTTCTCTACTTCCTTAATCCAAGTTTGAGCTACAGTGGGACCTCCGTCACCGTTAAAAGTAGGTGGACAACCATTGGTAAAATCTTTAAATGTCACCCTTCTAGGTTGTACTTGTAATGGAAGTAATGAATTGTTGTTGCTTTGGGAGGCTTCCTTAATCATATTTACCAACATGGCAATAGGATTTTCCTGATTACTATTTCCTTGATTGTTACTCGGGTTGGGGCTTTCTTGATCAACTGGGTTAGTATTCTTATTCGAACAAGATTGAGATCTTCTTTTTGGGGCCATTCCTATAAGTTAAAGAAAGTACACAATTTATTATTAAAAGTTTTCTCTTTCTTCTTTAAAGAAAACATATGAGAAAAGGAAAGAAATTTCCAAATTAAGCCATCAAAATATATTAAATAACAAAAGTTACATCTTATCAAATTTATACATGAGGACTCTTTATCACAAAATCTTGGAAATAACACCTACTACAATAGGTGTCTAATACAAAGGTTGCAAATTGAGTTCATCCATCACTCTTCGTGCAAAAAGGCACGCTCCCTCAACCTTTTCTATAAGGTTACACATTAGATGATCTCAATCTGTCATAGTGGGCTGCACAAGCCTAAGATAATTACTGACTATGATCATAACTTCTGTCAAGGTCGTAGTGAGGACCAAGGACACATCCTGAAATGATACCTTCCAAACATCCAACAATCTACTAGTTCTTTGATGAGTAGACGACTGACGCATCATGGTAGTATTGCGTGTCACCAACTCTGCCTGAATTATGCGGATTATGCGTTGAAGGTAATAGAAAAATCCATTTGGTAAAGGCAAGGGCATTGGATTTTCTGGTGGTGGTACAGCTGGTGCAATGTTTGATAAAGTCACTAGTGAGGAAATAGCATGTGGAGAGACTGGCACCGTAGGTAATGTGTGCCTAGTGACAGGGGAACCTTTTATTTGAGAAGGACCCAATAGTGGAGAACCTGTCTAATTCTAAGGTGAGGAAGGACTCTTCATATGAACTTAGAAACTTGACCCTTCGAATGGGTTGGATGGGTTCTACTTATTTCCTTCAGAGTCTGCAGGGTCCTCATCATTTTTATTAGAATCTCGGGGTATTTCAAAACGAAAGACCTAAGTTGGTCTAACCACTCTTTTGCGAGGAGTCACTCACTAGCATGCACTCGACATTCTATGGTTGATATTTAAAAGATGGTGTCTACCAAACTTGGAAGGACAGACAATATTACTATTAGGGATGTGTTCTTTTTCTAAGCTTTTACTCAAAGGTGCCTTGCCCTTATCTACATGTCCTGGAGTGGGTGGAATCATCTATAAAAGAAACATAACTTAAATCAACATCAATATAGAATTCATCAAATGGGTTTGACATAAATATTAGTACCGTAGCATAATGTGCGATTAGGGTGAATTCTCCTATTTCATAACCTTACATGTCATCTAATCTAATAACCCGTGAACAACCAAGGATCAGCGTTGACACCTATATTCTATTCTACGTACAATCATTTCCTTACTTTACTAAATTCTCAATTTCTATATTCTAGTAGAGAATATGTCTCATAACTGGTGCTTGGCTCTGGCACCAACTGTGGCGGCCCCGGGAATCCCCCGAGCCGGGCCTCAAGCACTATTAGCAATTTGGGTTACAGCCCCCCAAGATCCCTAAGCTGGAACCCCGGGCTTTGCCAGAAAACCACAACACAACAACACAATTGCGACAGATACATCATAGCCAAGCATTAACATTAAAAAAAAATACGAGAATTATATTCTCAGGTACATCATGTTCAAAACTTAGAAGTTTACAATCTCTTACCAAACCTCAAAATTCTAGTAAATGGACTGCAGTGGAAACAAAACTTTAGATGGCTCATCTAGCTTTACAATCTAAACATTTCTATGATGACCTCTCGTTTCACTTTCCCTCCAAAGGCCATCTATAAGAGAGAGATTAAGAAGCTCTCATTATGACATTTTCTCTTTTCCTTTAGTAGGCGACTCGGCCTTCTTGACATAACCTGTAAAACATTTCATAACATTCTACATGAGCATTTACGCTCAGCAAACATATATTCATAAGCAAGAAGAACAGATAATTCAAAAAAAACTTTAATATTCATTGAGGTTCAGCTAAGCAATGCCAACACCTCTTGATAATTCAATAAACATGTATCATTCAGGGTTCTGGAGTGATATCAAAGGGTTAACCCTCTTTTAAATAAATCTTGGTTCACCCTCTCTTCAGCAGATAATTCATCAACTGACCAGCATGATCACTATCTAACTTCCTTTACAATCAAATTTTTTCCCAACTAGTCAGCTTGGTCGTTTGACTTCATCATATAACATATGTAGTCAATGCATAAAACTTTGGTCTGCGAGGGTCTAATTACCGATGCCTCGGCCTCTCATTCCCTATCATCATTAGCGGGAATGCCAGGCGAAAACACTTAATAGCCCCTTTTCTACCCATATGGATATACCTTGAAAACATTTTCTTACTATAAAACTTTGGCGTGCTCAGCCAATTAACATCGGCTACTACCAAAACTTAGGTGTGCTCAGCCAATTAATAGCGGTAATTGCCAAAAACTTTTGTATATATATCCATATGGGACATGCTCGGGTACGCATACAAGTTCACAGCCTGCAATACCCTTACATCATCTTTTGGTGAGCTAGCGAATTTTAAACAACTAGCAACCACCCAATAATACATAGCTCAATCATCAACATCTTTTCACGTACATCAAATCAATGATCGTACGTTACTTAATCATAAAAAGAAATCATTGTCTTGCATAAGCATTAACATTATTCATTTACGTAAATTGAAACAATGATTTTACGTAATTAGTAAAAAGGAAGTGGAATGAGTATATATTTGCCTTGGTCCTTAGCTAATTTCTAATATCAAAATACTGGTGCGTGAGAGGTTCTGTAAAATGTGATTGTTGGTATAACATGAGAAATTCATCTTTTGAAAGATAATATAAAACTGTGCAAAAACAGAGGATGATCATCAGGGATTGAATTATCCATAAAGGGATTAATCATCCGTCAGGGAATGGTCTTTGATCATCAGGGGATGATCTCTCGACCATCAAAGAATAGCTTTTGACCATCAGGGGATAATTCACCCGTCAGGGAATAGTCATCAAGGGATGACTCACCTATCAGGGGATGGCCGTCAGGGGACGGGGTACTTATCAGGGATTGGTCATCAGGGGATAAACCTGTTCATTGCCAAACTCATCGGGTGGCCACTTGTTCAGCGCCGAACTCCGCAAGTCATCGCTGAACTTATCAGTGGATAACTTGTCCAGTGCCAAACGCCTCGATGAGTAATTTGTTCAATGCCAAACTTCATAAGTTAGCGCCAAACTCAGCACTGAACTCATGAGTGGATACTTGTTCAGTGCCAAACTCACTTGTCAGAGACAAATAATTGATGCTCGTCAGAGATTAACATCATTAGTCATCAAAGACAAACTTCATTAGTCATGAGAGAGTAACTTTTACCCATCAGAGACTACGGCTAACATCATCAGGGACTAAACTTAGCCTATCGGATACTAAGACTGACGTCATCACGGATTAAACTTAGCCTGTCGGAGACTAAGGTTGACGTCATCAGAGACTAAACTTAGCCTGTTGGAGACTAATATTATCTCGTCAGAGACTAACATTAGAACTTGTCTCTGCTATAAAAGAACATCTTTGAAGAACAAGGATGATGCCCGTAATGTACAAACTCAAACCTAGGATACATAATTATCCTTTCCATGGTGTATAAGCTTCTTTTCATAAATGCAAAACAACATACTCTTTAAAAGCTTCATTCTTTCCTGAAGACTTAGTATACACCGCTAATACTTTAGGATGCTATGCATGAAGGAAAAACAGAGGAGAACATAAGATTCTTACCTCCTGACTTGACGGAAGGGATTAAAGCTTGTCTGAAAGTAATTGTCCGAAAGAAAGAACTTGAAATTGTATGAAGATGGTAAGTTTAGAGAAGGACTTTAGAAGAGAAATTTTTAGAAAAGAGATTAAAATTTTACCTCCGAATGAGGTATTTATAGCAGGCTAAGATTAAGCTTTGAGATAAAATGATTGGTTAGTTTGGACGGTAAAACGGCTGCTCATCATAACTCTTTAATAGCTAACAACATAATAAGCAGCTGTTGTCATACATTCACATAAACTTCATCAACTAATGATACACAACCAACTTACTAACCAAATCAACATACGTACATATGAGGTAGTTACTCTTACGTAAGCCATTCAAGTTGTTTTGAGTGAAACTTGCTAAACTTCATACTTGCATTCCTTTAAACAACTTATGAACACCACTAACACATAAATTACTTGCCTCATCTCAGAATTCCAAAATCATAATATTAACTATACACGTAAAATAGGAATTTAATTCCTAATACAAAAATTTATAGACAAACAAATTTCCAGGTCGTCACAGTCAGACCTTATTTCTGAAAAAAGGTGAGGAGGAAAGCTTAATAATAGGTAAAAAGAGTGGGTGTGAGAGGCTAACTTGTAAATTTTAAGCAAAAGGAGATGGTGTGAGCAAGGATGAGATCCTTGGAGAAACGAATAGAGAGAAATTTTCTACAGGTTCTCTATTTCAACCTATTTCACACACTACTACCTTTGTAGCTTATGTATTCTCTGATCACCATTCTGATCAGACATCAGAGGATACTAAGAGAAGAAATTGTGGATGTTTGGTTGGCTGTAAGAAACACAAGATTATTGGATGATGTAGCAATACACCTCATACCAGAATATTTGATCACATAAGGAACAAGTGTAGTTATAATCACAGGATGTTTATGAAGCATTGATCAACACAAAAAAAAAAAACATGAAGTTCCAACACTTCATGATCAATGGTTTTCAAACTAAGCTCAAGAATGTCAAGGACTTTCATGGGATAAAATAATTGTTCCTACTAGTCAACCTAATATGGTTATTTCTAACCTTACGTTAAGATGCTGATGTCAAAAAGGGGGAGAATGATTAGGTCAGCGAAAGTATAGAGTAATTCTGATGAAGACAAGGGGAAAATTGTTAAAGATGTTAGTATATTGATGGCTGAGCATTGAGGAACTGCAACAAAGACTATGAAATCATCATTGTTAAGTTCATGTACAATTATGTTTTCACTTCTTTAATTTGAATTCTAAGTAATGATGTTATAAGGTTATGTTTTGACATCATCATCAAAACTTAATTTATACGTATCATTAATAATCATAAATAAGGGTAGATTATTAGGAATTCTAGCATCTGATGATGATGCATAACAATTAAACTTGTTAGATTTTATAATTGTACTGAAGCTAAAAGTGCAGCTGATTTTGTCTAAGTATTATCCCCTGATAGTATAAAATGTTCATCAATGGATAATAAACAAACTAGTGGAAGGTATCCTCTGACAATGTAAAATGCACATCAAGAGATAGCTTAGAGGATATTTCATCATAGCAAGTATAAGAAGATATTCTGTAGCAACTGATGAACAAAGATTGAACATTGATAAACTTGATTGGAATTTGGCTATGCCCAAATTTATTTTGACTATCTCCAAAGTCATTTTGACTATCACCAAAGTCATTTGACTATCGCCAAAGCCATTTAACTATCGCCAAATTCATCGGGTAAATCAACAATAACGCTAAACTTAAATGACTATTGCCAAAGTCATCGAGAAGTCTCCTAATCGCTAAAGTCAAATAAATCCTTCATCAGTGGATCAATCCATCAGGGGATAAATCCTTCATCAGTGGATAATTTCTTCAATAGTGGATAAATCCAACAGGGATTAAATCCTTCATCAATAGATAAATCCATCATAGGATAAATCCTTCATCAATGGATAAATCCATCGGCAGATAATTTTGTCATCAACAATTAAATTCTTCATCAATTGATTGAAGATGACGTATGGCTGACTGCACAGTTCACTAACTCAGATTGGGGCTGTGAAATTAAAATAAAGATAGTGGTCCAATAAGGAGAGATTGACTACCAGAGAAGCTTTAAGGAGTTAAAATATACATACACGCACGTGTATAAAGCTACAAGTGTGAAAATTGTAGAGATAACTTATAAAACAAAAATAAGAAAATAAGTTATACATATACACAACATGTGTATATAGCTATTGGTGTGAAAACTGCAGAGATACCTTATAGAGACTTGAAGAGGAAAATATGGAAGTTGGTCCACTAAGAACCAAAGAAGCTCAAATAAGGTAATCATATTAAGATGCTACAAAGATAACTTATCTTGACAACGCCAAGAATAAAATAAGGGAGCTGGTTCAATAAGAAAAGAAAGTGTACCAAAGAAGTTACATAACAGATTAGCGTGCAAGGAAGGTCATGCAAAAGAGAAGTTATGTGACAGAGATGCAATTACCCAAAAACATTAGAGATATTTTTGGATGCAAATCAAAGAAGAAGCTTGAAGAACATGGGAGCTATGTTTATAAATAAAGACATGGTAGCTAAGCTAAAAAAACCACATCTCAGAACAACATCTTGGAGCATCAAATTAATACATCTCTATACATATTGAGAGAAGAATTGAGAGCTAGCAGCTGTAATCAATTTATAAAAAGTGAGAAGATGTAATTCATTTCTAGAGAAAAGTTGTATAAAAAAGAAAGTGAGTTAAAATATTGAGTGAGAGATACAGAGAGAAGCAAGTTCTTAGAACTTGAAAAGCTAGAAATTACTTTCTAGGTAGCAGTTGGTGATCACTACCAGAAAAAGTTGTAAAGATTCAAATTGATTGACAATAAAATTCCTTATTGTTCATTACTATTCTTATCTTTCTATTTGCTTTACTTTTTCATTTGTTTTATCATATCAGTAAGGTGATATAACTATTTTTGAGCTCATACTATTCATAATAGTTTAATTCAAAGAAAAAGTTAGTAATTGTATTCAACACCGCACCTTCTACAATTATTCCATGTGACAAACAAATAGTATTCTTTTCCTGTTCTTCCCTAGTATTCTTTTTATCTCATAAATCTTCTGAAGAGCCTCCATTACTTGTTAATCTTTTGCATTTGGGCAAGGTCTCAGTTGATCTGTGATGTTTTGAAGAAACTAGGAAGGCCTATATGTTATACTATCCATCCTGTACTCAGTCTGACTTCCATCACTTTCAGTATAGATCACCCTGCATGGATTGTGGAATGTCCTTTTAGGCTATTCTATAGACTTTGTGCTTCTCATAGCTTCTTCTATTTCATTTTTCTCTTTTTGATCCTCTTCCTCAGCAGCCTTCTTTTGGTTTTCAGCAGACTCAACATTTTTCCTTTTGATCTCGAGTAGCTCATCAATGATCTACTTTATTCTTTGAATAATTGTTCCTCTTATCAGTTTGGATTGAGAATATGAGCGTTTGACAAGAACAACCAGCCTTCTTAGAATATGGACATTGGTATTGTTTTTAGTGATGAGCTCTTTCATTGATACTGTCTTTGTTGCTCCATCATTGTAGATGAGCTAACCTTCTTTAACCACTCTTATCCCTTCCCTTACAAACTTGATGTCCATGATCCTCTCAGAATCTTCTCTATTAAATGTGTCTTTATTAGGTCTTTCAGATGTGATTAGGTTGGCAGAGGTTATAGGTTGAACAAGTTTTCTCCTGTTGCTACAGTAAGGCCTTTGCCTTGTAGCTTGCTTGAAGTTCCCCTTACTTACACTTGCCTTTTTCTTTATCCTTTTGACTTGTTATGTATGTAGAGATCCTTCAGCTTTGTTTCCCTCCTTATCTCTTATCTCTCATTGTTGCTCCATCTATAGATGTTCCCTCATATATGGCACCATGGGAGGAAACATCATCAGTGAACTCAGGACCTTTGCCTTGTGAAGGTATCCCTTGAGGTTCTTCAATTCCTATAAACCAGTAATCCTTGGGAAATATTTTAGTGTCTAATGAGTCTTCATTCTTCTCCCCATTCTCCCCCTTAGTTGAGTTATCATTCACTGTAGGAGGGGAAGACCTGAGGTTGGAAGGACCAACAATAGCAACAAGGTTGCTCTTCTCTAGTAGTGACAATATTGCTTAGATCCTTGTCTTGGTTTCTTTTACCTCATCCCTGACATCCTACATTTCATGTCTCAGTGCCTTGATGTCTTTGATATCTTCAGAAATTGAATTCATTTGACCTTTACGGTGACTGGCATGGGCCTGAAATTGAAGCTTCAAGTCATCAACTTGGGATTTGACATCACCCAGTTCCCGATGGAGATCAACCTTCATGTGACTAGGTTGGCCTCCATGGCTTGGACTTTGGATGCCAGATCATCCGAGGAAGAACCTGTCTATACTCCCCCTTATTTCTCCTACTGTAAGATGTGGTAGTTGTGGTTGGCCTGACCTCTCACTCTCTGAATTTTTTAAACTAATCTCATCAGCCTTTCCCTTATTTCCTTTTGATGGCTCTATTGGCACACTCTCACTCAATTTAGGGGAATGCTCATCCCTCTCTTTTTTTTTCATGCTTAAGGCATGACTCTCAATATTTATCTTTAATTCTTCTCTCACTATTTTTCTCTCAGTCTCACTCACCCTAACCTGATCTTCTTGAGGAATAGAAGAACTAGGAAACTCCCTAGAAAGAGGCTCCTCATACACAATCTCACTATCATCAGAAGATGTAGAGTTTAGAGAAAGTGTAGTGAAGGTATGGAAGACTGATGTTGAAGCAAAAACTTCCAGTCTAACATCAGCCTCAGTAATAGGAAAGTGAAATAGAGTCTTAGCAACATCTAATTCCACATCAGTGAGTGGGATCTGGGATGTGGTATCTGCTACACTAGGTGCAACAAGTTCATGTGGACCACTCAATGTTGGCTCAGCCAGGAGGTAATCTGACTGATTAGAACCAATTGAAGCTTGAGATTACTCCATTGGTGAGGAAGAAATATGTGGGGAGAAGGAAGGAAGATTGGAAGATAGAGGCTCCATAAAGAAGTTGAGTATTGGTTGTTCCCTCTAAATAAAAGAAGGAACATAAAACGAGGACTCAGAGTGCTCTCCACTCACGTGTACTGTTTGTTCTTGGGCATCACCATGTGTGGGCACATGTGACGGTGCAGACTCTGTATATGTTGTTCTGTGAGTGGGACGTTGTTCTGTAAGTGGAACTTTGTTCTATAGATGCACCTTGTTGAGAAGATGCATCTAGGAATGTGTTTTGTCCCATTTTAACCTCTTTATTTTATTGGGAGGATGCAGGGTGGCTAGCAACTATTGCCTTCTTGTTCCTCTTCCTCCTTGGTACTATTGGAAGAGCAACTGTTATGGGTTCCTTCTCCTTACCTCCCTCTTATACTGCATAACTGGTGTGTACTCTATGAGTTATGGTTTTTCTCTTCTTTGAAGTCTGAGGGTTTTGAGAACCAAAGGGTTTTGAGAACCAGAGGGCTTTGGGTTATGTTAGATATCAATGATGATGATGATATTTAGGGGATAATTATGCATATGTAAATACTCAAGGTATTCTATAAACCTTAATATATTTTGCACAAGTTTTGCATCCACCGATGGATGACTTAGTCATCTGGGGATGGACTACACTACACTGGGTGAGTCATCAGTGATAACTTGAATGGACTCAACAGTGTTAAGGAATGACTGTTGTTACTTTCAAGAAGATGAGAATTCAGCATGATAGACATTCCAGGCAAAACCAATAAAGTATCAATGGTCAAAAGAACAAGTATTATTTTTAAGGGCATCAGTGAAAAGAACCCATCAGGGGAAGCCTAAAAATATTGTGTTAGGGGATGACTTCTTCAGGGGAACCCATCAGGGGATGAACCAGTCAGAGGAACCCATTAGGGGAACCTATCAGGGGATGAACCTGTCAGTGGAACTCGTCAAGGGAACCCATCAGGGGATGAACCAGTCAAGGGAACCTATCATGAGATGAACCTGTCAAGGGAACCCCCATGAAGTCCAGACTTTGGCGACAACATATTACCCGAAACGTTTGGCGACGACTTGGATTGCCTGACGAGTTTGGCGATGACTTGGATTGCCCGACGAGTTTCGTGATGACTTGGATTGCCAGATGAGTTTGGGGATGACATGGATTGCCCGACGAGTTTGGCGATGACTTGGATTGCCCGATGAGTTTAGCGATGACTTGAATTTCTTGACGAGTTTGGAGATGACTTGGATTGCTCGACGTGTTTGGCGACGATAAAGGATCAACTCGTCAGGGGAACCCATCAGTAGATACAAGAAGATCATAACATCAGTGGATAATGAAGCATTGAACAAGTCTCCATCAGGGCTTGAGATCGGTGGAAAATGAAGTACTGATCAAGTTGCCATCAGTAACTTGCCATCAGGGGATCTAGAAGCACTGATCAAGTCAACATCAGGGTTTGTCTTCAGTGGATCGTTATGACCTAATCCACTCGTCATCAGGACTTACAAGCAAATCATTGATAGTTGGTACGGAAGCAAGGGGTATAACTAGGAAGATATTCCTTGAAGTTTGGTTATCCAATAACAACTCTCAAGCATCAAATGCATTCAGATCAGGGGATGAAAAAGAAGCAACAAAAGACAACAACAGTCTGACACACCACTCCGAAAGGACCTTGATGTGACATACTGCAGCTATGTTGAAAAAGCAGTATGTCAAGCATGTGGGTTCACCAACTAATCTACTATATATATAGAAAGAGTTGTTACACCAAAAAACTAAGCAAGCCACAACACATATACACTAGACAGAAGCTTTGTAATAGATCTTGAGAGAGATATTCAAAAAAAAAATTGTAGCTAGTGGGTGTGAGAAAAGAAGCTGTAATTTATTACAGATTTGTAGCTGTTAATCATTTTGTGATTTAACAGATTTCCAGAAAAACACCAAGTTATAATACAACTATTTTAACTTGAATGCCTATGTATTCATCTGAATTTAGTTAATGTTTTTCTAGTTGTGGTAGTTATTCTAGCATGTGCAACGTATGTTTTAAAAGAGCAAAAAGTTTGTACTGTTTGTATTCAAGCCCCCCTGCCCCCCACCCCCTCACCCCCCAAACACTTGAGTTTATTTAGTTCTAACAATTGGTATCAGAGCCAACTAGCAGAGTACAGTTGCTAGAAGATCCTTATCAATGGCCAACAAAGATGGAAATAGTAAGGTCCCTATGTTGGAAAGGGGAAAGTACTTCTTTTGGAGACAACACGTGATAGTTCATCTAAGAGTAATCTATGATAAATATTTACAACTTTTAGAAGAAGGCCCTCACATGCCAAAAAAGCTCATTCTTGAGGAGGTTGTCAATGAAGTCAATGTTTCAGAAAAATTAGTCCCAAAGACTACTGATGAGATCTATGCCAATGGAGTAAATGTCGTGAGGATGTATGGGAAGATCTATGCCAACAAAGACGTGAACAGAAAGTTCATGAGGGCACTTCTCATATCATGGGATCCAAAGACAACAGCCCTCAAAGAATCCAAGGACATGAATCTCCTAAACTTGGATAGACTCTATGGTACTCTAAAGACATATGAACTGGATATTCAACAGAGATCTAAAATGTCTGAGGATACCAGAAAGCTTAAATCTGTAGCTCTGATGGCTGCCAAGAAGAATAAAGATGAAGCAAGACCAAGTGTTTTGAAGAAGCAACAATTAAGAGATGCTGAAGAAGATGGGGACAATGAAGCTGAATCAAAGGGGACTGAGTACACTCCTGAAAAGTTAGAAGAGATGGATGAAACCATGACCTTCCTTGTAAAAAGGTTTTCCAAACTCAAATTTGAAAAGCCAATTCGAATAAAGAGATTTTCAGCAAGGAAACCCAGTAGCACAAGCAACTTTATTGATAAATCAAGAATAAAATGCTACAAATGCAATGTGTTGGGTCACTTTGCCAATGAGTGTCGAAAAGCCAAGAGTGAAAGTGATTCCAAAGGGAAGGAAGCTCAAGTGTATTACAAGAAAAAATACTTTGACCTTCTTAATGCCAACAAGAAGGGAAAAGCTTATATTGTAGAGAGAAAGGACTAGGCTGACTCAGATGAAGAAGACACCGAGGAATATGTCAACCTAGCCCTGATGGCCTCATCCACAGACAACAACAACTCATAAGTAAGTCTTGACATTTCCTCTAACATGTTAAAAACTGATTGTTTCAAAACTGTTAAGGAAATGACTTGTGAGATAAGAGACCTTTATGACACTCTAAGAAGTGATGTAGCTGAGACTGAGAGAGTACAGAAAATCAATGAGCATTTTACTACTAGAAATACTCTGTTAGAATCAGAACTATCTAGACTTGAGAATATTGAAAAAGAACTCTTTAAGACTAGGAACCTTCGCAACTATGCCATAAAGCGAGAAGAATGGACCTCCAAGCTTTTGAGAGAAGAAAGGAAGGTCATAAAGAGATGGATGAGTCGAGCAAGAAACTAGATGATCAATTAAAAAGTCAGAAATCTGATCATAAATTTGGTTTAGGCTATGAGGAGACTCTAGTGAAGCAACCTTCTATTGAGGTTAAAAATGCTGCTAGCTTTGGAAAAAGGCCTATACAACCTATTAAGTTTATAATGGCTAGAACAAAGCTAGAAAAAGAGAATGTTTTCCCGATGAGTGAAGCTTCCACAAGTGGTGGGAGTGGCAAGAAACCTGTTCTTGCAAAAGCACTCAAACCCCCTTTCAAGAAAGAACAAGACTATGCATCAGTGGATACACAGTTATTAGGGGGTAAGAGTGCATCAGGATGTTGAAGCTCATCAAGGGATAAAGGACTGTCAGGGGATAAGAAAAAGAATAGCAATGACAAAATAGGTGTAAGCAAAGCTAGTACATCCTTATTTAGGAAGCCCCTAAGAAAGTGTGCTAGAACTATGGTAATAATAAACATTTATCTTTTCAATGAAAGGAAAACCACAGATTTTAACTGGTACAATTTTATATGTTGATAATTTCCCTACTGCTCAAGCATGTAACCTTAAGGGTAAGGAAAAGAAATTTGTTGGTAAATCTAAAGTTTATAATGAAGCTCCTAAAAAGGAGAAAGTGTGTATTTTGCCTAAACTTAAAGTCGTCAATCATGAAAAAGTTGTTTTACCATTAACTGTCCCAAATCCACTTGGGTACCAAAAACATATTAAATGTTCTTTGTGTGCAGGAAAAGTCAAAGGCAGACAAATCTGGTTTCTAAACAGTGGCTGCTCAAGACATATGACAGGAAACAAAGCCTTGTTCACAGAGTTCAATGGGAAGGTTGGTCCAGTAATTACTTTTGGTGACAATAGTAAAGGATTGACTCTTGGTTATGGCAAAGTAGCAAATTGGGATGTCTCATTTGATGATGTAGCACTAGCTGATGGGCTAAAGCACAATCTATTAAGCATAAGTTAACTATGTGATAAAGGATTCATCATTTCTTTCAAAGTGGATCAGTGCTTATCAAGGAAAGTGATGGGAAGCTGGTCTTATCAAGGATTAGGAAAGGAGATCTTTACATTGTTGATTTTAAGTCAGTGAATGGAGAGTTATGTTTCTACAAAAAGGCAACCCCTAATGAGAGCAAACTGTGGCACAAAAAGCTTCTCACCTGAACTACAAAACTATCAATAATTTGGTGAAGAGAGAGTTAGTAACTGGACTACCTCAAGTGGAATTTATTCAAGAAGGGCTATGGTCAGCATGCCAACCAGGGAAGCAAAGGAAATCATCCTTTGTCAGCAAGGAAGCCACAATGATCAAGGATCCAATTCAATTTCTTCATATGGATCTCTTTGGTCCTATCAACATAATGTCAATATCAAAGAAGATATTTGCATTGGTCATTATGGATAACTACACTAGATATACTTGGGTCAAGTTTCAACATGCCAAAACTAAAGTACCTCAATAAACCATTGACCATATAAAGAAAGTGGAAACTGAGTCAGGGTCAATGGTTAGAATTCAAGAATGCAGTTATTGATGGATTTTGTGTGGAGAAAGGCATCAATCATACATTTTATGCTCCAAGAACTCCTTAATAGAATGGTGTAGTAGAAAGGAAGAATAGAACCCTGATAGAAGCTACTAGAACAATGTTAGCAGAGACAAAAATTCCTACCTATTTTTGGGCTGAGACAATTTCCACTGCTTGCTTCACTCAAAATAGATCTTTGATCAACAAGGCTCATAATAAGACACCATATGTGCTAATGACAGGGAGGAAACCAAACATCAAGTTCCTACATGTTTTTGGATGCAAATGCTTTGTATTAAGGAATTTTGGTGAGAACTTAGGAAAATTTGACTCAAAGGCTGATGAAGCTATTTTCTTAGGTTACTCCCTAACATCTAAGGCCTACAGGGTTTACAACAAGAGACTCCATATTGTGATGGAGTCTATAAATGTAGCTTTTGATGATCAAGAGATTTCTGGACTCGAAGACCCTGGTTTTCATGAAGAACTCAGATTTGAAAATGAAGATGATTCTGATTATCAAAAGAATGAATCTGATGAGTGCAAACAAATGGAAGAGTTAACCATTCCTGATGTCAATCCTACCAACAATGAAGCCCCCTCAATTGATGGAGATAATCTCCTAGATAACAGATCAGGGACTACTCTATCAGGGGATAACCCATCAGGAAATACACCATCAGGGGATAACTTTAGCCCTGAGTTAAGCATAAATTCAGGGGGAGTTTTCTCAAAACCTGGTAACACTGACTTAAGGGGATGAGATGATAATCAGGAAAGCTCATCAAGATACCTCTGTAAGCCCAAATGGTCTAGGGATCACACCAAAAAATTAATCATTGGTGATCCCAATCAAAAAGTGCAAACCAGAAAAGTTACATCTAATGAATGCCTATATGCTTGCTTTCTTTCTCAATTAGAGCCAAAGAAATTGGAATAAGCCATGCAAAATGTAGAATGGATCATTGCTATGTAGGAAGAACTGAATCAATTTAAAAGAAATCAAATATGAAAGTTGGTGCCTAAACCCAAAGACATAATTATATTAGGCACCAAGTGGATTTTTAGAAACATGGTGGATGAAGTTGACATTGTTATAAGAAACAAAGCAAGACTGGTGGCAAAGGGATATCTTGAAGAGGAAGGGATTGACTTTCATGAGAATTTTGCACCAATGGCCAAACTTGAGGCTATAAGAATTTTCTTAGCCTATGCAGCACATTCAAACATTAAAGTTTTTCAAATGGATGTGAAAAACACCTTTCTCAATGGGAAACTGGAACAAGAGGTATATGTACAACAACCTCCAGGGTTTGAAAGCTCAAGATTCCCAATCATGTTACAAACTAGAGGAAGCACTTTATGGACTAAAGCAAGCTCCTAAAGTTTAGTATGACACACTGTCAAAGTTTCTGGTGGATAACAAGTTCACAAAAGGTAACATTGACAAGACATTGTTCTGTAGACAACATCAAGGTCATCTAATCTTGGTTCAAATATATGTTAATGGTATCATGCAAAGCAAGTATGAAATGAGTTTGATGAGTGAATTGTCTTATTTGTCGGGGCTGCAGATCAAACAAGTCACTGATGGGATTTACATACATCAGACAAAATATGCCAAAGAACTTCTCAAGAAATTTGACATGGAGGACTTAAAGGTAACAAAGACACCTATGGCCACAACAACCAAGATTGACCCTGATAAGAATGGAAAGAAAGTTGATCTAAAGACTTATAGGTGAATGATTGGTTCTCTGTTGTATCTGACACCAAGTAGGCCTGACATTATGTTTGCAACATGTCTTTGTGCAAGGTATCAAGTTAATCCAAGGGAGTCTCATCTAATTGCAATGAAAAGAATCTGGAGGTACATCAAAGGCACTACAGAGTTGGGACTTTGGTATCCAAAGGAATCTGGATTTGAATTACTTGGGTATTCTGCTGCTGACTTTGGAGGATGCAAAATTGACAGAAAGAGTACAACAGGAAGCTGTCAATTTCTTGGAGGAAGGCTTGTATCTTGGTTCAACAAAAAGTAGAGCTCAATATTAACATCTACTGCTGAAACTGAATACATTGCAGCTGGAAGTTGCTGTGCACAAATATTATGGATGAAAAATCAGTTATTGGACTATGGCCTAAATTTCAACAAAATTCCAATTTTGTGTGATAATACTGTTGGGGTTTCGTAGGATAAAACGCAGCGGAAAAATACGATTTAAAATAAAACAAAACGAAACCCAAACCCAAGGATCTATGCGAAACAATTTAATACAGATAGTTCAAGATTTTACCGATTAAAAGTGCAAATCTGAAGCTTTGGTGAAGGTGTTGATCGTCTCCGAATCTTTAACACAATCCAACAGGACAGCGTCTCTACGGTATCCACACGAACACCCACGAACCGTCTTACGATCCGAACAAGAAGAGTTACAGTACTAGCTGTACGATCTGTATCTCTCTTTTCTCTCTATATCTCTGAACTCTAGTTTCTCTCTTATGAGCAACTAGGGTTCTTAGAATACGTGAAACGTTGGTTCGAGAGAATAGCTGATATATCATATATATAGCCTTTCATAGAGTAAATCCAAAACCTAATCTAATTAGGAGACTTAAAATCCGAATTTTATATTTATTAGATATATATATATATATATATTTAATCAAGTCTCACTTAATTAATATATATATGTGCACAAATAAATATATATTCGTATTTCCTTCCAAAGGACTCTATTTCATACAGATTACATATATTAATATATATGTATATAATTTAAAGCCATGATTTAATTAAATCAATCTTATTGATATATTAAAATCATTGACATTTAAATTATATCTCCTTGATGAATGTTCTTTGTGTGTGACCCTGTAGGTTATTATTACGTTGGCAATAATTTTAAATCATATTATAAAATTATAAACAGTGAGCGGCATCTAGTAATACATCACTGTTACCCAAGTAATAATAAAGTCATAGATTCGACGTTACCTTTGGTGACCAATGTTTCAATGTAACTTAATCCTTTTAACCATGATATCTAAGATTAAATTCAAGGCATGGATGTGTCATCCTCTTCATAATTTAATCTTTGTTTTCTTGATCAATGAGTAAACTCTATGAAACAAATCTCTATTTGAGCATAGCCATGCATTTCAAAGTTTCACTCAATCAAGAGGCCTATAGATATCACCCCTAATTTATAGGAGGGTTAAATTTCATCTACATCATTCCCAATTTTCACATAACTCATTATGCATCCAACAATTACCTTTATCGTCCACCTGGTTAAAGGTGACTTTTGATAATGTCAAAACGCATAACTCCTTATGTAGAAATGTCATGACTTCAGGTCGAAGGACCATTACATCATTGTCAATATGAGAATTACTTATGACACATAGCATAACGCTCCATGTAGAATTCTCATGGTGGGTCTGTCCAGTACTATGTTCTCTAACATGTACCTATGTATCAACTTAATATATCTCGTATATATTTATGACCAATGAGATATGGCCATCAGTTAATCACATACTAGTCTCAATGTATTGTTGTTGTCCCGCTGACAATGATACTCGACTATGGACATTTAAGAATAATGATACATTACATACTTATATGATCTCATATTCAAGTCACATACTTGAATCCATATAATTAGTATCATTCTTCTAAGGACATTTATTATGTTAACATTTATATAACGCAGTAAATAAAACATAATAAATTATCATTAACCAAAACATAACATAAATATAGTGTCACAATCATTACATGATTGGCCACTAGGGCATACACTCTAACAAATACAAGTTCCATTGCAATTGCTGAAAACCCTGTGCAACATTCCAGAACTAAACATGTAGAGATCAGGTATCACTTTATTAGGGAACATGTTATGAATGGAACCATTGAACTACACTTTACACCAACAAACAAGCAGCTAGAAGACATCTTCACCAAAGCTCTTGATAAAGCCACTTTTATCAATATGGTGGGAGAGCTGGGAATGGTGAATTATGCAAGATAAAGCTCGATCAACTTGTTGAAGTCATGCGAGAAAAATTGTTGGGGAGTTCAAACTATCAAGTGCTTAAGTACTGATATTTCTAACTCATCTTATAATTTCCTGATACATGGTTTTATGTTTATAATAAATAAAAAAATATAATATTTATATATATATATATATATATATATATACATATATATATATATATATATATATTTATTTATTTATTTATTTTATTTTATTATTTTTTTTGGGTCAGGGTGTGTATTAAAGGTTGTACATCAGAGTCAGGATTACAGAGCAAAACCATTTGTACTTCTATCCCATATGAAATAAGTATTCCTTACACACCCTTCTTTTTCTCAATCTCTTATTTCTTCTATTTCAACTACGATGGCAGAGACAACTACCACTTCTCTACCTACCCAATTAGTATTACCAATTTCTACACAACCACTCTCAATAGCCCAACCCTTAGTCTCCCAAAAGACTCAGGGTACTAAAAGAAAACCCTCTGAAGTAACCTCATGTATCGAGAGGGAGCAAGGTGAGAGAGTGATTAGCTTGAAGAGAATGAAGAAGAAGAGGACAGTTATGAGTGTTGACCCTAAAACAAACCAGGAAGTATCCTCCCAAAAGGATACTGACCTTGAAAAAGAATTAAACACAACACTAATTGTCTCCTCCCAAAAGGATTCAATTATTGAACAAAGTCCACAACCAGGGACACAATTAAGTGAGGCACATACACTAACCATAGCCCCTGATGAAACTAACATCAGGGTCTCTGAGAGCCACTTGCAGATATCTTACACGGTGAGTGCACACACAACTTCGCTTGATGAATCACCTCCTTACTTTGTGATTCAACTAACATTCCCTTCTACACCTCTATCCTTTTTTTTTTTTTGCCTCAAATTTCTTCAAACATCACGACACAAACTCTAAGTGTTATGAAATCAGATTCTCCAATTTCTCACTTCTTGGAGGAGCCAATTATCAATGACACAGTGATTGACAATCAGAATTCAAAAATAATTGATTCTTTCTTAAATGATTTAATAACTGATGATCATACACGGGACATAAATACAACTGTATATACTAATGCTCTAAGTATTTATACTCCCCCCATTGTAAATCCTATTTCGATACATACCTATACTTCTCCTATTAAACATTCACCTATATCCTTCACTTCTGCTCAAATCACTTTTGTGGACACAATTGTTGATAACACATCCCATAGGAGCCCAATTAGGATAATTTTGAGTGAGACTGAGAAAATACTTAATGAAGATAGGCAAGGTCAACCATTGAGAGGACCTTGGCACAAGGAGAGAATGAGAGTATTGCCTTAGAAGGCAATAAAAAAGGAGAGGAAAAGAGTGATGCCTTAGAAGGCATAGAAAAAGGAGAGGTTGACGAAAATAAGGATGAGACCTTAGTAAATAAAGAAAATAGAGAAAATATAGAATTTGTAAATAGTTCTAGTTCTTCTAAGAGTAATAAAGATGACACTCTCCAATAGGTTCTTCAAGTCACATCCCAACTCTCAACTTCCACTGATGATGCTGCCAAAAATGGGGAGAAATCCTCAAAGTCATTATCAAGGGTTGTTGAGATATTTGCAAATCAACCTTTAGAGGATGTGACTATTAATCTTGCTCCAAAAGCCAAGGACAAAGGGTAAGGTTATCCTGAATGAAGAACCCATAAAGAAAACTTTTAATCAATTAGGAACCAAGCTACTTGGAGATGTAATGAAGACAACTAACTTTCTAACACCAATTGAAGCACTATTAGATGGGAAGGTGGAGCTTGTTTTTCCTCAAGATTAGAAGCTGGTGGAAGCTAATGCACTCTATGCATAGCAATCTCAACAAGAGGAAGAGAAGGCTGCGGAGGAGGAGCAACAAGAAGAAGAGTGGAATCGATGCATGTTCTAAGCCAAATTGCATACCATAAAAATGAACATGTCATCAAGTTCAGAACCCTGCTTGTGTAGAAAGTGATACACTTGTACATAATTATTCTTTGTAACTATACAAATACATTTATTCTTTAATGTCTATAGTTTTGGGTTTTGACATCATCATCAGTACAATAGTTAGATTTATGGTTATCAAACTGATAAACATAAATAGGGGGAGATTGTTATATATAAATGATAATGATGATGTTTAGGGGATAATTGTACATCTGTAAATACTCAAGGTATTATATAAACCTTAGTATATTTGCACAAGTTTTGCATCCACCGATGGACGACTTAGTCATCAGGGGATGGACTACACTGCACTGAGCGAATCATCAGTGATAACTTGAACGGACTCAACAGTGTCAAGTAAAGGCTATTGTTACTTAAAAGAAGATGAGAATTCAGCATGACAGACATTCCAGGCAAAGCCAACAAAGTATCAATGATCAAAAAACAGTATTTTTTTAAGGGAATCAGTGAAAAGAACCCATTAGGGAAAGCCTAAAAATGTTGTGTCAGGGGATGACTTCATTAGGGGAACCCATCAGGGGATGAACTAGTCAGAGGAACCCATCAGGGGAACCTATCAGGGGATGAACCTTTCAGGGGAACCTTTCAGGGGAACCTATCAGGGGATGAACCTTTCAGGGGAACCCATCATGGCATGAACCAGTCAGGGGAGCCCATCAGGGGAACCTATCAAGGAAACCCATCAGGGGAAGCCCCCCTGATGTCTAGACTTTGGCAATAGCATATTGCTTGACGAGTTTGGGGATGACTTGGATTACCCGATGAGTTTGGCGACGATAAAGGATCAACTCGTCAGGGGAACCCATCGGTGGATACAAGAAGGTCATAACATCGGTAGATAATGAAGCACTGATCAAGTGTCCGTCAGGGCTTGACATTGGTAGATAATGAAGCACTGATCAAGTTGCCATCAGTAACTTACCATCAGGGGATCCAGAAGCATTGATTAAGTCAACATCAGGGCTTGTCTTTAGTGGACTGTTATGACCTAATCCACTCGTCATCAGGACTTACAAGTAAATCATTAATACTTGGTATAGAAGCAAGGGGTATAATACACCAAGTTATAATACAACTATTTTAACTTGAATGCCTGTGTATTCATCTGAATTTCGTTAAAGTTTTTCTTGCTTTGGTAGCTATTCCAGCCTGTGCAACGTAAGTTTTAAAAGAGAAAAAATTTTGTAGCGTTTGTATTCAACCCCCCACTTTCCCTGTCTACAAACACTCAAGCTTATTTAGTTCTAACAAGTTATGAGCAGTTTGTTCAAATTGTTGAGGTGGAAAGGGTTGGTCAGCTTGGCTTAGAGGATGGGGGATTGTATCCTTTTGGCCAACATTCAGAGAAGAAGAAGAAGGGGTTGGACAAGTAGAGATGAATGAATTATACTTGTCATTTATGGCATCAGAACAAGTTTGATTTCCTCATTCTTCTTCTTTGTGAGAAGAGAAGCAATGATGTTTCCTAGCATTTTGGATGGCTCTTTTTTTGCATTGGTGGCAAATGATGTAAAGTTTACCCCTAGATGTAAAAGATTCATCATGAGAAATCTAGGGTAATAGCACTTAACATTTGCCCCACCTATAAGACTTCTACTGGCCAAGCTGCCTAGTTTGTTGACCATCTCAACAAGCAGTAGCTTGCTAAAGTTGATCTTCAAATTGGTGGCAACAACAAATCTCAGTGTTTGGACCAGGCTAGTAAATCCATTCCACCCACTAATTTTGGGTGTGTTAGAGATAAATGATGATAATGATTATGTAATAAATTGTGCAACTGTAAATACTTGAGGTATTTTATAAACCTTAAGATCAGCACAAGTTTTGCACCCACTGATGATACACTTATTCATCAGTGGATGGTTAATAACTTCACAAGGCAAGTCAGAAAACAGAAACATTCAAAGGACTT
>CM025783.1:43102204-43140493 GCA_014636745.2 Centella asiatica | reverse complement strand
GGGAACCCATCAGGGGGAACCCATCAGGGGAACCCATCAGGGGGAACTCATCAGGGTATGATGAAGGCAGACCAACCCATCAAGGAAACACTTCAGGACATGTCATTGTCAGGCAAACCAATCAGGGTAACCCGTCAGGGGAAATGACCAACATGACATCAGTGGAAGCTATCAGAGTATGCCATCAGTCATAACCATCAGGATCAAGAAGCACTGAGTAAAACTCAAGTGAAGGTTGAAGCCCTGATCCAGTCAATAAGCATCAGGGGATCCAGAAGCACTGATCAAAGTCCATCAAGGCTGGCTGGCAGTGGATCAATGTGACAGCATGCACCCGTCATAAGTTCTTACATGGAAATCAACGTAACGTGTTACAGAAGCAAGAAATATCAACTGGAAAGATATTTCTTGAAGTTTGTTTATGATCCAATGAGAACTCTCACGAATTAAATGCAAGATCAGGGGAAGAAAAGTAGCAACAAAGCATGCAGCAGTCTGACACATAAAGTTTCGATGTGACATACTTGCGGCTATGTTGAGAAGAGCAGCACGTCTCAAGCACGTGATTTCATCCCATTGATTTATCATATAAGCAACAGAGCTCTCATTACAAAAACACAGTGATTTAATCTATCCAACAGATCAAACAAACGTTGAAGCACACAAACACTAGAGAGAAGCTTTGTAATAGATCTTGAGAGAGATATTTCAAAGAAAGTTAGAAGCTAGTGAGTGTGAGAAGCTGTGAACCTTATTCATAGAATTTGTAGCTGTTAATCACATTTGTGATTATACAGATTTCCAGAAAAACCCCAAGTTTTAATATAACTATTTTAACTTGAATATGTGTGTTCATTTCTTTTAGTTTTTTTGTTTGTTACAACTGTTTTCCAGTAAGCACTTCTAAGTTTAAAAGTGCGAAAAGTTTCAGGTGTTTGTATTCATCCCCCCCCCCCCCTTCTACAAACACTTGTGCTTCTTTTGCATTAACAGGGTGCAAACACTCTGTAGATGGAGTCGAGAAAGAAATTTCACTCCATTCTGAGAAATTGTTTCTCCATCTTGCCCATATTTAAATCACCGATATAATTGATGTGCTGGAAGAAAGTGATCAAATCTTGGGCAGTAGGATCATCAACATGATTCTCCATAGGAAGTCGTAGAGCTTTGTTCACAGTCCAATCGGTTATTGTGTACTCAACATCGTTGAAGGTGACCTTAATGAAAACTGTTCTGTTATGATACCAATTGTTTTTCTTGGATGAGTATTGTAGAAGGGGATTGAATACAATACTCTTATCTTTTCAAACTTTTTGCAAACAATGAACAAAGGGGATGAACAAGTATTGTATTCTGTTGTAGCTTCTGTGTGTTAAAGAGAAAAAATATAGCAGTGAACTTAAAACAAAATAGAAATTTCAAGATTAATAAAGTTTATTAATCCCAAAGTTTTGCTACAACCTGATTTTTCAATTAGCTTCCTTTTCTGAAACAAGAGTTTCAGTGTCTATTTACAAGAGAGAAATATCAAGTTATTTCTTGCTTGTTCTATTATGTATGTATATTTATATATATTTTTTATGATAGAGAGAGGTTGTCTATTTATAGGCATATTTCTTCTTCTACACTCTTTCTTTACATGGAGTAGTGTAAAAATATATAAGCAAGAATTGATACAATAAAGATATGAAAAGATTTCTTTTTGTCTATTCCTGCTTTTCTCTAAATCTTTTCCATCACTCTCTCTTGCCTTTTGTGTTGTAGTCTTGCTAGGATTAGAAAAGTAGCCAAAAAAGACTAATCACGTTTCTTTCCAATTTTTGTAGCTCTGTTATGTCAGTGAGATCATCTTTCCTTTTGGTGCACAAAATCGGTGGACTTTGGTGATGGTCAAGAGCAGACTTTGGCGTTGAGTTCATTATTCCCTGATGGCACTCACTTTGGTGCTAAGTCTTTTAACCATTGCTAGCAAACACTTTGGCGTTATGTTTTTATTCACTAATGTCGAGCAACATCAGCTTTGGAGGATTTTGGTCGTCAGTGGTTATCCTTGTTTTAGAGGAAATTTGTTAGGGGGTGTTATAGCATCTTCAGGGGATGCTATAGCTGCATCAAGGGTTTTCAGGGGTTAGTTTTTTGGCCATCTGGGGATGTGTACTACCACAGTTATGGCTGCATCAGGGAATGTTCCAGCTCTGCTCCTACATCAAGGGTTGATCTAGCTCTCCTACTTTGGAGGTTTTCTTCCATCTGGGGTTATCTTTTATGCTTCAGGGGTTATTTTTCTACATCAGGGGATATCATGCTACATGTATCAGGGGATATCATGCTACATGCATCAGGGGATATCATGTTGCATGCATCATGGGTTATCATGCTGCTTGCATCAATGTTTTTCATGCTTCATGCATCAGGGGTTGTCAGGGGTTGTTCTTGGCCATCAAGGGATGTCTACTGCGACAGTTATTATTATATCGGGGGGATGTTCCAGCTGTCTCAGGGGTTGTTAGGGTTTTTTTTGGCCCTCAGGGGATGTTTACTGCAGTAGTTATAGCTGCATCAGGGGATGTTCCAACTCTGCTCTTGCATAAAGGGTTATCTCTTTTCTTTTCTTAGGGGATACCCTACATCACAGGGGCTTTTTTGTTCGTCCTCTTGCATCAAGGGTTATCTTTTTTCTTTCCTCAGGGCATGCATCAGGGGTTATTCTTGACTGTTAGGGGATGTTTGTTGTAGCAGTTATAGTTGCATTAGGGGATCTTCAAACTGCATCAGGGGCTGTCGGGTTTTTTTTTTAGTCGTTAGGAGATGTCTACTGTTGTAGTTATAGTTGCATCAGGGATGTTCCAGCTCTACTCTTACATCAGGAGTTATCTTTTTTCTCTCTTCTTGCTCAACTTTGTTCTTTGCTTTGGAGGGGTTTGTCACTACATCAAAGGTTGATCAAGCTTAGTTGTTTGTCCCTGCTTTAGCTTTGTTGTTTGTTTTTCCTTTTGGTGTTTCCTTTGTTTTGCTTAGCTAGTGTTTTGTTCTAGTAGACCGAGTGGATGCCTCTCATTATTTTTGTATCTTTCTTTTCTATTTTATATTACTTTTAACTTAGCAAAAAAATAAAAAATAAAAAAGAAGAAGAAAAAAAATTGGTGCAATACATGGAATCACATCAATCACAAACTCTATTTCTCTATCCACTAGCAACAATGATAACACGTCTTCGTACTCCCTAACTACTAGAATATCAAAAAAAATTGCCTCAACTTTACTTTCATTGATCACATAAGCTATATACCCTGCACAACCTTTACGAAGCATCTTATGAGCCTTAATTGCATATATGAAAGGCACCTCTAAACAATGGCGAGATAATTGGTTAAATCATGTTGCATAGTGAGCCACTATTATGGAACCTTGTGTTAGTTATGTGAACTCTAGTTTTCGTTTATCCCTAACATTGACTGGGATGAATTGAGCTTTGAACTCTATAACAAAAATCGTCCATGTGCGAAGAGTAGATGTACTAGCCCATTTTTGCTCAATGGTCTTCCACCAGTACTCTGCATCTTCCTCTAATCGAAAGATGACAAAGGCAAGCTTATCACTATAATTGCATCAGGCCATCTCATATAACTTTCCCATGCTTGCTAGCCACTTCTGGCTAGATCAAGATCTAGCTCCACCCTTAAGGATGGTGGTTTTAGCTTGAGGAAGCTCTCTAAGCCATAATGGTGTACTGGCCGAGTAGAAGACAACTAAACATTGATGAACCAGTTTGATCTAACTGCCCATGAGCCCTTGAAGGACCATGAATAGAAATATTATCATATGTGCCCTCTTCAACCTCTCCCTGAATTCTTGCTCTGTCTTACCCAATGTATAATCAGTCCCCCCTGGGCAATATGTAGGATCTGTAGAAGTAGGGTCCGACTCCCTTGTTTATATTGTGATCGCATCTGTACCATTTCCTATAAGATATGATATGGATGAGTGCAAACGAATGTACAATATATGTTAGTTTTCACACACACACACACACACTCTCTCACTCACCCCCCCCCCCCCCCCCACCCCACCTAATCTGAGGACCTTATCCTGGCTTAAAGCCTATCATAGCTCTAATACCAACCAAAGTATGTTACTCCCTGACCTGATAGTCAATTGAGTTATACTCATTATCCGAATGCGGTACATTATTATTGTATTAATAACATTTATACTTTGCTAAAACATGATAGTTTAAAACTTTTGTGGTATAAACATAAGTTACAAACTATAAGTCTAGCCTTACATGTCTCAAGCCTCCAAAGCTAATACAACAACTACAAAAGATAATAAGGCAAAGAACAATGAAAGATAAGCTACAAAGAGGCTACACCTCAAAAACTTCTAAAACTACCCCGCATGAGCTAGAAGAACTCGTTTTAGTCCACACAACTTCAACCTACATGATATGAAGCATGAAAAGGGGTTAGCAAAAGCTAAGTAGGATAATATGATGCAAGAAATGATGAGAATGGTATGAGCGTAATATGAATGTGGTGGGGAGGTGAAAATATATAAATAATGCAACAATAATTTCAAGATAACAACAATAAAGAATATAAGGTAGTTACCATTCCAATCCACATAGTATGCATATAAGGTACATAGAGGATGATAACCATACTTTGTCAATTCTCTAAGATGCATATCCAGATTTACAATAGAAGCAAGTTCCCACCTTATCCAGTGCCAATTTGTTTACAAGGTACCGTCTGGACATTAAACTCGCAACCCTCAAGGAGACATAGTCAAATGGTACCCAAGGAATCATAGCTTCATCGCCTATCAATTCCTTCCGCTAGCTTTTCACCACCCTTTGATTGGAGGGATGGAGGAAAAAGAATCTGGACACCTATATCTGATGTATCACATTGATACACTTAGAATATGGTATTCACGGCTCTTTTCCCTTCACATAACATGATCACATATGTGGTAGGATTCAACCCGTAAGTATTTATCCCACATGCGTGTATGCATCATGATTAACACATATACGTGACATGTCCATATTTGGTAAGGTGGATTGCCATCAATTATATCAATAGTAGTATTCCATGAACAACAATTAATAGATGTAAATGCAAGGTTATTATCCTCTTGGAGCCACTACATGCTTCATTAAACACGTATCTGTGCAAGGCATTTAATCAAACACATGTTGTGCACAAAGGGCAATATATAGATTTTTATGAGATTAGTTATGTAAAACATTATATCATGTAATCCTATGGTTCATAATAGTCTCAACATAACAAGTATGCCAATCATAATCAAATTGAAGCATCAAAAGTACTCATATATGCCAAAACCATGGAAGTGGCCCTTTCGGACTAACAAATCCTTCGAGCTTTTGCAATGAAGTTCCAAAAATATATTCATCTAGATAATGATCCTATGAACTCATATACATGAAGAACACTGACTCTATAACAAATTACCCCTACCTCAAAGTTGGAAAATTGAATAAATTGAAGAAACTAATCAGTGCTCACTTTTTACTTAAATCTTTATTTCTTGTTGGATCCTTGGTTTTGATTCTATGAATTGTTATGATTTTGTGTTAAACATGGACATGAAAGGGGCTTAGATTTATGCTCTTGAATTATCAAGAAGAAGATTAGAGAAAAGATGGTCAAATGGGACCCACCACCAATACGACAAAAACATAACATTGTAGGATGGTTGTTTCAACACGAAATTCAATCATCTTAGAGATGAAATATCTCCAATGCAAAGCTACAAATTTATAGAGAACTAAACAAGATATTCAACAAATCAAGAATCAATCAATTTGGATAAGAAATGAGAGAGAAATAATTAATTTAATATGGCAGTTTTTGTGAACTATCATCAGGAGGGCAGGTGGGTTGAACAATGAATTTGACCATCTTAGAAATAAATTCCATCCAAAATCAAAAATAAAACTTAGAGAGGACTTAATAAGCTCTCCAATGGACCAAGAATCAAATCATTTGGATAAGAGATGAGAGAGATCTCATCAAATCAATCTTATGGATCTTATGTTGAAATAGGGTCTCAGATTAGGATTTTGACATATGTTCAAAGGATCACCTACACCTACACACAAAGAATTAGGGTACAAGGATATTGTTTGAAAGATACAAGAGCCTAGTTTCAAATAAAGAAAGTGCCAATAGAAACTCTTTTCTCTAGAGTGGGTTATTGCAATTCTCCCAATGGGTGTTTGGGCTGACTGACACAAGACACCCTGCATGTTTGTTTACAACTGTTGTATTTTGTTCATCAGTGGATATTTCTCTATTGGTGGATATTTTCTCATCGGTGGATATTTTTTCTATCAGGGATATTTTCTCCATTAGTGGATGTTTTCTCCATCATGGATATTTTGTTCGCCGGCTGATATTTTATCCATCGGTGGATGTTTTCTCTGTTGATGGATATTTTTCCATCGTTGGATATTTCTCCATCGGTGGATATTTTGTTCATCGATGGATATTTTTCCATCAGTGGATGTTTTCCCATTGGTGGATATATCTCCATCGGTGGATATTTTCCCATTGGTGGTTATTTTGGTGCTAGTTTCCTCATGAATGGATAACACTTATCATAGTACAACATGTAAGCTTTCATGTTTAATACTATGTATGAATGTATATGCATGTATGAAGTATGTGTGCATTGCTTGTGGGAATTTTTAAGTCTCTATTAACACCGATCAAGAACTCTTAAAAGATCTCCTAAAAGATATCAAAGAATCCTATTACAAATTGGAAACTAGAAAAATCCCGTATCTGGAAGCGGGTCTATGTAATTGGTAGTTACAAATCGTAATCAACGGTTATAGACATTCTGTTGAAAATTGACTTTTATTATACTGATGTATCTGGTAGTTAGAAAACTATAATTGGATATTACACTGCTATTTGCTTGGATATTTTCCAAAACTCATCTCTTCAAGTCTTGGTCATGCTTTCCCATTCCATGCTTGTTCTAAACACCTTTAAACTCCTAAAACACATCGAAAATACCACAAGGAGCAAGCATAAGAACCGAACAAAAACATATATGAAATTAAGCACAAAAAGAGCAAGATTTATAATGATAATGCACTATTTCAAGATATATTACATAGAAAAACCACAAGAATTACTCACTTATCAAACTCACCCAATCCAAGGATTTTCTTGTTCTCAAGCAAACATCAACACATAAAATCATATATAAAAGGGCATATAGGAAGGAGTTCATTTCCACGTAACAGACAAGGAGAACACAACTAACCGAGAAACAATCAAAAGTAGTGAATTCATGAAAGAATGGAATAAAACACACAAGTTCAGGTCAATGGCCAACTATATACTCAAACATAAGTAAATCATACATAAAAATTTTTTGTTTAAGCTAAAATTTGACTTAATGACCTCACTAATTTCCCCCTCATCGTCTTACAAATCAATTAAATAATGTTTTTGTGCATTAAGTGCTTGTATATCAATAGTAGGTACTAAGATACAAGTCAGACACATTATCTTCTTAGAATGAGCTACATCTTACTGCTCATGAATCATGCTATGTAATCTCGGCCTAAGGCAATGCAATAGAAATGACCTTAAACACAACTCACACATCAAGAATAGAACATGTGAACAAATACAACTTTCTATATATATATTTCAGAAACGTGCAATGTCTAGTTTATTTTTTTATATGATACCCATGTAGCGAGCTTTCGAACTAATGACTCCTAGACCCACTAGGGACCTTAGGGTGCGAGGAGTAAAGACAATCCCTTAGGGTTTGCTTGCTCGAGTCACAAAGGCCACAATCGAGACTGAGCCTTTTTGACATTTTTTTTCTTTCTTTATTTTTTTCCTCAAACAAATACAATATAAATAATGTCGTTACTTAGCTACTCTCATCTCAAGAGAATACAAAGTCAAGAAGGAATATAGATCAATTATATAGACTAAGTCTTTCTCAAGCATCTCAGCAAGTAGAATCAATTTAGAAGTGAGTCAAACTACCATTAAATTAATATTAAGAAAATAAGGGGAAAACTCATAAGAGAAAAATCTTAAAATTAGATTGAATCGACTTAAGTCATGGATTTTCCTCATATAAAATTGCATATAGTGACCATTGAAAACAAGTTAAGCATCTCTCATAATTACTAAAATAAAAACACTATATTTGAAAGTTCCAAAGCTGTTGGTGTGAAATAAAACAAAACACATAACATCTACTAAGAAAAACACATACTAGTTATATATACCGCCTACACTTAGCATGTGTAGTAAGCCTTTGAACCACATGGTTACCCTATGTGGACAAGTTGTGTCTCGTGAGGGTTTGCAATGAATAAACCAATAGAATTCCAAAATTGAATGCAATATGCAACTACTTAAATTGTATATGCAAGATAATGAAATTTATTTATTTTTTGAAAGAAATTGGAAGAGAAAATGAATGCAAAAACAAATTAAAGAATAAAAATATAGGCGCAATTTTACAAAATAAAAACTAAAACACCTAACTACTAATTAACATGTAACTAACATGAAAGGCAATGATACCACTACAAAAAAAATGTCCTTCAGTGACGATCGATTTTTGGTCACTAAAAGGAGTTTTGGTGACCAAATTTGGTCACTAAAGACCTTTGGTGACCAGAAAATTTTTCGTCACTTGCCATCAATAAAGCTCAGTCACTAAAGGCTTTGGTGACCACGATTTTGAAGGTGGTCACTAAGTTGCTCTAAGGAAAGTTGGTCACTAAAAATATTAAGTCAAACCGTGGGTCAAATATGGGTCAGATCCGGGTCGGACTGACCCGTCTTCTTCAGCATGTTTCTGCAGCACGTCGCCGGTGGCCGGCGCCATTTCCGGCAGACCGCAGCCTTTGCAGCTCGATTCACACGCACACACAAAACGAAACAAGGTAGAGGCACTGCCGTGACAATCATCATAGGCGATTACCCCGTTTCCCCTCATGTCGTCGCCTGAAAATCACTAGAACACCCATTTGAAGCTCGCCGCTGTTGCCGAGCTGCCATTAACGGTCGAGCTCCCAAACCACGATTTTTCACCATTTTTGACGAATCAAGTATGGATTTGAATCCTGGGACTTCCAGAAACTCATTCATACAATCAATTTCAAGTTTTAACAACTAAATCGTAAGAAAATGGAAATATTTCGTTCGGGTCTTGAAACTTTTGGTCGAAGAAGAAATCCAAAAATACTTCATAATTTTTCAAATTGTTTGAGGCAAAACAATCGGATTTAGTGCAGAAACAATTTGGTAAAATCAATTTGGACAAACAACATGTAATTCGACTAAAATTTGAATCTGAAATTTTTGGGTTCTAAGTTCATACAAATTATTTCTTGAAATTTTTGTTTTATTAAACTTTAAAAATCAATAACTCTCAAACCATAAATGTTATAAACTTGTGCTATATATGAAAATGATACTGAAAATTATTATCTACACAATGTTATAAACATAAATGATAATAAATGTAAAAATAAAAATAGTAAAAAAAAATAACTCTTTAAAGCTTCAATGGGAAAAAATAGTAAAAAAAAATATAAAGTACAAAAAATAGTAAAAAAAGTATAAAGTAAAAAAAAAAAAAGAAATGATAATATAAAGTATAAATATAAAGTTAAAACAAAAATGATAATAAATTGCTTAATATGAAGAGTTATAGTAAAAAAAAAAGTAACTTTTTTTTTATAAGAATGTTATCACTAATATGACACAACAAATAAATAATATATCATAAAATTGTATGTTATTATAAAGTAAAAAGAAAATTACTATACATTATTATATCATAAAATTATATAGAGTGAAAATCAATATTTTCACCAAAAAATTTAGTGACCAACATCTCTATGGTTAACAAGTTTAGTGACCAGGATCTCTAGTCACTAAAGAAAAATTTATTGACGATACCAATATGTGGTCACCAAATTCGGTCGCTAAAGGAAATTTATTAGCCACTTTCTTGTCTTGGTAACTAAATTTGTTTGTTCACTAAAATTTGGTGACCAAAAAAAAATTAAGTCACAAAAGGTTACTTTTGCTGACCAGAATTTTGTTCGTCACTAAAATTTTCGTCACTAAAGGCCATTTTTTTTGTAGTGTATGGTAAATTCAAACTCAATCAAAGTAATATACTCCCCCAAGCCAATGTCGCACATTGTGCTAAATAAGAATCAATGGGTGAGAGGAGAAGAGGAACAACAGAAGGAAGAGATTTGAAATAAGGAAATCATGGAGGAAGAAGGGTGGGATGCCACTCTGTCTCTGTTGATTATAAATTATAATAGGTAGTTACATAGTTTCTATCCTTTTTAATGTTGCTTCACTTGAAAGATCACTCATTATAAAATTATATTGGTTATTTGCTGCTCCAAACTATAAATGCTCATCATTTTAGATCTCAATACCACACAGTTTAATGCATTGATCGACATCAAAATAAAAATAAGGATAAATAACATAAATAAGTTAGAGATTGAAAAACATGAAATTAGAAATATAAATTAAATAATGAAAATAAGCTAAAACAATAAAAACTAATGATTATTGTGAAAACATGATCAAACTTGGGTTACCTACCAAGAAGCGCTAATTTTAGTTCTTCAACTCGACCTCTTCATCGAGATTAAACCACAGTATTATGGAGATTTGAACATTAGTTAGGAGGAAACTCCTTCAAATGGAAATAGTAGTTGGACATCCTTTCTTCTTGAAAGAGCTGTATACTCAATTAGCTTTGGCACTTCTACTTCTAGCTCTAATTTTTGAATTTTTTTCTTCTTCATCCTCTTAAGCACTTGGGCCATTTTTGATTAAAAAGACTTTATGTGAGACCTTCAATCCATGTTTAGTAAACTCTTCCATCTTATGCTTCTTACAATAATCTATCATATAAGAAGACTTCTTAACAGATTGTTTAGTAGCATGTAAGACATTGAATTCTACATTCTCTTCCCCAACATTCAATGATATATTTCTTTTTTTCATATCAATTATAGCTCTTGTGGTGGCTAGCAAAGGTCTACTGAGAATGACGGGGATTTGGGTGTCCTTCTCTATCTCAAGAACTACAAAGTCTATAGGAATATACAAATGACCCACCTTAATAGGTACATCCTCGAGTATACCTATTGGAAATTTGACGGAATGATCCGCCAATTCGAAAGAAATCGTCGTAGGTTTCATGTCACCTATACCCAACTTTTGGCAAATCCACAGTTGCATAAGACTAACACTTGCGCCAAGGTTGGATAAATCAATCAATAATAAAATTTCCAATAACACGCGGAATAGAGAAACTTTTGAGGTTTTTGAGTCTAGGAGGTAATTTTTTTTGGATTAAGGTACTACATTCCTCTGTTAAAGTGGCAATTTTGTATTCCTCGAGCTTTCTACTTAATATATCCTTCATGAAGTTAGCATATGTGGACATGTCTATAAGTAATTCTGCGAAGGGTATATTAATGTACAATTTAGCTTTAGCTAACCTTTGAGGAAAAAGTATGGGTAGTTTGTATGGTTCAATTGGAATATTTTTGGGGCTCTTTTTAGCCTCTTTCTCTCGTTTAGCCTCATTGTTCTCAACCTCTTAATTTTTAACAATTAAATCATCCTTAGAATCCTTGATTATCTTAGGCTCTTCTAGTTCCTTACCTCTTCTTAGGGTTATTCCCTGGCAATGTTCTCTAGGATTTGGTTCAAGTTGTCCTGGAGGTTTACCTGTGACCTTGGGAAACTGAGAAGCTCGTTGTGCAATTTGAGTTTCCAACATATTGTTATGAGATGCCAAATTATCTACCTTAGATGTTAGTTGTTGAATTACATTGGTCAAGTCATCATTTTGTTTTGTCTGATGTACAAACTTTTCAATCAAAGATTCTGAATTAGACTTTTGTTGAAAACTAAGGGGTTAAGGTTGCATTTGAGTAACTTGTGGCAAAGAATTTTGGTTGTCTTTATATGAAACGTTTGGATGTTTCTTCCAACTGGGATTATATGTATTTGAAAAAGGATCATTAGATAACCTCTGATTAAAATTGTTAACATAGCTAACTTGCTCAAGAGTCATATATAGAGAAAACAATTATGCCTAAATGGCATGTACTAGCTAGATGTTCAACACATCCACAAATTTCACATGAAATATCAACATTAGAATGGACCATATTCACATCTATGTGGTCAACCTTCTTACTTAAAGCTTCTCTCTAAGAAACAATAAGTCTTAAAGAATCAATATTACACTTACCTGGAGTTTTCTTGGGGATCACACACTCATTTGACCACTGGTAATGGTTCAACACCATGTTGTCGATCAAGTTATAAGCTTCAACCACCTTCTTTTTCATCAAAGCTCCTCCAACAGACACATCAATAGTCATCTTCATATTCATGTTCAGCCCATGCAAAATGTGTGGACGATTAGCCAATTTTCAAGCCATGATGAGGACACATCCTCAAAATATCCTTGTATCTATCCAAGGATGCTAAAGTTGCAAAGAAAAATTCAAAAGGAATAGATGTTTCTAATGGAAACCACAAAATTATTTCAAATTGTGAGAACCCAAAAATTTTAAATGAGTTTTGTTATATGATTAATTTATTTTGTGATTTATTTATTTTATGCATGAAGGTCTAATTTCTCTTTTTGGTATGAATGATGAATTCATATTTTAAATGAAAGTTCGATGGCAATTTGATGTCCAAAAGGTTTTAAATGTATTTTAAGCACAAGTATTTAAAAGATTATTTTATTCAAGTGTATGTGTATGTTTTCGCATGGATGGAAGCACACGAGTGTATATGTGTAAAGGCTACAGTACTCTTTTTGAACCAAGACTGTTGTGAGACAAGAGTAATTAATGTATATCACCTCCAACAGTGCACTAGAGTAGGTTATGATAGATGACGTTAGCAGCCATTGCATCCACCTTTTCTCACCAATCACTTCTTTCTAAAGCTTGTTATTTTCTTTTACAGCCAACGACTGAAATCTAACTCCAAATAATCCAATGAGTCTTGTTGTTCGGCAAGTGAGATATATATATATATCCCTCGAGTACAACCCTATCCCTACTTTCATAACTCTTGTATACAAGTATACCACCAAATCCAGGTTCACTTGCAAAGCAACTGTCCTTTTCGGAGAACAACTCAAGCTTTTAACTTCTTCTTTGCAGCCAAAGAGGTAAGAGCATTACATTAAATTCCTGCTCTGTTTCTTACATTTTTGTTTTGTTATGCATGCCATGTTTAAATACCTCGTTCATTCATTTCCAAAAGTGCAATTTAATGTATGTTTTTAACACCTGGAGTTTATGCCTTTTTATTTCAAAAGCTATCCAAGATGAGTGTAAGAATGTTGACAACCACCTGGTAGACAAACCAAACATTTCTGTTAGTGCAATATTAGCACAAGTGTTTGTAGAAGGGGGGGGGGGGGATGAATACAAACACCTGAAACTTTTCGCACTTAAAAACTTATAAGGCTTACTGAAAACAAGTTGTAACAAACAGAAAAACTATATAAAATGAACACGCAGATTCAAGTTAAAATAGTTATATTATAACTCGAGGTTTTTCTGGAAATCTGTATAATCACAAATGTGATTTACAGCTACAATTTCTGTGAATAAAGTTCACAGCTTCTCACACTCACTAGCTTCTAATATTCTTTGAAATATCTCTCTCAAGATCTATTGCAAAGCTTCTCTCTAGTGTTTTTGTGCTTTAGTGCTTGTTTGATCTATTGGATAGATTCAATCACTCGTTATCTTTGTAATGAGAGCTCCGTTGCTTATATATACATCAGTGGGATGAAATCACCTTCTTGAGACGTGCTTCTCTTCTCAACTTAGCCGCAAGTATGTCACATCTAAACTTTATGTGCCAGACTGCTACATGCTTTGTTGCTACTTTTCTTCCCCTGATCTGTGTGCATTTAATGCTTGAGAGTTCTCATTGGACCATGAACAAACTTCAAGAAATATCTTTCCAGTTAATATTTCTTGCTTCTGTAACACGTTACGTTGATTTCCGTGTAAGAACTGATGACAGGTGTATGCTGTCACAACGATACACTGACTGCCAGCCCTGACGGACTTTGATCAGTGCTTCTGTATCCCCTGATGCTTATTGACTGGATCAGGGCTTCGACCTTCACTTGAGTTAAACTCAGTGCTTTTTAACCCTGATGGTTATAGCTGACGGCATACACTGATGGCTTCCACTGATGTCATGTTGGTCATTCTCCCTAATAGGTTACCCTGATGGGTTTGCCTGACACTGATATGTCCTGAAGTGTTTCACTGACGGATTGGTCTACCCTTGTCATACCCTGACAGGTTCCCCTGATAGGTTCCCTTGACAGGTTCCCCTGACATGTTCCCCTGACAAGTTCCCCCTGATGGGTTCCCCTGATGGGTTCCCCTGATGGGTTCCCCCTGATGGGTTCCCCTGATGGGTTTCCCTGACGGGTTTCCCCCTGACGGGTTTCCCTCTGATGGGTTCCCCTGACGGGTTCCCCTGATGGGTTCCCCCTGATGGGTTCCCCAGATGGGTTTCCCCCTGATGGGACTTAATCAACGTAACTTTGATTTAGAATTTCTGATATGCGGAATACTTCGTTTGTTTACAAGTAGCATCAGACATCCTTCTTCACTTTTTCAAGTCCTTTGAATGTTCCTGTTTTCTGACTTGTCTTGTGAAGTTATTAACTATCCACTGATGAAGATGAAAAACTTGTGCTGATCTTAAGGTTTATAAAATACCTCAAGTATTTACAGTTGCACAATTTATTACATAATCATCATCATCATCATTTATCTCTAACAATCTCCCCCTATTTATGTTTATCAATTTGATAACCATAAATCCCTTGATGCACTGATGATGATGTCAAAACCAATACTAAATACATGAAAGAATTTTGAATGAATTAATAAAAGAATTTCTGTACAAGTATAACCTATATCTATTACAAAAAGAATGTTGTATCTAGGCATCAGAACCCCTTTTCCTTTTTGCTGAGACAAAGGGCAATGGTGAACTTGATTCAATAGGTTGAGAGTCACTTCTAAGGCCTTGTCTTCTTTGCTCTGGGTTTTGATCAGGGATTCTGAGTCTGTTGTCTACTGCTCCCGTCTCCAGCTGCTCTAGTTCCTTTTGAAGAAGTTTTCTAAAGTTGACTATGTTTACATTTCTGCTTGATTCCAAAGCTTCAAGGACAGTCTTGATTTCTTGAATATTGGCTGCAGCAAGTTGTGACCAGTAAAAGATAATGATCTCCCCCTTTTGATTTTTGAATTGTACTCCCATGGGGCTGGTGATCATTTTGGGATATACTTTGAATCCCTTTACTGGTGGCACATCCCTTACAGCAGTGTTCCTATCATCAGCTCTGGTTTCTTCGATCTCCTTCAATACCCTCTGAATCAGCAGGACTCTGAACTTGATGACATGTTCGTTCTTATGGTTTGCAATTTGACTCAGAACATGCATCGCTTCCTCCAGGCTTAGGCCATCAACATCTTTAATCCTTATATTCTTCTCCCGCCCATCAGTGGATTTATGAAATAGCTTCAGTGGACTTTCCAATGCTGTGGGCAGGCTTCTTTCATTGTTGATGGCACTCCTCAGACTGTTCATTATCCCCCTTAAGTCTTTATTAGCCTGAGAGGATTTTGGAATCAGGTTTAGAACCAGTCCTAATTGCTCAGCATCCATTCTCCTGAACCAGTCCATTGCCACATTGAATTCTGACCCACTCTTTATTTGAACTGTAATCAGCTGATCTTTTCTATTGTTAAACCTGACATCTATGCTTTTTATTGAGAACATAAATGTCAGGTTTTTGCGCCTTTCTTCTTTGAGAAATTCAGCTAGAGTGGGTGGACCATATTCTTTGGTATTAGGAGATGGTGCTTTGTCCTTGGCATCGTCTGACTTCTTTGAAGTGGCATCAGGGTCTTTAGATTTGTCTTGATTTTTATCCCCTGATACACTTCTAGGGTTCTGTAATCTTCGAGGCTGAGGTCTCCTGGAGGTCCTTGGCTTGACATTCTTCTTCTTCTTCACTTCTTCCTCATGTTCCTTTGTCATTTCCCTTTCTTCTTCTTCTTGAAGTTGCTGTGCATAGAGTGCATCAGCTTCTACAAACTTTTTATCCTGGGGAAAGACCAGCTCCACTTTCCCATCAATTACAACTTCAACAGGTTTTGGAAAGTGGGCTGTCTTCATGGCATCTCCAAGTAGCTTTGGCCCTGATTGAGTGTTGGATTTCTTCTTGGGTTCCTCAATCAGGATGCCTTTGCCTTTGTCCTTGTTATTTGGAGTAGGAACAGGAGTAGTCACATCCCCTGATGGTTGGCTTGATTTCTCAGCAACATCCCCTGACGACTGCTTGGTAGATTTCTCCCCCTTTTTGACAGCATCATCAGTGGGAGTTGAGAGTCGGGATGTGACTTGAAGAAGTTGTTGCATTGTGTCAGCCTTGGATTGTTGCAGAGTATCTTTGCTGTTCAGTTGAGTAGAAAGATCACTAAGCTTGTGTTCAACACTGTCAACTTGCTTCTTCATTCGTGGTAGAGTCTGGTTGGTCACTAAGGAATCGACAACTTGTTGTATATGCTGGAACTTTGTATTAAAATGTGTATACAATTTTTGGTTTTCTATATCTATGGACTAACCAATCATGATCTATGACTTTAACACTTTGATCAAGACTGGATCAGTGGTCCTAGCTAACTCTTGCTTCAATAACTGTACAGTATGAGACATTTGATTCTGTCTAAAGTATAAATCAACTCCGATGAACTGGGAAAAATCATCTTGTGGACCATCATCTTCATCACTTGCAGAAGAGGAAGTAATATTTACAGTATCACTATTTTCTCTCTGTTCTTTATTTACAAGGATCTCATCCTTATCTCTCTCATCCTCTCCTTTTTCTTTGCCATCTAAGGCATCACTCATATTCTCTCCTTTTTCTTTGCCTACTAAGGTAGTACTCTCTTGCTCTCGTTTTGCCAAAGTCCTCTCAGGGGTTTGACTTTGCCTCTCTACACTAAGTATTTTCTCATTCTCACTCAAAATTGTCCTAGAGGGGCTCCTATGGGCTTGGAAATCATCAACTGTGACCAGTTTAAGTGAAGTATTTACAGATTCTGGTTCAATAGTTGTGATAGGAGAAGGAGAATAATTAAAGTGTGTATGTATAATCGGAGAGGTATAGGTTTCTATAGAGGAAGTATATACAATTGGGGGTACATAAAGAGTTATGGCTGTAGTATGTACAGTGGTAGTTATGTCCCCTGCTTGATCACTAGTGTTTGTATCAAGTAAAAATGAATCAGCCATGTGAGAATAGTGACTGTCAAACACTGTGTCAGAGAGTGTTGGCTCCTCCACGAAATGACAATGTGGAGAATCTGATTGTATGGCACTTAAAGTTTGTGTCATTATATCTGAAGAAATTTGAGGAACAGAGAAAGAAAGAAGTGGTGTAGATGGGAGTGTTGGCTGAATCACTGAACGAGGAGGTGATTCATCAAAAGATGCCGTAGAAGAATGTTTCTGAACTACAACATCTTGAGTAGTGTGTGCACTCACTGTGTCAGTTATCTGCAAGTGGCTCTCAGAGACCCTGATGGTAGGTTCATCAGTGTCTATGGTTAGTGTATGTGCCTCACTCAACTGTGTCCTTGGTTGAGGACTATTTTCAATATCTAATCCCTTTTGAGAGGAACTAGATACAAATATGTTTAATTCCTTATCAAAGGCTATATCCTGTTGAGAGGATACGCCCTGACCAGGCTGTTGGGTATCACTCATGGCTCCCTTCTTCTTCTTCAATCTTCTCCTATAGCCAAGCACTCTCTCTCCTTGCTCCCCCTTAGTTGATGTGGTAACTTCACTTGGTTTTCTTTTAATCCCAACAGTCTTTTGGGAGACTGTGGGTTGGGCTATTGAGAGTGGTTGTGAAGAAATTGGTTGTTCTACTTGGGTAGGCAGAGAGGTGGTTGTTTTCTCTGCCATAGTAGATGAAGGTGAAGAATGTACAGTGTGAGAGGTAGAAGATGTAGAATTTACTACCTGTATCATATGCGTTGGGAGAGCAAATGATTCAGTTGTATATGATTTCTTCATTATTTCTGCAAACAATTTCTTTGTTTGCTTGTATGTCTGTACAGGTATATCATTCTCAAAAGAAAGATTAGTAATTTGATCTTTAATAATCATGTACAAAAATCTAGCATAATATATTTCAGATTTCCTATTATTTACATTACCTAATTTATTTACAAGATCATCAAAAATAATTTTACTTATATTTATATTTACATTTTTAACCATTGCATATGCTATTTTCAAAGTTAAAGAGGTAATAACCTCAAAGTTAGAACACTTACCTGAGAATGCCTTGGCGATTGTATCAAACAGGTAAGAGATCTCCCGCTTAACATTCACCCTTTTGAGATCTTTGAACTTTAACACTGCGTTGGGAGCAGCATTATAGTCCAATTCTCTCAAGAAATCCAGTAGGTCGGCATCACTGGGTGCATCCACCAGATCTTGAGTAGGTAATCCCAAAACAAAGTTAAGTCTGGAAGGAGTTATTTTCCCTTTCTCAGACGAAACCTTGAATGAGATACCTTTGACCACATCTGGCTTGGTGGTGGAGTACATGAATTTAGCACTGGTCCACAGTTGTGACAGTGCCTCCCCCGACATTTCTTCATCGGTAAAGATGGCTTTGCTATACTAAGATTTGAGCAGATAGTTCATCATTGGTTTAAAGCAATCACTTACCTCATCAATGTCAGAGAAGCCCAAAAAGTTTGTGGATGGGACTGTCAAGTTCCTCTGAATTTGTTGACGTGCCATGGATGCTTTGAAGAATTGAGATTCTAGGGTTTCTGTAAAGTCGAGAGAAAAAGAACTCTAGCAAATATCAGGTTTAGATTAAGTGTTTGAGAGTTTCAAAAAGTAGGAGAGATAAGGTATTAATACCCGCCTAAAGACGTTTGAAAACTTCCCCTGAAAACACGCTATTAGGGTGTCAGTACAGTTTCTGTGATGACACGTCATCAGTGAGAGAAGAATTCAATGATGAGTTATCATCACTTAACTGGCCTAGAAACCCGATGAAAAAAAATTTAAACTTACCCTGATGATTCACTGTATGTACATACCCTGACCCTGATGCACAAGACGGACACCCTGATCCTGACGAACGAGTTGAGTACCCTGACCCTGACGAGAGATCCGAACACCCTGACCCTGACGAACAGGTAGGAGACCCTGACCCTGACGAACAGGTAGGATACCCTGACCCTGACGAACAGGTAGGATACCCTGACCCTGACGAGAGATCCAGACACCCTGACCCTGACGCACAGGTAGGAGACCCTGACCCTGATGAACAAGCCGGATACCCTGACCCTGATGCGTCCTTAAGGAAGCCTTGACCCTGATGCATCAGTCAAAACAAAAACAAAACAACAAAAAGCAAAATATACAAGTACATACATATTTTCAATTTGAACATATATAACCACATATCAATTTAGATTTTATCATGAACTTATGAAATGAATTAGAGATACCAAAATTTTTAGGATTTTGACTCTGACCTTGACGCATAATTCACCATTCCCAGCTCCCCCACAAGATTTGAAAAAGTGGCTTCATCAAGAGCTTTGGTGAATATGTGTGCCAGTTGCTGATTTGAAGGTACGAACTGTAATTCAATATTCCCATTCATAACATGTTCCCTGATAAAATGATATCTGATTTCTATATGCTTGGTTCTGGAATGTTGTACTGGATTTTCAGCAATAGCAATGGTACTTGTGTTGTCACACTTTATTGGAATTTTGGAATAGTTCAGACCATAATCCATCAGCTGATTTTTCATCCATAGAATTTGTGCACAACAACTTCCAGCTGCAATATATTCAGCTTCAGCAGTAGATGTAGAAATAGAATGCTGCTTTTTGCTGAACCAAGATACAAGCCTTCCCCCTAGAAATTGACAGCTTCCTGTTGTACTCTTTCTGTCAATCCTGCATCCTCCAAAGTCAGCATCAGAATATCCTAGCAATTCAAATCCAGACTCCTTTGGATACCAAAGTCCCAACTCTGTAGTGCCCTTGATATATCTCAAGATCCTTTTCACTGCAATGAGATGAGATTCCTTTGGATCAGCTTGATATCTTGCACAAAGACATGTTGCAAACATTATCTGGGCCTGCTTGCTGTCAGATATAGCAATGATCCAATCATTCCCCTGTAAGTTTTCAAATCAACTTTCTTTCCATTCTTATCAGGGTCAATCTTGGTTGCAGTGGCCATAGGTGTCTTTGCTACTTTTGAATCCTCCATGTCAAATTTCTTGAGAAGTTCTTTGGCATATTTTGTCTGATGAATGTAGATTCCATCAGAGTCTTGTTTAACTTGCAATCCCAAGAAATAAGATAACTCACCCATCAAGCTCATCTCATATTTGCTTTGCATGAGTTTGGAGAATTTTTCACACAGTCTTGTGTCAGTGGATCCAAAAATAATATCATCAACATAAATTTGAACCAAAATCAGATGACCTTGGTGTTGTCTGAAGAATAAGGTTTTGTCAATGATACCTCTTGAAAATTTGTTTTCCACCAGAAATTTTGACAGTGTGTCATACCAAGCTCTAGGTGCTTGCTTCAGTCCATAAAGTGCCTTTTCCAATTTGTAGACATGATTTGGAAATTTTGAGCATTCAAAACCTGGAGGTTGTTGGACATACACCTCCTGTTCCAATTTCCCATTCAGAAAAGCACTTTTCACATCCATTTGATATACTCTAAAATTTGAATGTGCTGCATAGGCTAAGAAAATTCTTATAGCCTCAAGTCTGGCTACTGGTGCAAAGGTTTCATCAAAATCAATCCCTTCTTCTTAAAGATATCCTTTTGCAACCAGTCTTGCTTTGTTTCTAACAACAATGCCAGCTTCATCCATCTTATTTCTGAATACCCACTTTGTACCTATTATGATCCCATCTTTGGGCTTGGGTACAAGCTTCCATACTTGATTCCTTTCAAATTGATTTAACTCTTCCTACATTGCCAAGATCCAGTTAGCATCTTGAAAAGCTTCTTCAACCTTCTTTGGTTCAATTTGAGAAAGAAAACAAGTATATAGGCATTCATTAGATGTAGCTTTCCTGGTCTGCAGTCTTTTGCTTGGGTCACCAATAATCAGATCTGTTGTGTGACTTCTAGCCCATTTGGGATTAGAAATGTGTCTTGATGAGCTTGCTTGACTATCATCTCCTCCCCCTAAGCCTGTGCTCCCAGCTTCTGAAAACTCTCCCCCTGAATTAGTGGATAATTCAAGGTTCAAGTTATCCCCTGATGGTGCATGTCCTGATGAATGATCCCCTGATAAAGTATCCCCTAATCTATTGTCTAGGAAATTAGTTCTATCTGTTGAAGGGGATTCTTCATTGATTGGATTGACATCAAGAATGGATATATTCTCCATTTGTCTGCACACATCAGCTTCATTCTCTTGATAATCAATATCATCTTCATTTTCAAACCTGAGTTCTTCATGAAAACTAGGGTTTTCAAGCCCAGATATTTCTTGATCATCAAAAGCTACATTTATAGACTCCATCACCACTTGAAATCTTTTGTTGTAAACCCTGAAGGCCTTGGATGACAAAGAATAACCTAGGAAAATTGCTTCATCAGCTTTAGGATCAAATTTTCCTAAGTATTCACCAAAATTCCTCAGAACAAAACATTTGCATCCAAAGACATGAAGAAACTTGATGCTTGGCTTTCTCCCTGTCATTAGCTCATATGGTGTCTTGTTGTGAGCCTTGTTTATTAGAGATCTATTTTGAGTAAAGCAAGCAGTGGAAATTGCTTCAGCCCAAAAATAGGTGGGAATCTTTGCTTCTGCTAGCATTGACCTAGCAGCTTCTATCAGGGTTCTATCTTTCCTTTCCACTACACCATTCTGTTGAGGAGTCCTTGGAGCAGAAAATGTATGATTTATGCCTTTCTCCACACAAAATCCCTCAACAGCTGCATTCTTGAATTCAGTTCCATTATCTGTTCTCAACATTCTAACCACTGACCCTGATTCTGTTTCCACTTTCTTGATATGGTCAATAATTTGTTGAGATACTTCTGATTTAGCATGCTGAAACTTTACCCAAGTGTATCTGGTGTAGTCATCCACTATGACCATTGCAAATGTTTTCTTTGACACTGACATAATGTTGACAGGGCCAAAGAGATCCATATGTAACAATTGAATTGGATCTTTGATCATGGTGGCTTCTTTGCTGACAAAGGATGACTTCCTTTGCTTCCCTTGTTGACATGCTGAACATAATCCTTCTTGGATAAACTCCATTTGGGATAGTCCAGTTACCAACTCTCTCTTCATTAGATCATTAATTGACTTGAAGTTCAGGTGAGAGAGCTTCTTGTGCCATAGCCTGCTTTCATCAGGGGATGCCTTGCTGTAGAAACATGATTCTCCACTTACTGAATTAAAATCAGCAACATAGAGATCTCCTTTTCTTATCCCTAACAAAACCAGCTTCCCATCACTTTCACTTGAGATTAGGCACTGATCTCCTTTGAAGGAAGTGATGAATCCTTTGTCACTTAGTTGACTTATGCTCAACAAATTATGCTTGAGCCCATCAACCAGTGCTACATTTTCAAATGAGACATTCCCATTTGTTGCTTTGCCATAACCAAGAGTTAGTCCTTTGCTGTTATCACCAAATGAAATTACTGGACCAGCCTTTTCTTGAAATTCTGTAAGCAGGGCTTTGTTTCCTGTCATATGCCTTGAGCAGCCACTATCTAGAAACCAGATTTGACTGCTTTTGTTCTTTCCCTGTGAGCTGCTACTGTCAGTGGATGAGGCCATCAGGGCTAGGTTGACATACTCTTCATTTTCTTCTTCATCAGAGTCAGCCCAGTCCTTTCCCTCTGCAATGTATGCTTTTCCCTTCTTGTTTGCATTAAGAAGGTCATAGTATTTCTTCTTGTAGTCCACAACAGCTTCTTTGTCTCTGGATTCACCATCTTTTGTGACCTTGCGGCACTCATTTGCAAAGTGACCCATCTCATTACATTTATAGCACATTATTCTTGATTTGTCAATAAAGTTTTTCGTGCTACTGGATTTCCTTGCTGAAAATCTTTTAGATCCCGATGGCTTTTGGAATTTCAGCTTGGAAAACCTTTTTGCAAGAAAGGCCATGGTTTCATCTAGCTCCTCTAACTCTTGTGGAGTATATTCTTCCCCCTTGAAGTCAGCTTCTTTATCCCCTTCTATTTCAGCATATTCTAGTTGCTGCTTCATCAAGACACTTGGCCTTGCTTCTTGTTTGTCCTTCGTGGCAGCCATCAGGGCTACTGATTTAAGCTTTCTGGCATCCCCTGACATTTCAGATCTTTGTTGAACCTCAAATTCATATGTCTTTAAGGTGCCATAAAGCCTATCCAAGTCTAGAAGATTCATGTCCTTGGATTCCCTGATGGCTGTTTTCTTTGGATCCCATGATATGGGAAGGGCTCTCATGAACTTTCTGTTCACATCCTTGTTAGCATATGCCTTTCCATATAATCTCAGGTCATTTACCAACCTGTTGAATCTGTTAAACATTTCAGTAAGTGTTTCACCATTTTTCATTGTGAACCACTCATACTGTTGTGTGAACAACTGCAGTTTGTTTTCCCTCACTTCCTCAGTACCATCACAAAGGATTTGTATGGTATCCCATATAGATTTAGACGTGGTGAGATTCATGATACTATTCAGCATATCATCGTCTAAACCATTATACAGGATTCCAATAACGTTAAGATCCTTTTTCACCTTTTCTCTTTCCTCAATCGTCATTTCATCAGTTGTCTTTGGGACAAGCTTTTCAGGAATACTGACTCCATTAACGACTTCTATAGGAATGAGCTTCTTGGGAACGTGAGGTCCTTCTTCTAGAATCTGCAAATATTCATCATCAATAGCTCTTAGATGAACTATTATTCTTTGTCTCCAGAAGAAGTATTTGCCCCTTTCCAACATGGGGACTTTACTGTTTCCAGCTTTATTGGCCATAGATAGTGATCGTATTTAGCAAGTGAAATCTGCTAAGAGGCTCTGATACCAATTGTTAGTACAATATTAGCACAAGTGTTTGTAGAAGGGGGGGATGAATACAAACACCTGAAACTTTTCGCACTTAAAAACTTATAAGGCTTATTGAAAACATGTTGTAACAAACAGAAAAACTATATGAAATGAACACGCAGATTCAAGTTAAAATAGTTATATTATAACTCGAGGTTTTTCTGGAAATCTGTATAATCACAAATGTGATTTACAGCTACAATTTCTGTGAATAAAGTTCACAGCTTCTCACACTCACTAGCTTCTAATATTCTTTGAAATATCTCTCTCAAGATCTATTGCAAAGCTTCTCTCTAGTGTTTTTGTGCTTCAGTGCTTGTTTGATCTGTTGGATAGATTCAATCACTCGTTATCTTTGTAATGAGAGCTCCGTTGCTTATATATACATCAGTGGGATGAAATCACTTTCTTGAGACGTGCTTCTCTTCTCAACTTAGCCGCAAGTATGTCACATCTAAACTTTATGTGTCAGACTGCTACGTGCTTTGTTGCTACTTTTCTTCCCCTGATCTGTGTGCATTTAATGCTTGAGAGTTCTCATTCGACCATGAACAAACTTCAAGAAATATCTTTCCAATTAATATTTCTTGCTTCTGTAACACGTTACGTTGATTTCCGTGTAAGAACTGATGACGGGTGTATGCTGTCACAACGATCCACTGACTGCCAGCCCTGACGGACTTTGATCAGTGCTTCTGGATCCCCTGATGCTTATTGACTGGATCAGGGCTTCGACCTTCACTTGAGTTAAACTCAGTGCTTCTTAACCCTGATGGTTATAGCTGAAGGCATACACTGATGGCTTCCACTGATGTCATGTTGGTCATTCTCCCTGACAGGTTACCCTGATGGGTTTGCCTGACACTGATATGTCCTGAAGTGTTTCACTGACGGATTGGTCTGCCCTTGTCATACCCTGACAGGTTCCCCTGATAGGTTCCCCTGATAGGTTCCCCTGACCGGTTCCCCCTGATGGGTTCCCCTAATGGGTTTCCCTGACGGGTTTCCCCCTGATGGGTTCCCCTGATGGGACTTAATCAACGTAACTTTGATTTAGAATTTCTGATGTGCGGAATACTTCGTTTGTTTACAAGTAGCATCAGACATCCTTCTTCACTTTTTCAAGTCCTTTGAATGTTCCTGTTTTCTGACTTGTCTTGTGAAGTTATTAACTATCCACTGATGAATAAATTTATCATCAGTGGATGCAAAACTTGTGCTGATCTTAAGGTTTATAAAATACCTCAAGTATTTACAGTTGCACAATTTATTACATAATCATCATCATCATCATTTATCTCTAACAATTTCTTTTTATTAGCAGTTACAACACCATGCTTGAGTATTCTTCAACCTGAGTTTTGAACCCTAAACCGTGTCTATAAGTGCTGCAGACCATAGGAAATGTTATGTATAACTGAGAGGATGATGAGATTTGATGTAAGCTTGGTATTGGGTGAGAACGTCAGCATGGAGGAGTGAGGAAGACACCACTGTATCTGAGACAAGTTTTAACTTAGTCTCCGACAGTTTGGAGTTATTCTCCAACGGATTGGAGCTAGTCTCTGACCGTATAAAATAGTCCCTGAGAGATTCCAAGTTAGTCTCCGACAGTATAACAGTTAGTCTCTGATAGGCTAAAACTGTTAGTCTCCGATGAAGGAAATTTCTTAGTCTCCGATGAACAAATTTCTTTAGTCCCTGATGAGTAAATTTTCTTAGTCCCCGAGGAGTTCAGTGATGACTTATCGAGTTCAGTGCTAAACAACTTTTCTCTGAGAAGTTTGGCGTTGAACAATTAACCACTGATGAAGTTCAATGATGACTTATTGAGTTAGCGATGAACAAGTCATCCCCTAACAGCCAAGAGAGTTTGGCGATATCCAACTGAGTTTGGCGCTGACCTATGGAGTTTGGCATTGAACAAACTAGCCACCGAGGAGTTTGGTGCTGAACAAATCATCCACTGATGAGTTCAGCGTTGACTTGATGAGTTCGACATTGAACAAGTTGTCACCCGACAAGTTTGGCAGTGAACAAATTACCCCCTGATGGGTAAGTCATCCCCTGATGACTATTCCCTAACGAGTGAATGATACCCTGATGGTCGAAGGCTATCCCCTGATGGCCAAGAGATCATCCCCTGATGACCGAAGACCATCCCCTAACGGACAAGTCATCCCCTGACGGGTAATTATCCCCTGATGACTAAGTATCCACTGACGGATAGATTATCTTCCGATGGCCATTCTTAAACCCTGACGACCACTATTATGCTACAACGTTTATCCCCTGATGCGCAGTGTGTCTTCAAAACTATAAAACATTATTTTCCTTAAATTATTTTATGATGTTATTCATTTAACCTCAATGGTTCTTTTGACAGATTTGAGACATTAAAAGTTTAAGGACATCACATATGCATTTTCTTTCAAATTTTTAACCAAGGTATTAAATTTATCATGTTATATACATGTTTTACAGAGTCTTTCACTCACAAGTGGTTTAAATTATATTTAACTGAGGACTAAGGCAAGTATATATTCAATCTGATGCTTATTTCAATCTAACGCATTATCTTTCGATCCGATATGCGTACAAGGCTATGATTCATATATTTCAATTGCTTTTATGAATGAGAATATTATGCTTTAAGTTTCACTAGCATGATATGAATAAATGTGCAAAGAGATAACTGACCTTTGATTTATTAGTATTCTTTAATGCTATATCCATGCAAACAAATAAGAATGATATGTCCCTTAAATGGGTCATGCCACATGGTTGGCTAGAGGAAAGGGAAAGTGCTGATTTGTTTTGTCACCAGACCTAGAGGAATTATAAGTGACTACTTACATTCACACAATGAGGGATCATGCGGGCACAGTCAGGTCAGTTGTATACCATATGGTTAGCAGATCTAATGGGTTTAGCCCCCGATGGATATTTTGAGAAGGATATGCTCAGGTGTATACTTGTCTTTCTTCGTGGAGGGTTACACGTTGCTTATCATCAGTAATCCTCAAATTTCTTCAAAGATTTCTGAGACATTGGTATCGTTTCGTTGAGCCTCACAAACAAAATTGAATCTCCACAAATATTCTAGATTTGTTCCTCTGTTTTGTTTATATACTTGCTGAGTGTAGATCGCTCATTCTTGTTGAACTTAATGTCTCACAGGGCATGGTAAAAAGGCATAACCCTCTGAAAAGGGAAAAGCAAAGATGATTGGCTATTGAGTTTGCCGCTGAGGAAGGAAGAAGGATACTTTGAAGTTGTAATGTTATGGACTATAATTTAGAAATAGATTAGCGTCCGCTGAAAATGTAATAGTTAGAGTTGTAATAACTCGCCACAATTTTCGTTTCTCAGTATTTATACTATGAATGGATGTGATGTTATCTTTGCCTTCTTTTGACAGAGCCCTGGTCCGATAAGGGATTTTAGGGCCGTCACACAAACTTTGTGAGTTAAGTGAATATATTGAATTGAAAGTTGTGGAATTGAATGAATACAATATATCACAAGTACTTCTAAACTTTTATTAATCAATGACAGATTGCAAAAGCTCACTGGTGTGAATGACTAGCTTCAAACAATCGCTGTTGATAATAACAGCTACACTCTAGAATATGAATCCTAGTTTCTCTCAAGTTTATGAAAACTTGCTACACTCTCTTTGTAAGTTTATTACAACTACTATATAAAATCTGAGATAATATGTATACTAGTATTTTCTTGTATCTCGGTGATCTTCTGGTTGTATCTATGATTATTTTATGATCACAGCTGCTCCATGTCTCATTTATAGACATAGCTCCCTTGTCCTCCAAGCTTCTTTAGTGAGTTGTCTCCAAAAATATCTTTGATATTCTTTGGTAATTGTAGCTCTTTCACATAACTTCTTCTTTTTGTGTGACCTTCCTTGCACGCCAACCTATTATGTAACATCTCTGGTGTGACGACTTAGAAATAAATTAGTCTATGGATGATTTATCCATTCATTTTTTTTAAAGGATTTATTCCCTATCTATGTGAATAATTGATTATACTTTGAAACAGAGTATTTTTATTTTATTATTGAGATATTTGAAATTTGGTAATGATAATTCTTTTGTGGGACCATCAAAAGGGAGTGTTTATGGGAGTATCATATGAGATTATGTTAATTATGTATGTATGAAAATTACGTGTATTGAGGAGGATATACCGGAGGGTTACAAGTGTTATTAGCATTGGTTAGTAAGTTGTTTGTGTGGCAACAGTGAACTAAGATTAAGTGCATGTAAGACAGCAGCTGCTTAGTTTGCTTTACTAGCTGTTAAGATGTTATGATGAGTAGCCGTTTTACCGCCCAAACTGACCAATTATTTTATCTCAAGGCATAATCTTAGCCTACTACTTTAATCGATTCATGAACACTATAAATATCTCATTCTGAGATAAAATTCTAATCTCTTTTCTAAAAATCCTCTCCTAGAACTCCTCTTCAATCCACCATCTTCATTAATTTCAAGTTCTTTCTCTCGAGCAACTGTTTTTAGAACAGTCAAGTTTCCAATTTCTCCCTTAAACACGAAGAGGTAAGAACTTTATACTCTACTCTGTTTTCTTTCTTGCATAGCATTTAGTGGTACTAGTCGTGCATGCTAAGTACCCAAGAAAAGAATCTGCTTTAAGAGCAGCAGTAGTACTTTTTTTTTCATATTTGTGTGTGTAATAATACACATAGCAGATAGAACGATGATGCACCCTAAGTTGGGTTTGTTCATTATTCGGCATCATCCATGATCTTATGAAAGGTCTTCCATCGTAGCAGAGACAAGTCCTAACTTAGTCTCTGATAAGAAAACATGTTAGTTTCCGATGGGTAAATGTTAGTCTCTGATGAGTAACGAAGTTAGTCTCTGATGACTAATAATGTTAGTCTCTGATGAGTTTGGCACTAAACAATTACTTACTGAAGAGTTTAGCGCTGAGTTTGGCGCTGACTAAATATTTGGCGATGAGTTTGGCGATAGTCAAAATTGTCCCCGACAAGTTTGGCAATGGCTAAACAAGTTTGGTGATGGGAAAATTCATCCCCTGATGGTTGAAACCATCCTCTGATGGTCATAGGCCATCCCTTGATGATCGAAGGTCATCCCCTGATGACCGAGGACCATCCCCTAATGATCGAGAACAATTCCCTAATAACCAAAAATGTATTCCCTGACAGGTAGTTAATCCCTGATGGGTAGCCTATCCCTTGACGGATAGTTATGCCCTGACAGGTGGATTAACCCCTGATGGATAAGTCATCCTCTGATGATTATCCCCTAACAAAGGAATATCCCCAGACAGGTAGTTATTTCCTCGATGGCCATCTACTGACGAGTAGCCCGTCCCTTGATGGTCATCCCCTAACGAGTAGCCATCCCCTGATGGTCATCCCCTGTTTATACGCAGTTTCATATTTATCTTTCAAGACATGGATTTCTCATGTTGTACCAACAATCATATTTTATAGAACCTTTTACGCACCAGTGTTTTGAGATTTAAATTAGCTAAGGACCAAGGCACGTATATACTCACTTTACTTCTTTTCTACTGAATACGTAAGATCATTGATTCGATTTACGTAGATGATTGATGATATTTCTTATGAAGTCAATATTTTTCATGGATAAGTAACATACGATCATTGATCCAATGTACGTGAAAAGATGTTATAAGTTGAATTGAATGTTAATGGGTGGTTGCTAGTTGTTTTAAATTTGCTAGCACACCAAAGAGAAGTCCTATATGGATATAGAAGATTTATTTCTTACTCTATACTTGTAAAGTATATCCATATGAGTGACTAAAGGCTAGTGGGTGTGAGCGTCTGGAACCCCAACATATGATAGGGAATGAAAAACCAAGGCATCGGTATTCAGACCCTCACAAACCAATGCTTTCTGTGATGACTATGTATGTTATGACGAAGTCAAATAATTAGGCTGGCCAGCTGGTATGTCGTTTGACGAAGAGGAAGTCAAATAGTGATCAGCCTGGCCAGATGATGCACTATTTGATGAAGAGAGGGCGCAAATGAATGATCCAAGATTTATTTCAAGTAAAAGGTCAACCCCTTGTTTTCACATGGGAGCCCTGAAAGTTATATGTTTATTCAATCACCAAGAGATGTCGGCATTGTATCGCCCAACCTCATTAAACACTAAAGCCTTTGAAATATCTGTTCTTCTTGTTTGAACTTACCCAGCTTTTGAATATATACTTGCTAAGCGAAAATCGCTCATGTGGATTATTATGAAATTTTTTACAGGCACTAGTACAAAAACTGTCTTATGCGTCGCCTTATTTGTATCGGTTGTTTAATAAAACTGTCGCATATAGTAGTGCGGTGGCATTGTCATAAATAAACAAAAAACTATTTGTGTTGGTTCTTTTAAAAGACCAACGCAAATTATATGAAAATATTTAAAAACTAAATTAGTTTAACATTTGCGTCGCTTAGTTTAAAACACCAATGCAAATAGTTTTTTATTATTTGCGTCGGTTGTTTTAAAGAATCGACACAAAATATGTATAAATAATTAAAAAATAAATTAAAAAATAAATTAAAAAATAATTTGTGACATTTGTTTTAAGAAACCGATGCAAATGGTTTGGAGAATTTGCGTCGCTTCTGATAATGGACCGACGCCAAATCTTTAAAAAAAAATTAAAAAATAAATTAATAACGAATTTGGGTCTCTTATTTAAAGAACCGACGCATATTTTTTAATATTAGTAAATTAGATCTCTATTCTCGAACTCCAGTGTCATATTATATTATTTCTGAGAGGAAGCTTCTCCTAGTGCCTTTTTTACTTCGACCCAATATTCTAAACTCTCTTTTCCCAAAAGAAAGTACATAGGTTATAACTTTTGCTACGTTGCTTGGCTGAGTTTTGTAGGTTTCTTTCTTCCGTCCAGCCCGACAGTTGCTTTGTACTATAAGTCATTGTTAATTAAAATAATACATTTATTACAGGCTTATTTAAAAGATCAGTATGTATGCTCGAACTATTATGTGTCCGCATCTGATTTTATCTGTACAATCGTTGTGCTTACTTAGTTATACATGGATCATCAAACATGGATATACAATATATTGCGTGCCAATGACGAATATGTCAGAGGGGTTAACGAGTTTATTACATGTGCAGTTGAACACCAAAAAAGCAAAAAGGAACAGGGAAAAGAAACATGATTGTGTGCCCGTACCACCTTTGTGGTAATTTAAAAAAATATTCTAGCACGGAGACAGTGCGTGAACATTTATTTTGTCAGGGTTTTAAGAAGGGTTATACGAAGTGGATTTGGCATGGTGAGGGAATAGACTCTGATATGACTGGTAGCTCAAGGTTGAATTATGCAACTGAGTGCGATAAATCGGTCGATAATAACGAAGATGATGTGGACATTGATAGGGTGGAAGATATGATACAAGATCTGCAAGACCATATGATGCCACAACCAGATATATTTGAGAGCTTGGTCTGCGATTCTAAGAAACTTTTGTATCCCGGGTGCAGCGACGAGTTGACAAGGTTGTCAACAACTTTGAAGTTGTGCAAGTTCAAAGTAAAGAATGGATGGAGTGACAAGAGTTTTATAGAATTGTTAAAACTTTTACGAGAAATACTTCCGGTGAATAACAAGCTTCCCACTTCCATGTATGAGGCAAAGAAGATGTTGTTTCCTATAGGTATGGACGTGAAGAAGATACATGCATGTCCAAATGACTGTGTGTTGTTTCGAAATGAGAATGAACATTTACACACATGTCCTAAGTGTGGAGCATCTCGGTACAAGCGGGAGGGTAATGATTCTTCTAAGGATGATAAAAAAAGGGCTCCTACTAAGGCGGTTTGGTATTTACCCATAGTGCAACGATTCAAACGCCTATTTGCAAATGCAAAACATTTGAGGTGGCATGCGGAAGGGAGGAAATTAGATGGGATGCTTAGACACCCGAGTGACTCTCCATAATGGAAAACCATTGATGGAAAGTTTCCTGAATTTGGTGGAGAAGTTAGGAATCTACGGCTTGGACTTTGTACGGATGGGATGAATCCTTATGGCACTCTAAGCTGTCAACGTAGCACTTGGCCAGTTCTTGTAGTGATTTATAATTTGCCTCTGTGGTTGTGTATGAAACGCAAGTATATTATGTTGTCCTTGTTAATCTCAGGGCCTAAACAACCTGGGAATAACATAGATGTTTATCTTCAGCCGCTTGTTGAAGATTTAAAACTTTTGCGGGATGAAGGTGTGACAGTGTTCGATGCAAATACTCAAATAGATTTCACATTACATGCGATGTTATTTTGCACCATAAATGACTTTCCTGCTTATGGAAACTTGTCAGTGTACACTGTCAAAGGAGCTAAAACATGTCCAATTTGTGAAGATGCTACAATTGACCACCGTCTAAATAATTGCAAGAAAAATGTGTTTATGAGTCACCGAACATTTCTTCCCTGTGATCACCTTTATCGTAAGATGAAAAAGGCTTTTGATGGACATATCGAGACTCGAGAAGCCCGTTTGTCTTTAATTAGGAAAGAAGTCTTTGAGCAAGTTAAGGATATTGTTGTTGTATTTGGAAAATTGTATCAACCTCCTAAGAAGAAGAATCTTTGGAAGAAGAGATCCATATTTTGGGATCTCCCGTATTGGGAACACATACAAGTTAGACATTGTCTTGATTTTATGTATATTGTGAAAAATGTTTGTGATAGTATTGTTGGAACATTGTTGAATATACTAGGAAAGACAAAGGACGGGATCCAAGTCAGAAAAGATATGAAAGAAATGGGTATACGACTAGAGTTAGCACCGTAAGAATTGGAGAAGCGTACATATCTACCTCCAGCTTGTTATACTTTGTGTAAAAAAGAGAAAATAGATTTTTGTAAGTCTTTGTTTGGTGTGAAGGTTCCATATGGATATTCTTCAAACATCAAAAAGTTTGTGTCGATGAAGGATTTGAAACTGCTGGGTATGAAGTCACACGATTGTCATGTGTTAATGCAACAGCTATTACCAATTGCAATTCGAGGGATATTGTTGAATCACGTGAGACTTGTTGTTATGAAACTTTGTTTTTTCTTCAATGCCATCTGCAGCAAGGTGATTGTTTTCCCAGTGAGATGCCGAGAACTTGTAGAAGGGGGGGTTGAATACAAGTTCTTTTAATACTTTTTGAATTACTTGTTCTTTAAGAAATTAAATTTTCTTGCGGAATATAAAGAATAAGAACTCAAATCAATTTATAAACAATTGCTATATTGATTTCACAACTGATTACAAATTCTAGCAATCACAACAATGTGATCATCAGCTTCTTTTCTATTCTGTATAGGAAAAGATACAAAACTATGAAAAACCTATACAGCTTCAAATTACTATTCTCTGTAAACCTAATTATAGCTTCTCTAACAACTGAATTACTATTAACTCAGTTCCTCATTCTGAATAAAATTCAGCTTCCTTATTTGAATCAAATACAATCTTTCCTTTTTTTGATTAGGAAGAGATTTCTGGTTAGTTTCCTTTCCATCTACGTCTTCAATAATATCTTGCTTTATGTGGAAGACAATCCTTATTCAATTCAAACTCTGTATCTTTTAGGAAATAAATCACGATTAGTCCCTGATACTTCATCTTTAGTCTCTGGTGACGTCATCAATTAATCTCTGGTGCTTTTAGTCCCTGATGACGTCAGTTTATGTAGTCTCCGATAGAGTTATTTAGTCTCTGATGCTTTAAGGCTTAGTCTTCGATGACGTCAACTTAGTCTCTGATGCTTTTAACCATAGTCTCCGATGACGTCAGCTTTAGTCTTCGACTCTTTTAGACTTAGTCTCTGATGACGTTAGCCTTAGTCTCCGACAGGCAAAACTAGTCTCTGATATATAAAAAATCCTTAGTCTCTGACAAGTTTTCCTAGTCTCCGACAAGCCTTTTTGTAAACTCCAACGGATCAAATACACATTTTGACTTACTGAAGCTTTGATACTCAATTCCAACAGTTACTTACAAATAAGAAATAATTATATCTCTTTACAAAGAATGAATGAATTACAAACAAAGAGATAACTGCTAGCTACAAAACTTTAGTGTTACTAATTAACACTTTCTATACATTTGTACTCTAAGTAATCTAAAGACAATCATCATCAAATGTTCTAAAACCTAACAATCTCCCCCTAATTATGAATATCAGAATGATAAGCATAATTTCAAGGTTGATGATGATGTCAAAACTCAACATTACAATTACTTAGAAAAAGAATAAAGAATTGTTAACTACAAATGTATTTTGAACTAAGATCTTTGATCTGTTGTTCAGCTTCCACTCAAAAAAAACTTTTACAGCAAACAACATACCTTTAGCTCAACAACTTTTATCTTTCCTTCTATTTTCCCTTAATTGTTCTAAGCTTTCCATCAACAGCTTTTTGAGAACAACTTCAGTTGCTTCTTCTGCATTCTTGAGAAGTTTGATGAATCCTTCAATATGATTTTCACTCACTTTGTTGATATCACTGTTGTAGTCAAAAAATACTTTATCACCATGGAAAGTCTCATACCACAATCCAAGAGGTGCTGGCTTAGGAAGATCGGCTGGCACTTTGTCCACACTCTTTATCTCCTATATTGCCTTCTTGATCTGGTTTCAAAATTCCATGTTGAGCTTTGAAGTTTCAAGTACAACAGACAGCAACCATTCCAAATCTTCTTTTGATTGCCCCTCCAAGTCTGGCTTAGCATACTTTACAGAATCTCCATCTTTGAAAAAGATATGAAGTGAATCTTTGTCGTTTACACCCTTGACCAGGTTAATATACCTTGTATTCTTTTTCAGTGCCTTGATCATTTCACTTGTACTGGCCATCTCAACTTTATAAGGCTTCCTTGATGAAGCTGTTCGTGGCTTTGTTGGTCCACTTATAGCCACCAAGGCAGTCTCAGTTGTCCTTGGAGATTCTTGATGTGTAGATTTTATTCTTGAAGTTCTTTTCTTGGTCATGGTTACCTTCCGTGCACTTGTTTTCTTTGTTGAGTATTTCTTCTTTTTAGCCTAGTCCTTCTTCTTTTCTTGTTCTGCAGCCATGTCTTCTTGTTGTTGATGTTTCTGAGCAAGCATTGCATCAGCATTTATCAATCTTGGATCTCAAGGATTAACTAACTCAACTTTCCCTCCTAGATCAAGTTCAATAGGGGTGGGAAAGTGAGCAGTCTTCATGGCATCCCCCAATAACTTGGGCTGTCCTGGTTGAGTTAAAATTTGCTTCTTTGATTCCTCAACCATGATCCCCTTGCCTTTGTCTTTCTAGTGTAGGGCTTGTGCAGTGGAAGGAAGAGATGTTGCTGTTGTTGTTGCTATTGTTGTTGTTGTTGTTGTTGTTGCTTTTGTTGTTGTTGTTGCTGCTTGAAGATTAGAATGTTTCCTCAATATCCTGTCCATCATTGCTTGTAGCTCATCAGAGCTTGGAAGTTTTGATGGAGCAGGTATTTGAACTGGAACAGATTGGCTTTGTTTTTGTATAGATACATGTTTGGAATGACCACTCTCCCCTTTTTTGACATCAGCATCCTTAGGTTGAGAGGAGGTGGCCAAATGTGGAATTGCCTGCATCAATAGCTGTTCCATTCTGTCTTGTTTGTTGATCAGGAGTTGGATATTGGCTTCTAGGGCTTGAAGGCGATTGTCAGTCTTGGACTTGTCGTTGATAAGAGTATCAATTGCAAAAACAATCCTCCTTGGCAATTCTCCTTCATAGCTCCTTCGAATTTTATCAATCTCAATATCCATTTGTTGTTTCATCTCCTTGACTGTTGCATTTATGCCAATAGCTAGAAAGTGGTGAAACTTGGTATGCTTCTTGTCCACTTTGGTTATTTCTTCAAGTAAGTCCTTGGGAGATGGGACAACGGCTGTTAACCCTATATTGGTCAGATAATCCTGCCTGAGCTGAGAGGCTGCATCCTCTAGAGTATTTGAGTATGTGGCATCAAGCTATTCATCAATATTTTCTTCTGTAGGTGGTTCAGACACAGGTTCATCTGCAAACCTTATCTTCAATGCAGAAATGTTGTCTTGTCTTTGTTGTAGACCATATAACATTTCAAAGTCTGCATTGGACATCTGAGATATCACATTTATTGTTGCATCCCCTGTGCTTGAAGTGTTCCTAGTTTCTTTTGTTTGGATATTTGTGGAGGGAGCAAAAGAAACCTGAGCTTCTTGTGAGCTGATTTCAACAGGTTGTAAAAATTCACCTGCTGAAAATTTCTCTCTTTTATTTTATTCAAGGATCTCATCCTTGCTCACACCCTTTCCTTTTGCCTGGGGTTCGGGCACCCAGCTTCTCTTGCTCTCCTTTTTCCAAGCTTTCTAAAGCTTCACTCTCTTGTATGTTTGTATTCTCTCCTTTTTCCAGGTCAGGAGCCTAACTCTCACTATTTATTCTCACAACCTCACTTATTTGGATAGGTGCACTCTGTCCTACAGAAGTGGGGGTTTGAGAAGTACTTGTGACGGCATGGATAGGGGGTTCCCTTTGTATATCTTGGGCTAGGGATCTATCCATGGAATATGTTTGAGAGCTTGTCTTGAGTATTGGCTCCTCTTGGGAAAAATCAAGAGAATTTAAATGTGTAATTTCAAAAGAATCAAGTATGGGAGAAGAATGTACAGTGTGGAGTGTTAACTGTTCCTCAGACATTGAAAATTGAGGAACATCAAGGGAGGACTCTATGTGTGCACTCCTTGTGTCACTCTGTTCTTTTATTATCTCTCTTTGGGGTTCCTCTTGTTGGTGAACAAGAGGTTGTGCAGACTCTGTACAATGTGTTCCTGGTTGGAAACTTTCTTCAATGTCAACATCCTTTTGGGAGGATGGTGACAGTTCACTGTTTGTCCTTATAACCTCCATTGCTTGTTGGGAAGCAATGAATTGCTTTTGGCTAAGGGTTATTAATCTCTTTTTTCTCTGAAGTGGTACTTCAGCTTCTGGTTCTCCCTCATCCTCACTTACTCCCTCAATTATTTTTCTTTTTATTGGGAGCTTCATGGCAGTTTTTGTTTTTACAACCACAGTCTTTTGGAAAACTGTGGAGGGGGCTATGGATTGTTGTTGTTAAGTGGTTGGAGGATTAATGGGATTTTGGCTTTCAATATCCTCAAAGAATTGCAAAGAATAAAGATTTGGAAGCCTGTCAATGAGAATAGCTCTCATGACAGGAAGGAAAAATAAGGGAACCTTTACCTTGGCAAAATTAGACTTCACATCAGTAAAAATTATTTTACTCTGCAAAACAGTTGGTACAACTTGCAATCGAGTAATATTAAGGTTAGGGATTAGATAATAAGCAATAATCATCAAAAACCTAGCATAATAAATTTTATTTTTATTACCAAATTTCAGTTTTACTAAAAGATTTTGCATAATTAAAAGCCCAATGTTTAGATGTCTATCATACAACACACTAAAAGCAATTTGTTGTGTGAGTGTAGTGATAGCATCATAGCCACTGCATTTTGAAGTAAATGCTTTAGTTATTATATCAAAGAACAGTGACCACTCTTGCCTTAGATGGGGTTGTGTAATAGACCCAACAGAACTAATTTCAGCAGAATAATGTAAGTTTTTAAACATAGAAAGAAGTTCTTCATCAGAGGCAGGGGAGTCAATGTTTTTATAGATTGGTAAGTGTAAAGCATTATTAACTACAGTATGATCTATATTATAAACAGAGTTTTCATACCTGAAACATACCACAGGAGAGTCAGTGTTCTCATCCTGGGTGGTAGCAGTGGACCAGACAGCCGTGAGAACTTCAGTGGCTTAGATGGGAGCTTCATAAATGGCTAGAGTGGAATTTTGAAGGAAATCCACAAAAGGGTGATACTGGCTTCCAAGTTCATGCTTATTAGCCACCCCTGCATGGTTAGTCTTTATGAAACTCC
>CM025783.1:43075237-43095054 GCA_014636745.2 Centella asiatica | reverse complement strand
TATTATTATTATTATTATTTATCATAAAATACATTTTAAAAATTCTCGGGATCTCACAGTTCCAACCTAGGGATCTCGGGGACTGTCACCCAAATCGCTGACAGTGTCCGGGGCCCAGCTTGGGGAATTTTTGGGGGCGCCACAGTCATGAACCCAATATTTAATCTTTTTGTTTCACTCTTATCAACAACATTCACTGTCTTTTGATCACTTTCTGTTTTTGCAGAGATTTGTTGATCTTAAGTGTTAATGAATTTGGATTCAATAACAGAAAAGACAAAATTAATTCTTTTTATAAAAGTTGGCTTACTAGTTGAGGAGTTCGCAGCTTCGAATACATCATTTAAATCTGAACTCTTGTCTAGATTTTCATCATAACCTAGTCCAGATTTTTGACCTATTGTTCGACACTCTACCAAGTCTGTCAACCTTTTAGAGGAAGTATTCCATTGTTTAATCTTAGCTTGAGCATTTTCAAGTTGCTCTACTAAGTAATATTCCCTCTTTTTCAAAGCATCAATTATATGGTGAGCTTTGTTTAAGTCAGACTTGATAGTGCCAAATTGTGTCAATCTCTCTTCGAAAAACTTGTTTCTTTTCAAGAGAATGTCACGTGATTCTTTTACATTGGTATGTTCAATAGTTTAAGATCTAAAACTAACATGCAAGTCAGACATATCTCTTAGTATGCTTTCAATGCTAGATGAGTCAAGTAAATTAAGCACATTGAAATTCTGAGTTGCATCACATACCTTTGTAGAATCACTTGAGTCGTCACTTCGAGCCATTAGAGCAAAGTTGACAACTTCTTCATTAGAGTCGCTGTCAATCCAATCTTTACCCTCTGTAATCAAGGCTTTGCTCTTTGATTTAGCTTTCTTGTCAGCAAAGTCTTTCCTTGATTTTTCATCCTTAGATCTATCACTAGATCTAGGCTTCCTGCACTCATTGGCAAATTGCCCTAACCCGTCACAATTGTAACATTTTATTTTCTTTAAGTCGAAGGTGACTTTTTGACCTTCACGTTTAGGGTTAGGCTTCCTTGACGATTTTCTTCGTTTCCTGCTGGCCCTAAATTTCTTGAACTGTTTGACCATGAATGCCATAAATTCCTCCATGTTATCTTCAGAATCTAGTTCATCTTCCTGATCAGTCAAGCTAGCACTGGAAGATTCCTCATCAAGCTTCTCTTGAGACTTGTTTATCTCAACCATCAATAAAACTCCTTTGTCCTTGCCATGCATGCGTTGTCGTTGCTCTACTTCGAGTTCATATGTCTTTAAGTTCCCATAGAGCCTATCCAGTGTGAGTATGTCCAAGTCATGAGCCTCTCCTATGCTTGTTGTTTTTGGATCCCAACTTAGAGGGAGAGATCTCATGAACTTGGTGTTGACATCCTCATTGTCATAGGACTTTCCAAGTATTTTCAAATCATTGAGCAAAGTGTTAAACCTGTCATAAACTGACTTTATTGGTTCACCAGGCTTTGCTTGAAAGAACTCGTATTGTTGTGTCAACAATGATCACTTGTTCTTTCGAACTAGTCAGTCCCTTCACACAGGACTTTGATTGTGTCCCAGATTTGCTTCGATGTTGTGCAATTGATGATGCTTGTGAACATATTTTTATCATTTCCATTATAGAGTATGTTCATGACCTTAGCATCCTTCAACACTTGCAACTTGTCTTCGTTTGTATAATCACATTCTGGAGCAAGTTCAAAGTGTTCCGCCACAACAGATCCATCGACGGTTTTAGCCGGAACAAATTTCCTGGGTAGATAAGGACCCTTCTCAATCCTATCAATATAATCTGGATCTGTTGCCACATCTTTTGCTTCCACATTGGATATTCTTCTCTTTTAAGAATTGGAATTCTGGTACCACCATCACGACTTCCCGCATACGCTATTATGTTAGAGCTACTTGCTTCGTCGTTGGCTATCTCTTGGAACGTGTTAATTGAATAAATTCAATTACAGGCTCTGATACCAATTGTTTTCCTAGTGAGATGCCGAGAACTTGTAGAGGGGGGGGGGGGGGGTTGAATACAAGTTCTTTGAATACTTTTCGAATTTCTTGTTCTTTACGAAATTAAACTTTCTTGCAGAATATAAAGAATAAAAACTCAAATCAATTTATAAACAATTGCTATATTGATTTCACAACTGATTACAAATTCTAACAATCATAATAAATATGATCATCAGCTTTTTTTCTATTCTGTATAGGAAAAGATACAAAACTATGAAAAACCTATACAGCTTCAAATTACAATTCTCTGTAAACTTAATTACAGCTTCTCTAACAACTGAATTATTATTAACTTAGTTCCTATTCTGAATAAAATTTAGCTTCCTTATTCGAATCAAATACAATCTTTCCTTTTTGATTAGGAAGAGATTTCTGGTTAGTTTCTTTACCAGTTACGTCTTCAATAATATCTTGCTTTATGTGGAAGACATTCCTTTTTAATTCGAACTTTGTATCTCTCAAGAAATAAATCACGATTAGTCCCTAATGCTTCATCTTTAGTCTCTGGTGACGTCATCAGTAGTCTCTGGTGCTTTTAGTCCCTGATGACGTCAGATTGTGTAGTCTCAGATAGAGTTATTTAGTCTCTGATGCTTTAAGGCTTAGTCTCCGATGACGTCAGCTTAGTCTCTGATGTTTTTAACTTTAGTCTCCGATGACATAAGCTTTAGTCTCCGACTCTTTTAGACTTAGTCTCTGATGACGTAAGCCTCAGTCTCCGACAGGCAAAACTAGTCTCTGATAGATAAAAAATCTTTAGTCTCTGACAAGTTTTCCTAGTCTCCGACAAGCCTTTTTGTAAACTCCAACGGATCAAATACACATTTTGACTTATTGAAGCTTTGATAATCCATTCCAGCAGTTGCTTACAAATAAGAAATAAGTATATCTCTTTACAAAAAATGAATAAATTACAAACAAAGAGATAACTGCTAGCTACAAAACTTCAGTGTTACTAATTAACACTTTCTATACATTTGTACTCTAAGTAATCTAAAGACAATCATCATCAAATGTTCTAAAACCTAACAACTGTGGAAGCTTTATCAACAGAATTTTGTAGAGGCAAATCTTCAGGATTGAAAGATGTGAAAAACTTATATTATGGGGTGATTGAAGATATTTGGGAGCTTGAGTACCGAGATTTCAAGGTTGGTCTCTTTCGTTGTAATTGGATTGATATACGACGTGGTGTTAGAAAAGATAACTTTGGATTTACTTTGCTAGATTTTTCTCAGTGGGGTCACGTGGACGACCCATTTGTACTCGCAAAGCAAGTAAAACAAGTATTTTATATCCAAGACCCCGCCGATCCTAAAAGTTCAATTGTTGTTCAAGGCAAGAGAAATATTCTTGGTATTGATGATGTTGTTGATGAAGACGAGTATAACTAATTTGATGAGAATCCTCCTTTCTCTATGGGTCTACCTACCCCGTATGGTGACGATTATGTTGAAACAAACTACGTACGTAATGACCATGTTGAAGGGTTACGGATTGATCATGGAACCTAAGTGGCCAGTGTTTCAAATTTGTACATTAAAGAAGTTGTAATTACAAATATGCAAATAATATCGATGAGCAAATTACTGTAAATTTTAATTTGTTTTAATATTCCAATAGTTGTAGCTGATTGATTTGTGAAGTAAATTATACAGCGTAGTGGTCTATTAATAGGAAAAAAAAAATCTTAAATTAAATTGCGTCGGTGCTTTAAAAGATATGACACAAAAGATATTATTTGCGTCAGTCGGGAAAAAAGACACGACACAAATAGTCAAAATTTAAATTGAAAGTAAAGGTTATTTGCGTCGGTCGGAAAAAGGACCGACACAAATAATCCCTGCATGATAAAGTAAAAAATAAAAATATATGTATATACAATTGCGTCGGTGCTTTAGCAAACCTGACGCAATAGTCTAATAATGCGTCTAAGCTTTTGCGTCGGTTGAAGAAAAGGCTTGATGCAAATAGTGTAATAGGAAAAAAAATAAAATTAAGTAGAGGTTATTTGCGTCGGTTGGAGGAGGACCGACGCAAATAATCCCTGCATGATAAAAAGTAGAAAATAAAAATATGTGTATTTTTTTCATATTTATTTATTTTTTATGTATTTTTTTTAAATAAGAAAGAAACACAAACTAAGTAATAAATGTAAAGTATAAAACAAATAAGTAAATGACCAAAATCATCCACCACACTTAAATAATACATTTTTTTTTTAAAAATAAGAAATAAACCTTTTCTTTTTTTTTTAATAATACCTGCATCTATAAGGTGTGGGCACGCCTTGTGAAATATAACAAGTTGAAATTTTATTATTAAAATTCACTATTTGTGAAATTGGAAATTGCAACAAGCTGTGGGCATGCCTTATGCAAAGTTATAAACTGAATTTTATATATAAAGTAGAGGTTATTTGTGTCGGTCGGGGTAAGAACCGATGCAAATAATGCCTACATGATAAAAATAAAAAATAAAAATATATGTATATGTATTTGCGTCAGTGCTTTAGAAGACCCGACGCAAATAATCTTGAAATTGCGTCGGTCATTTAAAAGGCTGACACAAATAAGTTAACATTTGCATCGGTCATTTAAAAGACCCAACGCAAAAAAGTTATGTTTAATTACAAGTATGCCACCGTCCCTAGAAATTCATATTACCGCCTTTTCATTTCCATTTCGTAGCATTCTCTGAAAAAAGCTCCTGCAACTCATTTTGAAAACCCTAAGCTCCCGATCGACAGATTCTTTGTAAACTTTTTCATTCCGTTCACTCAACTTCAATAGAAAAAAGTTCAAAACCTTCTATTCTGTTCATTTGCTGGTATGTTTTGGTGTTACGATTTGAATGCTTTATTAAGAGATACATGCATGTCTTGCCTTTTGGTGATAAGTAGATCTTGCTTTTGTGTTTGTAATAGCTGAAGGAGTTCTGCTTATGTTATATTAGCTGCTTTGCATATTTATGACAGGCTTTCTCTAATTTGTCCATCATTTATATTCTTATTCTGTTGTTTGGCTCCTGATGTAGTTATAGAGAATAAAGTTTTGTATATGAACTATTCACCTGCCCTACAAATTCATGAATTTCTTTTACATGGGACCCTAAGCCTTCTTATGTTTCTATTGTTTGGTACCCAACTTGGAGAAACCACAGTATGTCCTCAGTTTTGGACTTCTGAAGTGCGATTGGCTTTTATAGATGGATGTCACCCATCATTGGTTGCATGCCGCAAATTCTTTAATTTCTTTTTGAAAAAACATAACATTACTACTACTTGAAAAGAAGAGGTGGTTAATGATGCCAATAGCTTAGCTGGTTAATAAAAGTGTCCTAGATTATAGGAGTTTATTACTACACATGAGAGTCAGTTGTGGTCATTAGTTATAGTATGTTGCTTATGCACGTCTAAGTTACTTTCTGTTTCTTCAGTAATGTAAAGTGAGTTTGTATGCTTATGTTGGTCGTGTTTTTGACATTGTCTATTTTATTTTGTGTAATGCAACAGCTATATATCATGGACCAGCGTAGTTCGAGTGAGAGACCTACTAAAAAAACTAGAGTTCCAACATCATGCAAAAAATTGAAAGAAAGGTCTACGAATAAACAATTCGAGAAAGTTATTGAGTTTGATGATCAATATGGTTATCTAATTGGAAAGTATGCTACTGAATTCAAGTCATATATAGGAGCAGTAGTTAGAGTGCAAGTGGATATTAATATTCGTAGTTGGGATCTTGTAAGTGATGGATTAAAGGATATGATATGGGAAGACATTATGGTACGTACGAATTGAAAAGAAGATTTAGTTGTTTTAACATATATTGTCGTTCAAGTTTATATACAAGTTTCTTATATGCATTATTTTACTATTTCAGACTGAGTGGAATATAAAGGATGATGTGAGAAAAAAGGACACATTAAAATCTACTGCAAAAATTTGGAGGGATTTCAAGTCTAGATTAGTCTGCCGATACTTGCGTCTAGACAAGGACCCCTGCGAGTCCTATGACTTCATAAGTAAAGAGCAATGGGATAAATTCAAGAATTATCATACAAGTGAAGAATTTTAGGTATATTAGTTCTATAAATTATATTGTATATTACTGATTTTTGTGATATGATTGTTTCACTTACAACAACATCATGTTTTCATTTTATAACAGAGTAAAAGTGACAAGGCAAGGGAGAACCAGAAATTGAATGAGTATTCACATTATCTTGGAAGAATTGGATATGCATCCAAAAAAACTAAGTGGATGGTTGATGACCCTATTGATTCTTTACCTTCTTCCGAATCCATTAATTCATCGATTATATCAAATGATCGAACTGATCATAGTTACGATTGGATTCGGGTGAGGGTTAGGAAGAGGGATGAAGGTGATGGTTATTATTTTCCAAAAGAGGAGACTAGGGATGTGATTAACAAAATGGTAAGAGTATTTAGTACAGAGATTTATATTTACATATATGCTTAAAATATTAATCATTAAATTGGTTTTGGTACAGGTGGAATGGAAAGAAAAAGCCTCTCAAGGTTCATGGACTCCTCATGGTCATGATGACATATTGTCGCGTGCACTTGGAAAGAAGGAGCATGGCGGGCATGTCAGAGGGGTTGGAGGAACAGTTCGCGTACAAGACATATTTGGGACTGACAGAGGCAAGTCTCGTAGCGGCGTAATATCGATGGATGAGTTGGCTAAGATTACTAAAGAAATTGAAAATAAAGTGACAAATAAAGAGTCAGGGAGGAGTACCAAGTACAAATGACTCAAATGAATAACAAGTACAAAGAAGTCATTGGTACATTCAATGCTCAGATTACGGGCATTTTGAATCATATTAGCCAGATGGGTATGTCTATTAGCCAGATGGGTATGCCTATTCCAACAAATGAAGTGATTCAAAGTAGCTGCCAGTTGGTGGATCCTATCTTAGAAATAAAGGTATACTTATTTTTACTAATTTTTCAGTCTTTAAATCATGAGTTATAATATAAGTGCCATATATGATCCTAACTGAATTATTTTTATATGTCATTAACATAGAAGTCGACTCCATGCCATCTATGTGTCATCCTTTCTGAGACCGGTAGAGTGGTTGTGGCTACAGGGACTATTTTTCCACCCAATTCTGCGGGTGATGTTGTTCATGGTCAGCAAATGGAATTACACAACATGAGAGTATCCATTGATGATGTTAATGTAGAATTTCAACTCGCTCCCCTTCCTGTGCCTACTAGTGAACATCAACGAGTAGGTGACGCTGCTGGTAGCTTTGTTCAGTGGCCTAAACAACTTGTAATGTTGGGGCAGGTAAAAAATTTCAGATTAACATTATTAATTATAAATAATTGTTGTCAATTCATTTAATTGATGTAAATGTTATTGTTTAACTTTATACCTAATTAGGATCCCATCTTACCGGAAAAGGGTAAAGCGCCTCGATCCCCACCCGGCCAAACAAATCAAGTTCATAACAAAGGGTTGTCAACATTAGATCTCAAATTGAGTGCAAAATGTCAACACTTACATAGTCTTATTATGGCGATGTCTTCTGCGGATGACTTGATTTCAGTTCCTTTAGATTATGACATTTGAGTTGATGCTCCGAGGGAAGTCGAACAATGTATTTATATCTAGAGTGAGGATGTACAACAATTTTGTAGAATGGAATGGTTGAATGTAAGTGTGATACAAATTTTCATGAGGTGAGACTATAATTTTCATACAAGTTTATTTATCTTTTATTTTGATACAAGTTTATTTTATAAACTTACTAACGTTTAATTTGTGTATTACATTTGTAGGTACGTGAAGGAGATGTCTAACGGATCCTTTGGATTCATGTGTCCGAGTCAACTAGCAAATGCAATAAATGATCCAGATGGCACAACTCGATACATTACAAATATTTTGCAAGGTTGTCAGTCGAAGAAATTCATCTTAGCGTCGTACTTCAAACAATAAGAACATAATTTAACATTGTTACTATGTAGATTCCTTTGCTAGCTTGTTCATTAATATAATTTAACATTGTTATTTAATTTCTAAAAATGTAGGGAGCATTGGATGTTGCTTCTTATATCTTCTGATCAAAATGCAATATATGTGTTCGACTCATTGAAGAGGGAAAGGAATATGCAAATCAAGGCATTATTGACAGTGTAAGTAAATTATATATTATTTCCTAACTTATTAATATAACTTAACCGTGTAAAACTCCTTTAACATATTTATTTACTCATATATATATATATATATATACACACACAAACACACATATTTAGAGTATATATTGCTCAAGGTGGCAAGAAGAAAAAAAATAAGTTGCATTGGTACACGGATGAGGTTAAGGTATAAAATAGTTGCTAAATTATTCAATCAGAGTTGACTTTGTTGGTTTGTATAATATAATTTGAGGAAATTTTTAATCAACTTGACTATTTATACAGTGTCCTCAACAAGAAAAAAGTGTCAAGTGCAGCTACTATGTGATGCGGTACATGTATGACATTGTCAAGTTACATCATCGGGCTCCCTTTACAAAATGGACCGAGGTATATTAGTTTTAATTATATGCATATAATTAACTATTTCAGTCTAATAACAAATTTACCTTGTATAGTAGTTTTAATTATATTTCTAATAATGATTTCTTTTATAATATTCTAACAAATTTACTTTTGAGCAGAAAAAAGTCATATTCTAAATTTGAAATTGATGAAATTCGAGACTTGTGGGCAGAATTTTTTATGAATGACTGTATATGACCTTTGAACAGGTTTGAAATGTAATTTTACGAAATATAGTAGAATATAGCAAATATATGACCTTTGAACAGGTTTGTAATGTAATTTTAGGAATAGTTATCACGTTGTGATTGAACAGGTTGTAAATTTTGATATGTATATATATATATATATATATATATATATATATGTATATATTTGTCTTTTGCTAATGAAGTTGTTCAATTTTGTATTTTTGCCTTGTTGTGGCATTAGAAATAGTTTTTTAATGTACAGGTTGGATATGGTATATTTTAAAATGATTTTTTTTAAAAAAAATAAACATTATCATTTGCGTCGATTGTCTTAAAGGTACGACGCAAATGACCACAATAATTTGCGTCGGTTAATATAAAGGAGCGACGCAAATGATAAATATCATTTGCATCGGTTCTTTTCAAGGTTCGACGCAAATGACATTTATCATTTGCATCGCTCCTTTATATTAACCAACACAAATTATTGTTTTTTACGTCATCTGTTTAACCGACGCAAAATGGTCATGTTTTTGCGTCTCCTCCATATGCATCTCCTGTTAACCGACGCAACATAGTTATTTTAACCGTCACAAATGATAAGTTTTGTACTAGTGAGGTTATGTCAAGAAGGTCGAATTGCCTAATAAAGGAAAGGAGAAAATGACATAGTGAGAGTTTCTTGATTGCTTTCCTATGGATGACCTTTAAAAGAAAAGTAAAGTGAGAGGTTATCATAGAAATGTTTAGATTGTAAGGCCGGAAGGGCCATACCTAGACTTCCGTTGTAAAATATTTAAAGTTTTGTAATAAAAGGTTATATACCTTTAGTTTATATTATGAATGTTTGAGTTAAGATTTTGTAATAGAGATTATATTTCTCTTAATCATTGATGTGTATGCTTGGTTCATGATTTTTTTCTGTTGTCAAATCCTAGCGGAGTCTGAAGTCCAGCATGGGATCTTTGGGGACTGTCACACAATTTCTGACAGTGCCTGAAGCCCAGCCTGGGATTTTCGGAGCCGCCACATCTGGTATATTAGCACATCAACTCCCTTAATTTCCTCTTGGAGTTCCCATGATAAGTTATCTCTGTAGTGAATAACTTATCTCTATGAGTTTCCTGGTTTTTGATTGGACCAACTTTCATATTTTCCTCCTTCAAGTTTCTATAAGTTATCTCTGCAGTTTTCACACCAACAGCTATATACGGATGCTGGTGTATAAGTATGATTTATCTCCATATTTTAGTTTATCAATGTTCACACCTACAGTGTATAACTTATCTCCTTGAAACTTCTTTGATAGCCAATCTCTCCTTATTGGACCACCATCTATATTTTAATTCCCCTATTCATTTTCTGTTTAATCAACACATATTATTATTAAGTCCTTTATTTGAATTTTCTTCTATTTTTATTACTCATTTACTATGTAGGAATATGGCACATCACGTAAACAGTAAGTTAAAATTATATAGATTTATATTCATCGTCATTTTATATACGATGCAAAGTTGGAGACATGCTAAGTCTCCTTTCCCAGGCTATCTTACAAGCCTAATCCAACCATAGGATAAGATGATATAACAAAAAGCACTCTACCACCTACTAGTTCGTATTAACAAAACATAACCCCCCCTATTCCCAAAAGTCATTATGGTGGATACTAATTACACATACATTCATATTTAGAACTTTATAATTAACCTAGAATTACTTTCTAATCCTCAGATTTGGTACTCCTCACTGAGTCCTGAATAGACCCAGCTTACCGTAACATCCTCAAAGGCATAGGCTAATCTTAATTGATAGTCTGGAAAGGTCATCAAGGCCTCCATTGATGCCTCAGAGACCGGTAGTAGCCTGCTAAACCCAAGAAGCTCCGTACTTCGGTAGGAGTCTTTGGTCGCGACCAATGAGTGATAGCTTCAATCTTTATGGGGTCCACAGACACGCCTTGCTCGTTGATAATGTGTCCCAAAAATCTTACTTCCCTAAGCCAGAATTCGCACTTCGAGAATTTGGCGTAGAGTCTTTCACGTCTTAGTATCTCCAACGCCATCCTCAAATGCTTAGCGTGTTCTTCTTCCGTCTTGGAGTATATGAGAATTTCATCGATGAACATGATGATGAACTTGTCCAGTTGTGGCTTGAAAACTCTATTCATCAGATCTATGAAAGCAGCTGGGGCATTAGTGAATCCGAATGGCATTACCAAAAATTCGTAATGGCCATACTGAGTCCTAAATGTCGACTTGGAGATGTCTTCAGCCTTGATCTTCAGTTGATGATATCCTAACCTCAAGTCGATCTTCGAGACGTACTTTGCATCCTTGAGTTGGTCAAATAAGTCATCGATCCTCGGTAGTGGATATCGATTCTTTATCATCACCTTGTTTAACTCTCTACAATCAATGCATAATCTCATTGATTCATCTTTCTTCTTCACTAACAGAATAGGAGCTCCCCACGGTGAGACGCTCGATCTAATGAATCCTCGATCCAACAATTCTTGCAACTGAGCCATAAGTTCTTTCAATTCAGCAGGGGCCATCCTATAAGGAGCTTTGGAAATCAGAGCAGTACCTGGTACTTGCTCGATTCCAAACTCTACCTGTCTGTCTGGCGGTAGTCCTGACAGCTCTTTAGGAAACAAATCTCGGAAATCCCTCACGATAGGGATAACTTCTATTCTTGGTGCTTCCTTCTTGGCATCATGCACATAGGCCAAGAATGCCTCGCATCCTTTGCGTATCATCCTCTTAGCTTTTATCATGGTAAGGAAGTGAGACGACTTGGTAGTCTTACTTCCGTGAAATAACACCTTCTTGTTTGAAAGGGTTCTCAAGGAAACCTTTTTCCTCAAATAGTCTATATTTGCTTGGTACCTATATAACCAATCTATGCCTAATATCATGTCAAACTCTCCCAAAGGAAAAGGTATTAAGTTAGCAGGTAGGTTATGCTTGCCTATCTTTACATTGCAGTCAGGTAGCACATTATGAACAGTGAGGACTCCTTGGTTGGCCACTATAACTTCTAGAGGTACTTCTAGGCGTTTAGGAGCCATATTAATGTCTTTAAGCAAGCGTTCAGCTATAAAAGACTTGGTTGCACCAGAATCAAACAAGGTGTACACTATAACTGAATTGACTAGTAGCGTACCTGTTACTACATCATCGGACCTCAGTGCATCCTGGACAGTCATGTAGAAGGTCCTAGCTTGTGGACGGACTGGTATAGCGTTAGCCCCGGAGAGTGGCGGCTTTCATAAGCTTTTCTTCTGTGGGAAATTTGGAGAAATGTGCCCCTCCATGCCACAAGTATAACATGTCCTTACAGTTGCCAGAGTGCGACTGGTGCCTTGGGGTCTAGATTGTTGCTACTATTGCTGCTGAGGACGGTATTCCAGTCTAGCATGGTGGTTGTCTGATTTGGGCAATTCAACGAGAGGTGCCCAGGCTGGTGGCATTTGTAGCACGTGTTCGTGCCCTTCAGACATGGGGAAGTCTCATGATTCCTTCCACAGTTGGCACAAATAGTGCCTCTCTTCTTGTTGTCTCCCCCACTGCTATTACCAAAGTTCCCTTTCCTTTTATTATAACTTTGGTTCACCCCTTCTTCCTGCTTTATCACCACCACATTTGCATGCGGTCTTCCAAATCCTCCCCCATTTCCTCTATTGTTCTGGCAGTGGTTGTTGTTAGTTCCCTTCTTCTTCCTATCTTTCCGATTCTCCTGATTGAACTCCCTGAGCATTTTGCCGCTCCTTTCTGGTACCTTCTTCCGCTGGATGACTTCTACGTAGGTGTCCAGGCACAGAACAACAATCTTGTCCTGAAGCCATGGGTTCAAACCATATTCAAGCCTCCTTGCTTTCCTCCTTTCGGTGTCCACCAAGTGTGGAGCGTACCTCTGGAGCTCATTGAATTTCCTCTTGTATTCCTCCACCGTCATACTTCCCTGTTTTAGTTCAAGGAACTACTTTTCAAGATCGTCGGCAACGCTGATTGGAAAGTATTGGTTGTTGAAAATCTCCTTGAATTCTTCCCAGGTGAAGCCTTGATTAGTTGTTTCCTCTCCTCTGACAGCTAGTTTCTTGGCCAATTCTAACTGTTCTGTGGCTTCCCACCAGTAATTTGTTTCTCCTTTCAGTAAGTATGTGGCATACTCAAACTTGAGATCTTCATTTACCCCGAAAATTCGAAAGGCCTTCTCAACTTCCTTGATCCATGTTTGAGCAGTTGTGGGACCTCCTTCACCATTGAAAGCAGGAGTGCAGTAGTTTGTAAAGTCCTTGAATGTTACCCTCCTAGGTTGTACTTGTTGTGGGTTGTTATTTTTTTAAGCTACTTCTCTAATCATGTTCATCAGCATGGTGATGAGATTGTCCTGGTTTCCATTGTTTCGATTTTTGTTTGGGTTGATAGTCCCTTGATCGTCTTGGTCATCCACATTGTGGTTGGCGTTGGTGTTCCTGGCTCGAGTAGTTCGTGGTCTTCGCACTGGAGGCATTTTCTACAAGCGAGAAAATAAACGATTAATGTGCATAGCCCTTCTTCTTTCTTTCATTCTTCCATCAAAGAGAAAATCGTGCAACGCATATGAATTCATAACATGGTAATTAGATGCATTCGTAAATAATTCGTGCACAACTCGCAGGAGTTAAAAGGATGAAATTTCCATAGTATTAATAATCTCAAAAGAGGTATAAAAGTGAGAATTACAATATCACTTCAACACTGGCAAAGCTTTAATTTATAACTATGGGAACCATGCCAAAATACATTTATGGCTACCATAGCTATCATAAGAAAATAAGAAAATCAACTCTGAAGCCCAAATACAAAACATGAGGCTTGAATTAGCACTATAGAAATATTTTTAATACAAGGCCTCACGATCTAGTTCTTCCATCATTCTCGGCGCATAGCGGCACGCTTCCTCGACCTTCTCCACAAGGTCGTGCATCAAATGATCCCGGTTGGCTGTAGTGGGGTACAGGAGCCTGAAGTAGTCGCTTACCGAGATCAAAGTCTCAATTAGTGCCTCGATGACGGTGAGGGACATGTCCTGGTACAAGACCCTCCAAATGTCAAGGAGTCGACTAGTCCTCTAGTGTGCGACAGAGCGATGCATCAGTCTGTTGTTGCGTGCCACCATCTCTACCCGTATCAGGCAAACCCTGCGCTGGAGGAAATGGCAGAATCCATCTGGAAATGGCATGGGCACTGGCACTTCTGGAGGTGGTGCGGCGGGTGGGACGACGGGTGGCGCATCATGCAGTACTACTGGTGGTGAAGCTGGCTGCGCTGCTGATGGTGAAGTTGGAGCAATAGGTACAGTATGTACTGAAACAGAATGAGATCCTGATCGTGCTGGTGATTGCGGCGGCATACCCAACTGATAACAGGGAAGAGAGTGGCTCCTCAAGCGAACTGAGGAATCTGTCCTCTTGGAAGGGTCAGCAGGGTTATCGACATCCTCTGGCTCGGTGGGGTCCTCTTCATCTTTTGGATCTGTAGGGTCTTCAACATCCTCCAAATCGTCGTTAGAGATCCGAGGAATCTCGAAATGTATCACTTGTACTGCCCTGGTTACCTTCTTTTGAGGAGTCACACACCATCTGACACCAGGGAGTGGCAGTGATCCCCGGATAACATCAGGGTGTAGGCACTTGCGGCAGTTCGAAGGGCCGACATCATCATGTGGTAAAGGCACAACAGCAAGAAGCTTCTCAGAGAATGCCTCCTCCAGTGTCTTAACATCGTCTGTGATGGGGGCAAGAAGGATTTTCACATGTCTTTGGGGGTCAGGGGCATGCTCCTCGTTAGGATTAGTGATCATGGGGGCTACGTCCTTACCATCGAGTCTCGAAGTCATCTACAAGTGAACATATCCTATGTTAGTCCGAGGACAAGTTAACTTAACACAGAGTTTGACATGAATACTAATGCAATGCATGGGTTGCGATAAGTCCTACATAGGTCCTGGCATCCTATTCTTCCTATCTTTAGGCCTTACGGTTCCTCCTCAAAACTCTAAAATCGCATCCTCCTCTCCGGTAGAGACTGTGATCTCATAACTGGTGATTTGGCTCTGATACCAACTGTGACAGCCCCAAAAAAACCCTTACTGGACTCCGGGCACCGTCAATAACTGACAAAAAAACAGTAACAACATCCAAGCATACATATCATTAAATAAGAGAAATAAATTGTATTCTCTATTGCATTCATCCATAAATAATTCTAACAGCGGAAGTCCATGAGGGCCCACACAGGCCTTACAAACTAAACAATTCACAAGAGGGCAATGAGAAAGCGTTCGCTATGCCATCCTTTCCTTGCCTTTAGCAGACAACTTAGCCTTCTCGTCATAACCTATAAAACATTATATAATAGCAACATGAGCGATTTACGCCCACATGTATATAATCAAGTATTGGTGGCTTGGAAATGAAAGAAATTTTCTTAGTTTAAGTGTTTATGAGGATTGGACAGAAACAATGTTGTCACCTTTGAAAAATCGTCAAAGAAAAAAAATACATATATAGTTTCCAGGGTCCCCAAATGATAACGATGGATTTGACCCTTTACTTGGAAGAAATCTTGAATCATTCATCTGCCTTCTCTTCATCAAATAGTGCGTCACCTGGCCAGCTTGACCACTATCTGACTTCATCTCTTCATCAAACGACATATCAGCCGACCAGCCTGATCGTTTGACTTCATCATAATGACATACGTAGTCGAAGCAAAATCTTTAGTCTGCGAGGGTTCGGTTACCGATACCTCAGTTTCTGTTCCCTATTATCCTTAGGCCTAGGGTGCCTGGCAGACGCAACCCATTACCCTTTAGTTACCCACACAGATATACTTTACATGTTTGGGGTAAGAAGAATTTAAGTTTTGTTATATCCGTATAAGATTTACCTTGGCGCGTTAGCGAATTTGAATAACTAACGTCCTCCCAAAGAATGCTTGATTCTAGAACAACATTTTCACGTACATCGAATCAAGAGATCGTACGTTACTTAACTTTGAAGAAAATTTAATCATGAGTATTGCAATAAAAATATCTTGGATACATTACGCATATCGAAGGAATGATCATGCGTATTAACTGAAAGAAAATAGAGTGAGTATATACTTGCCTTGGTCCTTAGCTAAAAAAATATCAAACTCAAATCACTTATGAGTGGAACACTCTGTAAAACATGCATGTAAGATGAGAAATCTATATTTTTGATAAAAAAAAAATGATAAAAGATGCACATGTGATGTCCGTCAACTTTTAAACATCTAAGTTGGCATTCTGAACCTTTGAGGTTTAATAAATAATTAATAGCATCATAAAATAATTTAAGAAATATAATATTTTATACTCTCAAGGCAAACTGCACATCAGTGAAAAAACATTGAAGCATGAAAAGTGATCATCAGGGATTTCAGTCTTATCCATCAAATGATGACTGTGCGTCAGGGGATGACTCTTGACCATCAGGGGATGATCCTTGACCATCAGGGGATGATCCTCGACCATCGCCAAACTCCTCGGAGAAAAGTTGTTCAGCGCTAAACTCTACAAGTCAGCGCCAAACTCTTCGGGAAACATTTACTCATCGGAGACCATGATTGACGTCATCAGAGGCTAACGTTAACTCATTAGAGACTAATGTTAACTCGTTAGAGACTAATGTTATCTCGTCAGAGACTAATGTTATCTCGTCAGAGACTAATGTTATCTCGTCAGCGACTAACACATCTCATCAGAGACTAACGTTAACTCGTCAGACACTAATGTTATCTCGTCAAAGACTAACATATCTCATCAGAGACTAACTCAAACACTGTCGAAGACTAACTTGGAGTCTCCCAGGGACTATTTTACATGGTCAGAGACAAACTCCAACTCGTCGAAGACTAAGTGTAGAACTTGTCTCAGGTACAGTGGTGTCCAAGACCACAACTAGGGAAACTCTCAACATCTCATCTGCAGTAGGTAACATTCTTATCGTCTACCACAGCTCATAGATGCTACTACACCTCAAGGACTCAGGTTGAAGAAAACTCAAGCATGGTGTTTTCATTACTGATAAAAAGAAATGTTCAGTAGTTAAAAGTTGTCTACTAGGTGGTTAAGGAGGATAGCTTTTGAAATAAAAGACATTAATATCAGATGTTAAAAGCATGCATTAAGTCATACTTTTGGAAGCGAATGAATCCTAGTATGCTCACAAACATGGCATGCATAACAAAACAAAAGTGTAGGAATGGAACAGAGCTTTAGTATAGTGTTCACACCTTTTTGGCTGCAAAGAAGAAGTTCAAAAAACTTGGTTTGTTTGCTGAGAAGGACAGTTGTTCTTTGAGAATGAATTGCCGTATAGAAGATTTATGAAAGTGGGGCTAGGATTGTAACCAGAAGATATATATATATCTCACTCGCAAAGTAATAACAGCGGTTGGATTATTTGGAAATAGATTTCAGTCGTTGGCTGTGAAAGGAAATAACAAGCTTTAGAAGGAAATGATTGGTGAGAAAAGGTGGATGCAATGGTTGCTAAAGTCAGTCAATCACCAATAATCCAGTGTACTATTGGAGTAGATTAGCTGGTTTGACGGTCATGTGCTCTCAATCCTGACATAGTGCAATTAATGTTCTTGTCTCACTGTCATCTTTGGTTCAAAACGGGTACTGTAGCATGAAAACCTTTCCCACGTGAGAAATACACTTACTCTTGATAAGTGCTTGAATACAAGTAAAGAGAAATATGATAATCATAATAAAAAAATCATTAAAGGGTTTGTGAGGACCTTCTTCTATAATCTATAGGTATTCATCATCGACTGCTCTTAGATGAACTATCATGCTTTGCCTCCAGAAGAAGTACTTTCCCCTTTCCGACATGGGGACTTTACTATTTCTAGCATTGTTGGCCATTAATGATGATCGTCTAGCAAGTGTAATCTGCTAGTAGGCTTTGATACCAATTATTAGAACAAAATAGGCTCGAGTGGTTGTAAAAGAAGGGGGGGTTGAATACAAACACTTAAAACTTTTCGCTCTTTAAAAACTTCTTAAGCACTGTTGGAAATACCTACACTATCAAAAAAATATAATGAATTTAAAATGAACACACAAGTATTCAAGTTAAAATAGTTGTATTAAAACTTGATGTTGTTCTGGAAATCTGTTTAACCACAAATGTGATTAATTAGCCACAATCTGTAATAAATTACGACTTCAAAATTCACACTCACTAACTTCAAATTTACTTTGAATATTTCTCTCAAGATATATTACAAAGCTTCTCTCTAGTGTTTGTGTGCTTCTATCTGTTTGTTGATCCATTGGATATCCACACTTTGTGTAATGAGAACTCTTTTGCATATATAGAAGATCAATTGTTGAACCCACGTGCTTAGACGTGCTATTTTTTCAACTTGGCTGCATATATGTCACATCGTTGTCCTTTTTGGAATGATGTGTCAAAATGCTGATGACTTTTGTTGCTTCTTTTTTATCCCCTGATCTCCGATCATTTAATGATCGAGAGTTGTCATTGGATTACCAAACTTCAAGAAATATCTTTCCAACTATATCTCTTGCTTCTGTAACAAGCTTCATTGATTTGCGTGTAAGACCTGATGACGAGTGTATGCAGTCATAACTATCCACTCATAGTAAGTGTGACGACCCCATAATCCCGTACCGGACTAGGGCATCATCATAAGAAGGTAAAGATAACCATTCATCCATTCCTAAATAAATACTGAATAAAAACAGCATTTAAGAGTTATTACAACCCAAGAATTAAGTAATTACAGCGGAAGCTATTACATCATTTCCTAATAACAAAATAAATCTCATCAACTCTTCAAACGTCTTCCTTCTTTCCTTCATTCATTCCTTTCTTTCCTTCATCAATTCTATCAAAAGGATAAACACTTAGCAGCTTATCATCTTTGCTTTCCCCTTGTCAGAGGGTTCAGCCTTAGCTTTCTGTCCTGCAAATCATTAACATTCAACATGGGTGAGCGTTTTACGCCCAGCAAGTATATACACATTGAGGAAAATATGAATAAATCAATGGATTTCATCTGGAATCAAAGGAGAGAAAATCAAATTCTGTTTGTGGGGCTTGGTGAAGCAATACCACGACCTCGGAAATCTTCACATATCCTTGAGGATGCACTGATGATATACAACTTGTGATCCTCCATTGAAGAAAGTCAGGTATACACCGGATCATAACTTCCAAATATCCAACGGGGGCTGCACCCGCGGATCTGTTAACCATACAGTACCCAGCTGGCCAGGCTGGACCGCATGATCCCTCTGAGTGACTACGTAGTCAAATAGCATTTCCTCTTGGTCAGGTGAAGAACACATCAGCACCTTTCCTTTCCTCTTGCCAACCATGTGGCATAACCCCCATAAGGGGCATCATTCACATTCTCATTGCACAGATATAAGATTGAAAACATAGCTGAAATTCAAAGCTCATTTATATCCATGCATCATCATTCATATCATGCTAGCAGAATCAAAAGCATAGCATGCTCATGCATCAGAACAATTAAAGTATAAATCCAACCTTCTACGCATATCGGAACAAATGATAATGCGTTAAACTGAAATAAGCACGAGATTGTGAATATACTTGCCTCAGTCCTTTGCTTACGACCAAATTTAATTTACTCGTGAGTGGAAAGTTCTGTAAGAATATACATATCACAAGATGAATTTATTATCTGGGTTAAAATATGAGGGAGAAATGCACATGTGATGTCCTTAACTTTTAACGTCTCAATCTGATATAAAAACTATTAAGGTTAAGAAATCAATTCAAACATCTTAAAATAATTTAAGAAAATAGCATTTTATAGTTTTAAAACAAACTGCGCATCAGGGAATTACTACGCTTTAATTTCATCGGAGATTAATATCTCATCGGGGATTAACTCATCGGGGATTAATAACCCATCGGGGATTAAC
>CM025783.1:43063607-43075227 GCA_014636745.2 Centella asiatica | reverse complement strand
ATCGGGGATTAACTCAAACCCGTCAGAGACTAAGTTAAAGTCTGTCTCAGATACAGGGTCGTCTTCCTCACTCCTCCATGTGTGGTGCCCTCAACCAAATCCACACTTAGGTCAAAACTCATCATTCTCTCAGTGATACATAACATTTCTTTTGGTCTGCATGCCATCCTAAACACGGTTTAGGGTAAAGAAAATCAGGTTAAGGAATACTCAAGCATGGGGTTGCGACTACTGTCAACAGAATGTTTGGTAGTTAAAGGTTTGTCCATCAGGTGGTTGTCAACAACACTACACCCATCTAGACAACTTGAAATAAATGACATTTACTCCGATGTTAGAATATGCATTAAGTCATACTTTTGAAAATAAATGAACATGGTATTAAAGGTGGTAGGCAGAGCAGAGACGCAAGAAATTTAGCAAGACTTAAATAAGATGCTCTTACCTCCTTACTGTAGGAAGAAAATAAATGCTCCAGTTTATCCTTCAAGAAGAACTGCTGTCTCGAAAATCAAATTTAAGTTTGATGGAAGTTTAGAAAGGTAGAATCAAGGTTACAACAGCGTGATGTGTATATATATCACTTGGTTGAACAACAAGAACCGTAGGATCAACTTGATCTCAGCTGTTGGTTATGAAAAGAAAGGAAATGACTGAAGAAGGAGAGAGTGATTGAAATGGCTGCTGCGTCCTTCGGTCATCTTTCATAGCTGACTCTAGGGTAATGATAGGGATGATGAGCATTTAATGCTGCTGTCTCCCCCCCCAGCAGTGAAGTATTTTAAAAAGAAGAGGAGTACTGTAGCTACCCGCGAAACACTCTTTTAAGGGTAGAACAACTCATAACCTCATGAGCTTTACAAAATAATAAAAATAAAAAAAAATCTTTTGGACATCACATTGCAGATAAATTTTTTTTTTTTTTTTTCATAAAAAGAAATATATAATTTCGATATTCACAACTTATAAGAAAATAATTTTCATGAAGAAAATAAGCTAAAATAATTAAATTTCATAACGAAATTTATTTACAAATCTGGGTCTTCACAGTAAGCCCTGATGTGGACTTGATCAGTGCTTCTGGATCCCCTGATGACAAGTCCTGTTTAAGATTTGATCAGTGCTTGATGCTTCACTTAAGTTAATCTATTATTGTAGAGTTACTCAAGTGCTTCGTGATCCCCTGATGTTAAGACTCAAAGCATCCAATGATGGCTTCCACTGATGCAGTACTGAGCATTCCCCCTGACGAGTTAGCTTGCCATTGTCATATCTTGATGAGTTCCCCTGACGGGTTGGCATGTCACTGTCATGCCCTGATGAGTTTAGCTTGCCACTGCCATACCCTAACGTGTTCCCCTAACGGGTTGGTCTGCCTTTGTGATCCCCTGATGGGTTCCCCTGACGGTTTTAATTGTTGAAGCTTTGTTGATTTTGTTTGGAATGTTTGATGTGTGAAATACTTTAAATGTCTTTGAGTAACAACATACATCCTTTTTCATTATCAAGTCTTTTAGAAGTTTCAACTAATGACTTGCCTAGTATGTAATACTTCATCCCCTGATGACTAAGTTGATCATCAATGGATGCAAAACATGTGCAAATACTTAGGTTTATAGCACACCTAGAGTATGTACAGATGCACAAACAAACTCTAAGCAACATTATCATCATTTATACCTAACAGAGTTATTACTCAGCCTTCTTTTCGTAATATCAAATAGTAACAATTTATATTACTATCACATAAATTAGCTCCGGTGATATCTTATACTAAAACTTAACCTAAAAAAAATAGTAGTGATTTTATATTACCACATAAATTAATTCAGATAAGACTAAAAATTATTTTTGTTAGTAAATAATTTTTCATACACGCAAATAAATTTGACCAAAATTTATTTAATACCAGTCTTAATGTTATAATAGTAATTACCTATATCTGGGGTATTACAAAAGAAGCTTCAAGGAGATAAGTTATACATTGCAGGTGTGATCACTAATAAAGAAAAATATGGAGATAAGTCATACTTTTACACCGGCTTGCGTATATAGTTGCTGACATGAAAATTGCAGAGATAACTTATAGGAACTTAAAGGAGAAAAATGTGGAAGCTAGTCCAATCAAAAACCAAGAAGCTCAAAGATAAGTTATTTACTACAAAGATAACTTATCATGGGAACTCCAAGAGGGAAATAAGGGAGTTGCTGTGTTGATACACCAGAGGAGTTACATAACAGGTTGGCGTGCAAGGAAGGTCATGCAAAAAGAATGTGGCGACCCCAAAATCCCATAATGGACCAGGGTTTCGCCAAAAGAAGGAAAGATAACCTCACATCCATTCATAACATCAATACTGATAAAAGGAAATAATAGAGAGTCATTACAACCCAAATATTACATTCTCAGCGAAAGTTATTCTATCTCTATATTGTAATACATAACATCACCACTTCAAAACATCTTCCTTCCTTCCTTCCTTCCTTATCGACAGACATAAGGGTTAACAAAACTCAATAGCCGATCCTCTTTGCTTTTCCCTTGTCAGAGAGTTCAGCCTTTGGACCATGCCCTGCAAGACATTAAGTTCGACAAGGATGAGCGATTTATGCTCAGCAAGTATATAATCAAATCAAATAAGCAAATCTGAAATATTGATGGAAAAATTCAATTATGTTTATGAGGCTCAGTGAATCAATACTAATGCCTCAGAAATCCTTGAAGAATCTTTGAGGATCACTAATGATTATTCACCCATGTACATTTTCCTCAAAATATCCATCTGGGGCTAAACCCGTTGGATCTGCAACCGTACGATATACAGCTGGCCTAACTGTGACCGCATGGCCCCTCCTTCTGTGAACATACGTATTCACTTATAATTCCTCTAGGTCAGGTGAAGAACAAATCAGCACCTTCCCTTTCCTCTTGCCAACCATGTGGCATCTCCCAATTAAGGGACATATCATTCACATTATTTGCACAGATATAAGATTGAAAAATAACTGATAAGTCAAAGCTCCGTTATATCCATGCATTTTCATTCATATCATGCTAGCGGAAACTAAAGCATGGCATTCTGATTCACAAGGAAATTTAAACATAAAAGTCATAACCTTGTACGCATGTCGAATCAATTGATCATGCGCTTAACTGAAATAAGCATAAGAGTGAGAATATACTTGTCTTGGTCCTTTGCACAAAATCAATTCAATTTACTCGTGAGTGAAAGATTCTGTAAAACATGTATATAACATGATAAATTTAAGACCTTGGTTAAATATGAAGGGAAATACACATGTGATGCCCTTAAACTTTTAAAGTCTTAAATCTTCTATAAGAATCATTAAAATGAAATAAATAATTAAAACATCATAAATAATTTAAAAAAATAATGTTTTATAGTTTTGAAGACAGATTACTTGTCAATGGATAACCTTTACCATTAGGGAATAACTAGTCATTAGGGGATAATTAGCTATCAGAGACTAACAAATTTTTCCCATCGGAGACTACAGATGACGTCATCGGGGACTAGATTTAGTCTGTCGGAGACTAATGCTGACGTCACCAGAGACTATCCTTAGCCTGTCGAAGACTAAGGCTGGTGTCATCAGAGACTAATTAACTCATAAGAGACTGATGATGTCATCTTAACCCATCAAGGACTAAGGTTGACGTCATCATCAGAGATTAACATTAACTCATCAGAGACTAATATTTACTCATCAGAGACTAAAATTAACTCATCAGATACTAATGTTATCTCATCAGAGACTAGCATTAACTCATCAGAGACTAATATTTACTCATCGGAGACTAACATTAACTCATCAGAGACTAATGTCATCTTGTCAAAGACTAATATTAACTCATCATGGACTGATAACATTCATCAGAGACTAATGGAATATCTCATCAGAGGCTAACAAAATATCTCATCAGAGACTAACAGAATATGTCATCAAAGACTAACAGAATATCTCATCAAAGACTAACAAAATATCTCATCAGAGACTGATGTTATGGGGTCAGAGACTAATTCCAACCCATCGGAGACTAAGTTAGGACTTGTCTCAGATACAGGGTCGTCTTCCTCATTCCTCCATGGGTGGTGTTTTCGACCATAACCACCATAGGTTAACTCTCATCATCCTTTCAGTAACACATAACATCTCCTAGGGTCTACTGGCTCTTATAGACACGGTATAGACTTTTAAGCTCAGGTTGACAAAGGTTCAAACATGGCTTCGTAACTACTGATGAACAGAATACTTGGGAGTCAAAGGTTGTCAACATTCTTACACTCATCGTGGATAGTTTTTGAAATAAAATATGAACTCTAGATGTCAAAAGCATGCATTAAATCATATTTTTGGAACTGAATGAACAAGATGTTAATCGTGCCATGTATAACAAAACAAAAGTGTAAGAAACAGAGCAGGACTTTAATGTAATGCTCTTACCTCCTTGGCTGTAAAGAAGAAGTTAAAAGCTTGAGTTGTTCTTCCAAAAAAGGACAGTTGCTTTTGAAAGCGAACCAGAAGTTGGTGGCATACGGTAAAGAAATTTATGAAAGTGGGGCTAGGGTTGTATTCAGATGATATATTTATATCGTTGGCCAATCAATAAGAGCTGTTCGATTGTTTGAGATTTGATTTCAGCCTTTGGCTGGAAAAGAAGTAATCAGCTTTGAAACAGAACCATTGGCTAGAGGAACCGATGTTGCGGCTGCCAAAGTATCAACCAATAACCTAGGATAGCCGACAATCCATTGGGCAAGATTTCTCCTCCCGTTGGTGCCTTATGTAACAAGTTTCCTAAGATAACAAATTTTCACATGGCAGTCCTTGGTTGGAGGGAGTTGTATCTCACATTCATGCACTTCCTTCCCACGTGAAAACATTATACTTCCTTTGATAAAACTTGGATAAAATAATAATATAAAGATTTGAGCTCAAAATATATTTAAAACTTTTGGACATCACACTGCCATGAACTTTCATTATTCAAACCAAATAAAAATAAATTACACCTCCAAGCATAAATAAATAACACATAATGAATTTATCATATAACAAAACTCATTTACATTTTTGGTTCTCACAAAGAAGAAGTTATGTGACAAAGCTGCAATTACCAAAGAATATCAGAGATATTTTTGGAGTCAACTCACTGTGGAAGCTTTGAGGACAAGGGAGTTATGTCTATAAATAGAGACATGGAGTAGCTGAGATAAGATATACAAAAATAACAAGAAGATATTATTGAGATACACAAAAGCACTAGTATACAGATTATCTCAGATCATATCGTAGCTATAATAAACTTACAGAGAGAGATAAGCTAGAAATCATATTCTAGAGTGCAGCTGTTATTTTCAACAGTGTTGTTAGAAGCTGATCATTCACATCAGTGAGCTTTTGTAATATTTCCTTGATTTATAAAAGTTTAGAAACACTTGTGATATATTGTATTCTTTCAATTCCGCAACTTTTAGTACAGTGTATTCACTAAACTCACAAAGTTCGAAACAATTTTGTAGTTTGTATTCAACCCCCAATATTTTGAGCAAGGAATCTTTATTCCAAATAGCGTTCAAAAAAGCAGGATGCAATACAAAAGTATTATGAGTGAAACCAACTCAATATTCTTTTAACATTTATTTGAACAATTATGACAAAAATTCTTTTGATTTTTCAAAAGCAAAGATTTTAAATATTATTTCTGTAAATGGGTGAGGATCCTATCCAGGACATTATCCACGATTTGTCGATCCAGAGACCCCAACAAAATTATTTTATTAAAATTATTAAAATTATATGGAAGCATGACATTATGTTTTCCTTTATCAAGCCAGAAAAATCATTCCTAGTTTTTATGTTTAATAATGATTTCCAACCAGAAGAAATTTTGTATTGGTTTTTGAATAATTGGGAAATTATTGGTCTTGTCAAAGACTTTCGCCCTGATGATTTATTGTTAGAGATAACTGATGATGATGATGTTTAGAGAATAAATGTGCAACTGTAAATACTCAAGGTATTCTATAAACCTTAGTATATTTGCACGAGTTCTTGCATCCACTGATGGTCAACTTAGTCATCAGGGGATGAACTACACTGCACTGGATGAATCATCAGTTTTTACTTAAACGAACTTGACAGTGTCAAGGAATGACTATTGGTACTTAAAAAGATAAATATTCCGCACAATAGACATTCCATGAAAAGCCAACAAAGTAAAGTATTTTTAAGAGGCATCAGTAAGAAGAACCCATCAAGGAAAGCCTAAAAATACTATATCAAGGTGATGACACCATCAGGGGAACTCGTCAGGCGATGACTTCATCAGGGGAAGCCATCAAGGGAACCCGTCAGGCGATGACTTCGTTAGGGGAAGCCATCGAGGGAACTCATTAGGCGATGACCTTATCAGGGGAAGCTGTCAGGGGAACTCATCAGGGGATGACCTAGTCAGGGGAAGCCGTCAGAGGAAGACATCAGGGGATGACCTCGTCAGGGGAACCCGTCAGGGGAAACACTCTTGTGTCCAGACTTTGGTGATAGCATACCTCTCGATGAGTTTGGCGATGGCTAAATATAACTTAGGGGATAGTTTATCTTGCGATGAGTTTGGCGACAGTCATTTCTATCCACTGACGATGAGTTTGGCGATGGGTAAAAAGTGACTTTGGCGTTAATCATCTTTATCCACTGACGACGAGTTTGACAATGGCTAACACTGACTTTGGCGACAGTCATTGTTTATCCATTGATGAACGAGTTTGGCGATGACTTATCTTGCCCGACAAGTTTGATGACGACAAAAGATCAACTCGTCAGTGGAATCCTTCAGTGGATAACAAGCAGGTCATTACATTGGTGGATAACTGAAGCACTGATCAAGTCTCCATCGGGGCCTGACATCAATGAACAAAGAAGCACTGATTAAGTTACCTTCACTAACTTGTCATCTGTGAATCCAGAAGCACTGATTGATTCGATATCAGGGCTTGGCATCAATGGATCATTATGACCTAATCCACACGTCATTAGGACTTACATGCAAATCATTGATACTTGGCACGAAAGCAAGGGGTATAACTGGAAAGATATTCCTTGAAGTTTGGTTAACCAATAACAACTCTCGAGCATTAATTACATGCAGATTAGGGGATGAAAAAGAAGCAACAAAAGCTAATAGTAGCCTGGCACAACATTCCAAAAGGACCTTGATGCGACATATATGCGTCTATGTTGAAAAAGCAGCACGTCTAGCATGTGGGTTCACCAACTAATCTGCTATACATATAAAAAGAGTTGTTACACGAAAAACCAAGCGAAGAAACAAGAAGCCACACAACAAATACTAGAAGGAAGCTTTGTAATAGATCTATAGAAAGATATTCAAAGAAAAGAAGTAGCTAGTGAGTGTGGAAAAAGAAGCTGTAACTCGTTACAGAATTTGTAGCTAATTAATCACGGTTGTGATTAAATAGATTTCCAGAAAAACATCAAGTTTTAATAACTATTTTAACTTGAATGCTTGTGTGTTCATTTTAATTTCAGTTAAGTTTTTCTGATGATTGTAGCTATTCCAGCCGATGCTAACAAGTTTTAAAAAGAGCAAAAAGTTTGTAGTGTTTGTATTCAACCACTCCCCCCCACCCCCACCCCCCACCACTCTACAAACACTTGAGCTTATTTTATTCTAACATTTATCTTCTTTAATAATCGCTTATTCCCAGCTTCACCCTAAGCTAAGGAATGAGAAATTATTTACTAAAAGAATTCAAATGAAGGCATTATTATTCTTCATTGCCCAGTTCAATTGGATCTAGCATTGGCAATATTCTGCAATTATTGATGAGAATGATTCCCCTTATTTGGGAATTAATTATTTTTACGACCAAAATTTTAATACAAGTCCACCATGAATAATATAAAAAGAATTTGTACTCAATTTCAAAATGAGTCAATTATGGATTCTCCTAAGCTCAAAGAGATAAATTATGATGTGCCAAAGTTGGATCTGTCTCCTATGGAGATAGTTAATTATTTAAAAGATTCAATTCAAAAAGAAGACTCCTTGTAGTCTCCGGAGGAACTAAAAGACTCCTTACAAAAATCTCTCATGATGATTATGGAAGGATTGTCTCAAGAATCCAGTTTTTAAAAGTCACAAGAAGATGGTTCCATGAAGTCCAAGGAAGATGAAGATGCACAAGACCCTTATGAGGAATTCAATGCATCTGATGAAAGTAAGTTACGAATTATTTCTCTTCTCAATCAAGAGAAAAATAAGGCAAAAGAAAAGAAATAATTATAGCCCACCATCTTTGATAATGGAGGACAGTAATTATGTTAGTGGGTCAGCAATTATGTCAGTGGATGTCTCTTCTGAAAAAGAAATATTCATTATTAGCAAAGGACAGTCACGGGATTATCAGGCCTCAATTATTTTTCATTGGAAGGTCCTGTATTAGACTAATTTTGAAAAAGTAGTCTCAATTATGAAAAAGTAGTTTGAAAAGTTTTTTGTCAGTTTTCTTTTCTTTCTCCGGTCATAAACAAAAAATTTTGAAGTCTGAATCTTTAGAGTTGTATATATACTAGCTTCATTCTTTAGTTTAGGCAGAGCAAAAATAGAGATAGAAATCACTATATAAATTTTCATTTTTACTTGTAAATTTTTGGATAATCAAAGAAGGTTTCCCATCAGATTATTGTGTTCTTCAATTATTCAACCAATTATGGAAAACACATATAAGTTCTCCTTTTAAATTAGTTTCAATTTTGTTCCTTGTTTTAAATTATTATTTCCCATTCCTTAATTAGTTTCAATTTCTTGGGTTAACACCTTGGTTCCAATTTTTTCATAACATTACCATGATTGATGAAGTTTTCAGAGTATATCGTTGTTATTGTTTTTGTTCGGTCTGTTCTCCTTTTTAGTCTTTATGTTTTTTCTCTAGTTTGGATAGGCTTAGTGTTAGAACAAAAAATAGTTAAGAAATGAATTATTTGTAAAGAGGAAGAAAATCAAACTCACAAATATATATAACTCTTACTATGAGAAGAAATTTGTTCCCTTGATCTCTCACAAAATGTTTACAACTCAACTTGATTCTCACTTACACAAATTGAGTCAAATACATGACTATTTATAGGACACAAAAGATGCTTCTAGAACTACTAAAAAAACATCAAGAGACACTATAATAAACATTACTTGACCACATACATGTACATGAATCTAACCATACATGTTTCCTCTAGATACATTCATGTACATGAATTCAACATGTACTTACATATCAACCATTCATGTACTAATTAATATAATTCAACTATTAGTATTAAATCAAGTTTATATTTCCAACACCCCCTCTTAAACTTGATTTACTTCAAAAGATTAAAAACACCAAATTCGAGGTCTTCCTTGAAATTCTCTACAATAGCAAACTTTGATTTTTTTCGATTCCTTCAAATGAAAGATTTGTCTTTGTTATCTATGTTGATGTGCATGCAATAAATAAGTTTCTTGATCTACAACAAAATTTAGCACGTTGAAAAACTACAGTTATTTTGACAATTTTCCTGGACGTAAGAATCTTCTGTTTCTTCACTTTTGCGAATCCATGCTTCTTCATAACTGACTTCTTAAACTTTTCATACTCCAACTTCTTGCGATACTTGAATTTCACATATAATTTTTTAAAATTTTCTTTGATGGATTCTTGTGAATCAAAAAATTTCTCCATATTAATCCATTCAGTTTCTTCCACAAAATTTATCACTCTAACTCCAAAACTTTTGTCTTTCATACTCAAACTATTTTTCTCACTCTCTTCAAGTTCATTAGACTTATCATTTTCACTCTTTTCGTTGACTTTCTCCTGTTGAAATGTCTCTATTTCAAAATATTTTTCATGCACTCAAATACTCCTTCATTTGATATCTCCGCTAATTCTTAATGTTCCATGCGTTTATCTTCAACTTTTTTAGTTTCTTTAACGGAAATATTTCCGAGTACCTCCTTAGAGCCATCTTCAAAATATTCATTTTCACCACTTTTTTTTTCAATGTCTTCGTCAATTTCATCTTTTTCCATATATCGTAACCAAGCTATTTTTCTTTTTCAATATTTTCGAGGACCATTATAGTTGTTGCAAATTGATTCAAGCTCATTCCACAATTGTTGTGGAGAATCAAAATTCTTAACGCACTTCCAAATTACTTCATAGATCATCCCTTGCAAAATCTCTCCTGTTCTTTTTTCTTTCACGTCTCGAATCCTCTTCGAATAACATTTTGTTGGTTTTTCTATAGCATCCTGCCATAAATTACAAGCTCCAAGATATGTCTGAACTCTTATACTCCAAATCTTATAATTGGTAAACATCAATTTATCTCCAACCATGGGAATCTTCATTTTTCATTATTTACCTCATCCAACTAGTTGCTAGATTATCTTTCGGAGCTCGAACATGCACACTTTGTACTTGCCCAGCGGAATACCTTGATAGCACTAAGTTATTCTTGAATTAACTTGGCTCTGATGCCACTTTGTTGGAACAAAAAATAATTAAGAAATGAATTATTTGCACGGTGAAAGAAAATCAAACTCATAAATATATATATATATATATAACTCTTACCAAGAGAAGAAACTTGTTCTCTTGATCTCTCACAAAATGTTTACAACTCAACTTGATTCTCACTTACACAAATTGAGCCAAATACATGACTATTTATAGGACACAAAAGATGTTTTTAGTACTACTAGAAAACATCAAGAGACACTCTAATAAATACTACTTGACCACAGACATGTACATGAATCTAACCATACATGTTTCCTCTAGATACATTCATGTACATGAATTCAACATGTACTTACATATCAACTATTCATGTACTAATTAATAAAATTCAACTATTAATATTAAATCAACTTTATATTTCCAACACTTAGAGTTGGTGTTTTATGACTTTTCAGAGTTTCTTTCTTTTCAGTACTCTTAATTACAATGATATAGCTGTAATTGGTGCATGTAATTGAGCCTTTATAGAAGGCGTGTGTAATCTCCTGTATATATAGACTTCAAATGGCACAGAGAAAATCATCTCCAAACATTTAAAAAATCTTTCTTATTTCCTCTTACCATCCATCATACTCAAGTACATAGAATCCAAAAGGACCATAATAAAAATTTTGATCCTTGGTTCAAGGATTATGCAAATATTGTGCTTATATAAAATTTTGTTCGATTTTTAACTCATTGAAGTTGTCTATTTTCTTAATTTTATGTCATAAAAAGTATGCACCACAAAGGCTGATGATATGGGTCAAAATAAAGAGCCCTAAAATTAATAAATGCTAGTTAAGTATTAATAGACCATCGTAATGGCACCCAAAAAGCCCATAATCGCAAATGGGTCTACATTCAATGAACTTAAGATAAGGCAGAGACAATAAATGAATAAAGATCTTTTTATGAGTCTTGATCAGCAAGATGGTAGAAATAGGGGTGAAAACCTCCTAACCACCGAATCATAATCTAAGTAGGACTTGATATTGTAATCCAAGAAGGACTTGATATTGTAATCCAAG
>CM025783.1:43035978-43059182 GCA_014636745.2 Centella asiatica | reverse complement strand
AGGACTTGATATTGTAATCCAAGAAGGACTTGATATTGTAATCCAAGTAGGACTTGATATTGTAATCCAAGAAGGACTTGATATTGTAATCCAAGAAGGACTCTGGTCACTCATAATGTATAAATACAAGTCAGACAACACATTACCAGGTACGTTGTGATTTACATACAATATTTACTTATCACCACAAAAACTTTGGCTAACAAACACACCCGAGGGTCTTCCAAATGACTAAACCCCATGGTTCTTGGAAGATTTTCTCTTGCAAGTAGAGAAGAGCATTAAGTTTGCTGTCCAAGTTCTTCAACAGTTAGGATATTCCACAACCCTAACCCTAGGTACGTAAATTTGACGTATCAGATGATATACCAGAGGATGTCAAGAAATTAGCATTAGGACCCCATATGGATGCGAAGAGGTTCAATTCTTATATTATAAATGGCTTTCATTTTAGAATCAAGGATGTTGATATACATAGAAAAAGTCAAAATAGTGGAGTTATGCTAAATGCCAATCTAATGAGTTTCGCTATTCGAAAAGGCAATAATCTAATTCTTGGTGATGTTAATTTCTATGGGTGCGTGAGGATGTGGATGGATTGGAAGTTGACATAAGATATTTGATCGAAAGTGATGATTGCATGAGTGATGCTGACGAGGATTAACTTAAACCAATATTCTACGAGGGCACGTTTTGAGCTCCTTTCTTGTGATTCAATCTGGTATTTACCTTGGTAGTGTCAATCAAGGTGTTATGCTCTAAAACTGTTCTTTTATTATGTTATTGTTTTAGAAAATATCAGTCTATGTTTCTTTTATGCAAATATTTTGGTTTTTTTTTTTCCAATTTATGAGGACTTCAGTTTATTGTACATATTATTGTTATTATTGCATACAATTTACTAATTTGATATCTCTTACTTTTAAAAGGAACCATGAATTCAACAATCAAATCTGTTATCAATTATGGAGGAGAGTTTGACTACAAAGGAATAATAAAATATTATAAGGGAGGATTCAAGTACTTGCTTCGAATGGATGGTGATATTCTTTGTTTGAGAACATTTAGTGAGGACCTTCCAAGCATGTTCAAATGACACAAAGACTCTCAAATCTTCTTTAAAAAGGATGGGAACAGTTTCATTCTAGTGCACTGTTGGAGATGATATACACTGAACGGGTCACATGCACAACTCTGAGATACATTAATTACTACTTGTCCCACAATAATCTTTGGTTCAAAGTGGGTACTGCAGCTAAAACCCGTTCACACCCGTTTGCTTTTCCCCACGTAAAAACATATACGTACACTTGAATGAAATAATCTTTTAAAGATTTGACCTCAAAATACATTTAAAATCTTTTGGACATCACGTTGCCATTAAACTTTCATTATTCATAACGAATAAAAGAAATTGAACCTCCATACATAAAATAGATAAATCACAAAATGAATTAATCATATAACAAAACTTATTTAAAATTTTTGGGTTCTCACAGTCGTGATACGAATATCTCTGATCTTCTTATCTTTAGCAACCTCTTCCTCCTCTGATTGAGTGTGTAAAATATTGGAGTCTTTGCTTCATATTTTTATGGTGTAGTAACTCTTTCAGGAGTGGGACCAACAACAATCTTCTTTATTTCTGGAGAACCTTTTTCAATAATCTCCAAGTATTGGTCACCTTTTGCATCAAGATACCTTAGGATCCTTTATTTCCAGAATGAATATTCACCCTTCTTGAGTTGTGAAAATCTGGTGTTGTCCTTTGAATTACTCATGATCACTACATTGAATTAATCCTAAACATCTCTAATACCAATTATTTGTCCCAGATTAACTAACTTTTTCTTTGAATTAAACTATTATGAACTGTCTAAAATCCAATAACAGTTATATCATCTTACTGATATGATAAAATGTTAGATGAAAATGATGATGATGATGTTTTAGAGAATAAATGTGCAACTGTAAATATTAAAGTTATTCTATAAACCTTAGTATATTTGCAAGAGTTTTTGCATCCACTGATGGTCGACTTAGTCATCAGGAAATGAATTACACTGCACTAGACAAATCATCATTGTTTACTTGAACGGACTCAACAGTGTCAAGGAATGGTTATTGGTACTTAAAAAGATAAATATTCCGCACAAGAGACATTTCAGGAAAAGCCAACAAAGTATTGATGATCAAAAGGATAAGTAAAGTTGAATAAACTTGCACAAAAGGCCAAGGATAAATCAGTTGTATTTGTTGATCATTAGCTACCAAAAAACCATCATGATTACCGTGTCAACTTAGAGATGGTGAAAAACATGGAAAGGTTTGAGCAGGAAAAACATGATGAAAGCGATGAGAATCTGTCAAATAATCGGGGTTCACAATCTGAGAAAGAATGTCATGATCGAGGTAATTATAATTATAAAATATGTTATAAGTTATTCCTTCACAATTATGTGTACATTTATAATATTGCAAAGCAACACCTTTTGTGATGACCCCATAATCCCTCACTGGATCAGGGCTTCGTCAAAAGAAGGAAAAGATAACCACACATCCAATCATAAAATAATTACCGAAAGAAACGATAATGAAGAGTTATTACAACCCAAAATATTACATTTACAGCGGAAGCTATTCCGTTTCTATGTTGTAATACAAAACATCATTTCCCAGATCATCCTCCTTTCTTCCCTCCTTATTGGCATAATAAGACTAGCCACCCTTAGTAATCGATCATTCTTGTCTTTCCCTTGTCTGAGGGCTCAACCTTCATATCCTGTCCTGCAAACATTAAAATTCTACGAAAATGAGCGATATACGCCCAGCAAGTATATACATATTTTGGGAAAACAAATCTGGAATGTTTCAAGGAATTCAATTTTTGTTAAGAGGCGTAGTGAACCAATACTATTGCCTCAGGAATTTTTAAGAAATTTTTAGGACTACTGATGATAAACAATTGTGTAATCTTTCTTAAAACAAAGCTTAACTTCCTTGAAGTAAAAATATCCATCGGGGGCTTAAATCACTGGATCTACTAACCATACGGTATACAACTGGCCTAACTGTGCCCGTATGATCCCTCCTTGTGTGAACTTACGTAGTCACATAAAATTCTTCTAGGTCAGGTGAAGAACAAATCAGCACCTTTCCTTTCCTCTAGCCATACATGTGGCATAATCATTCACGGAATATAGCATTTCCATTTATTGCACAGATATAACATGGAAAAATAGCTGAAAGAGTAAAGCTTCTTTATATCCATGCACTCTTATTCATATCATGCTAGCGGAAATTAAAGCATAGCATTATGATTCACAAGGAAATTAAATATCATAACTTTGTGTGCATGTCGAATCAATTGATCATGCGCTTAACTGAAATAAGCATAGGAGTGATAATATACTAAACGTAAGGTTGTGAATATACTTGCCTCGGTCCTTTGCAACAAAAATTCAAATCAATTTACTTGTGAGAGAGAGATTCTGTAAATCATGCAAGTAATTTTTAATACTGTAATAAGAATTTATGAAAGAAAACATGTATGTGATGCCCTTAGACTTTATTGTTTCAAAGAATAACATCATAAAATAGTTTTAAGAAAATAATATTTTATAGTCTTGATAGCAGACTAGGCATCGGAGATAAATTTTCTCATTAACAAACTCGTCAGGGACTAATAATTATAGCCATCAGGGACTACGGAAAGGTATCGGGGACTAATACGTGTATTGGACGCGCCAGGGACTAAACACGTCGGGGACTAAACTTCCGCGTCGGGGACTAAAACACGTATCGGGGACTAAAAACTCATCAGGGACTGATGACGTCATCTTAATTCTATCGGAGATTAAGGGTGACGTCATCGGAGACTAGCTTCTCATCAGAGACTGGTGACGTCATCAGGGACTAAACTTTAGCCTATCGGGGAATAAAGCTGACGTCATCAGAGACTAAATAACTGATCAGAGACTAATGACGTCATCGGGGACTAAACTTTAGCCTGTCGGAGACTAAAGCTGACGTCATCTTCAGAGATTAACAGAATATCTCATCAGAGACTACGAATATCTTGTCAGAGATTAAGAATATCTCGTTAGAGATCAACCATATTTCCTCAGAGATTAACAGCATCTCATTAAAGATTAAAGCTTGTTTCTGCTACAATGGAAGGTTTATCATGATCAAACTTAACCTAGGATGACTCACGGGGATGGAAACGAATATGAACCTAGCATAAATCCTTAATGCTATGCACGAAAGAACTGAGTAGGGTTCCAGATTCTTACCTCCTTGTTTTTAAGGGTGAAATCAAAGCTGTTCTGAAAATAATTTCTGAGAGAAAAGCTTGGAAATTTATGGAGATGGTATGTTTAAACAAAACTCTGAAGAGAGAAACTTTGAAAAAGGAATTAAAATTTCATCTCGAATGAGGTATTTATAGAGTTCAAGAGCAGTGAACTAAGGTTACTCATTAAAATAAAACAATTGGTTAATTTGGACGGTAAAACGGCTGTTCATCATGACTTCTTGACAGCATACAGCTGCTGTCCTACATGCATGAAAACTTAGCCACCTAATCAGTTTCTAATCAAACACGTAATCACAAATACTACGCAACCCTCTCCTCTTCCTCCATGATGTTCAATATAATCTTATATGGGATTTGCTAATTCCCCTTTTTGATACCTTTTTAAGGAACTTACCCTCATAATCATGGGTATCACATCATCATAAAAATTTTCATTGTTGATATGAATTTATCATTCCTATTTTAAAAAAAAAGAAATCTTCCATGCAAAAATATAATAACACAAAATAAAATTATTTCTTATCATAAAATATATTTAAAATTTTCGGATTCTCACACCTTTCTTTAATTTTTTTGCTATAAAACGTTGGTAGAGACTATGAGAAGTACAGAGAAGAATGTATCAAATCAAGAATGCATGCGCACTTGGCTTAATGAAAACCTCTAACAAGCCAAAAAATCATAAGTAAGCTGTCCGTCGATCACTTTGAGTTGCAGCCGAAGCGATTCCAGCACCTACTACTGATGAAGGAGTTGTTCGTCGCTCTCTAAGGAACATCCGTGCGAATGATGAGAGCAGACCAAAGCAGTTGTCTCAACCTACTAAGAGTATGCTGAGAATGTTGGGTCCAAATATGTTGAAAATTATGAAAATGGTGCTCAGATTGAGCAGAGTTCCAAAGTTGATTAAGTAACACTTATTTATTATCTTATTTTTATATATTAAATAGAGGCAGATTCAATTTACTACTGATAGTTTGATTGCTATGTTAAGTACTTAGCATCTGTCAACCATTGAAGGTGCACTTGTCAGAAAAGGGAGAGGGCCATCTAAAAAGACTGCAAAATGGGGAAAAGAAAAGTAACAGATTGAATTTGATGAGTATTGGCAACCATGTGACGGTGACTTTCGCCAATTCTCAACTCAAATAGGTTATTTTGTAAAGATGAAAATCTTTTTCCTCTTACTGCAACATGAAAAGAAATCAGCACTGTTGTTAAAGACATGATTTGGACATAAATTATGGTAAATTTCTCATTTTTAATCATTTTGATAAATTCAGTGTTTGGTGGAACATGTAAGATATAATATAAAATATATACTTGTGTGGACATACTTGAAATTTTTCTTTTCGGTTTCAGGATAATACTAATATTCCTCCAGAATATAAGTCGTTCTGTTCGAAGAAAATGGATCATCTTTTTAGAGACTGGAAGTACCGCCTTAAGCAACAAGGATATTATGCTTATGAGAAGGATGAAGAAAGATTAGCGAATCGTCCTGATGGAGTAATTGAGGCGCAATGTGTTGAGAAAAATTAACCACAGCGGAATAATAATTTTTTTTAAACTTATAAACTTTTGAGAAAATAATTAAATGGAGAAAAAATAAAACGATAAACTTGTAAAACACAAACACAAAACACACAAGAATTATACTAAAAACGACAAGTACTAAAAACCACGGGACTGTAGTCCACCCAAAAATTTTACTATCACAAATAATTGGATAATACACCAAATTTTTCTTACTTAAAGTAGAGGCACACAAATTCAGAATATATCATCACACTTTCTTGGAAAACGTCAAAAAGTATGGAATAAAAATAGAGACAAAATAAGAGAATATCACCTAAAACAAGTAGTTTGTTCATACCCCCAAAAATGCACACTTTCGGACCCCCAAAATCGATCTCCACCATTTAAAATCAAGAACGAGACGTTGCGAATCTTCTATCCAAAAATCAGAACGATCCGACCGTCCAAACTCTGAAAAACCCAAAAGTAAGACTGTTGTGTTGTGCTGATAGAAAACTACGAATTTCATTCTTTCTTTTGTTTTATAGTGATTGCTCTCTTCTAAAATCTCTCTTAAAATATCTAATTTTTTGTGTATCTACAAGCCTACAAATCAACTTTATTTATAGGCAAAACTATTCATCCTAATGCAGATCTAATTTAGGATTTTTATTTCCTATTTCCTTATGGAATCCAAAAAAAAGAGTTAACCATTAAGTATTTTCAATTCCAAATAAGAAAGAAAAATACCCAACAAATCTCCTTCTTTCTGACTATTTGAAAAGAGGGTCCTCCATCCCGGCGATCGAACAACAAATCTTCAACTTCTCCCTTACTAGTGTCTTTGTCAACATATCAGAACCATTATCATCAGTGTGAACTTTGTCAAGTTCAAGTTGCCCATCTTCCAGAACATCTCTAATCCAATGATATCTCACATTGATATGATTCGATCTTGAGTGAAGAGTAGAATTCTTAGTAAGGTGAATTACGCTTTGGTTATCACACAAAACCACGTAGCGCTGTTGCTTGAAACCAAACTCCCGCACAAATCTCTTCAACCACAACAACTCTTTACATGCTTCCGTTGTTGAGATATATTCAGCTTCCGTTGTAGAAAATGCAACACATTTTTGCAACCTTGATTGCCATGAGACCACTCCCCTTACAAAGGTCATCAAATATCCAGAAGTGAATTTCATATTGTCTTTGTTTCCTGCCATATCAGCATCCTAGTATCCTATAAGCACTGTCTTCCCATTTCCAAATGTAAGTCCCAATTTGGAAGTACCCCATAGATATCTCATAATCTACGTAACAGCATCCCAATGCCTTCTACCTGGGTTTGACATAAAATGACTAACAACACCTACTGCATGAGCTATATTCGGTCTTGTACACACCATGACATACATCAAACTTCCTACTGCTGAGGCATATGATACTTTATCCATATCTTCCTTCTCTTTCTCTGTAGAAGGGAAATCTTTATCAGTTAGTTTAAAAATGGTAGTAAGAAGACAACTAACAACTTTAGCCTTGCCATATTGAACTTGCGCATCACCTTTTCAATATACTGCTCATGTAACATCTGTAATGTCTAGGCAACTCTATTTCGATAAATTCGAATCCCAAGAATCTGTTTTGCTGGCACCAAGTTCTTCATAGCAAAGGATTTACTCAACTGAGTTTTTAGCTAGGCAATTCTTCCAGCGTTCTTGCCAACAATTAGTATGTCATCCACATAAAGCAATAATATGATAAAATCATCATCAGAAAATTTTTGGACAAATACACAATGGTCAGAAGTAGTCTTCTGATAGCCTTGCTCCCCCATAACTAACTCAAACTTCTTTGAGTCATATTTTTGATACTCATGTGGCCAAGTCTCTTGTGCCACAACTTAGTCGCATTTTCATTCTCCATAGCATTGATAACACTACTAGAAACCTTTGCATGCACCACATACAATGAAGATGTCTTCTCACCTCTAGTCACGACCATAAAATCTTTAGTAAGCTTCCACTTACCATCACTAAAGGTGTTACAAAATACTTCATCATCAAGCTTTCCTGCAGAAATCAAATTTAACCGAATATCTGAAATATGCTTAACATTCTTGAGAACTAAAGAAGTACTGACATTCGTGTCCAAGTGCACATCTCCAATGCCAATAGCTTTAGTTGTACCATTGTTGCCCATCTTAACACTTCCATAATCACCGGAGGTATAAAATGCAAAGAACTCTTTCTGAGATGTAGCATGAATGGAGGCACCACTATTAACTACCCAAGAGGAATCATCACGAACAAGTTTGATAGCTTCACTATCATACATAATCATGAAATCGTTTATAACGGTAGCAGCAACATCATCATCATTACCACCATTATCCTTTTTCTGATTATTGTCCGTCGTCTTCTTCTTCTTCTCCCTTTTCAACTTTTTGCAGAATTTCTTGGTATGTCCCTTTTCCCCACAATGGAAGCAGTCAACATTAGCAAACTTTCCTTTAGAATTGCTTTGTTGAATGTCTTTCTTACTCGAACGTCTGTTTTGACTTCTCCCCCTCCTTTCTGTGACTAAGACTTCTAATTGCAAAGAAGAACCCTGTGACTTTCTTCTCATCTCTTCATTCATAATATTGCTCTTAGCCGATTCCATACTTCAGGAACGGAGTTGGATAATGACATCCTGGAAGTCTCCCAAGAGTCCGATAGAGTACCCAAAAGACATAATTCGTACACCTTATCTTCAAATTTGATATTCATTCCAACATGCTGATTCATAATTCCTTGGAAACAGTTTATTGTTACCTGTCTTTTGAGCATACAATTACTCAAGCTTATTCCAAAAAGTGTGTGCATGTGTCTCCCCACTGATATGGTTCAAAACATTATCGTCCACTCATTGCCTAATGTACCTACAAACTTGTAGATGCAAAATATTCCATTGCGTCTCAGTTTTATCCGCAGGTTTTTCAGTTCAAACACCAATAGATAATAATCCTTCACATGAAGAAGGTCCTCCATCTTGCCTTTCTAAACATGGTAATTGAAACCATTAAGATTAATCATTATACTTGGATTTGTTTCCATCCTTCACAAATCAAATCCTAAATAATAACTAAAAGCTCTAATGTCAATCTGTTGGGAAAAAATGACCACAGTGTAATAATAATTTCTCCTAAACTTGTAAACTTTTGAGAAAATAATTAAGTAGAGAAAGAATAAAATGATAAACTTATAAAACACAAGGCACAAGACACACAAGAATTATATGTGGAAACCCCCCCAAAGACGAGAAGTAAAAACCACGGGACTGTAGTCCACCCAAAAATTCCACTATCACAAATAATTGGGTAATACACCAAGTCTTCCATAGTTAAACTAGAGGCACACAAATTCAGAATATATCACCACACTTTCTTGGAATAAACGTCAAGAGGTATGGAATAAAAATATGACGACCCCAAAATTCCTTACCGAACTAGGGCTCCGTCAAAAGAGAAATAAAATAGCATCATGTCTATTCATAGCATAAATAAGGTTTAAAGTAAAATAGTAATGAGTTATTACAACCCAAAATAGTATAATTCTAGCGGAAGCTAAGCTATCTCTATATTATAGCCCATAACATAACAACTTCAAAACATCTTCCCTCCTTCCTTAGCGGCTAACCAAAGGGCATCGACAAAACTCAGTAGCCAAACATCTTTGATTTTCCCTTGCCAGATGGTTCAGCCTTTGTACAATGCCCTGCAAGACATTGAGTTCAACAAGAATGAACGATTTACGCTCAGCAAGTATATAAACAAAACAGAGGAACAAATTTGGAACATCAATAGAGATTCAATTATGTTTGGGAGGCTCAGCGAAACAATACCAATGCCTCGGAAATCTTTGAAGAACTTTGAGGATCACTGATGATAAACAGAGTGTAACCCTCCTCGAAGAAAGACAGGTATACACTTGTGCATATCTTTCTCAAAATATCCATTGGGGGCTAAACCCATTGGATCTGCTAACCATACAGTATACAGTTGGCCTAACTGTGATCGCATGATCCCTACTTGTGTGAACGTACATAGTCACTTATAATTCCTCTAGGTCCGGTGACAGAACAAATCAACACGTTCCCTTTCCTCTCGCCAACCATGTGGCATATCTCAATTAAGAGACATATCATTCTCATTGTTTCACGGATATAGCATTAAAGAATACTGATGATTCAAAGTGTAGTTATATCCATGCACATTTACTCAACTCATGCTAGCGGAATTTAAAGCATAACATTCTCATTCATAAAAGCAATTGAAAGATATGAATCATAGCCTTGCACGCATATCGAATCAAAAGATAATGCATTGAATTGAAATAAGCATCAGATTGAATATGTACTTGCCTCAGTCCTCAGTTAAATCTAATTCAATTCACTTGTGAGCAAAAGACTCTGTAAAACATGCATATCACATGAGAAATTTAATTACCTTGATAAAATTATGAAAGAAAATGCATGTGTGATATCCTTAAACTTTTAATGTCTTAAGTCTGACGTAAGAACCGTTGAGGTTAATTAATTAAAATATCTTAAAAATTAATTAAGAAAATATTATTTATAATTTTGAAGACAAACTACACATCAGTGGATAAACATTTAAGCATAAAAATGGTCGTCAGGGTTTAGGAATGACCATCAGAAGGTAATCTTCTACGTCAGAGGATCATTAGTCATCAGGGGATGACTAGTCATCGATGGGTAAACTACCCATCAGAGGATGTCTCGCCCATCAGGGGATGGTCTTCGGTCATTAGGGGCTGATCTCTCGGCCATCAGGGGATAGCCTTTGACCATCAGGGTATCATTCACTTGTCAGGGGCTAGTCATCAAGGGATGACCTACTCATCAGGGGATAATTTGTTCACCGCCAAACTCATCTGATAATAACTTTGACTATCGCCAAACTCCCTCGGCTGTCAGGGGATGAATTGTTAATCGTCAAACTGGATAAGTCATCACTGAACTTCATCAGTGGATAAATTATTCAGCGCCAAACTCCTCGGAGAAAAGTTGTTCAGCGCCGGACTCGATAAGTCATCGCTAAACTCCTCGGGGACTAAGAAAATTTACTCATCAGAGACTAAAGAAATTTCCTTCATCAGAGACTAAGAAATTTCCTTCATCAGAGACTAGCATCACTCTTAGCCAATTAAAGACTAACTTATATAATGTCGGAGACTAACTTGGAATCTCCCAGGGACTATTTCATAGGGTCAGAGACTAACTCCAAACCATCGGAGACTAAGTTAGAACTTGTCTCAGATACAGTGGTGTCTTCCTCACTCCTCCATGGGTGGTGTTCTCAACCATGACCATACATAGGTCAACTTCCATCATCCTCTCGATAATATATAACATCTCTTGTGGTCTACTAGCTCTTATAGATACTGATTAGGCTTCAAAACTCAGGTTGACAAAGGCTCAAGCACGATGTTTTAACTACTGATGAAAAGAAGTATTCACGAGTTAAAGGTTGTCAACATTTCTTACGCTCATCTTGGATAGCTTTATGAAATAAATAGTATTAACTCCAGGTGTTAAAAGCATACATTAAATCGTACTTTTGGAAATGAATGAACGAAATATTTAAAAATGGCATGCATAACAGAACAAAAGTGCAAGAAACAAAGCAGGACTTTAATGTAATGCTCTTACCTCTTTGGCTTCAAAGAAGAAGTGAAAAGCTAAGGTTGTTCTTTGAAAAGGATAGTTGCTCTGAAAGTGAACCTGGATTTGGTGGTATATTGAATAGAAAATTTATGAAAGTGGGCCTAGGGTATATATATATATCGCACTTGCCAAACAACAAGAGCTGTTGGATTGTTTGATATTTGATTTAAGTCGTTGGCCGAAAAAAAGCAGTAACAAGCTTTAGAATGAAGTGATTGGTTTGAAAAGGCGGTGTTACGACTGTTAATAGTCAGTCGGTCATATATCATAGTCCACTCTAGTGTACTGTTAGAGATGATATGCACTTGACGGGTCACGTGCACAACTCTGAGATACATTAATTACTTCTTGTCTCACAGCAGTCTTTGGTTCAAGTGAGTACTATAGCTCACATCAGCTCACACTCGTGTACTTCTACCCACGTGAATACATACACATACACAAGATAAAAGTTGAATAAAATAATCTTTTAAATACTTGTGCTCAAAATACATTTAAAACCTTTTGGACATCACATTGTCATTGAACTTTCATTTAAGATATGAATTCATCATTCATACCGAAAAGAGAAATTAAACTTTCATGCATAAAATAAATTAATCTCCACAATGAAATAATCATATAACAAAACTCATTTAAAATTTTCAGGTTCTCACAAAAAACATAGACAAAATCAGAGAATATCACCTAAAACAGACAGTCTTTCTGTATCCCAAAACCGCACACTTCCGCCCTCCAAAATCGATCTCCACCGTTCAAAATCAAGAACCAGACGTTGTAAAGTTTTTATCCAAAAATCAGAACGATCCGACCGTCCAAACTCTGGGAAACACAAAAGAAAGACTATTGTGTCATGCTGATAGAAAGTTACGAATTTCACTTTTTCTTTTGTTTTATGGTGATTGCTCTCTCCTCAAATTTCTTTTAAAATATCTAATTTTTTGTGTATTTACAAGCCTACAAATCAACCTTATTTATAATTATACATCATAAGACAAATCTAATTTATGATTCATATTTCCTATTTCGTTGTGAAATCCAAAAATAAAGGTTAACCATTAAGTAAATTTAATTTTAAATAGAAAAGAAAAATACCCAACACAATAGAGTGCTCTTGTAGCTAAATGGGGCAAGGAGGATTCTGAGGTACTTGTATTAAACCAATTCACAAATTTGGATTTAATATTGAAATATATAATTTGTACGTATATCTTGTTTTACAGAAGAAAGTGCTAACAAATAAAGAAAATCGGTCTCAACAACAATATATGCATACTACTGGAAAGATACCACTATCAGTTCTTAAGAAAAGGGCAAGTTGTTAAGCACTAATTTATATAAGCTATCTACCAAATAAAATTTGTATTAATTTTATTTTCTGAATTATTTTTTATTTCTATTTCGCCACAAAGAGATTAGACAAAGGAGAACCTGTTGATAGGCTGAGTATCTTCATGGCCTCTCGCACTAATACTAAAGATCATTCCACAGATCATATGCTCGCATGTCCTTTTCACCCTTTTGATTAACTTCAGATATAATATTCTATAATGCATGTGCATTTATGTAATTATATATAATTCACTGAAGTTATTAAAATATATATATATAACTAATAATTTATATGCAGATATAATATCAGGAGACATGCAGGTCCAACCATATACATAGTAGTACTATTAAGTGCTTTCCAAAATTGAATGATGAAGAGAGAGAGAATGATGAAGTATACCACCTGCTCTCTTGTTTTCTATATGGCTTTTTCCTTCTTACTTTTGACACTACTTGTTCATGGTAGTGGTGATGCTAAACATCAACAGCTGGAGGCTTCTACCAATAATTTGAATCTGCTGCATATATAACTAATTATTTATACGCAGAATAAGCTTCAGGATGAAATAAAGGAGCTTCCGGAAGATCAACGCGATGACCCAGAAAAGCGTGATGAGTTATTGACATAGTGTGAAAACAAGGAAATTTAAATAAAACGCATGAATATTAAATTTGTGATAGTTATGAAATTTTCTTTTCATTTTAATGACCGATAGATATTACGATTAGACATACGTGCAAATCAGGCAAATTGAGACGCGCACGTCTACTAATGACAAATTGTAACGAATGTGATATTATAACAGTCACAAGGCGTTAAATATGATAAGAATCTAATAATCATATTCTGGACTCACCGGTACGGATAAAGTTTACGGTATATGCAAGAAACCAATACATAACCAGTATAACTCATTGAATGGCTAAACAAATCAAGTTAAACACTAATTAAACTAAAACATTCAGCACTTCCCTAAATGACAAAAACAAGAAAATTTGTTTTACCAATCTAAGTAAAATTTTATAAAACTAATCTAATAGTTAAGAATGAATTGCAAGTTATATAAATATATGATTATAACCAAACTCTAACCTCCACTTTAGTAAATTTTCTCCAGCAAATCCACCAAATAAAATCTGAAATTTCATTTTATGTAATATTCATTTATATAATTTTATATAATAGACTTTATATGTACATATGGACTCACGAGAATCTCTGGACGTCCACAATCTATAGTAGATTGAAGAGATAATTTACTTCTATAGATATAGAAAAGGGCAAAAAGAATAGGCCATTAGTACAAAAACTGCCTTATACGTCGTCTTATTTGTGTCGGTTCTTTAATAGAACTGTCGCATATAGTAGAGCGGTGACATTATGGTAAATAAAACAAAAAGTATTTGCGTTGGTTCTTTTAAAGGACCGACACAAAATCTATAAAAATAATTAAAATATAAATTAATAACACATTTGCGTCGCTTAGTTTAAAGAATCGACACAAATATTTTGGAGTAATTGCGTCGGTTCTTTTAAAGGACCGACGCAAAATCTATAAAAATAATTAAAAAATAAATTAATAACACATTTGCGTCACTTATTTTAAAGAACCGACACAAATGTTTATGGTATTTGCATCGGTTGTCTTCATTGTCTGACGAATATTCTATAATATTATTAAAAAATAAATTAATTAAAACTTTTGCTACGGTGGGTTCGTAAGAGAGGAGAGAGAGCTAGTTCGTCTTCGGCGGGTTGCTTGGCTGAGTTTTACAGGTTTCTTTCTTTCGTGTCTCCGGCGGGCAGCTTTTTTTGGCAGGCAGATTTGTAGTGTAAGTCATTGTTAATTAAAATAATACATTTTTTACAGGCATTATTTAAAATATCAGTATGTATGCTTGAACTATTGTTTGTCCGCATCTTATTTATTATATCTGTACAATCGTTGTGCTTACTTAGTTATACATGGATTGTCAAACATGGATGTACAATATATTACGTGTCGATGACGCATATGTGAGAGGGGTTAACGAGTTTATTACATGTGCGGTTGAACACCAAAAAAACATAAAGGAATAGGAAAAATAAGACATGATTGTGTGCCCGTGCCGCCTTTGTGGTAATTTAAAAAAATATTCTAACGCGGAGACAGTGCGTGAACATTTATTTCGTCGAGGTTTTAAGAAGGGTTATACGAAGTAGATTTGGCATGGTGAGTGAATAGACTCTGATATGACTGGTAGCTCAAGGTGGAATTATGCAACCGAGTGCGATAATTCGGTCAATAATGAGGAAGATGATGTGGACATTGATAGGGTGGAAGATATGATACAAGATCTGCAAGACCATATGATGCTACAACTGGATATATTTGAGAGCTTGGTCCACGATTCTAAGAAACTTTTGTATCCCAGGTGCAGTGACGAGTTGACAAGGTTGTCAACAACTTTGAAGTTGTGCAAGTTGAAAGTAAAGAATTGATGGAGTGACAAGAGGTTTACAGAATTGTTAAAACTTTTACGAGAAATACTTCCAATGAATAACGAGTTTCCCTCTTCCACGTATGAGGCAAAGAAGATGTTGTGTCCTATAGGTATGGACGTAAAGAAGATACATGCATGTCCAAATGACTGTGTGTTGTTTCGAAATGAGAATGAACATTTACACACATGTCCTAAGTGTGGAGCATCTCGGTACAAGGGGGAGGGTAATGATTCTTCTGAGGATGATAAAAAAAAAGGGCTCCTACCAAGGCGGTTTAGTATTTACCCATAGTGCAACGATTCAAACGCCTATTTGCAAATACAAAAGATGCAAAACATTTGAGGTGACATGCGGAAGGGAGGAAATCAGATGGGATGCTTAGACACCCGAGTGACTCTCCACAATGGAGAACCATTGATGGAAAATTTTTTGAATTTGGTGGAGAAGTTAGGAATCTACAACTTGGACTTTGTACGGATGGGATGAATCCTTATGGCACTCTAAGCTGTCAACATAGCACTTGGCCAGTTCTTTTGGTGATTTATAATTTGCCTCCTTGGTTATGTATGAAGCGCAAGTATATTATGTTTTCCTTGTTAATCTCAAGGCCTAAACAACCTAGGAATAACGTAGATGTTTATCTTCAGCGGCTTATTGAAGATTTAAAACTTTTGTGGGATGAAGGTGTGACGGTCTTTGATGCAAATACTCAAATGGATTTCACATTACATGCGATGTTATTTTGCACCATAAATGATTTTCCTGCATATGGAAACTTGTCAGGGTACACTGTCAAAGGAGCTAAAGCATGTCCAATTTGTGAAGATGTTACTATTGACCATTGTCTAAATAATTGCAACAAAAATGTTTTTATGAGTCACCGAACATTTCTTCCTTGTAATCACCCTTATCGTATGATGAAAAAAGGCTTTTGATGGGCATATCGAGACTCGAGAAGCCTGTTTGCCTTTAACTGGGAAAGTAGTCTTTGAGTAGGTTAAGGATATTGATGTTATATTTGGAAAGTTGTATCAACCTCCTAAGAAGAAGAATCTTTGGAAGAAGAGATCAATATTTTGGGATCAACCGTATTGGGAACACATACAAGTTGGACATTGTCTTGATTTTATGCATTTTGAGAAAAATGTTTGTGATAGTATTGTTGGGACATTGTTGAATATACCGGGAAAGACAAAGGACGAGATCAAAGTAAGAAAAGATATGAAAGAAATGGGTATACGACTAGAGTTAGCACCGCAAGAATCGGAGAAGCGTACATATCTACCTCCAGCTTGTTATACTCTGTGTAAAAAAGAGAAAATTGGTTTTTGTAAGTGTTTGTTTGGTGTGAAGGTTCCATATGGATATTCTTCAAACATCAAAACGTTTGTGTCGATGAAGGATTTGAACCTCGTGGGTATGAAGTCACATGATTGTCATGTGTTAATGCAACAGCTATTACCAATTGCAATTCGAGGGATATTGCCGAATCACGTGAGATTTGTTGTTATGAAACTTTGTGTTAGAACAAAATAGGCTCAAGTATTTGTAGAACGGGGGCGGGGGGGGGGGGATGAATACAAATACTCAAAACTTTTTCGATCTTAAAACACTTTGTTAAGCACTGATGGAGATAGCTACAATATCAGAAAAACTTTAATGACTTTTGAAATGAACACCCAAGAGTTCAAGTTAAAATAGTTGTATTAAAACTTGAGATTTTTTTGGAAATCTGGTTAATCACAAATGTGATTAATCAGCTACAAATTCTGTAATGAATTACAGTTACAATCTCACACTCACTAGCTTCACTCTTTCTTTGAATATTTCTCTCAAGATATATTACAAATCTTCTCTCTAGTGTTTGTGTGCTTTAATGTGTTGGTTGATCCGTTGGATTGATTTTTTTTGTGAAATGAGAACTCTTTTGCATATATAAAAGATCAGTAGTTGAACCCACGTGCTTAGACGTGCTGCTCTTTTCAACTTAGCCGCATATATGTCACATCGATGTCCTATAGGAACTATGTGTCAGACTGTTGTTACTTTTGTTGCTTCTTTTTCATCCCCTAATCTGCATGCATTTAATGATCGAGAGTTATCATTGGACCACCAAACTTCAAGAGATATCTTTCCAGTTTATATCTCTTGCTTCTATAACAAGCTTCATTGATTTGCGTGTAAAACCTGACGACGAGTATATGCAGTCATAACTATCCACTGATGGCAAGCCCTAATGTGAACTTGATCAGTGCTTCTGGATCCCCTGATGACAAGTCTTGTCAAAGACTAGATCAGTGCTTCAAACTTCACATGAGTTACCCAAGTTCTTCTTGATCCCCTGATGTTAGGACTCAAGGCATACACTGATGGCTTCCACTGATGCAGTGCTAAGCATTCCCCCTGACGGATTTCCCTGACGGGTTAGCTTGACACTGTCATACCCTGATGTATTCCCCTGACAGGTTGACATGTCACTGTCTTGCCCTAACGCGTTTCCCCTGATGAGTTTGGCTTGCCACTGCCATACCCTGACGCGTTCCCCTGACAGGTTGGTCTGCCTTTGTCATCCCCTGATGGGTTCCCCTGACGAATTCCCCTTATAGTTTTAATCACTAAAGCTTTTTTGATTTTTGTTTGGAATGTCTAATCTGTGAAATACTTAAGAGTTTTTAAGTAACAACAGACATCCCTCTTCACTATTAAGTCCTTTAGTAGTTTCAGTTGGTGACTTGCCTTGTGAAGTACAGTTCATCCCCTGATGACTAAATTGATCATCAGTGGATGCAAAACTTGTGCAGATACTTAGGTTTATAGAACACCCTGAGTATGTACAGATGCACAGACAAAACTAAAATAATCATCATCATTTACACTCAACACTTTGTTTTTTCTTCAATGCCATCTGCAGCAAGGTGATTGAACCTATCATGTTGGATAAATTACAAGTTGATATTATTGTCACACTATGTCAGTTTGAAATGTATTTTCCACCTTCATTTTTTGACATTATGGTACATTTAGTTATTCATTTGGTTAGAGAGATTAAGTTATGTGGCCCGGTATATTTGCGGTATATGTATCCTTTTGAGAGATTCGTGGGTATCTTGAAAGGATATGTGAGGAACCGATATCGGCCGGAAGCTAGTATAGTTGAAGGATATTCAGTTAAGGAGGCTATTGAATTTTGCACAGAGTATTTAGCAGCTGTCAATCCTATTGGAATTCCCAAATCTCGTCATGAGGGAAGACTTGAAGGTGAGGGTACATTAGGATCCAAATGTATCTCTCATGTGTGTGAACTGCTCGATTGAGCTCATCTCTTTGTCCTGTAACACATGACTAAAATTCATCCTTACTTAGATTGTCATGTAAATTTGATTAGGAGGAAGAATCCTTCAAAAAGTGGCATTTAGGTCACAACTGAACATAATCGCTCATTTGTTTGATGGTTTAAAGACCGTGTAATGTGTCAATTGTTAGATACACCAAATGTCATTTCTAATATGATAAAATGGTTAGCATATGGCCCCAACACGCTTGTGAGATCTTATGAAGGTTATGATGTTAATGGATATACTTTTTACACCCAGCGTCAAGATGGAAAGAGCATTATGCAAAATAGTTGAGTTACCGTGGAAGCTTAATCAATAGAATTTTGTAGAGGCATATCTTCAGAACTAAAAAATGTGAAAAAGTCATATTATGGGGTGATTGAAGATATTTGGGAGCTTGAGTACAGAGATTTCAAGGTTGGTCTCTTTCGTTGTAATTGGATTGATATACAACGTGGTGTTCGAAAGGATGACTTAGGATTTACTTTAATAGATTTTAGTCAGTGGGGTCACGTGGACGACCCATTTATACTCGCAATGCAAGTAAAACAAGTATTTTATATCCAAGACCCCGCCGATCCTAAGTGTTCAGTTGTTTTTCAAGGCAAGAGAAATATTCTTGGTATTGATGATGTTGTTGATGAAGAAGAGTATAACCAATTTGATGAGAATCCTCCTTTCTCTATGGGTTTACCTACCTCATATGGTGACGACAATGTAGAAACAAATTATCTACGTAATGACCATGATGAAGAGTTATGGATTGATCATGGAAAATAAGTAACCAGTGTTTCAAATATTTTGCAGGACTTGAAGGTTTGATGCTGATGTTTCTTGAAGCAAATAATTTACAATTTTGTAAATTAAAGAAGTAAATTTTAATTTGTTTTATTCCAATAGTTGTAGCTGATTGTTTTATGAAGTAAATTTTATATATTTCTGGTTGAGTATGGGAAGTAGTTCTCGGTAACAATCATACAGCAAAGTGTGTGGCACAATTATACGGCAAAGTGGTTTACAATACTCATTTGCGTTGGTTCTTTAAAAAGACCGACGCAAAATAGTTGTACGTTTAGTTACGAGTATGCCACCGTCCCCACGGGAAAAAAATACATTACTACATTTTACCGCCTTTTCATTTCCTTTGCACGGCATACTTGGAAAAACAAGACTAGCTTTTTGAAGACAAACCACCTTCTCTCTAAATCCTTTTAAAGAAGAAGAATCTATGTTCTCTCTCTGCATTGGTCGTTTGAAGAAGAAGAATCTCCGTTCAATATTCCTCTATCAGCGTGCTCCGTTTTCTTTTATCACTGGCATATTTGGTAAGCTACCATCGCTTGATATTCCTCTATTTCTTCAAATATGTTGTTAAGCTTAGGATTGAAGATATTGTGGTAGATTTTCTTTATATTACTCGTCATATTTCTTCAAATATGTTGCATGTTAAGCTTAAGAATGAATCCTAGAAACCCTCTTCTATGATTTCTGCTAAGAAACAGAGTTGTTCTATTTCTGCATTCTTGCAGTCAGTTGGGGTAAAACAGAGTAAAATAGTCAGTCAGTGATTTTGACATTTTCTATTATATTTTGTAGTTTACAATTATCATGGACCATCCAAGTTCGAGTGAGAGGCCTACTAAAAAAACTAGAGGTCCAACATCATGCAAAAAATTGAAAGAAAAGTGTGTAAATAAAAAATTGGAGAAAGTTATTGAGTTTCATGATCAATATGGTTATCCCATTGGAAAATATGCTGTTGAATTCAAGTCGTATATAGGAGCAGTAGTTAGAGTGCAAGTAGATATTAATATTCGGAGTTGGGATCTAGTAAGTGATGGATTAAAAGATACGATATGGGAAGATATTAAGGTATGAATTGAAAAGAAGATTTAGTTGTTTTAACATATATTGTCGTTCAAATTTATATACAAGTTTCTTATATGCATGATTTTACTATTTCAGAGTGAGTGGAATATAAAGGATGATGTGAGAAGTAAGGACACATTAAAATCTGCTGAAAAATTTAGAGGGATTTCAAGTCAAGGTTAGTCTGTCGGTACTTGCGTGTAGACAAGGACCTCCGCAAGTCATATGACTTCATCACTAAAGAGCAATGGGATAAATTCAAGAATGATCATAAAAGTGAAGAATTTCAGGTATATTATTTGTATATTATATATTGTATATTATTGGTTTTTGTGATATGATTGTTTCACTGACTAGAACATCATGTTTTTATTTTCTAACAGAGTAAAAGTGACAAGGCAAGGGAATACCAGAAATTTAATGAGTATCCACATTATCTTGGAAGAATTAGATATGCATCTAAAAAAGCTAAGTGGATGGTTGATGACCCTATTGATTCTTTACCTTCTTCGGAATCCATTAATTCATCAATTATATCAAATGATTGAACTGATCGTAGTTACGATAGGATTCGGGCGAGAGTTAGAAAGAGGGATGGAGGTGATTGTTATTATTTTCCCAAAGAGGAGACTAGGGATGTGATTAAGAAAATGGTAAGAGTATTTTGTTCATTTAAAAATATTTATATTTACATATATGCTTAAAATATTAATCATTAAATTGATTTTGGAACAGGTGGAATGGAAAAAAAATGCCTCTGAAGGTTCATGGACTCCTCATGGGCATGATGACATATTGTTACGTGCACTTGGAAAGAAGGAGCATGGCAGGCGTGTGAGAGGGGTTGGAGGAACAGTTCGCCTAGGAGATGTATCTATTAATGATGTTTTTTCTGAATTTCAACTTGCTCCCCTTCCCCGTGCCTACTAATGAACATAAAAGAGTAGGTGACGCAGCTGGTAGATTTGTTCAGTGGCCTAAATAACTTGTAATGTTGGGGCAGGTAACAAATTTCAAATTAACATTATTAATTATAAATGATTGTTGTTAATTCATTTAAATGTTATTGTTTAACTTTATACCTAATTAGGATCCCATCTTACCGGAGAAGGGAAAAGCGCCTCGGTTTCCCCCCCCGGCAAAATTAAAAAAAAAAGTTCATAGCAAAGGGTCAACTACTCTGGATCTCAATTGAGTGAAAAATGTCAATGTTTACATAGTCTTATTATGGTGATGCCTTCTATGGAAGACTTGATTGAAGTCCCTTTAGATTATGACATTTGGGTCGATACTCCGAAGGAAGTAGAACAATCGATATATGTCTCGAGTGATGATGTATTCCAATTTTTTAGAATGGAATGGTTGAATGTAAGTGTCTTACAAATTTTCATGAGGTGAGACTATAATTTTCATACATTCTCATTTATCTTTTATTTTGATACAAGTTTATTTTATAAACTAACTAAAGAGTAATTTGTGTATTACATTTAAGGTACGTGAAGGAGATGTGTAAGGGATCTGATGTAGATTCCTTTGGATTCATGTGTTCGCATCAACTAGCAAATGCAATAAATAATCTAGATGGCACAACTCGATACATTACAAATATTTTGCTAGATTGTCAGTCGAATAAATTCATCTTAGTATCGTAATTCGAATGGTAAGAACATAAAAAAGTTGGGCTTAATTTATTCTAGCTAGCTTGTTCGTTGATATAATTTAACATTGTTATTTAATTCGTAAAAATGTAGGGAGCATTGGATGTTGTTTCTTATATCTTGTCAGCAAAATGCAATATATGTGTTCGACTCATTGAAGAGGAAAAGGAATATGCAATTGAAGGCAGTAATGGCAGTGTAAGTAAATTATATATTAATTCCTAACTTATTAATATAACTTAAACGTGTAAAACTTTTTTAACATATTTATTTACTCATATATATATATAATTTTGTAGGGCATTTAGAGTATATTTTGCTCAAGGTGACAAGAAGAAAAAAAATAAGTTGCATTGGTATACGGATGAGATTAAGGTATAAAATAGTTGCTAAATTATCGAATCAAAGTTGAGTTTGCTGGTTTGTATAATATAATTTGAGCAAATTTTTCATCAACTTGACTATTTATATAGTGTCCTCAACAAGAAAGAGGTAGTGAGTGCGGCTACTATGTGATGAGGTACATGTATGACATTATCAAGTTACAAGTTACATCACCGGGCTCCTAAGACTAAATGGACCGAGGTATATTGTTTTTAATTATATGCTTAATTATATGCATGTAATTAACTATTTCAATCTAATAAAAAATTTACCTTGAATATTGGTCTTAATTATATGCTTAATTCTATCTTTTTTATAATATTCTACAGGGTTTGAATGGAAAAAAGTCATATTCTCAATTTGATATTGATGAAATTCAAAACTTGTGGGCATAATTTTTTATGAATGATTGTATATGACCTTTGAACAGGTTTGTAATGTAATTTTAGGAAATACTGAAAAATACAGCACATATATGACCTTTGAACAGGTTTGTAATGTAATTTTAGAAAATACTAAAAAATACAACAAAGTGTGCGGCACAATCATACAGCAAAGTGTGCGGCACAATCATA